>CM038682.1:158765163-159365163 GCA_021605205.1 Aegilops longissima
TCCAATTCATCAATGTAATGTAGGCATGTATTCCGTAAATAATCATACGTGCTTATGGCAAAGAACTTGTATGACATATTTTGTCCTACCCTCCCGTTGAAGCGGGGTCCTAGCGGAAACTAAGGGATATTAAGGCCTCCTTTTAATAGAGAACAGGACCAAAGCATTAACACATAGTGAATACATGAACTCCTCAAACTACGGTCATCACAGAGAAGTATCCCGATTATTGTCACTTAGGGGTTGTCGGATCATAACACATAATAGGTGACTATAGACTTGCAAGATAGGATCAAGAACACACATATATTCATGAAAACATAATAGGTTCAGATCTGAAATCATGGCACTCGGGACCTAGTGACAAGCATTAAGCATAGCAAAGTCATAGCAACATCAATCTCAGAACATAGTGGATACTAGGGATCAAACCCTAACAAAACTAACTTGATTACACGGTAAATCTCATCCAACCATCACCGTCCAGCAAGCCTACGATGGAATTACTCACGCACGGCGGTGAGCATCATGAAATTGGTGATGGAGGATGGTTGATGATGACGACGACGATGAATCCCCCTCTCCGGAGCCCCGAACGGACTCCAGATCAGCCCTCCCGAGAGAGATTAGGGCTTGGCGGCGGCTCCGTGTCATAAAACGCGATGAAACTTTCTCTCCGATTTTTTTCTCCCCGAGACGGAATATATGGAGTTGGAGTTGAGGTCGGAGGAGGTCCAGGGGGCCCATGAGATAGGAGGCCGCGCCCTAGGGGCGCGCCCCCCTGTCTCGTGGACAGGCTGTGGGCCCCCTGACATTAATTCTTTCGCCAAAAATTCTTATAAATTCCAAAAAGTGCCTCCGTGGATTTCCATGACATTCCGAGAACTTTTCTTTTCTACACATAAAACAACATCATGGTAGTTCTGCTGAAAACAGCGTCAGTCCGGGTTAGTTTCATTCAAATCATGCAAGTTAGAGTCCAAAACAAGGGCAAAAGTGTTTGGAAAAGTAGATACGTTGGAGACGTATCAACTCCCCAAGCTTAAACCTTTGCTTGTCCTCAAGCAATTCAGTTGATAAACTGAAAGTGATAAAGAAAAACTTTTACAAACTTTGTTTGCTCTTGTTGTTGTAAGCATGAAAAGCCAGCATTCACGTTTCAGCAAATATTATGAACTAACCATACTCACAATAACACATAGGTCTCACAATTAGTCATATCAATAACATAATTAGCTAGCGAGCCATAATAATAAAACTCAGACGACAACACTTTCTCAAAATAATCATAACATGATATAACAAAATGGTATCTCGCTAGCCCTTTATGTGACCGCAAAACATAAATGCAGAGCACCTTTAAAGATCAAGGACTGACTAAACATTGTAATTCATGGTAAAAGAGATCCAGTCAAGTCATACCCAATATAAACCAATAATAATGAATGCAAATGACAGTGTGCTCTCCAGCGAGTGCTTTTAATAAGAAGGGTGATGACTCAACATAAAAGTAAATAGATAGGCCCTTCGCAGAGGGAAGCATGGATTTGAAGAGGTGCCAGAGCTCGATTTTAAATAGAGATTGAATAACATTTTGAGCGGCATACTTTCGCTGTCAACGCAACAACTATGAGATGGCTGTATCTTCCATACTACATGCATTATAGGCAGTTCCCAAACAGAATGCTAAATGTTAATACTCCCCCAACCACCAACAAGCATCAATCCATGGCTTGCTCGAAACAACGAGTGCCTCCAACATACAACAGCCCTGGGGGAGTTTTGTTTAATTATTTTGATTTGCTTTGATCTTTTTGGATCATGGGACTGGGCATCCCAGTTCCTTTCTCGTGAATGAGGAGAGGAGTCCACTCCTCTTGAGAATAACCCACCTAGCATGGAAGATATAGGCAGCCCTAGTTGTAACATGAGCTGCTCGAGCATACAAAACAGAATTTCATTTGAAGGTTTGGAGTTTGGCACATACAAATTTACTTGGAACGGCAGGTAAATACCGCATATAGGAAGGTATAGTGGACTCATATGGAACAACTTTGTGGTTTAAGGAGTTTGGATGCACAAGCAGTATTCCCGCTTAGTACAAGTGAAGGCTAGCAAAAGACTGGGAAGCAACCAACTGAGAGAGCGACAACAGTCATAAACATGCATCAAAATTAATTCACACCGAGAACAAGCATGAGTAGGATATAATCCACCATGAACATAAATATCATGAAGGCTATGTTGATTTGATTCAACTACATGTGTGAACATGTGCCAAGTCGAGTCACTCAATTCATTCAAAGGAGGATACCATCCCATCATACCACATCATAATCATTCTAATAGCATGTTGGCACGCAAGGTAAACCATTATAACTCATAGCTAATCAAGCATGGCACGAGCAACTATAATCTCTAAATGTCATTGCAAATATGTTTACTTCATAATAGCTGACTCAGGAACGATGAACTCATCATATTTACAAAAACAAGAGAGGTCGAGTTCATACCAGCTTTTCTCATCCCAATAAGTCCATCATATATCGTCATCATTGCCTTTCACTCGCACGACCGAGCGATGTGTATAATAATAAGAGTGCACGTGCATTGGACTAAGCTGGAATCTGCAAGCATTCAACTCAAGAAAGAAGACAAGTAATATGGGCTCTAAGTTAAATAAACAATCATGCATATAAGAGCCACTAAGCATTTTCAATATGGTCTTCTCGACCCCCAAAGGAAAGAAAAGAAAATAAAACTATTTACACGGGAAAGCTCCCAACAAGTAAGAAGAAGAACTAGAAATCTTTTTGGGTTTTCATTTTAATTTCTAATACAATCATGGAAATTAAACTAACTAATTTTTTTTGGTTTTTCTTAAGGTTTATCAAACACACAAGAAGAAAACTAGAAAAGGAAATTTAAACTAGCATGGATAATACAATGAAAGAGTATGAGCACCGACGACTAGTGTGTGAACATGAATGTAAAGTCGGTGAGAAATACGTACTCCCCCAAGCTTAGGCTTTTGGTCTAAGTTGGTCTAGTACCAGGGACCGCCGCTACTCTCCCCAGTGTAATGGGAGGTGTAATCAGGACACCACTGGCTGGTCATCTCCGGATCCCACTAGACAGATGATGCACGATAAGGGTCCAGTTTAGGTTCCGGCTCAGGTTCAGGTTCTGGAGTAAAAGCTTGAGCTCGATGATTGTTCACTGCTTCCGGTGTGACAAGAAAATTTTCTGCAAGCAAATCAAACAACAAAGGCGCAGGCAAAATAATAATCTCAAAGTGTTTCTTATTGAATCTAAGTTTATACAAGAGCATCTTCTCTTCGTTGTCAATAATAAACTTGTGTGCTACCATGCTCTTGTAATCTAAAATGTGAGGAGGTAATTTTGTCTCCTCCTCCTCATGGTGCCTAATGGGTATCTGAAAATGTTCAGCAAGACGTGCAGCATAGATACCTCCAAATATGGGGCCTTTTGTACGATTCAGGGCTAACCGTTTAGCAACGACGGCGCCCATACTAAAAGTATTGTCTCCTAGCAAAGCATGTTGAAGAATAATAATATCTGGAACGCTCAAATTTCCACTATTTTCACGACCAATCAAGCATCTACTAGCAAATATGGCAAAGTAGCGTAAAACAGGAAAGTGTATGCTAGAGACCTTCGCCTCAGAGCCCTTCTTTGGCTCCTCTACAACAATAGTATTAACAAAGCCATCCACATCTTCACTATGGGGTTCATCTAATTCTCCCTCATAAGGTATCCTACATACGGCGCAAAAATGACGTAAAGACATTTCTTTGAATTCATCATATAAATGAAATGATACTGCAGGCGGTGATTTCTTAGGATAATAATAAAAGTTTTGCACGAAAGTATTGGTGAGTAAGAGATACTGATCGATTCGGTCGTTGAAGGAACCGGTGAGGCCTGTAGTCTCGATTAAAGCATAAAAGTCTTCATGAATTCCGGCTTCTTTCAAGAAATCCTCACATGGCCATTCGCACTACCGTACTTCCGCTAAGCGAGGAAGATTATACTTGGCTTTTTCCTTCTCTTTGGCTTGTTTTTCCTGAGAGCTTTGGCTAGAAGAGCCTTTTAAAAGCCTCCTTAACATTTTCTGAAAATTTCTGAAATTTTAGTAACTTGAAAATAAAAGTGAATAAAACTAAACAAGATTGATAGCAACTACTCCTACAAGTGCCTAGAGCCTATATCATGCATTGGAATTGCTTGGGACCTCAAAAATTTAACATGCAAGCTCAAGAACATGGTCACCTATGCAGCAAAAATTTGCAATGAATGAAGCACCAGAACAAAAACTAATTGGACCAATGGAGGAGTCACATACCAAGCAACAATTCCCAAAGCAGTTTTGCAAATGGAGCTTTGAGCTAAGAGATCGAAAATCGCAGCAAAACGAGCTAGAACTCGTGCTTGAGCTGGATGGGGATTTTTTTGGGTAGAAGATGAAGTGTGTGGGCGCTGGCATAAGTGGAGGGAAGCCACCAGGGGCCCATGAGACAGGGGGGCGCGCCCTACAGGGGGGGGGGGGCGCCCTCCTCTCTCGTGGCCTGGTGCTTGCCCTTCATGCAGTGTTTTCAGTGCCTAAAATCCTCAAATATTCCAGAAAAAATCATGCTGAATTTGCAGGGCATTTGGAGCACTTTTATTTTCGGACTATTTTTTAATGCACGGATAATTCAGAAAACAGACGGGTAATACTACTTTTGCTTTATTCATTCTAAATAACAGAAAGTAAAAAGAGGGTACAGAAGGTTGTGCCTTCTAGTTTCATCCATCTCGTGATCATCAAAATGAACCCACTAACAAGGTTGATCAAGTCTTGTTAACAAACTCATTCGAATAACACGGAACCGAGAAATTTGAATAACACTAAGTTACCTCATCGGGATATGAAAATCCCCAACAATAAGAATATCATACTTTTTCTTGACAGTAGGGAGAGGAAATTCAAAACCTAAAAAATGATAGTTGGAACTTTTTCAATAGAATTGATGCTATGGACTTGAGATTGTTTCCACGAAAAATGTACCGTATGCTCATTACCATTAACATGAAAAGTGACATTGCCTTTGTTGCAATCAATAACAGCCCCTGCAGTATTAAGAAAAGGTCTACCAAGGATAATAGACATACTATCATCCTCGGGAATATCAAGAATAACAAAGTCCGTTAAGATAGTGACATTTGCAACCACAACAGGCACATCCTCACAAATACCGACAGGTATAGCAGTTGATTTATCGGCCATTTGCAAAGATATTTTGGTAGGTGTCAACTTATTCAATTCAAGTCTACGATATAAAGAGAGAGGCATAACACTAACACCGGCTCCAAGATCACATAAAGCAGTTCTAACATAATTTCTTTTAATAGAGCATGGTATAGTTGGTACACCCGGATCTCCAAGTTTCTTTGGTATTCCACCCTTAAAAGTGTAATTAGCAAGCATGGTGGAAATCTCAGCTTCCGGTATCTTTCTTTTATTTGAGATGATATCCTTCATATACTTAGCATAAGGATTTACTTTAGGCATATCAGTTAAGCGCATACGTAAGAAAATAGGTCTAATCATTTCAGCAAAGCGCTCAAAATCCTCATCATCCTTTGACTTGGATGGTTTAGGAGGAAAGGGCATGGGTTTCTGAACCCATGGTTCTCTTTCTTTACCGTGCTTCCTAGCAACAAAATCTCTCTTATCATAACATTGATTCTTTGATTGTGGGTTATCAAGATCAACATCAGGTTCAATCTCTACATCATTGTTTTTGCTAGGTTGAGCATCAACATGAACATTATCATTAACATTATCACTAGGTTCATGTTCATCACCTGATTGTGTTACAGCATCAGAAATAGAAATATCATTGGGATTCCCAGGTGTGTCTACAGTAGGTTCACTAGAAGCATGCAAAGTTCTATCATTTTTCTTCTTCTTCTTTTTAGAAGAACTAGGTGCCTCTAAATTATTTCTCTAAGAATCTTGCTCGATTCTCTTAGGGTGGCCTTCAGGATACAAAGGTTCCTGAGTCATTCTACCAGTTCTAGTAGCCACTCTAACAACAAATTCATTTTTATTATTCAATTCATCAAGCAAATCATTTTGAGCTTTGAGTACTTGCTCAGCTTGAGTAGAAACCATAGAAGCATATTTGCTAACGCGGTGAAGTTCATCTTTAACTCTAGCTATATTATCACCTACGCGTCCTATCTCGAAAACATTATTCTTTAACTCTCTACCAACATAAGCAATAAAACTTTCTTGTCTAGCCATAAAGTCATCAAATTCATCTAAGAATGGGCTACGAAATTTAGTAGAGGGTATTTCAACTTTATCATATCTATAGAGAGAATTTACCTTTACTACCTGTGTTGGGTTATCAAGACAATGTGATTCTTCAGGCGGTATATTAAGACCATGTATTTCTTCAATAGGTGGTAAATTCTTAACATCTTCAGCTTTAATACCTTTTTCTTTCATTGATTTCTTTGCCTCTTGCATATCTTCAGGACTGAGAAATAAAACACCTCTCTTCTTGAGTGGGTTTAGGAATAGGCTCAGAGTTGGCTCAATTGGTTCAGAATTACTTGAGGCGGCTCGGGAAGAGTCCAATTATTTTCATTAGTCAACATATTATTCAATAGTATTTCAGCTTCGTCGACTGTTCTTTCCCCGAAAACACAACCAGCACAACTATCCAAGTAGTCCTTGGAAGCATCGGTTAGTCCATTATAAAATATATCAAGTGAGGGAGTCCTGGATTAGGGGGTGTCCGGATAGCCGAACTATAACCTTCGGCCGAACTCCTGGACTATGAAGATAAAAGATTGAAGACTTCGTCCCGTGTCCGGATGGGACTTTCCTAGGCGTGGAAGGCAAGCTTGGCGATACGGATATGTAGATCTCCTCCCATTGTAACCGACTCTGTGTAACCCTAGCCCTCTCCGGTGTCTATATAAACCGGAGGGTTTTAGTCCGTAGGACGAACAACAATCATACCATAGGCTAGCTTCTAGGGTTTAGCCTCTCTGATCTCGTGGTAGATCTACTCTTGTACTACCCATAACTTCAATATTAATCAAGCAGGAGTAGGGTTTTACCTCCATCGAGAGGGCCCGAACCTGGGTAAAACATCGTGTCCCTTGTCTCCTGTTACCATCCGCCTAGACGCATACAGTTCGGGACCCCTACCCGAGATCCGCCGGTTTGACACCGACATTGGTGCTTTCATTGAGAGTTCCTCTGTCGTCATCTTTAGGCCCGATGGCTCCTCCGATCATCAACAACGACGCGGTCCAGGGTGAGACTTTTCTCCGGACAGATCTTCGATTCGGCGGCTTTGCATCTGCGGGCCAATCGCTTGGCCATCCGGAGCAGATCGAAGCTACGACCCGCCATCGGTCAGATTTGAAGTTTGAACTACACGGCCGACGTCCGCGGAGACTTGATCTTCGACGGGTTCGAGCCACAGCCGAGCGTGCCGCACTGTCACGATGGGCATGATCTAGCTCTGCCGCCGAACAGTGCCCTGAAGGCCGCACCAGTGTCCGCCCCGACCCTTAGCTCGGAGCCGACTGCGCTAATCGAGGACGGGTGGCTGGACACCGCCTCGGGGGCTGCAATCTCTACGGTGATCGAGCCGAACACCAGCCTTGTCCTTTGCGAAGCTCGTGACTCCAAGGTGCCGGACTCCTCTCGGACTCCGAACCTTCCGCGCCCCTGCCAATCGAATGCGATTGGGCGCCGATCATGGAGTTCGCCGCCGCAGACATCTTTCAGCACTCGCCCTTCGGCGACATCCTGAATTCACTAAAGTCTCTCTCTTTATCAGGAGAGCCCTGGCCGGACTATGGTCGGCAAGGTTGGGATGCGGACGACGAAGAAATTCAAAGCCCACCCACCACCCACTTCATAGCCACTGTCGATGATTTAACCGACATGCTCGACTTCGACTCCGAAGACATCGACGGTATGGACGCCGATGCAGGAGACGACCAAGAACCAGCGCCTATAGGGCACTGGAAGGCCACCTCGTCGTATGACATATACATGGTGGACACCCCAAAAGAAGGGAAGGGTGATGGAACAACGGAGGATGACCCCTCCAAGAAGCAGCCTAAGCGCCGGCGTCAGCGGCGCCGCTCTAAATCCCGCCAAAGCAAAAACAGCGATTCCGGCATGGGAGATAATAATACCCCGGACAGTGCCGAAGATAACCCCCTCCAGTAGGATTCAGCACAGGAGGATGGAGAAGCCAGCCCTCATGATAGAGCGGCAGACAGAGAGGTAGAGAACGATAATTACATGCCTCCATCCGAAGATGAGGCAAGCCTCGACGACGATGAATATGTCGTGCCTGAGGATCCCGTCGAACACAAGCGTTTCAAACGCAGGCTTATGGCCACGTCGAGCAGCCTCAAGAAAAAACAGCAACAACTTAGAGCTGACCAAGACTTGCTAGCCGACAGATGGACTGAAGTCCTTGCGGCCGAAGAGTACGAACTCGAACGCCCCTCCAAGAGCTACCCAAAGCGCAGGCTGCTACCCCGATTAGAGGAGGAAGTACCTAAACCTACATCACCAGCGCACGACGCGGCCGACCGGCCACCTCGTGGCCGCGACAGAGAGGCCTCTCGGCCCTCCACTCAAGCCGCACCCCGGCGTCGCTCAAAGAATACCAAGGCACGGGGAAATGCGCCAGACCTGCGAGATATATTGGAGGACAAGGCAAAGCAAACAAGATCGATCTACGGATCGCGTGGGCGCCTACGACGCGTGGCGATAAACTGTCATGCGGATATGGCAATTTCGGCGGGCGAACACAGAGACAAAGCTCATTTGAGCTACGTCATGATATAGCCCAAATCTGAGGCACGCGACACCCACTATGCTTCACAGATGAAGTAATGGATCATCAAATCCCCGAGGGTTTCAAACCCGTAAACATCGAATCATACGATGGCAAGATAGATCCTGTGGTATGGATCGAGGATTATCTCCTTCATATCCACATGGCCTGCGGTGATTGTCTACACGCCATCAAATACCTCCCACTCAAGCTTAAAGGACCAGCTCGCCATTGGCTTAACAGCTTGCCAGCAGAGTCAATTGGTTGTTGGGAGGACCTGGAAGCCGCATTCCTCGACAATTTCCAGGGCACCTATGTGCGACCACCAGACGCCGATGACCTAAGCCACATAATTCAGCAGCCAGAGGAATCAGCCAGACAATTCTGGACACGGTTCCTAACTAAGAAAAATCAAATAGTCGACTGTCTGGACGTAGAGGCCCTCGCAGCCTTCAAACATAACATCCGTGACGAATGGCTTGCCCGACACCTAGGAAAGGAAAAGCCGAAATCCATGGCAGCCCTCAAAACACTCATGACCCGCTTTTGCGCGGGAGAAGACAGCTGGCTAGCTCGTAGTAATAACATGACCAAGAGCCCTGGTAATTCGGATACCAAGGACAACAATGGCAGGTCGCGTCGCAACAAGCACAAGCACTGCATTAACGGCGATAATGCTGAGGATCGGCGTTAATGCGGATTCGAGGCTCTAAACCGGTCAGCGGAAAAAGCCATAAGAAATACTCAGGCCCGCCCAGTTTGGACCGAATACTCGATCGCTCGTGCGGATACACGGCACCCCAAAAACCAGCCAACCACACCAACAGGGATTGTTGGGTGTTCAAGCAGCGAGCAAGTTAAATGCCGAAAACAGTGACAAGGGGCTGCATAGCGATGACGAGGAGGAGCCCTGCGCCGAACGAAGAGGGGGGATGAAGGGCTTCCCCACAAGTGCGGACGGTGAACATGATATATGCAACCCACATACCCAAAAGGGAGCGGAAGCGTGCACTCGAGGGCGTATATGCGTTGGAGCGATCGCCCCAAAGTTCAACCCATGGTCCTCCTGCCCGATCACTTTTGATCGAAGGACCACCCACTAGCATCCGCCATGGCGGATTCGCGCATTGGTTCTAGACCCAATCATTGACGGATTTCACCTCACTAGAGTCCTTATGGACGGCGGCAGCAACTGAACTCGCTTTATCGGGATACAGTGCAAAAATGGGCATAGATCCTCAAGGATTAAACCCACAAAGACGACCTTTAAAGGCGTCATACCAGGTGTAGAGGCCAACTATGCAGGCTCGATTACACTTGAGGTGGTCTTGGATCCCGGATAATTTCGAAGCGAGGAGTTAATCTTTGACATAGTCCCGTTCGCGATGGCTATCACGCGATCGCTTTCGGACGAACCGCATTTGCAAAGTTCAATGCGGTGCCGCACTACGCATACCTCAAGCTCAAGATGCCAGGCCCTCGAGGAGTCATTACGGTCAATGGAAACACCGAACGCTCTCTCCGAACGGAGGAGCATACGGCAGCCCTCGCAGCGGAAGTACAAAGTAGACTCTCAAGGCAATTCTCGAGTCCGGCTATTAAACGTCCGGACACCGTCAAGCGCGCCCGGAGTAACCTACAACAAGACCGCCTGGCATGTTCTGAGCATGCGTAGCAATCCTGGGGACTACGCACACAACCTGGAGCAAGAGAATTATACCAAGTCTTAGCATCACCCTTTAATGAGAACGGAAATATCTTAAGGATATATAAATAGCGAGACTTCTCATCATGAGTAAATAAGGTGGCTATATCATTCAACTTGGTAAGATGTGCCACAACAGTTTCAGATTCAAGGCCATAAAAAGGATCAGATTCAACTAAAGTAATAATAGTAGGATCAACAGAGAATTCATAATCCTTATCAGTAACACAAATAGGTGAAGTAGCAAAAGCAGGATCGGGTTTCATTCTAGCATTAAGAGACTGCTGCTTCCATTTAGCTAATAATTTCTTAAGATCATTTCTATCATTGCAAGCAAGGATTTCCAGAGCAGCTTTTTCATTCATAACATAACCCTTAGGAACAACAGGTAAACCATAATCATTGGGGGAACCTTCATCATCACTATCATCAGTAATAGGATCTTCAGTAATTTCATTCCCCCTAACTCTAGCAAGTTGTTCATCAAGAAATTCACCTAATGGCAAAGTAGTATCACGCACAGAAATAGTTTCATCATGCATAGCAGAAGTGGCATCATCAATAACATGCGACATATCAGAATTCATAGCAGTAGCAGGTTTAGGTGTCGCAAGCTTACTAATAACGGAAGGAGAATCTAGTGCAGAGCTATATGGCAGTTCCTTACCTCCCCTCGTAGTTGAGGGCAAAATCTTGGTCTTAGCGTCTTTCAAGTTCTTCATAGTGATCAACAGATATAAATCCCAAGTGACTCAGAGAATAGAGCTATGCTCCCCGGCAACGGCGCCATAAATTAGTCTTGATAACCCACAAGTATAGGGGATCGCAACAACTTTCGAGGGTAGAGTATTCAACCCAAATCTATTGATTCGACATAAGGGGAGCCAAAGAATATTCTTGAGTATTAGCAGTTGAGTTGTCAATTCAACCACACCTGGATAACTTAGTATCTGCAGCAAAGTGTTTAGTAGCAAAAGTGGTATGATAATAAAGGTAACAGTAGCAAAAGTAAAGATAAATGTTTTTGGGTTTTTGTAGTAGTTGTAATAGTAGCAGCGGAAAAGTAAATAAGCGAAGAACAATATGTGAAAAGCTCGTAGGCAATGGATCAGTGATGGATAATTATGCCGGATGCGATTCCTCATGCAATAGCTATAACATAGGGTGATATAGAACTAACTCCAATTCACCAATGTAATGTAGGCATGTATTCCATAAATAATCATACGTGCTTATGGCAAAGAACTTGTATGACATCTTTTCTCCTACCCTCCCGTTGAAGCGGGGTCCTAGCGGAAACTAAGGGATATTAAGGCCTCCTTTTAATAGAGAACCGGACCAAAGCATTAACACATAGTGAATACATGAACTCCTCAAACTACGGTCATCACCGAGAAGTATCCCGATTATTGTCACTTCGGGGTTGTCGGATCATAACACATAATAGGTGACTATATAATTGCAAGATAGGATCAAGAACACACATATATTCGTGAAAACATAATAGGTTCAGATCTGAAATCATGGCACTCGGGCCCTAGTGAAAAGCATTAAGCATAGCAAAGTCATAGCAACATCAATCTCAGAACATAGTGGATACTAGGGATCAAACCCTAACAAAACTAACTTGATTACATGGTAAATCTCATCCAACCCATCACCGTCCAGCAAGACTACGATGGAATTACTCACGCACGACGGTGAGCATCATGAAATTGGTGATGGAGGATGGTTGATGATGACGACGGCGACGAATCCCCCTCTCCGGAGCCCCGAACGGACTCCAGATCAGCCCTCCCGAGAGAGATTAGGGCTTGGCAGCGGCTCCGTGTCGTAAAACGCGATGAAACTTTCTCTCCGATTTTTTTCTCCCCGAGACGGAATATATGGAGTTGGAGTTGAGGTCGGAAGAGGTCCAGGGGGCCCACAAGATAGGAGGCCGCGCCCTAGGGGGGGGGCCTGTCTCGTGGACAGGCCGTGGGCCCCCTGACATTAATTCTTTCGCCAAAAATTCTTATAAATTCCAAAAAGTGCCTCCGTGGATTTCCAGGACATTCCAAGAACTTTTCTTTTCTACACATAAAACAACATCATGGTAGTTCTGTTAAAACAGCGTCAGTCCGGGTTAGTTTCATTCAAATCATGCAAGTTAGAGTCCAAAACAAGGGCAAAACTGTTTGGAAAAGTAGATACGTTGGAGACGTATCATACGCCAACCCAACAAGTACCTTCGGAGACACCTGTAGAGCACCTTTATAATCACCCAGTTATGTTGTGATGTTTGGTAGCACACAAAGTGTTCCTCCGGTAAACGGGAGTTGCATAATCTCATAGTCATAGGAACATGTATAAGTCATGAAGAAAGCAATAGCAACATACTAAACGATCGTGTGCTAAGCTAACAGAATGGGTCATGTAAATCACATCATTCTCCTAATGATGTGATCCCGTTAATCAAATGACAACTCATGTCTATGGCTAGGAAACATAACCATCTTTGATCAACGAGCTAGTCTAGTAGAGGCATACTAGTGACACTCTGTTTGTCTATATATTCACACATGTATTATGTTTCCGGTTAATACAATTCTAGCATGAATAATAAACATTTATCATGATATAAGGAAATAAATAATAACTTTATTATTGCCTCTAGGGCATATTTCCTTCACGTGCACATGGCCGCTCATCCCGGTAACCTCCACACCTCCTATCCCGTCCACACTTCCGCTCGCATCACCATCTGTGACGGTTCTTCCCTTCCCATTACTCACATAGGACATGCATCTTTTCTGTCTAATTCAACTCCATTGTCACTATCTAACATCTTAGTTTCTCCTCTCATAAAAAATCTTGTTTCTGTTCGTTCTTTTACACGTGAAAATCCTGTTACCGTTGAGTTTGACGAGTGCAGTTTTTCTGTTAAGGACGCTCGTACCCGGATGGTACTCCACCGATGTGAGAGCCTCGACGAGCTCTACCCGGTTCACTCCGCCACCTCCACCACCTCCGCCGCCCCCGTCGCTCTCGCCACTGGAGTGGATCTTTGGCACGCTCGCTTGGGTCATCCCAACCCCGCCACCCTTCGTCATATACTTTGGAGTTTTTCTTTCACGTGTAATAAGAACGAGGATGACTCGTGTCATGCATGTCGCGTCGGCAAACATGCTCGTCTTCCGTTTAGGGCATCTTCTCATGTTGCATCGTACCTGTTTGAGTTAATTCGTAGTGATGTTTGGACCTCTCCTGTTGCAAGTAATACGGGCTATCTTTATTATCTTGTCATACTTGATGATTTTTCGCACTATGTGTGGACCTTCCCGTTGCGTTGTAAGTCGGATGCTATATCCACGCTCGCCGCTTTCTACTCTTATGTTCTCATGCAGTTTGGTCGTCCCATTCTCGCGTTCTAGACAGATAATGGGAGGATTTCGACAACCTAGCTGTTCGTACTCTCCTCACCACACATGGCACGACCTTTCGTCTCACCTGCCCGTACACTTCGCAACAGAACGGCCGCGCTGAGCATGTCCTTCACACTCTTAACGACTGCGTTCGGACTCTTCTTTTTCATGCCAACGTGCCTCCACGCTTTTAGCCTAACGCTCTAGCCACCGCATCACTCCTCATCAACATTCGTCCATGTCGCACTCACGGGAACTTTGCACCTCATCACCTCCGCTTCGGTGCACCACCCTCTTATGATGAGCTTCGCATCTTCGGCTTTCTCTGCTACCCTAGCATCGCCGCTACTACGCCTCATAAGCTTGCACCCTGCTCCGTCGCCTGCATCTTTCTCGGCTACCCACCTAACACCAAAGGCTACCGCTGCTACGATCCCGTCTCACATCGTGTTTTCACCTCCCGGCACGTTTACTTTGATGAGAAGGTGTTTCCGTTTCAGCAGCAGGTACCTCTCGTCGCCCTGTTGCCATCGGCCACCGATGGCCCTTCGGCGACTCCGTCAGGTGGACGGCCCCGCTCGGCTCTCGGACCGCCCCCGGGCTTTGGTGGTCCTCGTGTCGTGGTACGATCCGCGCTTCACGCCCATGCCACCGGCGCCCTCCATGTCGGCTTCATCGTCGGCGCCCTCGTCGTCCGCCTCGGCCGGCCCCGCCGCCTCAGCCGACGCCCCCTCTTCACCCGCCGCCCCTGCCTCGGGAGCCGCGGGCTCGAGTGCTTCGGCTATCGCGCCCTGCTACGTCTTGAGCATGCGTTGGTTTTCCCCGAAGAGGAGAGGATGATGCAGCACAGTAGCGTAAGTATTTCCCTCAGTTTTTGAGAACCAAGGTATCAATCCAGTAGGAGGCCACGCGCAAGTCCCTCGTACCTGCACAAAACGATAGCTACTCGCAACCAATGCTATTAGGGGTTGTCAATCCCTTCACGGTCACTTACGAGAGTGAGATCTGATAGAGATAATATTTTTGGTATTTTTGATATATAGATGCAAAGTAAAAAAGTAAAGGCAAAGTAAGAACAAAGCAAGTATTAAAAGTGATGGAGATTGATATGATGAGAATAGACCCGGGGGCCATAGGTTTCACTAGTGGCTTCTCTCAAGAGCATAAGTATTCTACGGTGGGTGAACAAATTACTGTTGAGCAATTGACAGAATTGAGCATAGTTATGAGGTTATCTAGGTATGATCATGTATATAGGCATCACGTCCGAGACAAGTAGATCGAAATGATTCTGCATCTACTACTATTTCTCCACTCATCGACCGCTATCCAGCATGCATCTAGAGTATTAAGTTAAAAACAGAGTAACGCCTTAAGCAAGATGACATGATGTAGAGGAATAAATTCATGCAATATGATAAATACCCCATCTTGTTATCCTCGATGGCAACAATACAATACGTGCCTTGCAACCCTTTCTGTCACTGGGTAAGGACACCGCAAGATTGAACCCAAAGCTAAGCACTTCTCCCATTGCAAGAACTACCAATCTAGTTGGCCAAACCAAACGGATAATTCGAAGAGACTTGCAAAGATAATACATAAAATAATTCAGAGAAGATTCAAATATTATCCATAGATAAGCTGGATCATAAACCCACATTCATCGATCTCAACAAACACACCGCAAAAAGAATATTACATCGAATAGATCTCCACGGGAGAGAGGGAGAACATTGTATTGAGATCCAAAAAGAGAGAAGAAGCCATCTAGCTACTAGCTATGGACCCAAAGGTCTGAAGTAAACTACTCACACTTCATCAGAGGGGCTATGGTGTTGATGTAGAAGCTCTCCGTGGTGGATGCCCCCTCCGGCGGAGCTCCGAAACTGGCCCCAAGATGGGATCTCGTGGATACAGGAAGGTACGGCGGTGGAATTAGGTTTTTGGCTCCTGTTCTGATCGTTTGGGGATATGTAGGTATATATAGGAGGAAAGGGTACGTCGGTGGAGCGTCGAGGGGCCCACGAGGCAGGGGGGCACGCCCAGGGGCGCCCCTGCCCTCGTGACCGCCTCTCTGATGCCTTGCCATAGGGTCCAAGTCTTCTGGATCACGTCCGGTGAGAAAATCACGTTTCCGAAGGTTTCATTCCGTTTGGACTCCGTTTGATATTCTGTTTCTTCAAATAATGAAAAAGGCAAAAACAGCAATTTCAGGCTGGGCCTCCGGTTAATAGGTTAGTCCCAAAAGTAATATAAAAGTGGAAAATAAAGCCCAATATAGTCCAAAACAGTAGATAAAGTAGCATGGAGCAATAAAAATTATAGATACGTTGGAGACGTATCGGGCATCCCTAAGCTTAATTCCTGCTCGTCCTCGAGTAGGTAAATGATAAAAGAGAATTTTGATGCGGAGTGATACTTTGGCATAATTTCAATGTAAATCTTCTTAATCATGGTATGAATATTCAGATCCGAAAGATTCAAGACAAAAGTTCATATTGACATAAAAATAATAACACTTCAAGCATACTAATCAAAGCAATTATGTCTTCTCAAAATAACATGGCAAAAGAAAGTTATTCCTACAAAATCATATAGTCTGGCTATGCTCCATCTTCCCCACACAAAGTATTTAAATCATGCACAACCCCGATGACAAGCCAAGCAATTGTTTCATACTTTAACATTTTCAAAACTTTTTCAATCTTCACGCAATACATGAGCGTGAGCCATGGACATAGCACTATATGTGGAACAGAATGGTGGTTGTGGAGAAGAAAAAAAGAGCGAAGATAGTCTCACATCAACTAGGCGTATCAACGGGCTATGGAGATGCCCATCAGTAGATATCAATGTGAGTGAGTAGGGATTGCCATGCAATGGATGCACTAGAGCTATAAGTGTATGAAAGCTCAACAAAAGAAACTAAGTGGTTGTGCATCCAACTCGCTTGCTCACGAAGACCTAGGGCATTTTGAGGAAGCCCGTCATTGGAATATACAAGCCAAGTTCTATAATGAAAAATTCCCACTAGTATATGAAAGTGAAAAATGAGATACTCTCTATCATGAAGATCATGGTGCTACTTTGAAGCACAAGTGTGGTAAAAGGATAGTAACATTGTCCCTTCTCTCTTTTTCTCTCATTTTTTTATTTGGGCCTTTTCTATTTTTTTATGGCCTCTTTTTTTTCGTCCGGAGTCTCATCTCGACTTGTGGGGGAATCATAGTCTCCATCATCCTTTCCTCACTTGGGACAATGCTCTAATAATGATGATCATCACACTTTTGTTTTTCTTACAACTCAACAATTACAACTCGATACTTATTAGAACAAAATATGACTCTATATGAATGCCTCCGACGGTGTACCGGGATATGCAATGAAACATGAGTGACATGTATGAAAGAATTATGAATGGTGGCTTTGCCACAAATACGATGTCAACTACATGATCATGCTAGCAATATGACAATGATGGAGCGTGTCATAATAAACGGAACGGTGGAAAGTTGCATGGCAATATATCTCGGAATGGCTATGGAAATGCCATGATAGGTAGGTATGGTGGCTGTTTTGAGGAAGGTATATGGTGGGTGTATGATACCGGCGAAAGGTGCGCGGTATTAGAGAGTCTAGCAATAGTGGAAGGATGGGAAAAAGTGCGTATAATCCATGGACTCAACATTAGTCATAAAGAACTCATATACTTATTGCAAAAATCTAGAAGTTATCAAAGCAAAGTATTACGCGCATGCTCCTAGGGGGATAGATTGGTAGGAAAAGACCATCGCTCGTCCCCGACCGCCACTCATAAGGAAGACAATCAATAAATAAATCATGCTCCGAGTTCATCACATAACGGTTCACCATACGTGCATGCTACGAGAATCACAAACTTCAACACAAGTATTCTTTAAATTCACAACTACTCAACTAGCATGACTCTAATATCATCATCTTCATATCTCAAAACAATTATCAAGCATCAAACTTATCTTAGTATTCAATGCACTCAAAAGAAAGTTTCACATAACTTGAATACCAAGTATATTAACATTAAGCAAATTACCATGCTATTAACGACTCTCAAAATAATCTAAGTGAAGCATGAGAGATCAAGTTTCTTTAAAACAAATGCACCACCGTGCTCTAAAAGATATAAGTGAAGCACTAGAGCAAAAATTATCACGCTCAAAGATATAAGTGAAGCACTATGAGGAAACTATCAAGCTCAAAAGATATAAGTGAAGCACATAGAGTATTCTATCAAATTTCAATTCATGTATGGCTCTCTCAAAAGGTGTGTACAGCAAGGATGATTGTGGTAAACTAACAAGAAAATACGCTAATAATACAAGACGCTCCAAGCAAAACACTTATCATGTGGTAAATAAAACTATAGCTCCAAGTAAATTACCGATGGAAGTGGACGAAAGAGGGGATGCCTTCCGGGGCATCCCCAAGCTTTGACTTTTTGGTGTCCTTGGATTATCTTTGGGGTGCCATGGGCATCCCCAAGCTTAGGCTCTTTCCACTCCTTGTTCCATAATCCATCAAAAGAATTCACCCAAAACTTGAAAATTTCACAACACAGAACTCAATAGAAATCTCGTGAGCTCCGTTAGAGAAAGAAAACAAAAGACTACTTTAAGGTACTGTAATGAACTCATTCTTTATTTATATTGGTGTTAAACCTACTGTATTCCAACTTCTCTATGGATCATAAACTATTTTACTAGCCATAGATTCATCAAAATAAGCAAACAACACATGCAAAACAGAATCTGTCAAAAACAGAACAGTCTGTAGTAATCTGTAACTAACGCAAACTTCTGGAACTCAAAAAATTCTACCAAAATTAGAGGACCTGGAAAATTTGATTATTGATCAGCAGAAATTGGAATCAGTATTTTATCACGTTCTGGTGATTTTTAACAATTCGGGCAATGAGCGCAAAGATTCTGGAAATTACAGCAAGATCAAATAACTATCACCCAAGAAGATCTAATAGGTTTAACTTGGCACAAACACTAATTAAAAGATAAAACCACATATAAACAGAGGCTAGATGGATTATTTATTCCTAAACAGAAGCAAAAACAAAAAAAATAAAAATAAAATTGGGGTGCCTCCCAACAAGCGCTATCGTTTAACGCCCCTAGCTAGGCATAAAAGCAAGGATAGATCTGGGTATTGCCATCTTTGGTAGGCAATCCATAAGTGGCTCTCATGATAGATTCATATGGTAATTTTATTTTCTTTCTAGGAAAGTGTTCCATGCCTTTCTTTAGTGGAAATTGGAATATAATATTCCCTTCCTTCATATCAATAATTGCACCAATCGTTCTAAGGAAAGGTCTACCAAGAATAATAGGACATGAAGGATTGCAATCTATATCAAGAACGATAAAATCTACGGGCACATAATTCCTATTTGCAACAATAAGAACATCATTAATTCTTCCCATAGGTTTTTTAATAGCGGAATCCGCAAGATGCAAGTTTAGAGAGCAATCATCAAAGTCACGAAAATCTAACAAATCACACAAAGTTTTAGGAATAGTAGAGACACTAGCACCCAAATCACACAAAGCATGAAACTCATAATCTTTAATTTTAATTTTGATAGTAGGTTCCCACTCATCCTGGAGTTTCCTAGGGATAGAAACTTTCAACTCAAGCTTTTCTTCATAAGATTGCATCAAGTCATCAACAATGTGTTCGATAAAAGCCTTATTTTGACTATAAGCATGAGGAGAATTTAGCACGGATTGCAACAAGGAAATACAATAAATTAAAGAGCAATTTTCATAATTAAATTCCTTGAGATCCAATATAGTGGGTTTAGCAACATCTAGACTTTTATTTCTTTCAATCCCACTTTTATCAATTTCATCATCAAGATCTGAAAACTCCGAATTCTTAGAACGCCTTCTAGGTAAAGGAAGATCATATTCAGTTTCATGAAGATTCATATTGCAAATCAAAGATTTAATAGGGGACACATCAATAACTTTTAGATATTCATCTTGATTTTCATAGGAATTGGAAGAACACGCTTTAGTAAAGGCATCTTTGGAAGCACGCATCCTAGCGGTTCTTTCCTTGCACTCATCAATGGAAATTCTCATGGCTTTGAGAGACTCATTGATATCATGCTTAGGAGGAATAGATCTAAGCTTTAAAGAATCAATTTCAAGAGAAATTCTATCAACGTTCCTAGACAAATCATCAACTTTAAGCAATTTCTCTTCAAGCAAAGCATTAAAATTCTTTTGTGAATTCATAAACTCTTTAACACTACTCTCAAATTCAGAGGGCATCTTATTAAAATTTCCATAAGAGTTGTTGTAGGAATTTCCATAATTATTAGAAGGATTACTAGGATAAGGCCTAGGATTAAAATTCCCTCTATACGCGTTGTTACCAAAATTATTCCTACCAACAAAATTCACATCCATAGATTCATTATTATTCTCAATCAAGGTAGACAAAGGCATGTCATTAGGATCAGAAGAAACACTCTTAGCAAATAATTTCATAAGTTCATCCATCTTTCCACTCAAAACATTGATTTCTTCTATAGCATGCACTTTTTTATTAGTAGATCTTTCAGTATGCCATTGAGAATAATTAACCATGATATTATCTAGGAGTTTAGTAGCATCTCCTAAAGTGATTTCCATAAAAGTGCCTCCCGTGGCCGAATCTAAAAGATTTCTAGAAGCAAAATTCAATCCGCATAAATTTTTGTATAATCATCCACAAGTTCAAACCATGAGTAGGACAATTACGTATCATTAATTTCATTCTCTCCCAAGCTTGTGCAACATGTTCATGATCAAGTTGCTTAAAATTCATAATATCGTTTCTAAGAGAGATAATTTTAGCGGGAGGAAAATACTTAGAGATAAAAGCATCTTTGCACTTGTTCCAAGAATCAATACTATTTTTAGGCAAAGATGAAAACCACGCTTTAGCACGATCTCTAAGCGAAAAAGGAAATAGCTTCAATTTACGACATCATTATCGACATCTTTTTTATTTTGCATATCACATAAATCAACGAAGCTATTCAGATGAGTAGCGGCATCTTCACTAGGAAGGCCAGTGAATTGATCTTTCATAATAAGATTCAACAAAGCAGTATTGATTTCACAAGATTCAGTATTGGCAAGAGGAGCAATCGGAGTGCTAAGGAAATCATTATTATTGGTATTGGTGAAGTCACACAATTTGGTAGCATCTTGAGCCATCGCGACAAACAAGCAATCCAACACACGAGCAAAAAAGCGGACGAGGAAAAAGGCAACGGGAAAAAGAGGAGGAGATTGGGAAAGAGAGGGCGAATAAAACGGCAAGGGTGAAGTGGGGGAGAGGAAAACGAGAGGAAAATGGCAATAATGTAATGCGAGAGATAGGGATTGTGATGGGTACTTGGTACGTTGACTTTTGCGTAGGCCTCCCCGGCAACGGTGCCAGAAATCCTTCTTGCTACGTCTTGAGCTTGCGTTGGTTTTAACCGAAGAGGAGAGGATGATGCAGCACAGTAGCGTAAGTATTTCCCTCAGTTTTTGAGAACCAAGGTATCAATCTAGTAGGAGGCCACGCGCAAGTCCCTCGTACCTGCACAAAACGATAGCTACTCGTAACCAACGCGATTAGGGGTTGTCAATCCCTTCACGATCACTTACGAGAGTGAGATCTGATAGAGATAATATTTTTGGTATTTTTGATATATAGATGCAAAGTAAAAAGTAAAGGCAAAGTAAGAACAAAGCAAGTATTAAAAGTGATGGAGATTGATATGATGAGAATAGACCCGGGGGCCATAGGTTTCACTAGTGGCTTCTCTCAAGAGCATAAGTATTCTACGGTGGGTGAACAAATTACTGTTGAGCAATTGACATAATTGAGTATAGTTATGAGGTTATCTAGGTATGATCATGTATATAGGCATCACGTCCGAGACAAGTAGATCGAAACGATTCTGCATCTACTACTATTTCTCCACTCACCGACCGCTATCCAGCATGCATCTAGAGTATTAAGTTAAAAACAGAGTAACGCCTTAAGCAAGATGACATGATGTAGATGAATAAATTCATGCAATATGATAAATACCCCATCTTGATATCCTCGATGGCAACAATACAATATGTGCCTTGCAACCCTTTCTGTCACTGGGTAAGGACACCGCAAGATTGAACCCAAAGCTAAGCACTTCTCCCATTGCAAGAACTACCAATCTAGTTGGCCAAACAAAACGGATAATTCGAAGAGACTTGCAAAGATAACTCAATCATACATAAAAGAATTCAGAGAAGATTCAAATATTATTTGTAGATAAGCTGGATCGTAAACCCACAATTCATCGATCTCAACAAACAAACCGCAAAAAGAAGATTACATCGAATAGATCTCCACGAGAGAGGGGGAGAATATTGTATTGAGATCCAAAAAGAGAGAAGAAGCCATCTAGCTACTAGCTATGGACCCGAAGGTCTGAAGTAAACTACTCACACTTCATCGGAGGGGCCATGGTGTTGATGTAGAAGCCCTCCGTTGTGGATGCCCCCTCCGGCGGAGCTCCGGAACAGGCCCCAAGATGGGATCTCGTGGATACAGGAAGGTACGCGGTGGAATTAGGTTTTTGGCTCCTGTTCTAATCGTTTGGGATATGTAGGTATATATAGGAGGAAAGGGTACGTCGGTGGAGCGTCGAGGGGCCCACGAGGCAGGGGCGCGCCCAGGGGGGCGCCCCCACCCTCGTGACCGCCTCTCTGATGCCTTGGCATAGGGTCCAAGTCTCCTGGATCACGTTCGCTGAGAAAATCACGTTTCCGAAGGTTTCATTCCGTTTGGACTCCGTTTGATATTCCGTTTCTTCAAAATACTAAAAAAGGCAAAAAAACAACAATTCTGGGCTGGGCCTCCGGTTAATAGGTTAGTCCCAAAAGTAATATAAAAGTGGAAAATAAAGCCCAATATAGTCCAAAACAGTAGATAAAGCAGCATGGAGCAATCAAAAATTATAGATACGTTGGAGAAGTATCACGCCCTCCCCGGCCACGTCGCCGGCGGTCTCGCCGGCTGCCTCGCCACCCGCATTGTCGGCCGCCTCGCCGGCTGCCTCACCGGCCGCCTTGCTGACTGTCCCGGCGCTGCCGTCTCGCCCTGTTACTCGGGCCCGAGCCGGTGTTCACCGCCCGAGTCTGCGGTGCTCCAGCGACGAGTACCTACTCGCTGTTTCCACTGTGGAGCCGTCCCCGATTCTTGCGTCCGCTCGAGCAACCCTTCGTGATCCTCACTGGCTTGCTGCGATGCAGGAAGAGTTTGACGCTCTTCAGCGGAACCGTACCTGAACACTGGTCCCCCGGCCTTCTCGCGCCAATGTCATCAACGGCAAGTGGGTCTTTCACCATAAGACCCGCTCGGATGGTACACTTGAGCGCTACAAGGCTTGCTGGGTGGTCCATGGTTTTCGGCAGTGCGCTGGCATTGACTTCACTGAGATATTTGCATCGGTTGTCAAATCGAGCACGATCCGCACCATTCTCCAGCTGGCGGTGTCCCGAGGTTAGCCGGTTCATCAGATGGATGTCTCCAACGCCTTCCTCCACGACCATCTTGAGGAGCAGGTTTATTGTGAGCAGCCGACCGGTTTCGTCGACGCATCTCTTCCTGGGCATGTGTGTTTGCTGTCCCAGTCTCTCTACGGGCTCAAGCAAGCACCTCATGCCTGGTACCAGCGTATCGCCGGGCTCCTTCAGACACTGGGCTTCAGAGTCACTCGCTCGGATGCCTCGTTGTTTGTCTATCACCGCAGTGACAGACTGCATATTTGCTCCTCTACGCCAACGACATCATCCTGACGGCCTCCTCCACAACCCTTCTTTAGTAGATTACTCTCCGGCTATGTGACGAGTTTGCCATCAAGGACCTGGGCGCTCTACATTATTTCCTTGGCATTGAGGTTGTTCGGTGACCGGACGGCTTCTTTATTCATCAGTAGAAGCATGCGCACGAGCTCCTTGAGCGTGCCGGCATGCTCAACTATCACCCTGTTGCTACTCATGTTGACACGAAGGCCAAGGTTTCTGCTCTCGAGGGCTTGCCAGCGTCGGATGCTACGTTCTACTGGTCCATTATTGGTGCTCTTCAGTATTTGACTCTCACCCGATCGGATCTACAATATGCTGTTCAGCAGGTGTGTCTCCATATGCACGCCCCTCGTGACTCCCATTGCACCCTCGTGAAGCGGATCCTCCATTACGTTCACGACACGATGACTCTTGGGCTCACCGTCACGGCGTCCGCTTCTCTGGAGATAGTGGCCTACTCCGACGCGGACCGGGCTGGCTGCCCTGATACCCGTCGGTCCATCTCTGGCTACTGCGTTTACCTTGGTCCTTCACTCGTCTCATGGTCGTCCAAGCGACAACCTATGGTTTCGTGCTATAGCGCGGAGGCTGAGTACCAAGCTGTGGCTAACGACGTCGCCGAGTGCACCTGGCTACGACAGTTACTTCAGGAGTTGCATCATGATGTCTCCCAGGCTACAGTTGTCTACTGCGACAACGTCTCTGCGGTGTACCTTTCCGCCAACCCCGTTCATCATCGCCGGACTAAGCACATTGGGCTGGTCATTCACTTTGTGCGCGAGCGGTGGCCCTTGGACTTATTCGGGTCCTTCATGTTTCGACTGCACAACAGTTCACCGATGTGATGACTAATGGAGTGCCAACTTCCACCTTCGAGGAGTTTCATTCCAGTCTCTGCGTCTCCGGCGCCGCTTCGACTGCCGGGGGTCGTTGAATATATTGTGTACGTGTATATTGTGTATTGGGCCCACCTCCTAGTTCATCTGTATAGTTGAGGTTGCGGCCCCCCTCTGTACTCATATATACGTGCCTAGTGCACCGATCAATGCATTGCGATTGCACAACACATACTCCTCCTTCTACACATACGTACCTCCTGTCCCGTGGTTTATATCATAGATCACTCCCTAACAATCGGAAGCAACGCAAAATATACAAGTCAGATGCTAGTGCAAGCGCCTCCTGACACGCTAGTGCTTCAAGAGTAGCAGGAACCATAATCCCTTGAACCTTAATCACCGAGGCACCTAAGAAGAGACCCATAGAATCTCTGCAAACGGCGCTGAAAGAGCCTTCCAAGCTGTTCCTTGCGACTGCACCATCCACTCTGATCTTTGCATGACTATGAATTAATCCCATGTCCAGGAATGAGGCCAAAGCCCACTATGTAATTTGGCCAAGATTTCGTCAGACCCAAAAGCTGTTTTCCATCAGACCCGAAGGCCACCCCTCAAAACAAAAAGAAACAGACCCGAAGGCCTGAAAGTACCCATCTTAGAGCAACTCTAGCAGACCCCGCAAAACGCCGGCCCGCAAAACATGTTTGCAGTTCGCGCAAAACAGCTTTTGCGGGCCGGCGCGGGCTGGCACAGATGCAGACCTCCCAAACGATCCGTAAAAAAGTATATTCGTGGAATATGTTTTTTTACAGGTCGGCTATGCGGGTTCTGCTCTTTGCGCCGCTGCATCCCCGCATATCATCAGCCCGCAAATCTCAAATCCAACATAATCCAACAATCGAAAACAAACTGAATTATTCAAATCAAACATAAAACAATAATCATCCGCATTACAAATAATTATTCAAATCACCGTAGCAAACTTAAAATAATGCAATACAAAACTTGTCATGAATACAAATACAAATGAATACAAAAATTAGATCTTCCTGAAGCTGAAAGTGTGTGTCTGCATTTTCAATATCCTTGTATGTCTAAAGAAAAGCTCTAATGCGGTTTGGGTCTCTAGCTGATTTGACACGGCTACCCACATTGTCGTAAAAGAATTCTAAGTTCATTCCTCTCTCATCTTCAAGAATCATATTGTGCAGGATAACACAGCAAGTCATGATGTTCTTTAGGGTTTTCTTATCCCAAAAACGAGCAGGACCACGGACAATGGCAAACCTAGATTGTAAAACACCGAATGCTCTTTCAATGTATTTTCGGGCTACCTCTTGCACCCTTGCAAATTCACATTGTTTTTTTGTTTTGGGTTCTTTGATGCTCTTGACAAATGTGCATCAAGGAGGATATATACCATCTGCAAGATAGTACCCCTTTGTGTATTCATGCCCATTGATAGTGTAGTTGCAAGCAGGAGCATCACCCCTAGCAAGCCTAGCAAACAAATGAGAGCGTTGCAACACATTGATATCATTGAGTGTGCCGGGCATACCAAAAAAGCAATGCCAAATCCATAAATCCTCGGATGCTACGGCCTCTAGCACAATTGTTGCATCACGAGACTTGCCACAATACATTCCTTGCCAAGCCTTGGGGAAAATTTTCCAATTCCAATGCATACAATCAATGCTACCTAGCATCCCAGGCCAACCTCTCCTCTCATTAGCTGCCATCAATTTCTTTGTGTCATCTTCATTTGGTGCCCGAAAATACTCGGGACCAAAGACACGGACGATCACTTTCGCAAATCTACGCACAAACTCAATTGTGCTATCTTCACCAATGCGAAGATACTCATCGGCATAGTCAGCCGGAACGCCATATGCAATCACCCGCATAGCTGCGGAGACTTTTTGATATGCACTAAATCCCTTTAATCCCACGGCATTCCTTCTTTGAGTGAAATATGGGCAATTTGCCTCGCAAGCTTCAACAATTTTCACAAAAAGGGATCAGCGCATTCGGTACCTTCTGCGGAAGAGGTGTGCAGGATATGTAGGATTCTTCGAGAAATAATCTTGCATCAACATCTCGTTTCCAAGATGGCGATTCCGCGGAATGCACAGACGCCCGACAGTAGATCCTCGCCTCCTCTTCCGGTACTCGTCTTCATGCTCCTTCACGGCAAGCGCCATGACCAATGTTTGCTGCCGAAAGGTCGCAAGCATGGTTTCCACATCTGAGTCGTCCGAATCGGACGAATCGGATAGCAAGAACTTCTCGCACGGGGTCAACTCCATCTACACGCACACTGGCGCGTCAATCTACTACACAACTCGCAAAAATCACAAAAAAGGGACTAAACGGTGGCGAGTGATCCCGGGCGGCGACTAGGGTGGTGCGCTCAGCGGTGGTTGATCCCAGCGGCGGCGGCGACGACTAGGGGGCGGCTCTTCTCGCTGGATCCGGAGGGGCGGTGCAGCGGCTCGGCGCGGGAGGGCGTGGGGCGGCGCCGCGGAGCGATTCCGCCCGCAGATATGGCCGGAATCGGCGGCGGGCGGGCGGCGGCGGAAGGAGGGGGAAAAGAGCGCGGGCTGAAATGTCCCTCCCGCCAACTGCTTTCTCTGTGATGCAGGGCGCCGCAGCCGCGAGGGAAAAACCCGCGTTTTCCCGGGTTGGGGTCGGGAATTTGACGCGCCCCCTAAAATTTTTTTGCGGGCCGGGGCGGGATGCGGGGTCTGGTCGGACAGGCTTTCCGGCCCGTACCCATATTTTGACGGTTATTTTACGGGTCGGGGGCAGATGCGGAGTCTGCTAGAGTTGCTCTTATCCTAAGCTCAGAGAACCAAGCGACGCTCGGGTGAGCGGGTGTGCTCCCAGCCCACCAGCGTCCAAGTCTTGTACTCGGCGCTGTGTGCTCAGGAGATTCTTCTATAAAACTAAACCACCAAGGGCTACTCCTGGTAGGTCTTATTTTTTTTATCCCGAGCTCGCATGCTCCTCTAGGAAACAATAAAATTGAAATAAGTAGAAAAAAAATCCAGAAATTTATGCTTTCTTTTGGAAACAAACATTACTTAGATTAATTCCTACGTGCAAATTTTCGTGAATGAAATCATATATTTGAAGGCCTGAAAATAATAATTAAATCTGCACTCCAAAATACTTTAAAAAATAGTCTTTTTGGAGCACCATTTTTGTTGTTCTTTTGCCCAGAGCGCATGAATATTTTTATTCATGGAAGTTTGCATAAAAATTCAGTTTTTTTTCATTTTACAGTTTACGAGGGTCAAATCATTACCCGGACCCTGCACAAGCAGGAGCTCTGTGCACCGGGCTGCCCATTTTTACCGTTTACGAGGGTGCATTTGAGCTCGGGAGCAGCTATATCATCTGGTTATATCGTCATAGATGGCTTGTAGAGCCTTATGATCCGACAACAGTTCGTATAAACATTCATGATGATCAATAAAGCTTAGCTAGTTGTTCTAAAAAATCTGGTTACATCGTCGAGGAATGTACCACACTTTTCTTGAATCTACAAGCTGGTCATAGGAGTCATAACTGAGTACGTTCAATGTATGAACTGTAACTTCCCGCAAAAAAAGTAAGAACTGTAGCCATAAAATCTCAAGGCCTTCGCCATAACCCACCAATTAGTACTTCTCACAGGCATCAATGCCTGGCTGTCCACTAAGCTCTGCCGATCACCTCCAGATGTGAAATAGACAAAGGGCGGAAGGAAGAACTAATTACTGGACGTGTAATCAGATTATGGCAGAACAGACAAGAACAAGTGTCAATTCTGCTATTTAAGGTGCATATCCAGTTCATTGATTCTGACATTATAGCTTGGAAGAAGGTCCCTATCATTGCAGTGGGTCACTAGCCTGATCAACATCACCACCTAATAAGGGCTCTCAAGACAGCAACTAGAATCAATGGATTGCTTTTCAATGCAGGACATATGGAAAATGTTGAACATCAAGCAGTTAGAAATATAAACGGTAATGAGTACTGCTATTAAACCTAGATACACATGGTGTCCTGACGATAAAAAAGGCAAGGCAAATAATACACTAAATGATCATTTATAAGATCCTTAAAAACCTTTCAATCCTGCAGGCTTGTTGCTCCTTTATTGGGATCTATTGAATACCATCGTATTTGAATACTAACAGAGCCGGTCTGATTGATCGTGATGTCCTTTATTAGGCACCACGGCACGTCTGCATTAGTGACGTGAAGGGTAGCAGGAGCAGCACCAGTACACCACTAGCAGCAGCATTCAGTGGTTCAGTCAAGTTGGTTACTGTATACAGAACACCGAGTCACCTCGCCTGTAGCTAGGGTTTAGTACTCGTCAGTACGTCGTTGGCTTGCACACACACGTAGCAGTACTTGGTACGTAGTACGCGCGCGGCCGTGCATGCACGCACGCAGGATCGGATTCAAAAATCTTACGGCCCATCCATCGGACTGAGCTCGGGCGGTCTAATCCGCAATGATTTTGCGAGGCCGTGCATGCATCTCATTAAGAACAGGGGAGGCGACTGTGTCTCTCTTCCCCCCATTTCATTTCGTCGCTGAAACCTGCAGGGGATCTGGCGGACGACTTGAATTACTTACATTGAAGCCTATCATATCATATCATATGGATGTGGTGTAAGACTAGCCACAGTGGGAGTAACTTCGGCAGTAACATCGAATGCAACTCAGCAAATTTGCTTATGTGGCAATGAGTTAATGAGGAGAGAGATAGTTTCAGTAACTTAGCTAGTTACTGTAACATCACATGTCCCAATGCAATATGAGTCTATAACCTAATAAATAAAGCTTTCCATGTTACCACACTTATGTTACTATCCACTATGAAGGTAGTAACATAGTCTAGGGATATGTGTATGTTACTAGTGTATGTTACTCTTCATTGTAGCTAGTCTAAATGCACGCCATTTACGAAGATCAAATGCACATTTATTTGCGGGGAGAAGTTATTTCTGGCTCATCATCGAGCGTCATCATCGCACAACGAGCTACCGGGTCTGGGAGAGTGTGCGTTGCTTGCTCCTCTGAGTGCAAGACAAGCCTCCTCTGTTTTCTCTTCTTGTTCTCTTTTTACAGGGCAGGGGAGGAGGGAGGAAAGAGACAGGAAGGGGAGGTTGTGGGTGGAGATCTGGAGGTGGAAGAACGAGGCGACGAGGGAGGAAAGAGACAGGAAGGGGAGGTGTGGGTGGAGGTCAGCCTCGTTCTTCCACGCAAAGCCTGAATGACATGGATGCCATGTAGAAAAATACCATCCACGTCGAAACATGTTGAACGACTAAAGTGTTTCAAAAATAGTGATTTAAACCGTGTTATATTTGTTTACAGAGGAAGTAATTAGAAGAGCGTTAAGTGAATCAGCAAAAGATGTGTTTAAATTATTAAAGTAGTGATCTAAATGTTTTTATATTTCGTTACAGAAGAAGTAGAATAGAAACTGTAGTTCAAGTCTGGCTCGCAAGTTGCAACTGCATGTTTATTTGTTCATATGTGTCGGGGAGCGATTGACACATCATCAATGCAAAACGTTTGATTGGAAAAGGTCGGGGCAGGAGATTTTCCCGGCCGTGCTGCGAAACGACCGTGTGATGCCCGGTTTCCGCAGGAACCATCATGTATGTATTTATTCGATGTTTTTGGTTGGTATATGTATCAGCGGACAACAACACAATATCAGCGGACAACAACACAATCTACTGTTGCGATGCTTAGAGCGTGTCACTGTGACGGGCGACGCCTCGTTTGATGGTGGTTGGGTGCTATCGCTGACACACGGCATGGCATGTTCTTCCCAATTGACAGCGACACAGCTATAGCTCCAGTTTGAAGCTGATAGATTGGCGCCTCTGTCCCGGCAGTAACCAGTATGCGCTCCTTCCTTGGTGTGATGTGTGACAAGTTTTAACATTTTTTTAATACATGGTTAATATTTTTCTATACACATTTAACATTTTTCAAATACATGTTTAACATTTTTTATATTTGATCAATATTTTTTGTACACATTTAAGATTTTAAATACATGATCAATGTTTTTCAATAAATGTTTAATATTTTTTAGTACATGGTCAACATTTTTTATACATCTAACATTTTTCAAATACAAGTTTATCATATTTTAGTACTTGTTTAACATTTTTTTCAAATGCTTGATTAAATTTTTTAAATACATGATCAATGTTTTTCATACACATTGTTTTTTATACTTTTTTTGTATATGTGATAAATTTTTTCTCTATACACATTTAACATTTTTCAAATGCTTGGTCAACATTTTTTCAAATATTTTTTATAGAGTACATTTAATATTTTAAAGTATAAACAGAAATAAAAAATAAAGCAACAAACGAAAATAGAAAACAGAGAAAAAACAAATATGTGGCCTCCGGCGCGCCTGGGCCGGCCCACCTGGCTCCCTCTTCAGCGAGAGTTCCCTAGGTCTCGCTAGAAGCGAGACATGGGGGCATCCTATACAGACCACATTGACGAAGAATATGAAAGCGGAAGTGCAAGATCTTCATCTACTAATCTATGGAAACTTGGCAATACGGGAACTTCTCCCATCCCTCGAGGACTAGAACCTAACTGCAGTTTTTGACAAACTAGGTGATTTTCCCAAGCGTTGTTGGATTTGAAAGATCAATTCCGGACAAAGTTTGTATGAATGAAATAACCTAAATGAAAAGCTATTATTTTCGAAAGTAGTTGTATGTGAACAAAAAATATGCATGTACACTAGACTATTGGAGATGGAACTGGGATATAGATGTGCTACATAATAATTTTAGAGAATGATGACATGGCTCATTTGATGATTTGGAGGGCTGCATGTTGAGAGAATTAGAGCAAGTGGGATAACAAAGAGTATGCATGTACTCTGGACCATTGGAGATGGAATAATTAAATTGAAGTATGCATGTGCTACTGAAGGAAATATGCCCTAGAGGCAATAATAAAGTTGTTATTTTATATTTCTTTATTCATGAAAATATTTATTATTCATGCTAGAATTATATTGATCGGAAACCCAATACATGTGTGAATACATAGACAAAATACTGTGTCCCTAGTGAGCCACTAGTTGACTAGCTCATTGATCAAAGATGGTTAAGGTTTCCTAACCATGGACATGAGTTGTCATTTGATAATGGGATCACATCATTAGGAGAATGATGTGATGTACAAGACCCATCCGTTAGCTTAGCATATTGATCGTTCAATTTTTTTTGCTATTGCTTTCTTGGTGTCAAATACATTTTCCTTCGACTATGAGATTATGCAACTCCCGGATACCGGGGGAATGCCTTGTGTGCTATCAAACGTCGCAACGTAACTGGGTGATTATAAAGATGCTCTACAGGTATCTCCAAAGGTGTTTGTTGGGTTGGCATAGATCGAGATTAGGATTTGTCACTCCGAGTATCGGAGAGGTATCTCTGGGCCCTCTCGGTAATGCACATTGTCGGTGTCAAAACCAGCGGATCTCGGGTAGGGGGTCCCGAACTATGCGTCTAGGCGGATGGTAACAGGAGACAAGGGACACGATGTTTTTACCCAGATTCGGGCCCTCTCGATGGAGGTAATACCCTACTCTGCTTGATTAATATTGATGATATGGGTAGTACAAGAGTAGATCTACCACGAGATCAAGGAGGCTAAACCCTAGAAGCTAGCCTATGGTATGATTGTTGTTCGTCCTACGGACTAAAACCCTCCGGTTTATATAGACACCGGATAGGTTAGGGTTACACAGAGTCAGTTACAATGGTAGGAGATCTACATATCCGTATCGCCAAGCTTGCCTTCCACGCCAAGGAAAGTCCCATCCGGACACGGGACGAAGTCTTCAATCTTGTATCTTCATAGTCCAGGAGTCCGGCCAACGGTGATAGTTCGGCTATCCGGACACCCCCTAATCCGGGACTCCCTCAGTAGCCCCCGAACCAGGCTTCAATGACGATGAGTCCGGCGCGTTGATTGTCTTCGGCATTGCGAGGCGGGTTCTTCTCCAAATTCCATATACTTGTCGAATAGTGTCCGGCTTCTGATAAATGCTGCGCTCCTTGGCTTCTACGCCCAATAATGGACATCTTCCACGTGTTTGAATGAATGCGAAAAGCCAGAGTATTTTTACTCTTACCCCCCTAGCTGCGCAAATGAGCTGCCTATAAGAGGGGCGAGGATCTAGATCTGAGTCACACCATCCTCCTTCATGAAGCTTTCATCGGGCGCCTCGACCAAAGCCCATTCCATCATGGACGGTCGACGCGGCTCCTCCTCTCGCGCTCCCAGCCCTCAGCACTGAAATTGGGAGAGATGCTCAGTCCCGCATAGCGAGCTAGTTATACTCCAAACCAAGGATTTCTTCCCCGGCCTTCATGGTTCCGTTCGAGCGGACTTGCCACCCACAAGGGCGGAAAGCAAGCGGAGAGTGTCCCGATCCTCTAAAGGAGAGCGGGTATGATTCATCTCTTATCTAGTAAGAGGACTCGGATTTCCAATCCATCCGTTTCTCCGGGCTCTTGGAGTTCTCGGCCTCAGTTGCACCACCTTACTCCTGCCTCCATCTTGCACATCGCGGGCTTCGTGGCCCTTTGCGAACTGTTCTTGGGCGTCGAGGCTCATTTGGGCTGTGGAAGAGATTATTCTGCCTAGTACCCCGCTCTTATGAGGGGTCAATATATCAAGTGGGCGGAGCCGAGCTATGGCGATCGCGGGACCGGATACCTATCCGGAACCCGAAGAAGGCGTCCAAGACTGGCCTTGAATGGTTTTACATGGAGGACGCCCCGCTGCGGACCCTATTCGGATCGGTCTTCGGAGTTTAGCAATGCTCCTCTGAAGAAGCGCCTAGGCTGGCGCCCATGAGCCCCCGGAGGAAAATGACCGGGATGTCCTTTACTTGATGAGCCGAATAAGATTATCGGCTCATGCCGGATTGACCATGATTGGAGTCATGGCAATCTGCATTATGAGGGAGTGCAGCCGCCCAATATAGGGGCCACCCATGTGGGACTTCAACGGGAGGACGATGCCACCCGCCATGGCCGCAAAGGGCGGGATCGGTCACCGAACTGGTGAAGATCTTGTCTGCCATGTATAAAGGGAGGAGGAGGATTTCCTCGCGCCAATCCATCAAGGAGTTTTCTTCGAATAATCCTCGAAGTTGGGTAAGCAAACATCTTTGTGGCCTGTCCGATCCATGTTCCCGTGGTTGAATATCTCATTTCATGGTTTCTGCGCAGGAACTGCGACGGACTGTGGAGAAGAGACACAGCCCGCCCCCACAACCCGAGGATCCGGAACGGTCCCTCGATCCGACCTCCGAAGAGGATCCGGATATAAAGGTGGAGTTGGGTGTTCCACCAACTTAGCATCGACAATGCTTTGGTTGCCATTACGGCCGATTACCCCGGAATACCTCCAGCCTCACAACTAACTGAGACCGAGGTCCCAATATTCTGATAATGACCCATCCGTGCTTATCTCTTGATCACCGTATACCAATGGTGTTTCGCAGGGGTACCTTCGAGGCAGGAAGCCGAGCCCAGGGCGGCTAGCCAACAAAGGCAAGACGGCTCAAGCAGTTAAAAAGAAGTGCGGTCCGGATCGAAACTCCGCCCAGAACGGTATGGCGGTCACCATATTCCCGGATTGATTCTGGAGGGCGATTAACGCTTGTGCTCTTTTCAGGAAGAAGAGCGCTCGCCGGACTGAGTCCGGAGAGGTTGCCAATCGAGCCTCCACCGGCCAGGCTCCAAAGCCGGGTCCGGAAGCGGAGGCGAGCACGAGGCGTGCGTCGGATGCTCCTCCGACAGAGGATGCCGACAAATTGTCCGCCACCAACTCCGAGGTGGAGAGCGCCGTGAATCACAGGCGCCGCCAGACAGTTCTTCGTGACACATGTTTCTCCCAAGAGGCCTTGAATGCCTTCAATTCGGGAGATGCGCACCTCCGTGCCGCTCAAGATGGTCTAGCCAGAGCCATGGAGCAGTATGTAAAGGACATACGGGTAAGGAAATTTGACAGTTATATATGCCAGTAGCCCCCGAGACTTAAATAGTTAGAATAACTGATTTAAGGATCATTTGTTATGCATGATCTTACAAAAAAGAGTACCCGACTGTCCCAGGAGCTTGAAGAGTGAAAGGCCCAACTTGAGGCCGCACTAGCCGCTACAGGGGGAGCCACAGATACCCCCTCTGGTAATATACGCTTCAAAAGATAAATAGTTTATGAAGTGCGGCGGGTATGTAAATCTGACAAAAACATTGCAGATGGCGCCGGACTAGATCCGGACAAGCAACAGCTCTTGCGCCAGCTAAAGGCTGGCGAGAGCGTGCTTACGAGGGTGCGGTAGGAGAAGAATAACCTCCAAGATGCCAACACCAAGATGGGTGAGGAACTAAAGGATGTTCGTGCCCAGTTGTCTGACTCCGTAAAAGGAGAATCGACGGCTTTGTCGCGGCATTTTCAGTAAGTGCTTGAGCGAACTTTGAAAGAGTTCGGCGAGGAAGGCGACTAACATAAACATGTATGTAGGTTTGCTCACAGGTCGTCCTGAGGAGGAGATGCCCAGTTCTTCGGGTGATCTTCTTCCCGAATTGCGTCAGCTGCACGAACGAGTCCGGCAGGTGATGAAAGGCGTCGGCCAGGCCTTGTGGCCATCTATCTCCCTGCCTGAAGGCATTGGGGAGCTGGCAGAGCGGCTTCAAAGAGCACGGCGGCGCTCCGACTATGGAAGATATCGGCCTACCGTCAAGGCGCCAGGAGGCACGGGCCATGGTAAAGACGCTGTACACGGTTGACCCAAACCACATGGCCGAGGTCGGACTGTGGGGCTGATGGGATGGAGATCCTGTAAGCTTAGTGTATGGCCAAGTAGAATTGGCCGCCAAGTATTCCCAGCAAGATTTTAAATTAGATAGCCTATTAGATGGCATTGAGGAGGAATACAATGAGTCGAGTTGACTATGTAAAAATATGACATGAAAAAATGTCTTCTAGCCGGATTGTAGATCGTTTGTCATAGCGGACCTTTTTGCTTCGACCTCAGGACCCAATAGTCCGGAGTGTGTCCGAATACCTTCGTGGTTATATAAGAACCAGGGTATGCATGGTGACAAGGCGTAGGGGTCATTATTGCTGTATCAGACAAGTGCCCAACTAGTTATGTTATATTACATGGGTAGTAAGAAACATCTTCCAGGGAGAATAGTTCCGTTAAGGGTTCCTTTCGCTGGGATGCATGCCCTAAAGTGCATGTCAAAGCTGCTATGAAAGCAGGAAATCATCTGGGGGCAGATGGGTAAATAGTTAAAAATCATCTTTCAGTTCACCGACCGAATATTCCCTTAAGAACGCTAGATTTCGCTTCACCCACCGAGGTACACATCCGCTGACCCGACAAGAATAATCGCAGAGGTGCTCCCTTTACCACCTAGCCGAACAATCGGGAACGTAGGGGTAAGCACAGGAGCCAGGCAACCCAGCTTGGCCAAAACTTAAGTCATATCGATGCATATAATGGTGAATAAAAGGTACATGCGTAAGTTTAACGCATGTGTTGGGCATGAAGCCCGTATAAATGAGCTTCTGTTAAAGAAGCCCCCAGGTATAATGAGCGCGTACAACGCGTCAAATATGTGCGAACAAAGCGCAAACGAGCCTCTAAAGGCTTCAGGAAGAAGGAGGGGGAAGGAGAGAAATAAAAGACAGCAAAAATAGAAAATGTGGACGGAGGAAGGAGACGAACTTGGAGTCCGGCGCTTAGGCGTAGAATCTTCGTAGACGGGCTGCGTTCCATGGGTTTGGCTCGAGTCGGTTATCCGATGCATTTCGCAGACGGTATGCTCCGCCGGTCAGGATCTGGTCGATGATGAAGGGACCTTCCCATTTGGGCTTGAGTTTGTCCTTTTTCTTGTCCGGCAGGCGTAGAACTAGTTCGCCAACGTTGTAAGCTTTGGCCCGCGTTTCCTCCTTTGATATCTTCGAGCCTGCTGTTGATAAAATGTGGAACGAGCTTTTGCCACGTCGCGCTCCTCCTCCAATGCGTCCAAACTGTCCTGCCGATCGAGCTCGGCTTCTCTTTCTTGATACATGCGCACGAGAGGTGAGTCATGAATTATGTCGCAGGGCAGGACTGCCTTTGCACCGTACACCATAAAAAATGGTGTGAATCCGGTAGTACGATTCGGCGTGGTCCGCAGCCCCCAGAGTACGGAGTCGAGCTCCTCAACCCAGTGCGTGTTAGATTCCTTGAGGGACCGCACTAGTCTGGGCTTAATGCCGCTCATGATTAGACCGTTTGCTCATTCGACTTGGCCGTTGGTTTGAGGGTGATAGGCGAGGCGTAATCGAGCTTGATGCCCATGTTTTTGCACCATAATTTGACCTCATCGGCCGTGAAGTTGGTGCCGTTATCGATGATGATATTGTGGGGACACCGTAACGGTGCACTACCCCGATATGAAGTCTATCGCCGTCCGGATTCGCCGCTTTAACGAGCTTGGCCTCTATCCATTTGGTGAATTTATCCACCATGACCAATAGGTATTTTTGCTTGTGGGTTCCTCCCTTAAGGGGTCCAACCATGTCAAGCCCCCAGACCGCGAACGGCCAGGTCCCATAGTTTTAAGGGCGGTGGGTGGCATGTGGCTTTGGTTAGCAAAAAGCTGGCAACCGACGATCGTTGGACTAAGTCCTGCAGATCTGCCGGGCCGTCACCAATAAAATCCTGCACGGAAGGCCTTGCCTACAAGGGCCGGGCTGCGGCGTGGTGCCCACCCAGTCGGCATGAATTTCAGCCGGAGGTTTCGCCTTCCTCTTCGGAGATACACCTTTGAAGGACTCCGTAGTGCTTTTCCTATAAAGCTCTCCTCATGGACTTTATAGGCTTTAGATCGCCGTACTATGCAGCGAGCCTCATTTTGGTCTTCGGGGAGTTCCTGCCTAGTTAGGTAGGCTAGGAATGGATCCGTCCACGGGGCGATAACCGCCATTATTTCATGAGCGGAGGGTGTTATCTTGGGGCAGAGCCTCCGGTTGTGTCGAGTGTTGGCGTCAAAAGGCGGTTGGGTCCGGATTGTTATTGCGGACTCCCTTCCCATAGTACGGATGGCTTGAACAGCCGTTCCGTAAAGATATTGGGTGGGGACGGCATCACGTTTTGCACCGATGCGTGCCTATATATCCGCCGCTGGTTGTTATCCCGGCTATATGATGAAATTCGAGCCCTTCGAACCGTGCTGACATTTTTAGGACCGCATTGCGATATCCTGCCATTTTCGGATCTTTGGCATCAAAGTCTCCGTTTATTTGAGATATCGCGAGGCTCGAATCCCCGCGCACCTCTAGGCGTTTAATGCCCATGGAGACTGCCATCCGGAGGCCGTGCAGAAGGGCCTCGTATTCGGCTGCGTTGTTGGAGTCCGTATTCATTATCGAAGGACGATTGGACTGTGTCCCGGTTGGGGACGCAAGACGACGCCAGCCCCAGGCCGCCAACATTTTGGAGCCGTCGAAGTGCATGATCCAATTGGGGTATGCGCCGTACTCTTTAGGGAGTTCGGCTTCGGTCCATTCGGCCAGGAAGTCGGCTAAAACCTGCGACTTGATAGCTCGTCGTGGCTTGTAGGTTATGTCGAATGGAAGGAGCTCTATGGCCCATTTAGCAATCCGGCCCGTCGCGTCGCGGTTGTTTATAGTGTCATTAAGAGGTACTTCGGAGGCTACCGTTATCGAACACTCTTGAAAGTAGTGTCGCAGCTTCCGAGATGCCATGAACACCGCGTATGCTATCTTTTGATAGTGTGGGTACCGGGACTTGCATGGAGTTAGGACAGTGGACACATAGTAAACCGGTTTTTGAAGAGGGAACCGATGTCTGTCTGTTTCTCGTTCGACGACGAGCACCGCGCTGACAACTTGATGTGTTGCGGCGATATATAATAGTATTGGTTCGCCCGCATTGGGCGCGGCCAGGACCGGATTTGTTGCCAATATGGCTTTTATCTCTTCGAGTCCGGCCGTGGAGGCATCCGTCCACTCGAAGTGTTCGGTGCGGCGGAGGAGGCGGTAAAGGGGTAACGCCTTTTCTCCCAAACGGGAAATAAAGCGGCTTAGAGCCGCTACGCATCCCGTCAATTTTTGTATTTGTTTGAGGTCTTTTGGAATATCCAATTGTGACAGAGCTTGGATCTTGGCTGGGTTTGCTTCAATTCCTCTACGGACACAATGAAGCCCAGGAGCTTTCGGCTGAACGCCAAGACGCATTTTCCGGATTGAGCTTGATGTCATATTTTCAAGATTGTCGAATGTGAGCCTCAAGTCGTCTACTAGAGTTTCGACATGCTTGGTTTTGACGACCACGTCATCTACATATGCTTCCTTTGTTTTGCCGATCTGGTTTGCGGACATGTACGAATCATGCGCTGATATGTTGCGGCGTTTTTGAGCCCAAGAGCATTGTGTTGAAGCAGAACGGACCGTATGGAGTGATGAATGCTGTTGCAGCTTGGTCTAGCTCCGCCATCTTGATTTGGTGGTAGACGGAGTACGCGTCGAGGAAGCACAATGAGTCGTGTCCTGCTGTAGCGCCGATAATTTGATCAATTCGAGGGAGGGGAAAGGGATCCTTTGGGCAAGCCTTATTAAGGTCTTTAAAATCAACACATAGGCGCCAGGATTTATCCTTCTTTGGTACCATCACCAGGTTTGCTAGCCAGTCCGGATGTTTTATATCTCTGATGAATCCGGCTTCCAAAAGTTTGGCTAGCTCCTCTCCCATGGCCTGTCTCTTGGGTTCGGAAAAGCGCCGAAGAGCCTGTTTGACTGGCTTGAATCCTTTTAGGATATTTAGGCTGTGCTCGGCCAGCCGACGTGGGATTCCTGGCATGTCTGAAGGGTGCCAGGCAAAGATGTCCCAGTTTTCTCATAGAAATTCTCGTAGTGCGGCATCTACATCAGGGTTTAATTGTGCCCCAATGGAGGCCGTCTTTGCAGGGTCCGTTGGGTGGACTTGGAATTTGACTATTTCATCCACTGGTTTAAAAGAGGTGGACTTGGATCTTTTATCAAGTATCACATCGTCCCTGTTCACAGTGGAGCGCATCGCGGTGAGTTCCTCTGCCGCTAGGGCTTCAGATAGTGCCTCGAGGGCTAGTACGGCTGTCTTGTTTTGGTAGGAGTGCTATGTTCGGATCACTAGCGAGAGTGATGATTCCGTTAGGTCCAGGCATTTTAAGCTTCATGTACCCATAATGGGGTATAGCTTGAAAAATTGTGAATGCCTCTCGCCCTAATAAAGCGTGATATCCGCTGCTGAACGGGGCCACTTGAAATGTGACCTCCTCGGACCTGTAATTGTCCGGCGAGCCGAACACTATGTCCAGTGTGATTTTTCCTATGCAGCATGCTTCCCGGCTAGGGATTATTCCTCTAAAGGTTGGGCTTAAAACCGATCTGAGAGAGACTAACTCTCCCCAGGTCACCCACCATGTTGCAGTGGTAGAGGAACAATGCGGCGACGCTTCTCCTATACTGAAAACTAGTCATGTCCGGGCTTCCGAACCCCCCATGCCGGATTCCCGGAGGGACGGACTTCGATCAAGCACCGAACTTAAAGTCGCATCGACTGCACTCGTTGGACAACGCCCAGCAATCCAAGCTTCCAAATTGAAACTTCGGCCTTCGAGCCTTGAGATGGGTAGGGTTCGGACTTAATTCCACCCGCCCGCCTGCACATATGCGATCTATCTCTAATCCAGCAAGAGCCCGCCGAGACAAGACATCACTCATCGGGCCGATTCCTCCTAGTTATGGACAGGATAAAGGACTGCCGAGAGGAAAACGCAATCTCAATTTTTGCAATAATTGCACGGACGAGGACTCTTGAACGCGTCGCCACCGTCCAAAATTACACGCCGCCGACCTGGCGTTCATAGTACTGAAAGTCTTGTGCGATAGAGAGTTTCAGACAACCGAAAATAATTTTGGGACAATCCGCCCCGAATACAACCCTAGTCCGCAACAAAAGGGTGCATTACACTCGGGCACCAGATACAAAAACCAAAAAGCAAAGACCCCATAAAGGGCACGGAACCGCATTAGAGGGATGGCTTAGCGGACCTGTAAAATTCACGAAGATGTATACGCCGTCCCAACACATAACCTTCGAGCATGTTGGATATTACGGCAGGTGGCCAAAAGTGGAGAGGAGCTTCTAGCCCCGGAAAACCACTCCAACAACATCGGTACGGTATCAACAGTCTTTGAGACTTTCGCATCAAATAATATGCGGAAACGAACAATCCGCGGCCTCGCCGAGGTCTACCAAGTAGCAACAACCAATCCATGGAGCGACACAGCCATCACCTTCAACGCCAGCGATTTAACCTAAATTCGACAGCCCGAGCTCCAGCCGACCGGTACTTAGTCCAATAGTGGACGACTTTCGACTTACAAAAGTCCTCATGGATGGCGGCAGCGGATTAAACCTCATCTACGAGGAAACCCTTCAAAAATGGAAATAGATGGAGCCGCATTGAGCGAAGCAGCACAACCTTTAGAGGAATAATCCCTAGCCGGAGGCGTTGCACAGGAAAAATCACACTCGATGTGGTATTCGGCTCACCGGACAATTACAGATCCGAAGAAGTCACGTTCCAAGTGGCCCCGTTCAACAGCGGATATCACGCTATATTAGGACGAGAGGCATTCACAATTTTTCAAGCCGTACCCCATTACGGGTACATGAAGCTCAAAATGCCTGGGCCCGGCGGAATAATCACTCTCGTTAGTGATCCGGACATAGCACTCCGCACCGAAAACAAGACAGCCGCATTAGCCTTAGAGGCACTATCCGAAGCCCTAGCGGCAGAGGAACTCACCACGCTGCGCTCTACGGTGAATAGGGACGATGTGATACTCGATAAGAGATCCAAGTCCACCTCCTTTAAACCAGCAGATGAAATAGTAAAATTCCAGGTCCACCCAACGGACCCGACAAAGACGGCCTCCATCGGGGCACAATTGAACCCTGATGTGGACGCCGCACTGCGAGAATTCCTTCGGGAAAATTGGGACATTTTTGCCTGGCACCCCTCGGATATGCCCGGAATCCCACGCAGATTGGCAGAACACAGCCTAAACATCCTAAAAGGATTCAAGCCAGTCAAACAGGCTCTTCGACGATTTTCCGAACCCAAAAGACATGCAATGGGAGAAGAGCTAGCCAAACTATTGGAAGCCGGATTCATCAGAGACATCAAGCACCCGGATTGGCTAGCAAACCTGGTAATGGTACCAAAGAAGGACAAATCCTGGCGCCTATGTGTCGATTTCAAAGACCTAAATAAGGCCTGCCCAAAGGATCCCTTCCCCCCCCAAGATCGACCAAATCATCGATGCCACCGCAGGCACGATTCATTGTGCTTCCCGGACGATACTCCGGCTATCATCAAATCAAGATGGCAGAAGCAGATCAAGCCGCAACGGCATTCATTACTCCATATGGACCATTCCGCTTCAACACGATGCCCTTCGAACTTAAAAATGCCGGCGCAACATATCAGCGCATGATTCAGACATGTATGGCTACCCAGATCGGCAAAACAGTAGAGGCATACGTAGACGACGTAGTCGTCAAAACTAAACACGTCGAAACTCTAGTAGACGACTTGAGGCTCACATTCGACAACCTCAGAGCATATGACATCAAGCTGAATCCGGAAAAATGCGTTTTGGCGCATCGGTGGAAAGCTGCTGGGCTTCATCGATCCGTAGAGGAATTGAAGCAAACCCAGCCAAAATCCAAGCTCTGTCACAGCTAGATATCCCAAAAGACCTCAAGCAAATACAAAAATTGACTGGATGCGTGGCGGCTCTAAGCCGCTTTATCTCCCGTCTAGGAGAAAAGGCATTACCCCTCTATCGCCTCCTTAGGCGCACCGAACACTTCGAGTGGACGGATGCTGCCACCGCCGGACTCGAAGAAATAAAGGCCATATTGGCAACAACCGGTCTGGCTGCGCCCAACCCGGGCGAACCAATGTTGTTATACATCGCAGCAACGCATCAAGTTGTAAGCGAGGTACTGTCGTCGAACGAGAAAGAAGGGCATAAATTCCCTCTTCAAAACCAGTATACTACGATCCATCGTGTTAACCCCCGCAAGTCCTGTTACCCGCACTATCGTAAGATAGCATACGCGTGTTCATGGCATCCCGGAAGCTCGACACTACTTTCAAGAGTGTTCGATAATGTGGCCTCTCAAGTACCACTTAACGACATTATAAACAACCGCGCGACAGGCAGGATAGCAAAATGGGCCATTGAGCTCTTACCATTTGATATAACTTACAAACCTCGGCGAGCTATAAAGTCACAAGTTTTGGCTGACTTTGTCGCTGAATGGACCGTCGAACTCCCTAAAGAATACGGCGATACTCCAATTGATTATGCACTTCGACGGCTCTAAAATGTTAGCCGGATTGGGGCTGGCGTCGATTGACGCCCCGACCGGGACAAAGTCCAATACGCATTTCAGATAATGTACACGGACTCCAACAACGCAGCGTAATACGAGGCCCTTTACATGGTCTCCGGATGGCAATCTCCATGGGCATTCAATGCCTAGAGGTGCGCGATTCAAACCTCGCAATATCCCAAATAAACGGAGACTTTGACGCCAAAGATCCGAAAATGGCAGCATATCGCAACGCTGTCCTCAAAATGTCAGCCCGGTTCAAGGACTTGAATTCCATCACGAGCCCGGATAATAACCAAGCAGCCGACGATCTTGCACGCATTGGCGCAAAACGCGACGCTGTCCCTCCTAACATCTTCCCGAACGGCTCTTCAAGCCATCCGTATTATGGGAAGAGGAGTCCGAATTAACAAACCGGAACAAGCCGCACCAACCGCGATTCAGCCGATGACATAACACCTTCCGCCCACGACATAATGGCAGTAATTGCCCGTGGACAGAACCATTCTCGCCTACTTGCTTAGGCAGGAGCTTCCCAAGACCAAAATGAGGCCCGCTGCATTGTTCGCGATCTAAAGCCTACAAGGTCTATGAGGGAGAACTTTACAAGAAAAGCACAACCGGAGTCCTTCAAAGGTGTATCTCCGAAGAGGAAGGGCGAAACCTCATGGCTGAAATTCATGCCGGACTAGGCGGACACCACGCCGCAGCTCGGCCCTTGTAGGAAAGGCATTCCATACAGGATTTTATCGCCAACGCCCGAGCAGATGCTCGGGACTTAGTCCAAAGATGCGTCGGTTGTCGCTCTTTGCTAATCGAGCCATATGCCACCCACCGCCTCAAAACTATACCCATTACCTGGCCGTCGCGGTCTGGGGCTTGACATGGTTGGACCACTTAAAGGGGGAAACCACAAGCAAAGGTACCTATTGGTCATGGTGGATAAATTCACCAAATGGACAGAGGCCAAGCCAGTTAAAACGGCAGAGTGCGGACCAATGATAGACTTTATATCCGGGGTAGTACACCGTTATGGTGTCCCCCACAGCATCATCACCGATAACGGCACGAACTTCACCGCCGATGAGGTTAAATCATGGTGCAAAAATATGGGCATCAAGCTCGATTACGCTTAAGTCTATCATCCTCAAACCAACGGTCAAGTGGAACGAGCAAATGGTCTAATAATGAGCGGCATCAAACCCGGACTAGTGCCGTCCCTCACGAAATCTGACACGACTGGGTAGAGGAGCTCGACCAGACTGGGGTTGCGGACAACGCCTAACCGTACTACCGGATTCACACCATTTTTATGGTATACGGCGCAGAAGCAGTTTTGCCTGCGACATCATTCATGACTCACCTCGAAAAGCGCATGTACGAAGAAAGAGAAGCCGAGTTGGATCGGCAGGACAGCTTGGACGCATTGAGGAAGAGCGCGACGCCGCCAAGGCTCGCTCCGCATTCTATCAGCAGCAGGCTCAAGATATCAAAGTAGAGAAGTACGGGCCAAGACTTACAACGCTGGCGAATTAGTTCTACGCTCGCCGGACAAGAAAAGGACAAGCTCAAGCCCAAATGGGAAGGCCCTTCATCATCGATCAAGTCCTGACCGCGGAGCGCACTGCCTACTTAAATGCATCGGATAACCGACTCGAGCCAAACCCATGGAACGCAGCCCGCCTCCGACGATTCTATGCCTAGCGCCGACTAAGAGTTCGCCCTTTCCCCGCCCAATTTTTTTTTTTATTTCAGCTGCCTTTTGTTTATCTTTTTCTTCTCAACCCTATTCATCCAAGCCTTAAAGGGCCTACTTGCATAACGTTCACAAGAATTGATGTGCTATCTGCACTCATTATACTCGGGGCTTCTTTACCGAAGCTTAATTATACGGGTTTATGCCCAAAGACATGTGTCAAGCCTCCACATGTACCTTTTATTCACCATTATATGCATCGATATGACTCAAGTTTTGGCCAAGCTGGGTTGCCTGGCTCCTGTGCTTACCCCTACGTTCCCGATTGTTCGGCTAGGAGGTAAAGGGAGCACCTCTGCGATTGTTACTACCGGGTCAGCCGGATGTGTACCTCAGACTGGGTGAAGCCGAAAGCTAGCATTCTTAAGGGAATATTCGGTCGATGACTTAAAAGATGATTTTCTATCCACTTATTTATCTGCCCCCAAATGTTTTTCTGCTTTTTTCGCAGTCCGGACATGCACTTTAGGGCATGCCACCCCCAGAGGAAAGGAACCCTTAACGAAACTATTCTCCCTGGAAGATGTTTCTTACTACCCATGTAATATAACATAACTAGTTGGGCACTTGTCTGATAAAGCACTGATGACCCCTACGCCTGGTCTCCATGCATACCCCGGTTGTTTCATAACCGAGAAGGTATTCGACACACTCCGGACTCTAGGGTCCCGAGGTCGGCTTAAAAGGTCGGCAAAGACAAACGATCTACAATCCGCTAGAAGGCATTTTGTATGTCATTTTATAATACATTGTCAAATCGACCGATTGTATTCTTCCTCAATCCCGCCTAACAAAGTTGTCTAATTTACAGTCCTGTTGGGAAAATTTAGCGCCAACTCCACTTGGCCGTATACTAAACTCACAGGATCTCCTTCCCATCGGGCCCCACAGTCCGACTTCGCCATGTGGTTGGGATCCGCCTTCTTGTACCGCTGCCTTCACCATGGCCCGTGCCTCCTCGGCACCTTGGCGGCAGGCCGAAATCTTCCATAACTGGAAGCGCTGCCGCACTCCCTGCAGCTTCTCCGCAAGCTCCCCAAGACCCTCGGGTAAGTTGAAGGCTGGCCATAATGCCTGGATGACGCCGCTCATTGCCTGCCGAACTCGCTCGATCAGTTGCAACAACCGAAGTTGATCACCCGCTGATACGGGCATCTCTCTCCAGCAGGGCGACCTGTGAGCATACATGCAGACACATTCTGTCAAATTGACTTCCTCGCCGAACTCTTCTTTTCAAAGGAGTTCACTCAAGCACTTACTATATATGCCGCGACGAAGCCGCTGATTCTCCTTAACGGAGCCCGACAGCTCGGCCCGAACGCCTTTCAGCTCTTCTCCAACCTGGGCATGGGCGTCCTGGAGCTTGTTCCTTTCGTGCTGCACCTTATACAGCACCCTCTCACCGGCCTTTAGTTGGCGCAGAAGTTCTTGCCTGTCCGGATCTTGTCCGGCAGCATCTGCAACGTCATTTTTTTCTTTTAGGCTTGCGCAAAGGCCAAACGCTACTTATCTTTCTAAAATAATGCGTTACTGGAGAGGTCCTGCGCTTCCTCCTGCGCCGTAAAGCGGCCTCCAGTTGGGCCTTGCACTCTTGCAGCTCCCGAGACAGTTGGGTATTCTTCTCGGTAAGATCCTCGTTTCATATGATCCTTAAATCAGTTAATATAACTACTTTAAGTCTCGGGGCTCTTGGCATATATAACTATTAAATTCTCTTACCCGTATGTCTTTCACATACCGCTCCGTGGCTCGATAAAACCATCTTGAGCAGCACGAAGGTGCGCGTCCCCGTGTTAAAGGCATTCAACGCCTCGGGAGAAGCACGCGTCACGAATATCTGTCGCGGCGCTTTGTGATTCAGGCACTCTCCACCTCGCACTTGGTGGCGGACAGTCTGTCGGCATCCTCCGTCGGAGGAACGTCGGCTCGCGCTTTGCGCCGCCTCCCCCCGACCAGGTGCGGGAGCCCGCTGGTAGAGGTTGGATTGACAACTCCCACGCCCGCAGTCCGGCGGACACTTTTTCCCTATAAAAGTCATGAGCACTCAAACGCTTCCTAGGAACGTTGTTTCTAAATACTGAATTGTGAGCTACACCTTTGCGGCGACGTTTGGTCAGCGCCGCGCTCCTCTTCCGCCTCATCGTCCGAATCGCCCTTGTTGGTCAGCCACCGCTGGCTTGGCTTTCGCCCTAGGGCGCCTCCTGCACAGCGCCATCATATACGGCGGTCAGAAATAAGCAAGGAAGGAATGACGGTGTCAGGGCTTCGGCCGCAATCACCTGGGAAGCCGGATATAGTCCGGGATAGTCGGCCGTGATGGCGACTAAAGCATTGTCCATGCTGAGCTGGTGGAACACCCCGTCGATTAGCTCCACCTTTATGTCCGGATCCTCTTCGGAGGCCGGATCCCGGGATCTTCTGGATCCTCGGGCCGCGGAGCCGGACTTAGCATGCCCTCCACGGTCCGGCGCAGTTCCTGCGTCGAAAGAAGAACACAATATAAGAAACTTAAGTTTTGAAAGGCACGGGTCGGACACGCAGAGTGTTCGCTTACCCAAGGCCGGGGGTTATTCATGGAGAACCCATTTAACGGGTTCGTCCGAAGGAAATCTTCCTTCTCCCCCTTATATAGGCCGGACAAGATCGTCACCAGATCTTCGGCCGAATCCGGCCCTTTGCGGCCATGACGGGTGGCATCGCCCTCCCGCTGAAATCCCACATGGGTGGCCCTCAGATTGTAGTGGCTGCACCTTCGCAGAATGCATGTTGCCATGACTCCAATCATGGTCAACCCGGCATGGGCCAAGAACCTTATTCGCCCATCAAATAATGGACGCCTTGTCTTCCTCCGGATGGGGCTCGGACGCCAACTAAGGCGTTTCTTCAGAGGAGCATTGCTGAACTCCGGAGGCCGATCCGAACAGGGTCCGCAGCGGAGCGCCTTCTATATAAAACCATTCAAGGCCAGTCTTGGTGCCTTCTTAGGGGTTCCGGATGGATATCCGTCCCGCAATGCGCCATATTTGGCGCCGCCCACTTGATATATGGACCCCTCGTGAGAGCGGGTACAAGGCGAACAACCTCTTCCACGGTAGCAAGTGGGGCTCGACGCCCAGAAAAGCTCGAAGAGCTACGTAACCCGCAATATGCAGGATTGAGGCGGGCGTGAGGTGATGAAGCTGGAGTCCGAGAACTCTGTGAGCCCGCGGAGGAATGGATGTACAGAAACCGAGCCCCTTATCGATAGGGGACGAAGCATACCCGCTCCCCTTTGTTGGGATTTGGGGTAACCTCCGCTTGCTTCCCACCTTTGTAGGTGGCCAGCCCGGCTCGAACCGGAACCATGAAGGCCGGAGGGAGATATCCCCCCATTTGGAGCTTCACCAGCTCGCAGCGGAACAGAGCATCTCCTCCAATCTCTCGCAAAGGGCCGAGCGCGAGAAGAGGAGCCGCGTTGACGGTCCATGATGGAATGGATTCTTGGTCGAAAGCGCTCCGATGAGTATTTGCGAGAGGAAGATGGTGATTTGGATCTGGATTCTTGCCTCCCTTATAGGCAGATTGTTCGCACAACTAGGGGGTAAAACATAAAAGACACCCTGGCTTTTCACATTCGCGCGACGCGTGGAAGAAGGCCATTATTGGGCGTGGAAGCCAAGACGCGCAACATTGATGAGGAAGCTGGACACTGTTCGGCAGGTACGTAGGACTTGAAGGAGAACCCGCCTTGCAACGCCGAAGACTACACGCATGCTGGACTTATCGTTATTGAAGCCTGGTTCGGGGGCTACTGAGGGAGTCCCGGATTAGGGGGTGTCCGGATGGCCGGACTACCATCATCGGCCGGACTATCATCGGCCGAACTATCATCATCAACCGGACTCCAAGACTATGAAGATACAAGATTGAAGACTTCGCCCCATGCCCGGATGGGACTTTCCTTGGCGTGGAAGGCAAGCTTGGCGATACGGATATGTAGATCTCCTACCATTGTAACCGACTCTATGTAACCCTAGCCCTCTCCGGTGTCTATATAAACCGGATGGCTCTAGTCCGTAGGACAACATCAACAACCCTTACAATCATACCATAGGCTAGCTTCTAGGGTTTAGCCTCCTTGATCTCGTGGTAGATCCACTCTTGTAAACATCCACGATATCAATATCAATCAAGCAGGACGTAGGGTTTTACCTCCATCAAGAGGGCCCGAACCTGGGTAAAACATCGTGTCCCTTGTCTCCTGTTACCATCCGCCTAGACGCACAGTTCGGGACCCCCTACCCTAGATCCGCCGGTTTTGACACCGACAGTTGTCCTGCTTCGCTCAATGCGGTTCCGGTCTATTTCGATTTTTCGAAGGGTTTCCTCATAGATGAGGTTTAGTCCGCTGCCGCCATCCATGAGTACCTTAGTAAGGCGAAAGCCGTCCACTATCAGGCTGAGGACCAATGCGGGTGGTGCTCGGGCTGTTCGAATTTAGGTTCGCCACCGGCATTAAAGGTAATAGCCATGTCACCCATGGATTTATTGTTGCTACTTGGTAGACTTCGCAAGGTTATGGAGTGTTCTTTTTCGCATGTTGTTTGATGCGAAAGTCTCAAGACTATTAACACCGCATCGGTGTTGCTGGGCTGGGATTCGACGCTAGAAGCTCTTCGCCACTTTTGGCCACCTGCCGAGTATCCAACATGCTCAAGGCTATGAGTTGGAGTGGCGCCTTTGTACCGTGAATTTTGCAGGGTCCGTTTAGCCAACCCTCCAGTACGGTTCCGTACCCTTTAGGGGGTTTTGGTTTTTTGGTGTTTAACCCAGGTGCTTGGTAATGATGCACACTTTTATTTCGGACTAGGGATGTATTCGGGGCCGGATTATCCCAAAATTTACTTTCGGTTTTCCAGGCGCTCTCCATCGCACAATACTTTTGTACTATGGTCACCAAGTCGGCAAAGCGTGTAATTTTGCGACGACTTATGGCGTTTAGGATTCCCTTGTCCGTGCAATTTTTGCAGAAAATTGGGATTGCGTCCTCCTCTCGGCAGTCCTTTATCCTGTCCATAACCTGGAGGAATCTGGCCCAGTAATGATGTACTGTTTCAGTGGGCTCTAGCCGAATTCGGGATAGATCGCTAATGTTTGGGTGGGCGGGTGGAACTGGATCCGAAACCCCGTCCAATTTAAGACTCAGGGGCCGGGAAGTTTCCGAACTCGGAAGTTTGGATTTTTGAGTGTTATCCAATGAATCCAACCCGCTGCCTGACTTTAAGTTCAGGGCTTGATCGACATCCGTCCCTCTGCGGGAATCCGGCATGGAGGGATCGGGAATCCGGACGTAGCTAGTCCTTAAGATAGAAGAAGAATTGCCGCATTGCTCCTCTATCACAGCAACATGATGGGTAGCCTCGGGAGAGTTGATCTCTCGATCGGTTTTAGGCCCGATCCGTCGTAGTCTGTGGCGACTCCTGCGGCGATGCGATCCAAGAGCTCGTTTACGGAGGAGAGCTCGATCGGATCTAACTGTTCGGCAAGTTCCGAATTAACATGGAGATTGGTTTCGATGACTCGAGAGGTCATCGTCGACACGGTGGCCGAACTAGCGGTCATGAGAAAACCACCTAGCCGAAGAGTCTGACCAGTGGCCAAGGCTTCTTTGGCGATAGTATCGTCTTTAAAGACGAGATGAGGCATCCTACCTGATGGCGACGACACAGAGGAACTCTCAATGAAAGCACCAATGTCGGTGTCAAAACCGGCGGATCTCGGGTAGGGGGTCCCGAGCTGTGCATCTAGGCGGATGGTAACAGGAGACAAGGGACATGATGTTTTTACCCAGGTTCGGGCCCTCTCGATGGAGGTAATACCCTACTCCTGCTTGATTAATATTGATGATATGGGTAGTACAAGAGTAGATCTACCACGAGATCAAGGAGGCTAAACCCTAGAAGCTAGCCTATGGTATGATTGTTGTTCGTCCTACGGACTAAAACCCTCCGGTTTATATAGACACCGGATAGGTTAGGGTTACACAGAGTCGGTTACAATGGTAGGAGATCTACATATCTGTATCGCCAAGCTTGCCTTCCACGCCAAGGAAAGTCCCATCCGGACACGGGACGAAGTCTTCAATCTTGTATCTTCATAGTCCAGGAGTCCGGCCAACGGTGATAGTTCGGCTATCCGGACACCCCCTAATCCGGGACTCCCTCACACATCATAAGAAGACTTGCAAGCAAAGTGACTAATGAGTTAGTTACAAGATGATGTATTACAGAACGAGTAAAGAGACTTGCCAGTAACGAGATTGAACTAGGTATGTGGATACATACTATCGAATCTCGGGCAAGTAACATACCGATGACAAAGGGAATAACGTATGTTGTCATAACGGTTTGTCCGATAAAGATCTTCATAGAATGTAGGAGCCAATATGAGCATCCAGGTTCCGCTATTGGTTATTGATTGGAGAGGTGTCTCGGTCATGTCTACATAGTTCTCAAACCCGTAGGGTCCGCACGCTTAACGTTCAATGACGATTTAGTATTATATGATTTATGTGATTTGGTGACCGAATGTTGTCCGGAGTCCCGGATGAGATCACGGACCTGACGAGGAGTCTCGAAATGGTCGGGAGGTACAGATTGATATATAGGATGATAGTATTCGGACACCGGGAGTGTTTCGGATAGTATCGAGTATTTATCGAAGTACCGGGGGGTTTACCGAAACCCCCGGGGGAAAGATATGGGCCATATGGGCCATAGGAGGGGAGCACACCAGCCCATAAGGGGTGCCCCCCCCCGAAGAACGGAGGCCAATTGGAGAAGGGCAAGAGGGGGTTCGCCCCCCCTTTCCTTCTCTCCTTCCTCTTCCCTTTCCCTCCTCAGGAAATAAGGAAAGAGGGGAGGCTGAATTGGGGAGGACCCCAAGTAGGATTCCTCCTACTTGGGGCGCCCCATGGCTGCCTTGCCTACCCTCAAACCTTAGTGTGTGTGTGTGGGGTGGGGCACCACTATATCTATTCCTTGCCGTGTGCGGCACCCCCTCCACAGTTTACACCCCCGGTCATATTCTCGCGGTGCTTAGGTGCTGTGCGGACCACATCACCATCACCGTCACCACGCCATCGTGTTGACGAAACTCATCTACTTCCTTGACACCTTGCTGGATCAAGAAGGTGAGGGACGTCATCGCGCTGAACGTGTGTAGAATTTGGAGGTGCCGTACGTTCGGTGCTTGATCGGTCGGAGCTAGAAGAAGTTTGACTACATCAACCGCGTTGTCAAACGCTTCCACTTTCGGTCTACAAGGGTACGCCGACACACTCTGTGCCTCTCATTGCTATGCATCTCCTAGATAGATCTTGCGTGGGCGTAGGAAATATTTTGAAATTGCATGCTACGTTTCCCAACAGTGGTATCCGAGCTAGGTCTATGCGTAGATGATATGCACGAGTAGAACACAAAGAGTTGTGGGCGGTGATAGTCATACTGCTTACCACCAATGTCTTATTTTGATTCGGCGGTACTGTTGGATGAAGCGGCCTGGACCAACCTTACATGACCACGTTCATGAGACCGGTTCCACCGACAGACATGCAACTAGTTTTGCATAAAGGTGGCTGGAGGGTGTCTGTTTCTCCTATTTTCGTTGAATCAAATTTGACTGTGGCCAGTCCTTGTTGAAGGTTAAAACAACAAACTTGATAAATCACCGTTGTGGTTTTGATGCGTAGGTAAGAACGGTTCTTGCTAGAAGCCCGTAGCAGCCACGTAAAACTTGCAACAACAAAGTAGAGGACGTCTAACTTGTTTTTGCTAGGCATGTTGTGATGTGATATGGTCAAGACATGAAGTTATATACGTTGTTGTATGAGATGATCATGTTTTGAAAAAGTTATCGGCAACCGGCAGGAGCCTTATGGTTGTCTCTTTATTGTATGAAATGCAAACACCATGTAATTGCTTTACTTTGCCACTATGCGTTAGCGATAATTGTAGAAGCAATAGTTGGCGAGACGACCACGACGCTACGATGGAGATCAAGGTGTCGAGCCGGTGACAATGGAGATCATGACGACGCCTTGGAGATGGAGAGCAAAAAGCACAAGATGATGATGGCCATACCATGTCACATATTTCGATTACATGTGATGTTTATCTTGTATGCATCTTATTTTGCTTAGTACGGTGGTAGCATTATAAGATAATCCCTTAACTAAAATTTCAAGGTATAAGTGTTCTCCCTGAATATGCACCGTTGCGAAAGTTCGTCGTGTTGAGACACCACGTGATGACCGGGTGTGATAGACTCTACGTTCATATACAACAGGTGCAAGACAGTTTTGCACATGCGGAATACTCGGGTTAAACTTGACGAGCCTGGCATGTACAGACATGGCCTCGGAACACTGTAGAGCGAAAGGTCGAACGTGAATCATATAGTAGATATGATCAAAATAGATATGTTCACCATTGATGACTACTCCATCTCACGTGATGACCAAACATGGTTTAGTTCATTTGGATCACGTATCATTCAGATGACTTGAGGGATGTCTATCTAAGTGGGAGTTCTTAAGTAATTTGATTAATTGAATTTAATTTATCATGAACTTAGTCCTGATAGTTTTTTCATATCTATGTTGTAGATCAATGGACCGTGCTACCGTTCCCTTGAATTTTAATGCGTTCCTAGAGAAAGCTAAGTTGAAAGATGATGGTAGCAACTACACAGACTGGGTCCGTAACTTGAGGATTATCCTCATTGCTGCACAGAAGAATTATGTCCTTGATGCACCTCTAGGTGAAAGGCCTGCTCCATGAGCAGATGCTGATGTTATGAACGTCTGGCAAGCTCGAGTTGATGACTACTCGATAGTTCAGTGTGCCATGCTTTACGGCTTAGAATCGGGACTTCAAAGACGTTTTGAATGTCATGGACCATATGAGATGTTCCAGGAGTTGAAGTTAATATTTCAAGAAAATGCCCGAGTTGAGAGATATGAAGTCCCCAACAAGTTCTATAGCTGCAAGATGGAGGAGAATAGTTATGTTAGTGAACATATACTCAAAATGTCTGGGAATCATAATCACTTGACTCGGTTGGGAGTTAATCTTCTAGATGATAGTGTTATTGACAGAGTTCTTCAATCACTGCCACCAAGCTATAAAGGCTTCGTGATGAACTATAATATGCAAGGGATGGATAAGACAATTCCCGAGCTCTTCGCAATGCTCAAATCTGTGGAGGGAGAAATCAAGAAGGAGCATCAAGTGTTGATGGTTAACAGGACCACTAGTTTCAAGAAAAATGGCAAGGGAAAGAAGGGGAACTTCAAGAAGAATGGCAAGCAAGTTGCCACTCCCGGGAAGAAGACCAAAGCTGGACCCAAGCCTGAAACTTAGTGCTTCTACTGCAAAGGGTTGGTCACTGGAAGTGGAACTGCCCCAAGTATTTGGTGGATAAGAAGGACGACAAAGTGAACAAAGGTATATTTGATATACATGTTATTGATGTGTACCTTACTAATGCTCATAGTAGCTCCTGGTTATTTGATACTGCTTCGGTTGCTCATATTTGTAACTCGAAACAGGGGCTACGGTTTAAACAAAGACTGGCTAAGGATGAGGTGACGATGCGCGTCGGGAATGGCTCCAAGGTCGATGTGATCGCCGTCGGCACGCTACCTCTACATCTACCTTCGGGTTTAGTTTTAGACCCGAATAATTTTTATTTGGTGTCAGCGTTGAGCATGAACATTATATCTGGATCTTGTTTAGTGCGAGACAGTTATTCATTTATGTCAGAGAATAATGGTTGTTCTATTTATATGAGTAATATCTTTTATGGTCATGCACCCTTGAAGAGTGGTCTATTTTTGTTGAATCTCAATTATGGTGATACACATATTCATAATATTGATGCCAAAAGAGGCAAAGTTGATAATGATAGTGCAACATATTTGTGGCACTGACGTTTAGGTCATATTGGTGTAAAGCGCATGAAGAAACTCCATGCAGATGGACTTTTGGAATCACTTGATTATGAATCATTTGATGCTTGTGAACCATGCCTCATGGCAAGATGGCTAAAACTCCATTCTCTGGAACAATGGAGCGAGCTAATGAATTATTGGAAATAATACATACCGATGTATGTGATTGATGTCTACTACGCAACTTTCTTCTTGTAGACTCGTGTTGGGCCTCCAAACGCAGAGTTTTGTAGGACAGTAGCAAATTTCCCTCAAGTGGATGACCTAAGTTTTATCAATCCGTGGGGGCGCAGGATGAAGATGGTCTCTCTCAAACAACCCTGCAACCAAATAACAAAGAGTCTCTTGTGTCCCCAACACAGCCAATACAATGGTAAATTGTATAGGTGCACTGTTTCGGCGTAGAGATGGTGATACAAGTGCAATATGGATGGTAGATATTGGTTTTTGTAATCTGAAAATATAAAAACAGCAAGGTAGCAAGTAACAAAAGTGAGCGAAAACGGTATTGCAATGCTTCGAAACAAGGCCTAGGGTTCATACTTGCACTAGTGCAAGTTCTTTCAACAATGATAACATAATTAGATCATATAACAATCCCTCAACGTGCAACAAAGAGTCACTCCAAAGTCACTAAAAGCAGAGAACAAACGAAGAGATTATTGTAGGGTACGAAACCACCTCAAAGTTATTCTTTCTGATCGATCTATTGGGCTATTCCTATAAGTGTCACAAAAAGCCCTAGAGTTCGTACTAAAATAACACCTTAAGGTACACATCAACCAAAACCCTAATGTCACCTAGATACTCCAATGTCACCACAAGTATCCGCGGGTTTGATTATACGATATGCATCACACAATCTCAGACTCATCTATTCAAACCAACAAAGAACTTCAAAGAGTGCCCCAAAGTTTCTACCGGAGAGTCAAGACGAAAACGTGTGCCAACCCCTATGCATAAGGTCACAAGGTCACAAAACCCGCAAGTTGATCACCAAAACATACATCAAGTGGAACGTGAATATCCCATTGTCACCACAGATAAGCACATGCAAGACATACATCAAGTGTTCTCAAATCCATAAAGACTCAATCCGATAAGATAACTTCAAAGGGAAAAATCAATCCATTAAGAGAAGGTAGAGGGGGAGAAACATCATAAGATCCAACTATAATAGCAAAGCTTGCAGTACATCAATATCGTGCCAAATCAAGAACACGAGAGAGAGATCAAACACATAGCTACTGGTACATACTCTCAGCCCCGAGGGTGAACTACTCCCTCCTCGTCATGGAGAGCGTCGGGATGATGAAGATGGCCACCGGTGATGGTTTCCCCTCCGGCAGGGCGCCAGAACGGGCTCTCGATTGGTTTTTCTTGGCTACAGAGGCTTGCGGCGGCGGAACTACCGATCTAGGTTATTGTCGGTGTCAAAACCGGCGGATCTCGGGTAGGGGGTCCCGAACTGTGCGTCTAGGCGGATGGTAACAGGAGACAAGGCACGATGTTTTACCTGTGTTCGGCCCTCTTGATGGAGATAAACCCTACGCCCCGCTTGATTGATATTGATATTGTGGATGTTTACAAGAGTGGATCTACCACGAGATCAAGAAGGCTAAACCCTAGAAGCTAGCCTATGGTATGATTGTAAGGGTTGTTGATGTTGTCCCACGGACTAGAGCCATCCGGTTTATATAGACACCGGAGAAGGCTAGGTTACATAGAGTCGGTTACAATGGTAGGAGATCTACATATCCAGACGCCAAGCTTGCCTTCCACGCCAAGGAAAGTCCCATCCGGACACGGGAGAAGTCTTTAATCTTGTATCTTCATAGTCTTGGAGTCCGGTCGATGATGATAGTCCGCCAATGATAGTTCGGTTGATGATGGTAGTCCGCTATCCGGACACCCCCTAATCCAGACTCCTCAAGAGCCCCTAACCAGGCTTCAATGACGATAAGTCCGCCACAGATATTGCTTGGCATTGCAAGGCGGGTTCCTCCTCCGAATGATAGAAGATTGTGAACACCAGGATAGTGTCCGCTCGCAAAATAAATTCCACATTCCACCGTAGAGAGAATAATAATATATACACAAGTTCAATCTGCCGACGCTTTTTGTGGCATGACGCCACACCACTACCAAGCCATTACTCGAATTGTTTTTACTTTACCACCTCAGCAAGATTTAGCGAGGCGGTTTCCTTGGCACGCCTTGTCGAAGCAGAGATCGTGTTTCCCTTAATCCGTATTTTCATCAATACGACGTGGGTAACCCAACGCGCCATTGATGGTGACGCTTGGGGATAAGCGAGTTTTACCAGGCGGTGGGGATCGTGGACGCTTCGATTCAATCGTACACTAATCATGCACGCAAATGTGTACGATCAAGATCGTGGACTCACGGAAGATATCACAACACAACTCTAAAACATAAATAAGTCATACAAGCATCATAATACAAGCTGTGGGCCTCGAGGGCTCGAATACAAGTGCTCGATCATAGACGAAGTCAGCGGAAGCAACAATATCTGAGTACAGACATAAGTTAAACAAGTTGCCATAAGATGGCTAGCACAAACGGGATACAGATCGAAGAGGCGCAGGCCTCCTGCCTCGGGATCCTCCTAACTACTCCTCGGTCGCCGACAATGGGCTGCACATAGTAGTAGGCACCTCCGTGTAGTAGTCGCCATCGACGGTGGCGCCTGCCCCGGGTTCCATCGTCTGGTTGTAGCAATCGAGTAGAGATAGGGGGGAAAAGGGGGAAACAATGCAACCGTGAGTACTCATCCAAAGTACTCGCAAGCAAGGAGCTACACTACATATGCATGGATATATGTGTAAAGGGGCATATCAGTGGACTGAACTGCAGAATGCCAGAATAAGAGGGGGATAGCTAGTCTTACCCAACACGCTTGATCCCATTTGGCCGGACACACTTTGCTGGGTCATGCCCGGCCGCGGAAGATCAACACGTCGCAGCCCCACCTAGGCTCAACAGAGAGGCCATCACGCCGGTCTAAACCCTGCCGCAGGGTCCGGGCCCATCGCCTGAGCACACCCGCACGCTATGCACACGGCCGGAAGCAGACTCTAGCCTAGTGGCGCCCACCAATCCGCGCCGCGCCGCCGCCGACGTCACGGAAGTGCTTCGGCCGATACCACGACGCCGGATACCCATAACTACTCCCACGAGATGGTTAGTGCGATAGGCTCGTGAGTCGACTCAGATCAAATACCAAGATCTCGTTAAGCGTGTTAAGTATCCGCGAACGCCGAACAGGCCAGGCCCACCTCTCTCCCAAAGCGGTCTCAACCTGCCCCGACGCTCGCCACAAAGATCCACTCATGGTGCTCCACCATTAACCCGACTTTAGTCTCCACATGTATCATGTATAAAGTATATAGATATACCGTGATCACCTCCCGAGTGATCACGGCCCGATAGTATAGCACAGCAGACGGACAAGAATGTAGGGCCACAGATGGAAATACTAGCATCCTATACTAAGCATATAGAATTGCGTAAAGGTAACAACAAAGAGTAACAAGGACAAAGCTATGCATCAGATAGGTATAATGTAAAGCAAGAATATGCTACACTACTCTAATGCAAGCAGTATAGAGTAGAATAGGCGATATCCGGTGCTCAAGGGGGGCTTGCATGGTTGCTCGGCAAGAGAGAGGGGTCCAACTCCGTAGTCGAATCGGGCAGCAGCAGCAGGTCTGTCTCGTAGTCACCAAGAGAAGAGGGGAAGAAACAATAAATATAATGCAAACATAAGCATGACGGTGCATGACAAGAAAATGTGCGGTGCTAGGTGTGCCCTAACGCGTAGGAGGTGATACTGACGAAGGGGAAAACATCCGGAAAGTATCCCGGTGTTTTATGCTTTTACAGATGAATCGGAGGGAAAGTTGCGTGTTCGATAGGTTAGGTGTGTGGCGATTAACGGATCGCGATCCGGATTCGCCTCATCGCTCGAGGAACTTTCATGTTGAAAATATTTTAACCGAAGTTACGGATTAAAAGATATGATTTTCTAAAGATTTTATTAATTTCTGAAATTTAATTAATTATATTAAATCCAACATTATCTAGAATAGTAATGATGACGCCAAGATGACATCGAGTGATGTCAGCAGTCAACGCTGACCATTGACTGGTCAAACCCGACGGTGGTTCCAGAGGGACCCACTGCCATTCTCTATGATTAACTAAAACAGATTAATTAGTTTAATTAGTGATTAGGTTAATCTAATCAGGATTAATTAACTTAATTAATTACTTAATTAATTAATTAACTAATTAATTAATATTTTAATTATTTTAGTTATTATTTATCTATTTATTTAATATATGTTTTTTCTTTTCTTTTTTTATTAGACGTTCTAGGGCGGGCCCCATGTGTCATTTGTATTGTGGCGGCGCCCAACCACCAAAGGGCTCCAGGGCCTAATGGGGCGGTCGGGCCTTGGCGCCGACAGGCGCCTGGGCGCCACAGGCGTGAAGCGGGCGAGGCATGGTGGTGCACGGACGGCCGTGGCTGCGGGCCAAACGGCGGCGCAATGGCGGGGCTAGACGGGAAGACGGCAAGCACGCGCTAGAGATTTAGTTCCGGCGCCAGAGGCGCGCACATGAGCATCGCCGGCCGCAAGGGAGGAGGCTGGTAAAAGGGGCACGAACGGGCGCTGGGACAGAGGGAGAGAGGGAGGCGCGGGTGCGCCCATGGGCGCGCCGAGCACACACCAGGGCGCTGGCCCAGAGGCGCCGAGTGCGGCTGCCGACGCGGCGAAGCGCGGCCGGGGCGCGGTGACCGCAAAAGGGCGAGGGCAGAGGGAGGAGAGGAGGGGCGCATCTCACGGGGGTGTATGGCACGGGCAGCGGGCGTGACGGCGGTCGGGGAGGACCGGCGAGGAGGAGGACGGGGACGCGATATCCCGCGAGGACGGAGGAGCTCCGGCAAAAGGGCGCTCGGCGATGTGGCTCCAAGCGACGGCGAACCAGGGCGGTGGCCGATCCTGACGAAGACGATGAGGGGCTCGCGCGCTGCCTCGTGGCGGCGCCGGTGGTGGTCGGGCACGATGTGGCGGGCGCACCTGCCGCGGGCCGCGGGCGGGCGGGCGCGCTGCTGGGGGAGTCGGGGCCCTCGCCCGATCCGGACGGGAAGGGGAGAGAGGCGGCGGGTCCGGTGAGGGGAGATGTGGCACGGACGCGAGGGAGGGCTGCCGTTGGCGGGCGGCGGATTGGCGATGGGGACGGGCGCTGGCGTCGGCCCGATCCCCTGGATCGGGGGGGAGGAGAAAGCGTGGGGGAGTGGGGAATGAGGGGTTACGGGTTAGGGTTTCCCCCCTCGTGGGGTTAAGGCTGGGGCGGTTCGGCCGGCTGGGCCAGGTGGGCCGGCCTGGCCGGTGAGCTGGGCCGTCTGGCCCAGTTGGCCAGGGGACCTTTTTTTCCTTTTAGTTTTGTTTTGTCTTTTGTCTTTTGTATTTTTTTTGTTTTAACTCATTTTAAATTACTTAGACATTTTATAAAAATGTGTTTACTTCACCATAATTACCCACGGAATATTTGGCAACCCCCAAACATTTTTGTGTTGACTTTTGAAAACTTTGGGTGTTTGTCGCTAATTCATTTTGAATTTGCTATGTTTTTGAACTACCACTTAATTAGCAACAAGAATATAGATGACAAGGCATCATCAAGAGAGTTTTATCAGAGCCTAATTATCCCAAGCATAAATCTCCTCCACTACAAGAAATCACGCCCGAGATTTAAGCGGTGGAGTAAGGGGAAAGGTGTTGGTAGCGAAAAACCTAACGAGCCTTCTCGGTCTTGGTTGCTCTTCTCAAGTGGTCACCCATAGCAATGATGTTTTCATTCCTATGCATCAATGCATCATGATGAGGTTGTCGCCCTTTCTTCAGAACTTCATCGTATTTACGATAATGATAAGGGTAACTTCAAGAACGGACCTTCAAGGTCAACTATCCGGCGATAACTCGTGGAATGTGGTAGAAAGTAATTTCTAATAGATACTTAAGAAATTATCGAGAGTAAAGTAAAAAGGTACCATGAGAAGTTTCCAATGGCAAGCAATCGTTCGATGTCCTAATCAGAAGGTGAAAGGGGTTCAGAGCAACAAGAATAAGTATTGCGTCTGATGCCAAAGTTGATGATCTCTTTGGAAGGTGGCTCATGAATTACATACGAGGCCATGCGTGAGGAACAACCTTGGGAACAGGGGGTGTACACGAGAGTCAAGTTTCGATCCTGTGGAACTGTGGGTTATGGGCCCACCATGTGAGTTAAAAGCAGGAAGGCGCTAATATTTGCACGGTCAAGATAACAAGGTATGTCATAGGATAGCCTGTCGGTTTTGTTGGCAACAATGTCGGTACCAAGGGCAAGGGACGAAGAGAACCATTTTCTTGCTCGTTGAACGAGGCGGACCAATAGGCAAGGTTCTCGTCCATCGGTGGCTACCAGAATGTCATCAACAATAGAAACAGGGTCTTACTGACACGGTTTGTACACCAAGGTGTTTTACCTATAGATCACAAGAATGGTTAAGCAACCCAATGGAAAGGAAAATGATATTCTCGGATTAAACAGAACAATGGAAAGGAAAATGTGTTTAAACGCATATTTCAGGGGTATATCCTTCCCAAGGATAAGCAGAGCATGATACCCATGACAGGATATAATGTAGAAAACCCTTTAGGTAAGGGGAGAAAATTTTCATGACATTACCCATACAACGGTGTTTGGATAATTGATAAAGAGAATTTAGCATTGTGCTTCAAATGTTCTTGGTGATGAACGGAGTACCACAGACATGCTTCAGGTAGCAATGATATGGTGTTTCAATCAAGGACCCGACTTCGGATACACCAATGATCCATCAGGAGTAACTTATAAAATAAGTCCTATAATTTCCTCCAGGAGGAATGGTTATCCTTGCAAAAGAATTTATAATGATCGGTCCTCCACCCAGGGGGGGGGGGTGCTAGGCATGACATCATGTTACCGGTTCATCAAAGGACTAATATCATAACTCTTGGAAAGTTGTCCCAGCCATCATATCTGACCGAGATTCAGATCCGATTGGTGTCATGATACCTCAGACTCAGGATGTCCGAGAAGAAAAGGTGCAACACAAATAGACGAAATGACATTTCAAGATTCTTAGGAAATGAACTACGGGAGCGGGTTCTTGAAGCAATAGTTCATCCTTAAACCAAGGAGGGGGTGAGAAGGTGGCTGATGGGCTCAGCGACAATTCATCGAGAATTCCAAACAGATGGCTTTCCACAATAAGGTGAACAAGAAGATGACACTTGTTAGATCAAATGATATAATGGGATATGCTCGAGGAAAACATACATAATTAAACATTGGTTGAACGGTGCACCCGAAATATGGGTTGGGTTGCACGGCCAATGTTAGAATGGTGATTCAATTATCGAAAGACTTAGAATGATTTATCACCCATTCACTTCAAAGCAATAGGGTTGCTAGAAGTTTTGAATTCACACGTCATAACTCAATTGTCGGTAATCCGGTTGAAAACAATACGGGGACCAAGGAATGAACAAAGATGGCAATAAGTATTATGATATCAAGAATTCCTAAGAGGTGGTGAAATTCTCACCACATTCTTGATAAAAAGAGATGGTAATACTTCCGAGGTAAGGAAGATCAACTGCTGGGTAGCAGGGATCTCAAGGTTTACACAAAACACGAACAAGTTGTGTTGAACGGAAGGCAATAAGGTGGTCGATGAGAATAGGAATCATCGAGGGGCAAGGATGGTATTACCCATCATGAATTCAATTGAATTCCTGGAAGAGCTCATAAGGTTGATGATGATCATGACACAATTGTCGAGAGATTTCATGCAGCTGTAATCAATCAGCGACGACATCAAGTCAAAGGAATGATGAAGCAAGAGGTTATTGGAACCACAGTTACGACACAAACTCGAACTCAAGCTTGTTGTTTAAGGTGAAAGGGTATGACGAGTAAAATCGACGTAAGCTTAGCTATCGTCGCAAATTGGTGCTCCGAGAATAAGGACCAGGTAGCACAGTTAGAATCGTCACGACAATGATATAGCCAAACAGGCTAGGAATGGCGGATCGGGTACAAACTCGCACTTATAGAAGCCATCAAGAGTTGTTGAACCGTAGAGCGGACTCCGCTCAGCTTATCGGTGTCTTTGAGTGTTTAATAACTCAGAGCCCGTGAAAATTGGAATCAAGTGGAAGGTAGCACTTGATGAGGAACTCATAAGAAGTTATGTAGTTCCATGATAATCTCAAGATCCAGGGGGGTAATACTCGACACAAGATCAAAGTAAGGGTTGGACTGGTGTATTGATCCATATGAGACAATTGTTTTAACTTGTCTGAGAAATGGAATCAAAGAAGAACAATCATGGTTGGAACCACGGTTGCAAGGGATCAATTCACAGATACCATATGTTAGTTATCAAGGAAATAGTTATTATTACAAGAAGCTTCCATGATAGGATATACATCGCGTCCATGGGCATGAACACAAAGTTCAAGGTCGACTCCCACTTCCTCAATGCATAATCTTCCATTCACCTCTCGTATTTCGAAGATGACATTAGTTGTTGAAAGTTTTACCTGGTGCAATACTAGATAAGTATGACTCGTGAAATCTTTCGGGTTCACACCAATGAGGGAAGGCGTTGGTTCAATCCCATCGGGGCTTCTTACGAACATATACCATAAGCTTCAAGCGTAAATATCACCAACTCGAAAGCAGAGCATGGTTGACAAAAGGAAAGGATACAATTTACCAAAGGCATTATGTATTGGAGAAAGAACTCACAAAGTGATTAATTATGAAGGACACTGTCGGATAATAATCCAACAGTGGATATGGCGATCCACAATGGGGCTGATATGCGTATCGATACCCAATCAGAGGAAGAAAGATTGCAAATGCATCGGTTTATAGAACAACTGAATAGTTCAGTGCTTAATTAGCAAAGTAATTATGATTTTCAACTCAAGGGATCAGGAGCAAATGCTCTGATCAAGAATGGATAAGCTGAACAAACTTAGGGGTACAATCAACGACAATTGGATTGGTCGAGAACCAATTCCAGTTAAAAGAATGGCAGCTCAGCCGGAAAGGTAATTTATAAGGATCAATGATGATTGCGTGTATTCGCAAACATATTGAGTCAATAGACCCAAAATGATAATGACAAGGAATGTCAATAAGGCTACGAGACTTATGGGATTAACCATAATGCGAGCAAGCAAGAATTTCAAGAGTAATAGGCTGCTCAGGATTTTCGGAAGATCGGGTAGTATTTGAATGTATTTTTGTGAAACACATGAACAACTTTGGACGAACGGATACTCGGCAAGCGCGAGTATCTATCCGGAGGGGTATTCATGCAGTAAAGAACTGCAGGGCAGTAAGCGTAAAGAATTCTCGGAATATCGAAGGGTATTTCAGGACATCTTGTAATAACAAGAGCAACTGGGGATGACAATATGAACGATAGGTGTAAGTAGTTATCCGGAGGAATTTATCGATGGAAGTGAATGGCAAAAGCGATGGCACATAGTCTCGAGAGCACATCGTAGAGTATCTTCGGAATCTTCTGGTGCAGCAGGCGGTCATCGGTAACAAGTGGCTCTCCGGGAGAAAGTACTTGCGAGAACCTATAGTTAGTTTTGTTTTTAGCAAAATCATTTAACCCGAATAGAAGAGAGCTAAGAGTCCCAGAGTAAAGATCGAGGAGTAAAAGATCCTAATACCACCCAATGGCGACGTGGGCCCATAAGGCACACAGCCAAGTTAGTAAAAGTTTTTGCAATGTCTAGACTCGACTTCGGCCAAGGAGTGTGGAAGGGGGATTCCTACAGCAATGGCTCGATACCAACTTCAGACGCCTCGATTCAATCGCTCACTAATCATGCACGCAAATGTGTACGATCAAGATCTGTGGACTCACGGAAGATATCACAACACAACTCTAAAACATAAATAAGTCATACAAGCATCATAATACAAGCCAGGGCCTCGAGGGCTCGAATACAAGTGCTCGATCATAGACGAAGTCAGCGGAAGCAACAATATCTGAGTACGACATAAGTTAAACAAGTTGCCATAAGATAGCTAGCACAAACGGGATACAGATCGAAGAGGCGCAGCCTCCCGCTCGATCCTCCTAACTACTCCTCGGTCGTCGACGGCTGGCTGCACGTAGTAGTAGGCACCTCCGTGTAGTAGTCGCCATCGACGGTGGCGTCTCGCTCCTCGGCTCCATCGTCTGTTGCAGCAATCGAGTAGAGATAGGGGGAAAAGGGGAAACAATGCAACCGTGAGTACTCATCCAAAGTACTGCAAGCAAGGAGCTACACTACATATGCATGGATATATGTGTAAAGGGGCATATCGAGTGGACCGAATCGCAGAATGCCGTAATAAGAGGGGATAGCTAGTCTAATCAAGACTACGCTTCGTCACCTTCGCCTTGCAACGGGTAGAAGAGGGTAGGTTAAAGTCCTCCAAGTAACATAACATAGCAATAATCCTACCCGGCGATCCCTCCTCGTCACCTCGAGAGAGAGTGACCACCGGTTGTATCCGCACTTGGAAGGGTGTGTTTTATTAAGCATCCGGTTCTAGTTGTCATAAGGTCAAGGTACAACTCCAAGTCGCCCTGCTACCGGCGATCACGGTTATTCAATAGATTAATCACTGCAGGGTGCACCAACTTACCCAACACGCTTGATCCCATTTGGCCGACACACTTTCTCGGTCATGCCCGCCGCTGAAGATCAACACGCCGCAACCCCACCTAGGCTCAACAGAGAGGCCAGACGACGGTTCAAACCTAAGCGCGCAGGGTCCGGGCCCATCGCCTCGAGCACACATGCACGCTATGACGTGGCCGAAGCAGACCTAGCCTAGTGGCGTTCAGTCCAATCCCAAGCCGCCGCTCGTCGGCCGACGTCACGGCGTTTCGGCCGATACCATGACGCCGGATACCCATAACTACTCCCACGTAGATGGTTAGTGCGATAGGCTCGTGAGCCGACTCAGATCAAATACCAAGATCTCAAGCATGTTAAGTATCCACGAACGCCGAACAGGCCAGGCCCACTCTCTCCTAGGCGGTCTCAACCTTCCCGACGCCTCCGCCACAAAGATCCACTCATGGTGCTCCACCACCGACCCGACTTTTAGTCTCCACATGTATCATGTATAAAGTATATAGTATATACCGTGATCACCTCCCGAGTGATCACGGCCCGATAGTATAGCACATGCAGACGGACAAGAATGTAGGGCCACAGATGGAAATACTAGCATCCTATACTAAGCATATAGGATTGCAGTAAAGGTAACAACAAGAGTAACAAGGACAAAGCTATGCATCGTGATAGGTATAACAGAAAGCAAGAATATGCTACACTACTCTAATGCAAGCAGATAGAGTAGAATAGGCGATATCCGTGATCAAGGGGGGGGCTTGCCTGGTTGCTCGGCAAGAGAGAGGGTCGCCAACTCCGTAGTCGAACTGGGCAGCAGCAGCTCGGTCTCAGTAGTCTACCGGAGAGAAGAGGGGAAGAAACAATAAATATAATGCAAACATAAGCATGACGGTGCATGACAAGAAAATGTGCGGTGCTAGGTGTGCCCTAACGCGTAGGAGGTGATACCGACGAAGGGGAAAACATCCGGAAAGTATCCCGGTGTTTTATGCTTTGATGACAGATGAATCGGGGGAAAGTTGCGTGTTCGATAGGTTAGGGGTGTGTGGCGGACGAACGGACTGCGATCCGGATTCGCCTCGCCGCTCGAGCAACTTTCATGTTGAAAATATTTTAACCGAGTTCTGATTAAAAGATATGATTTTCTAAAGATTTTATTAATTTCTGAAATTTAATTAATTATATTAAATCCAACATTATCTAGAATAGTAATGATGACGCCAAGATGACATCGAGTGATGTCAAGAATAACGTTGACCATTGACCTGGTCAATTCGACGTGTGGTTCCAGAGGGACCCACCTATCATTCTCTATGATTAACTAAAACAGATTAATTAGTTTAATTAGTGATTAGGTTAATCTAATCAGGATTAATTAACTTAATTAATTACTTAATTAATTAATTAATATTTTAATTATTTTAGTTATTATTTATCTATTTATTTAATATTTTTTTCTTTTCTTTTTTTATTAGACGTTCTGAGGGCGGGCCCCATGTGTCATTTGCACATTGTATGGGCCCAACCACCAAGGGCTCCAGGGCCTAATGGGGCGGGTCGGCATCGGCGCCGGCAGGCGCCGGGCGCCGGCAAGGCGTGAAGCGGGCGAGGCATGGTGGTGGTGGTGGCCGTGGCTGTGGCTAAAACGGCGGCGCGGCGGGCTAGACGGGCAAGACGGTGGCGCACGTCGCTGGACGAGTTCCGGCGCCAGAGGCGTCGCCATGAGCATCGCTGGCCGTCTTGGGAGGAGGCTGTGGTAAAGGGGCACGAACGGGCGCGGGGACAGAGGGGAGAGAGGGAGGCGAGGTGCGCCCATGGGCGCGCCGAGCACGACCTGTGGCTGCCCAGAGGCGCTGGAGTGCGGCTGCCGACGCGGCGAAGGTGGGCGGGCGCGTGACCGCAAAAGGGCGAGGGCAGAGGGAGGAGAGGAGGGGCGCAACTCACGGGGGTGTAGGGCACGGCAGCGGCGTGGACGGGCGGTCGGGGAGGACCGGCGAGGAGGAGGACGGGGACGCGAGATCCCACGACGACGGAGGAGCTCCGGCAAAAGGGCGCTCGGCGATGTGGCTCCAAGCGACGGCGAACCAGGGCGGTGGTCGATCCTGGCGAAGACGGTGAGGGGGCTCCGGCGGCGCGGCCCTCGTGCGGCGCCAGTGGTGGTCCGGGCACGATGCGGCGGGCGAACCGGCCGGCGGGCCTGCGGGCGGGCGGCGCGTTGGGGGTCGGGGCCCTCCGCCCGATCCGGACGGGAAGGGAGAGAGGCGGCGGGTCTGCAGTGGGGAGCCGTGGCACGGGCGCGAGGGGGGGGGCCGCGCGGGCGGCGGATTGGCGATGGGGACGGGCGCAAGGCGCTGCCCGATCCCGATTGGATCTGGGGGGAGGAGAAAGCGCGGGGGGTGGGAGTGGGGAATGAGGGGTTACGGTTAGGGTTCCCCCCCCCCCTCGTGGGGATAAGGCAGGGGGCGGTTCGGCCGGCTGGGCCAGGTGGGCCGGCCTGGCCGGTGAGCTGGGCCGTCTGGCCCAGTTGGCCAGGGGGCCTTCTTTTTTTTTCCTTTTAGTTTTGTTTTGTCTTTTGTCTTTTGTATTTTTTTTCTGTTTTAACTCATTTTAAATTACTTAGAAATTTTATAAAAATGTGTTTACTTCACCATAATTACCGATGCAATATTTGGCAACCCCCGAACATTTTTGTGTTGACTTTTGAAAACTTTGGGTGTTTGTCGCTAATTCATTTTGAATTTGCTATGTTTTTGAACTACCACTTAATTAGCAACAGTAACATAGATGACAAGGCATCATCAAGAGAGTTTTACTGTAGCCTAATTATCCGGGCGTTACAGGGATGCGTAAGACTTCGCCCGCCCATATAAGGGATAAGGATTCACCTTCTCACCTACGCCTTCTTCCTCCTTTGCTTATCCATCTCCAAGACTCGAGCTCCAGCGCCCAAGTTCGCGCACTCGTCTCAACCTTCTCCGACCATGTCCGGAGCGGAGGTAAATGGTTGGCCTCCACCGCTAAGGAGGAGCACATCGCCAAACTGTGCGGCGCCGGATACCTTTCGGTGACATCGCGACCGGCTGCCCCGACGAGGGTAGCTCATCCCCACCCCTGTGCCCCATGAGAGGGTCGCTTTCTTCCCCACTTCCTCCATGGACTGGGCTTTCCACTTCACCCCTTTGTCCAGGGCTCATGTTCTACTACGGCCTGGATTTCCATGATCCGCGCCAACTTCATCCTCAACATCTCAGCATTTATCATCGTGTGCGAGGCCTTCCTCTGCATCCAGCCCCACTTCGGCTTAGGCTCAAGACCTTCAATGTCAAGCGAAGGTAGTGAAGGGCACTCTGCGGAGTGCGGAGGCGCCATGTTGAGCAAGATGACCAATGTCCTTTGGTTCAAGGGGCCTTCGTGGAATCCGCCAAGGGGTGGCAATCGGGTGGTTCTATATCACCGAGCCGCAGGACCCTAAATGGGCGGCCCCGAGTTTAGATCTGGTATCCCCACGCAGCTCACCTCCTAGAAAGAGAAGGGCTTGCTGTGGGGTAGTTCAAGGAGCCGACGGGACTCCAAGCCTGTATCCAAGCTGGTGAAGAAGCTCAGCTGGTTAACGTGGTCCAAGTCATGCTCGTCCGCCGGATTCTCCCATGCCAAGAGCGGCATTCAATCTGTGGAGTTCGATCCGGAACAGCACAGCGCCGAGCAGGCTCTTCGACACGACGCACGAAGGCGCTGGAAGGTGCTGTTCAAGGGCGCCAAGCCCCCCGATCCGCGGATCAAGATCGCGGATTTCGCCGCAGCGCTGTGCCGACGAGGTAAGTGATTCTACCCTTTACGGACACTTGTTTTCATAGTTTGACTCTATGCGGTTTTAATTTCCCTTTTCCTTTGACAGGATGGATGAGGAAGGCGAGCAGATTACCTGTCCGGCCCTATGCCGAAAACCCATTAGACGCCGCGTCTAGCGAGGTTGCTGGTTCCGCACCGCACGTGGTGCCGAGAAGAAGGCCAAGAAGGAGGCCACGGTGCTCGAAAGAGCTCCGTTTTCAGTGTCCGACGACTCGGGCAGACTCCTCCCAAAACGAGGAGGAGAAGAGGACTCTCTCGGAGGAGGGAGAGAGGAAGAGGAAGGCTTCCCAGCAAGGGAGGCGAAGGGTCCAAGAGTGGAAGGACTATTCCCTCGACAGCCCGCCAACATCAACGCTGGCGAGGAAGAATGGCCTTCAAGGGCCAGCCTCCGCGAGATCGTAAGTATCCGGATTCTGAATGATCTATAATTTTTTTTCTGCGCCACATAGTGTTATTCGATGCCGCATGCCGCTGTAGTCCGCCAGTGATGATCTCCCCGCTTCATCGGCGGGTCGCTGGCTCCGCCGGATGTAGACTCCATCCCGACCGCCTCCCCACCTCGTGACGCCGAGGACGCCGAGGTGGGATCCCAAGAAGGGACCCATCGGGGAGGCTCGGAGGCACCACGAGGCGCCCTCCGGACTTTGCGCCGACTCCACATCGAACCCGCAGTGGTTCCGGAGTCCGCCGCGCCCTTCGAACGAAGGGCAAGACCGTGACGCCGGGCGGCCGGCCCAACCGAGGCGCCGGGTAATTTGTTGAGGCGCTGCAGAGCGCTTCCATCGAGGAAGAACACCGTACTATTATGAGTGCGGTGATCGAAGGTGCAGCTCGCCAAGAGCGGGCTGACCGAAGCTCGCAGAGCCTTCTATCGTGCTTTGAGGTAAGAAGTTAAAATGTGCAATGTAATACCGCATAGACAGTAGCCCCGATGCTCGGTTCGTGTTCGGAAAGAAAAGCCGGACCGAGGATCTGAAAAAGATATACGCAGGGTTGCTAAAAATTATGTCAATATGGGTTGCAGGCTGCGCGCCGACCTCTCGCCAGACCGATCATGGAGGTCGGTGCTTTGAAGCAGAGCTCGAGCGGTCCGAGCAAGAGCTCGGCCGCGCCAGAAGCAGCTCCAGACAAAGAAGGTGAGTAACACCACTTTGAACTTGTACCTTCTGAGTAAAAGGATTTAGGTTGCAACAAAAATAACAAGGATAACATGGGTACTGCAGGGCCACGAACGAGGTGGCGACCTCGAAGGAGGCCGTGTCCGCGTCGAACGCAATGCGGCCGGAACGGACGGAGCGAGAAAAGCAAGAGGCGCGGGTGGCGGTGGTTCAAGAAGAGCTCCTGTGCTCTCATGGAGAAGCATGAGAGTTTGGAGCGTGACTCAAAGACTCGATAGTCCGAGCTTGCCTCGCTCTCAAAGTGCCAAAACTGCCAAGGCCGATGCCCATAAGTCCTTCAGAGATTGAGTTGATGAAGAAGATAGTGGCGGTAAGGCATTTTTCATGCAAAGCAAGCATGTGAATGTAAATTACGTGTTACTTACCCGAATTTGGAGCTCTCGAGGCGTTTGCAGATCTGCCTCAGAAGGCGTCTCGATGTCGCCAGATTTTACCGGGCCGAGGAGGGAGCTCAACGGAGAAGGTCTTCTAGTCTCAAGTATCTTTGAGGCCGCCATCCGATGTTTCTAGCGACCAGCTGAAGCAGCTGGTCGAGCTTCACAAGGTGGCCGAGCAGGCCATGAAGGGCCTCATAGTCCGGTGTGGCTCGGAGAGGCCATGCACAGGAGCTACTTCGCCCTCGGCGACGGCTGGTGGATGCGTGCCCTCGGGTGGGCGCGTTATCAAGCGCTCCGCTTTGTATTGAAGGTGCTCGTCGGGCCCTTGCCCGCGCAAAAGGTGCATTGGGGCAAGCTGGATGCGAGAAGCTAATCATCGACGCGCCACCAGCGGGCAAGGAACATCGACGCCGAAATGTACTATAAGGCTGTCCTGAAGGGTGCCCGCAAGATTGCGGATGAGTGCCCCAGGGATGTAATTTTTGAGTAAATTCGCAATGTGTTATCCTGTGCGCTGAAAACTTTGTTCATATGCGCTAAGCAACGCTTGTTAATTTAAAATATTACCTTCTATGCGGCCGTTTATTAAATCTGAGAGATGGCAAGTCATCGGCTTCAGCCCCCATGCCACGAGTGCTGGGGTGTTCGGGATAAACTTGAGCGCTCTTGTTCCCATTTTGGGTCCATCTAGGAGGCGCCAACACAACGTAACAAGGCAACCGGACTTATAGTGCTTGAACACTCTCACTTAGCCATAGAATTCTATAATTTTAAATTTGGTGAAGCCCCTAGTATTCGGAGGACCAATTGGGGCGCTATCCACGCCTTCGTCGGACATAATCCGAACTTCGCTCAAGCGGCGAGGTCTTTAGGACCCGAAGGACCTCTCGAACAGCGACCAGTCTCTCGCCTTATCATGACAGTCAGTTTTAGCTTTCTCCATCGAGGCGTTAACCTGCTCAACCGGGCGCAATCGCAGTGGTTCTCCAGGCTACCTTAGCCGATAGAATGGAACGTAAGGTGCCAAACATGGGAGCCGGGCAAACCCAACTAATGACCCAAGACATGATTCGAGCCGATTCATATAATGCTATAAGTTCGGGTGCCGCACTTGTGAAAGTGTTCGACTTTATCACACCATAATACGGAGAGCATAAGCCCTGGTGTATTTGGCCGTACTAAAGTGTACAGGTGCAACATGTTGTAAATGTATATATATATATATATATATATATATATATATATATATATATATATATATATATATATATATATATAAGGTAATGCAATTATAGGCAAAAGGTGCTGCATTTTATTCGAGAAGATATGCTATGAGTGCGGAATGATACAAATAGTGCGGAAAGCAAGGGATTGACGAATTAAAGGCGTCTCCCTCGAGGGTAGGCAGCGGAATGTTGCATTTAACAAATTTAATGCTCGTGATGGAGACCACCGAGTGTTAAATCGTGCCTTTGTCCTTCCCTGGCTGTTGCATCATGAGTTGGCAGGTTCGCCACGGACAGAGTTCTGTATAAAAGAGAAAAAAAAGAAAAAAGAGCGACACACTTGGGAGCCCTGGTGTGGTCGAACCGCACTGGTCTGTTGTGGTTGTGCCTTTCCCCTATGCCCATGGTATCTCCGGCGTAATTATGTCGCGGAGAGTTTGTTTTACAATTATGCGAGGGCTGGGGTTGAGGCCGCATTGCTACGGCGCGTGCTCGGAACGTGCTGTGGTCTTGGTTGATGTTGCTCGGCGCGTTTGGCCGTGTTCGGTCGCTTAACGGCCGGACTCGAAATTGCCTTAAAAGGCTGCTCATACTTCGCGAGAGCCGCTGTATGTTCCTCCGCTCAAGGAGCGCCGTGTTTCCATTGACCGTGATGACTCCACGAGGGCTGGCATCTTGAGCTTAAGGTATGCATAATGCGGCACGCGCTGAATTTTCTTGAACGCGGTTCGTCCGAAAGAGCATGATAGCCGCTGCGGAACGGGACTATGTCAAGATTAACTCTCGCCGGAAATTTTCCGGGATCCAAGACCACTTCGATGTAATTGAGCCTGCACAATTGGCCTCGACACTGGTATGACGCCTTTGAAGGTTGTCTTTGTAGGTTTAATCCTTGAAGGGTCTATGCCCATCTTGCGCCCGTATCCCGATAAAGCAGGTTCAGCTCTGCCGCCGTCCATCGGGACTCGTGAGGTGAAATCCATCGACGATTGGGTCTAAAACCAATGCGGCGAATCCGCCATGGCGGATATTGGTCGGATGGTCTCTTCGATCGAAAGTGATCGGGCAAGAGGACCATGGGTTGAATTTTGGGGCGATGGCTCCATCGCGATATCGTCCCTTAGTGCACGCTTCTGCTCCCTCTTGGGAATATCGTTGCGTATATCATGTTTACCGTCCGAACTTGAGAGGGAATCCTTTGTCCTCTGTTGTTCGGGCGGCCGGGTCTCTTCCTCGTCATCGCTGTGTAGCCCCTTGTCACTGTTTTGGCGATTAATTTGCTGCTGCTTGAATACCCAACAATCTCTGTTGGTGTGGTTAGCTGGCTTTTCGGGGTTCCATGTATTTGACATGAGCGGTCGAGTATTCGGTCCAAATTGGACGGGCCGGAGTGGTTCTTTTGAATGGCTTCTTCCGTTGACGGGTTTGGAGCCTCGGAATCCGCGTTGACTGCCGTATCCTCATTGTCGCCGTTAACGCGGTGTTTGTTTTTGTTTCGACGCAACCTGCCATTGCGGTCCTTGGTATCCGGACTGCCAGCGTTTTGCTGAGGTTGTTGCTGCGAGCTAGCCAGCTATCCTCTCCCGCACAGAAGCGGGTCATGAGTGATGTGAGGGCTGCCATGGATTTCGGCTTCTTCGTCCTAGGTGCCGGGCCAGCCACTCGTCACGGATGTTATGTTTGAAGGCAGCGAGTGCCTCTGCATCCGGACGGTCGGCGATTTGATTTTTCTTTGTTAAGAACCGTGTCGAGAATTGCACGGCCGATTAAATGCAGCTGCTGGATTATGTGGCTTAGGTCATCTGCGTCCGTGGTCGCACATACGCGTCCGGAAGTTGTCGAGGAATGCGGCTTCCGTGTCTTCCCAAACATCCAATTGACTCTGCGGGCAGGCTGTTAAGCCAATGCCGAGCTGGTCCTTTGAGCTTGAGCGGGAGATATTTGATGGCGTGAAGATCGCCGCCGGGCCATATGTATATGGAGGAGATAATCCTCAATCCAAACCGCGGGGTCTGTTGTGCCATCGTAGGATTCGATATTAACGGGTTTAAACCCTTCAGGATTTGATGATTCATTACTTCGTCGGTGAAGCATAGTGGGTGTGGCGCCTCAGTATTGAGCAATATCGTGGCGTAGCTCGAGAGAGCGTTGTTCTGCTGTGTTCGCCCGGCGGAGTAGTTGTATCCGGCGAGACGGTGTTCGTCGTGGGTCTTGGGCGCTCGCGTGATCCATAGATAGATCTGGATTGTCTTGCCTTGTCCTCCAATATATCTCGCAAGTCCGGCGCGTTCCCCTGCGGCTTCATGCTTTTTGAGCGATGCCGGGGTACGGTTTTGGTGAAGGGCTTGCACGCCTCTCTGTCATGCCACGAGGTGGTCGGTCTACCGACAGCGCTGGTGATGCAGGTTTGTACGCTTCCTCCTCTAATCGGGGGAGCAACTTGCGTTTTGGGTAACTTTTGGAGGGGCGTTCGAGTTCATACTCTTCGGCCGCGAGGACCTCGGTCCATTTGTCGGCCAGTAGGTCTTGATCAGCTTGAAGCTGTTGCTGCTTTTTCTTTAGGCTGTTTGCCGTGGCCATGAGCCTGCGTCCAAAACGCTCTTGTTCGACGGGATCCTCAGGCACGACGAATTCGTCATCGCCGAGGCTTGCCTCGTCTCCGGAGGGAGGTAAGTAGTTGTCGTCCTCGACCTCTTCGTCTGCCGCCCTTTCGTTAGGGCTTGCTTCTGCCTCCTCCTGCGCTGGATCGTGCTGGAGGGAGTTGTCTTCGGCACTTTCTGGGGTGTTATTATCTCCTGTGCCGGAATCTCCATTCTTGCCATGGCGGGATTTAAAGCGGCGCCGCTGACGTCGGCGCTTGGGCTGTTTCTTTAAGGAATCGGCCTCTGCTGCTTCTTCGCCGTCCCCATCTTTTAGGGTGTCCACCATGTATATGTCGTATGACGAGGTGGTCGTCCAGTGTCCTATAGGCGCTAGTTCTTGGTAGTCTCCGGCATCGTCGTCCATACCGTCGATGTCTTCGGAGTCGTAGTCGAGTATGTCGGTTAAATCTTCGACGGTGGCTACAAAGTGGGTGGTGGGTGGGCTCTGAATTTCTTCGTCGTCGCGTCCCAACCATCCGGCCGTAGTTCGCCAGGCTCTCGGATAGCGAGAGATGCTTGATGAATTTATGATATCGCCAAGGGCGAAAGTGCTGAAAGATGTCCGCAGCGGTGAATTCCATGATCGGCGCCAATCGGATTCGATTGGCGAGGGGCTGAGGAGGTTCGAGTCCGCGGGAGTCCGCACCTCGAGTCATGAGCTTTATGCGGGACAAGGTAAGTGTTCGGCTCTATCGCCGAGAAGTTGTAGCTCCCGGCGGTGTCCAGCCATCCGTCCTCGATCCGAGCGATCGGCCCGGACTATGGGTCGGAGCGGATTCGCAGCTTGACCTCAAGGTGCTGTCCGCGGCGAGTTAGGTCATGCCCATCGTGACAGTGCGACACACTCGGCTGTGGCTCAGATCCATCAAGATCAAGTCCCCACGGATATCGGCCGTGAAGTTTAGGCTTCAAACCTGACTGACGGCCAGGGGCGTAGCTTCGATCTGCTCGGATGGCCAAGTGAGTTGGCCCTTGATCGCGGCCGCCCGAATCTGAAGATCTGTCCGGGAGAAAAGTCTCACCCAGGACTGCGTCTTTGTTGATTGAAGAGGCCATCAAGCCTATCGGTGACGACACAGAGGAACTCTCAATGAAAGCACCAATGTCGGTGTCAAAACCGGCGGATCTTGGGTAGGGGGTCCCGAACTGTGCGTCTAGGCGGATGGTAACAGGAGACAAGGGACACGATGTTTTACCCAGGTTCGGGCCCTCTTGATGGAGGTAAAAACCTACGTCCTGCTTGATTGATATTGATATTGTGGATGCTTACAAGAGTGGATCTACCATGAGATCAAGAAGGCTAAACCCTAGAAGCTAGCCTATGGTATGATTGTAAGGGTTGTTGATGTTGTCCTACGGACTAGAGCCATCCGGTTTATATAGACACCGGAGAGGGCTAGGGTTACATAGAGTCGGTTACAACGGTAGGAGATCTACATATCCGTATCGCCAAGCTTGCTTTCCACGCCAAGGAAAGTCCCATCCGGACACGGGGAGAAGTCTTCAATCTTGTATCTTCATAGTCTTGGAGTCCGGTCGATGATGATAGTCCGGCCAATGATAGTTCGGCTGATGATGGTAGTCCGGCTATCCGGACACCCCCTAATCCAGGACTCCCTCAGTTATGTTCTGGAGGTTTTAGAATTTGTAGGAGGTGTTGGCGTCGGGGACAAGTCAAGGGGGCCCATGAGGCGACGACAAGGACGGGGGGCGCGCCCTCCACCCTTGTGGTGTCCTCGGGACTCCTCTCTGATAAATACTTAGTGCCAAACATTTTAATGCATTCTTCTTATAACACCTTGGCACAATTTTCCTTTCCATCATACTCATGAAAGATATTAAACAGATGAAGCGTATGAGATAAACTCAATTCAATTTTTTTGTAGTTTTCTTTGATAAACTAAACTAGTGCTATAACAAGAAACAAAAAGATTCGATTGCAAGATCTAAAGATATACCTTCAAGCACTAACCTCCCGAACGGCGCCTTTAAAAGAGCTTGATGTCTACTACACAACATTCTTCTTGTAGACGTTGTTGGGCCTCCAAGTGCAGAGGTTTGTAGGACAATAACAAATTTCCCTCAAGTGGATGATGTAAGGTTTATCAATCCGTGGGAGGCGTAGGATGAAGATGGTCTCTCTCAAACAACCCTGCAACCAAATAACAAAGAGTCTCTTGTGTCCCCAACACACCCAATACAATGGTAAATTGTATAGGTGCACTAGTTCGGTGAAGAGATGGTGATACAAGTGCAATATGGATGGTAGATATAGGTTTTTGTAATCTGAAAATATAAAAACAGCAAGGTAGCAAGTAACAAAAGTGAGCGAAAACGGTATTGCAATGCTTCAAAACAAGGCCTAGGGTTCATAATTGCACTAGTGCAAGTTCTCTCAACAATGATAACATAATTAGATCATATAACAATCCCTCAACGTGCAACAAAGAGTCACTCCAAAGTCGCTAATAGCATAGAACAAACGAAGAGATTAGTGTAGGGTACGAAACCACCTCAAAGTTATTCTTTCTGATCGATCTATTGGGCTATTCCTATAAGTGTCACAAACAACCCTAGAGTTCGTACTAAAATAACGCCTTAAAATACACATCAACCAAAACCCTTATGTCACCTAGATACTCCAATGTCACCACAAGTATCCACGGGTTTGATTATACGATATGCATCATGTTGGGGAACGTAGTAATTTCAAAAAAATTCCTACGCACACGCAAGATCATGCTGATGCATAGCAACAAGAGGGGAGAGTGTTGTCCACGTACCCTCGTAGAACGAAAGCGGAAGCGTTATGACAACGCGGTTGGTGTAGTTGTACGTCTTCACGATCGACCGATCCTAGTACCAAACGTACGGCACCTCCGCGATCTGCACACGTTCAGCTCGGCGACGTCCCACAAACTCACGATCTAGTAGAGCTTCGAGGGAGAGCTTTGTCAGCACGACGGCGTGATGATGATGATGATGAAGTTACCAGCGCAGGGGCTTCGCCTAAGCACTACGATGATATGTCGAGGTGGATTATGGTGGAGGGGGGCACCGCACATGGCTAAGAGATCAATGATCAACTTGTGTGTCTATGGGGTGTCCCCCTCCCCCGTATATAAAGGAGTGGAGGAGGGGGAGGGCCAACCCTCTACTATGGCGCACCCTGGGGAGTCCTACTCTCACCGGGAGTAGGATTCCCCTCCTTCCAAGAAGTAGGAGTAGGAGAGAAGGAAGGGGAAGAGAGAAGAGAAGGAAGGAGTGGGCGCCGCCCCTTGATGTCTACTACACAACATTCTTCTTGTAGACGTTGTTGGGCCTCCAAGTGCAGAGGTTTGTAGGACAGTAGCAAATTTCCCCAAGTGGATGACCTAAGGCTTATCAATCCGTGGGAGGTGTAGGATGAAGATGGTCTCTCTCAAACAACCCTGCAACCAAATAACAAAGAGTCTCTTGTGTCCCCAACACACCCAATACAATGGTAAATTGTATAGGTGCACTAGTTCGACGAAGAGATGGTGATACAAGTGCAATATGAATGGTGGATATAGGTTTTTGTAATCTGAAAATATAAAAACAGTAAGGTAACTAATGATAAAAGTGAGCGTAAACGGTATTGCAATGCTAGGAAACAAGGCCTAGGGTTCATACTTTCACTAGTGCAAGTTCTCTCGACAATAATAACATAATTGGATCACATAACTATCCCTCAACATGCAAAAAAGAGTCACTCCAAAGCCACTAATAGCGGAGAACAAATGAAGAGATTATGGTAGGGTATGAAACCACCTCAAAGTTATTCTTTCGGATCGATATATTCAATAGTCCGTACTAGAATAACACCCTAAGACACATATCAACCAAAACCCTAATGCCACCTAGATACTCCAATGTCACCTCAAGTATCCATGGGTATGATTATACGATATGCATCACACAATCTCAGATTCATCTATTCAACCAACACAAAGTACTTCAAAGAGTGCCCCAAAGTTTCTACCGGAGAGTCAAGACAAAAACGTGTGCCAACCTCTATGCATAGGTTCATGGGCGGGACCCGCAAGTTGATCCCCAAAACATACATCAAGTGGATCACGTGACATCCCATTGTCACCACAGATAAGCACGGCAAGACATACATCAAGTGTTCTCAAATACTTAAAGACTCAATCCGATAAGATAACTTCAAAGGGAAAACTCAATCCATTACAAGAGAGTAGAGGGGGAGAAACATCATAAGATCCAAATGTAATAGCAAAGCTCGTGATACATCAAAATCCTATCACCTCAAGAACACGAGAGAGAGAGAGAGAGAGAGAGAGAGAGAGAGATCAAACACATAGCTACTGGTACATACCCTCAGCCCCGAGGGTGAACTACTCCCTCCTCGTCATGGAGAGCGCGGGATGATGAAGATGGCCACGGTGAGGATCCCCCCTCCGGCAGGTGCTTGGAACAGGTCCCGATTGGTTTTGGTGGCTCTGAGGTTTTGTGGCGGAACTCCCGATCTATTCTGTTCCCTGATGTTTTTAGGGTATATGGACATATATAGGCGAAAGAAGTCGATCAGTGGAGCCACGAGGGGCCCACGAGGGTGGTGGGCGTGCCCAGGGGGTGGGCACGCCCCCTTCCTCGTGCCTTCCTCGTTGCTTCCCTTACGTACACTCCAAGTCTTCTGGATTGCTTCCGTTCCAAAAATAACTCTCCCGAAGGTTTCATTCCGTTCGGACTCCGTTTGATATTCCTTTTCTGCGGAACACTGAAACAAGGGAAAAACAGAAACTGGCACTGGGCTCTGGGTTAATAGGTTAGTCCCAGAAATAATATACAAGTGTTTAATAAAGCCCATAAGCATCCAAAACAGATAACATAATAGCACGGAACAATCAAAAATTATAGATACGTTGGAGACGTATCAGAATCCCCAAGCTTAATTCCTGCTCGTCCTTGAGTAGGTAAATGATAAAAACAAATTTTTTGATGTGGAATGCTACCTAGCATATTTATCAAAGTAATCTTCTTTATTGTGGCATGAATGTTCAGATCCATAAGATTCAAAACAAAAGTTTAATATTGACATGAAAACAATAATACTTCAAGCATACTAACAAAGCAATCATGTCTTCTCAAAATAACATGGCCAAAGAAAGTTATCCATACAAAATCATATAGTCTGGCTATGCTCTATCTTCATCACACAAAATATTTAAATCATGCACATCCCCGATGACAAGCCAAGCAATTGTTTCATACTTTTGATGTTCTCAAACTTTTTCAACTTTCACGCAATACATGAGCGTGAGCCATGGACATAGCACTATAGGTGGAATAGAATGGTGGTTGTGGAGAAGACAAAAAGGAGAAGATAGTCTCACATCAACTAGGCGTATCAACGGGCTATGGAGATGCCCATCAATAGATATCAATGTGAGAGAGTAGGGATTGCCATGCAATGGATGCACTAGAGCTATAAGTGTATGGAAGCTCAACAAAAGAAACTAAGTGGGTGTGCATCCAACTCGCTTGCTCACGAAGAACTAGGGTATTTTGAGGAAGCCCATCATTGGAATATACAAGCCAAGTTCTATAATGAAAGATTCCCACTAGTATATGAAAGTGACAACATAGGAGACTCTCTATCATGAAGATCATGGTGCTACTTTGAAGCACAAGTGTGGTAAAAGGATAGTAGCATTGCCCATTCTCTCTTTTTCTCTCATTTGTTTTTTTTTGTTTTTTTGGGCCTTCTCTTTTTTTGCCTCTTTTTTCTTTTTTTTTCGTCCGGAGTCTCATCCGACTTCTGGGGGAATCATAGTCTCCATCGTCCTTTCCTCACTTGGGACAATGCTCTAATAATGATGATCATCACACTTTTATTTACTTACAACTCAAGAATTACAACTCGATACTTAGAACAAAATATGACTCTATATGAATGCCTCCGGCGATGTACCGGGATGTGCAATGACTCATGAGTGACATGTATGGAAGAATTATAAACGGTGACTTTGCCACAAATACGATGTCAACTACATGATCATGCAAAGCAATATGAGAATGATGGAGCGTGTCATAATAAACGGTACGATGGAAAGTTGCATGGCAATATATCTCGGAATGGCTATGGAAATGCCATGATTGGTAGGTATGGTGGCTGTTTTGAGGAAGGTATATGGTGGGTGTATGATACCGGCGAAAGGTGCGCGGTATTAGAGAGGCTAGAAATGGTGGAAGGGTGAGAGTGCGTATAATCCATGGACTCAACATTAGTCATAAAGAACTCATATACTTGTTGCAAAAATCTATTAGTTATCGAAACGAAGTACTACGCGCATGCTCCTAGGGGGATATATTGGTATGAAAAGACCATCGCTCGTCCTCGACCGCCACTCATAAGGAGGACAATAATAAATAAACCATGCTCCGACTTCATCATATAACGGTTCACCATACATGCATGCTACGAGAATCACAAACTTTAGAAAAAGTATTTCTCAAATTCACAACTACTCAACTAGCATGACTCTAATATCACCATCTTCATATCTCAAAACAATCATAAGGAATCAAACTTCTCATAGTATTCAATGCACTTTATATGATAGTTTTTATTATATCCCTCTTGGATGCCCATCATATTAGGATTAAATTAATAACCAAAGAAAATTACCATGCTATTTAGGACTCTCAAAATAATATAAGTGAAGCATGAGAGTTCATCTATTTCTTCAAAATAAAACCACCGTCGTGCTCTAAAAGATATAAGTGAAGCACTAGAGCAAACAACAAACTACTCTGAAAGATATAAGTGAAGATCAATGAGTAGTCGAATAATTATGACTCTCCCATTTAATAATTTAAGATCTTGATATTTTATTCAAACAGCAAGCAAAAAAAAAATGACATGACTCTCCAAGCAAAACACATATCATGTGGTGAATAAAAATATAGCTCCAAGTAAAGTTACTGATGAACGAAGACGAAAGAGGGGATGCCTTTCGGGGCATCCCCAAGCTTAGGCTCTTGGTTATCCTTGAATATTACCTTGGGGTGCTTGGGCATCCCCAAGCTTAGGATCTTTCCACTCCTTATTCCATAGTCCATCGAATCTTTACCCAAAACTTGAAAACTTCACAACACAAAACTTTATAGAAAACACGTAAGCTCCGTTAGTATAAGAAAATAAAACCACCACTTAGGTACTGTTGTGAACTCATTCTAAATTAATATTGGTGTAATATCTACTGTATTTAAACTTCTCTATGGTTCATACCTTCCGATACTACTCATAGATTCATCAAAATAAGCAAACAACACAATGAAAACAGAATCTGTCAAAAACAGAACAGTCTGTAGTAATCTGTATCAAACGTATACTTATGGAACTCCAAAAATTCTGAAATAAATTGGTGGGACTGAGGAATTTGTCTAGTAATCATCTGCAAAAAGAATCAACTAAATATCACTCTCCAGTAAAAGGTTTTAGCTGATGTCGTGAGCGCTAAAGTTTCTGATTTTTACAGCAAGATCATAAAGACTTCACCCAAGTCTTCCCAAAGGTTCTACTTGGCACAAATACTAATTAAAACACAAAACCACATCTAAACAGAAGCTAGATGGATTATTTATTCCTAAACAGAGCCAAAAAGCAAGAAATAAAAATAAAATTGGGTTGCCTCCCAACAAGCGCTAATGTTTAACGCCCCTAGCTAGGCATGATGATTTCAATGATGCTCACATAAAAGATAAGAATTGAAACATATAGAGAGAATCATGAAGAATTAGCACATTTAAGTCTAACCCAATTCCTATGCATAGGGATTTTGTGAGCAAACAACTTATGGGAACAATAATCAACTAGCATAGGAAGGCAAAAGAAGCATAACTTCGAAATTTTAAGCACATAGAGAGGAAACTTGATATTATTGCAATTCCTACAAGTATATATTCCTCCCTCATAATAATTTTCAGTAGCATCATGAATGAATTCAACAATATAACCAGCACCTAAAGCATTCTTTTCATGATCTACAAGCATATAATTTTTATTACTCTCCACATAAGCAAATTTCTCATGAGGAATAGTGGGAGTGTCATAAGAGACTTGAATACTATAAATGGTTTCACATTAAAAGAGTGATGTCGGTGTCAAAACCGGCGGATCTCGGGTAGGGGGTCCCGAACTGTGCGTCTAGGCAGATGGTAACAGGAGACAAGGGACACGATGTTTCTACCCAGGTTCGGGCCCTCTCGATGGAGGTAAAACCCTACTCCTGTTTGATTAATATTGATGATATGGGTAGTACAAGAGTAGATCTACCACGAGATCAGAGAGGCTAAACCCTAGAAGGTAGCCTATGGTATGATTGTTGTTCGTCCTACGGACTAAAACCCTCCGGTTTATATAGACACCGGAGAGGGTTAGGGTTACATAGAGTCGGTTACAATGGGAGGAGATCTACATATCCGTATCGCCAAGCTTGCCTTCCACGCCAAGGAAAGTCCCATTCGGACACGGGACGAAGTCTTCAATCTTGTATCTTCATAGTCCAGGAGTCCGGCCAAAGGTTATAGTCCGGCCATCCGAACACCCCCTAATCCAGGACTCCCTCAGTAGCCCCTGAACCAGGCTTCAATGACGACGAGTCCGGCGCGCAGATTGTCTTCGGCATTGCAACGCGGGTTCCTCCTCCGAATACTTCATAGAAGATTTTGAACACAAGGATAGTGTCCGGCTCTGCAAAATAATTTCCACATACCATCATAGAGAGAATAATATTTACACAAATTCAACTCTTTGGCGTATTCATGGCGTGACATCACACCACGGCCAAGCCTTTATTCGAATCGTTTTCACTGTCCCACCTCAGCGCACTTAGCGAGGCAGTTTCCTTGGCACATCTTGTAGAAGCAAAGATCGTGTCCCCTTATTCCGAGATTCTCATCAATAAGGGCGTGGGTAACCCAACCGTGCCATTAATCTACGGTGCTTGGGAGTTAAGCGAGTTTTACCAGGCTGGTGGGGGGCGCATAGTTTCGTCCGCCCATATAAGGGGATAAGGATCCACCTTTTCCACCAACGCCTTCTTCCTCCTTTGCTTATCCATTTTCGCGCACTCGAGCTCCAGCGCCCAAGTCCGCACATCCCGCCTCAACCTTTTCCAGTCATGTCCGGAGCGGGAGGCAAGTGGATGGCCTCCTCTGTCACGGAGGGGCACATCAAAAAGCTGAGGAAGGCTGGATACTTGTCTAATGACATCGCGCACCGGCTCCCCGACAAGGGGCAGCTCATCCCCACCCCCAGGCCCCATGAGAGCGTGGTGTTCCTCACCCACTTCCTCCGCGGACTAGGTTTTCCACTTCACCCATTTTTCCGGGGGCTCATGTTCTACTACGGCCTGGATTTCCACGATCTGGCCCCGAACTTCATCATCAACATCTCGGCGTTCATCGTTGTGTGCGAGGCCTTCCTCTGCATCCAGCCCCACTTCGGCTTATGGCTGAAGACCTTCAATGTCAAGCCGAAGGTAGTGGGCGGCCGCCAAGCGGAGTGCGGAGGCGCCATGGTGGGCAAGATGCCCAACGTTACATGGCTCGAGGGTTCCTTCGTGGAGACCATAAAGGGGTGGCAATCGGGGTGGTTCTACATCACTGAGCCGCGTGACCCTAAATGGGCAGCGGCCCCTGAATTCCGATCTGGCTTCCCTACAAGGCTCACCTCCTGGAAAGAGACGGGCCTGTCGTGGGTAATTCAAAAGAGCTGACCAGACTCCAAACCTGTGTCCAAAACTTGGTGAACAAGAAACTCAAGCTCGTCAACGTAGTCCAGGTCATGCTCATCCGCCGGATCCTCCCGTGCCAACAACGGGCTTTCAGCTTGTGGGAGTTTGATCCGGCACAACACCAAACCCTGAGCAGGCTCTTCGACACTACGTACGAAGATGCCTGGAAGGTGCTTTTCAAGGGCGCCGAGGCTCCCGCATCCGCTACCGAAGATCGAGGATTCAGCGCGCGGCATCAAGCCAACGCGGTAAGCTATTTTGCCCTTTATGGGACACTTGTTTTCATAGTTTGACTCTATGCAGGATCTAAACTCCCTTAACTTTGACAGGATTGGCAGAGGACGTCCAGGCAGATTGGCTGTCCGACTCCCTTGCCAGAAGACCCAGCAGATGCCCGCTTGACGGGGCTGCTGGCTCCGGCACCTTACGTGGTGCCGGAGAAGAAGGCCACGGGAACTCGAAGGAGTTCCCGGCGCCAGGTGGTGTCGGACTCATCGTTCGATAACTCCAAGGCAGACTCCTCCCGTGAAGACGAGGAGGAGGAAAGAGAGGTCTCTCCCGGCGGGAGAGAGAAGAAAGGAAGGCCGCCGCTGGCCGGGGCGCCGGGGTCCAAGAAGGGAAGGACCCTCCCTCCGGACTACTCCACCAATGCCGACGACGGCGAGGAAGAGTGGCCACCCAGGGCCAAGCCGCTGGCGAAATTGTAAGTATCCGGATACCAGTGTAACTCATGGCACTTTTTTCATTGCATAGTACCTTCTGACACCGAATATAATCATGCAGTCCGCCCAAGGCCGGGCTCGACGCTTCGTCGAGCTGTTCCCTGGGTTCGTCGGATGTGAACAACACTTCACTTACGGCCGCCTCCTCTCCTCGCGCTGCGGATGATGCCGAGGTGGCGTCCCAAAAGGGTCCAAGCCAGGAGGAGGTGGTCCTGGAGGCGCCGCAAGGCAACCTCCCGGATTCCAGGCGCAAAGGGGATAAAACCCCAAAGGGCTCTAAGTCCGGCCCTAGGCCGGACACCGCACCGGAACCTTCAACGGTTCCAGCAGGCGGCCCCCTGCTAAGAAGGGAAAGCCTGCGACGCCGGTGACCTCCGTCCAACCGGAGGCACCGGATAATCTGCTGGAGGTGCTTAACGGCGCCTCCATCAACGAGGAACACCGCACTATCATGAATGTGGTGATCCAAAAGGTTCAGTCCACCAAGAGCGGGCTGACCGAAGCCTGTGCCAGCCTTCTAACAGGCTTTGAGGTATGTATTTAAGATATGTAAAATATTACCGCATAGACAGTAGCCCCTGATGCTCAGTTTGGTGTTGGAAAGAAAAGCCGAATCGAGGATCAAAAAGATATACGCAGGAGTCTAACATAAGTATGTCAATATGGGAATGCAGGCTGTCTTGCTTGACCTCTGCCAGACCGACCGCTGAGGTCAATGCTTTGAGGCGAGCCTCGAGCGGTCCGAGAACGAGCTCGGCCTTGCCAAGAAGCAGCTCGAGGACAAGGAAGGTAAGTAATACCTTATGTAAGTATATAAAAAAGATGTGGTTGCAAAAAATGACAGGACCAACGTGGGTATTGCAGGGGCCACGAACGAGGTGGCAACCCTGAAGGAAGCGCTATCCAAGGCCGAAGAAAATGTGGTCGTGGAGCGTACCCAGCGAGAAAAGCAGGAGGCGCGGGTGGCGGAGGTGCAGCAAGAGCTCCAGGCTCTCATGGAAAAACACGAGAGTTTGGAGCGTGACTCAAAGAATCGAGAGTCCGAGCTCGCCTCGGTGCTTGAGAGCGCCAAGTCTGCCAAGGCCGAAGCCCAAAAAGCCCTCCAGGAAATTGAGGCGATCAAGAAGATAGCGGCGGGTAAGGCATTCTTTATGCAAAGCAAGCACGTGAAAGTGAATTACTTGTTACTTACCCGAATCCGGAGCTCTCCAGGAGCATTCGCAGATCTTCCCCGGAGTGTGTCCGATGCTGCCGTGTTCTACCGAGCCGAAGAGGGGACCTCGACGGAGAAGGTGTTCTGGTCTCAAGATGTCGAGGCGGACACCAGTGTTTTTGAGCGACCAGGTGAAGCAGCTGGTCGAGCTCCATAAGGTGGCTGAACAGGCCATGAAGGGTCTCGCAGTCCGGCTGTGGCCTGGGAAGCCATGCACAGGAGCTACCGGGCTGGTAAGGCGGCTGGTGGATGCCTGTCCAAGGCTTGAAGTCATCAAGCACTCCGTATTCATCGAAGGTGCCCGTAGGGCCCTTGCCCGTGCTAAAGTGCACTGGGGCAAGATGGACGCTGAGAAGTTTGTGACGGACGGACCACCGTCGGGCAAGGAGCATCGCAAGCCCGGGATGTATTATGAGGGCGTCCTGAAGGGTGCCCGCCGTATAGCGGATGAGTGCTCCAAAGATTTAATTTTTGAGTAAACTCGCATTTGTGATCCTGTACGCTGAAAACTTGTTCATATGCGCTAAGCAACGGTTTTGAATTTAAAATATTACCTTACATGCGGCCGCTTATTAAATTTGAGAGATGGCGAGTCGTCGCTTCGCCCCCATGCCACGAGTGCTGGGGTGTTCGGGATAAACTTGAGCGCTCTTTTACCATTATTAGGTCCTTTGAGGGAGGCGCTCAACACAACGAACAAGGCAATCGGACTATAATGCTTGAACACTCTCACTTAGCCATAGAATTCTATAATTTTAAATTTCGGCGAAGCCCCTAGTATTCGGAAGACCGAGTTCGGGGCGCTATCCACGCCTGGGCCGGACAAAGCTGACTCCTCGCTCTAAGCGGCATAAGTCTTTAGGGACTCGAAAACCTCTCGAACAGCGACCAACTCTCGCCCTATCATGACGGTTAGTTTTAGCTTTCTCCACTGAGATGCTTAGCCCAGCTCAACCGGGGCACAATCGCAGTGGTTCTCCCAGTGCTACCTTAGCCGATATAACGGAACGTAAGGTACCAAAATATGGGAGCCGGGCAAACCCAACTATTGACCCAAGACATGATTCGGAGGATGCATATAATGCTATAAGTTCGGGGTGCCGCACTCATGAGAGTATTCGGACTTCTCACACCATATTCTGGGGTACGTAAGCCCCTGGTGTATTGGCCATACCAAAGTGTATGGTTGCATAATGTCATAACTGAACATATTTTTATAAAAAAAGGAATGCAATAATAGACAAAAGCTATTTATTGTTTATTCAAAAGTCTGCGGTAAAAGCGAGCGATACAAATAGTGCGATAAGCAAGAGATGGGACTATTTAACATGTCCCTCTCGAGGCGAGAAGCGGGATGATATGTGAAACAAGTATACTACTCGTTATAGAGACCACCTGGACACTCGACGTAGCTTTCTGCTTCCCTGGCTGTTGCATCGTGTGTTCGGCGATTGTACTGCCGGACAGGCCTTCCGTAAAGTGGAGTCCTGAAAGTAAGAAAAAAAGAAAAAAAGAATGACAAAATCGGGAGCCCCTGGTGCGGTTGAGCCGCATTTTGGGCATGCCGTGGTCGTGCCATGCCCATGGTATTTCCAGAGCGTAGTTATGTACGCGTAGTACTGGTTTCGCAATTTCTCGAGGGCTGGGGTTGGGGCCGCATTGTTACGCGTGCTCGAAACGTGCCAGGAAGTCTTGTTGTAGGTTACTCCGGACGCGCTTGACGGTGTCCGGGCGTTTAATGGCCGGACTACAGAATTGCCTTGAGAGGCTGCTTTGTACTTCCATCGCGAGGACCGCCGTATGCTCCTCCGTTCGAAGAGAGCGTTCGGTGTTTTCATTGACCGTAATGACTCCTCGAGGGCCTGGCATCTTGAGCTTGAGGTATGCGTAGTGCGGCACCGCATTGAACTTTGCAAATGCGGTTCGTCCAGAAGCGAAGGCGTGATAGCCAGTCTTGAGCGGGACTATGTCGAAGATTAACTCCTCGCTTCGGAAATTATCCGGGGATCCGAAGACCACCTCAAGTGTAACTGAGCCTGTACAGTTGGCCTCTACACCTTAAAGGTCGTCTTTGTGGGTTTAATCCTTGAGGGATCTGTGCCCATTTTTCGCATTGTATCCTGATAAAGCAGGTTCAGGCTGCTGCCGCCGTCCATAAGGACTCTAGTGAGGTGAAATCCGTCAATGATTGGGTCTAGAACCAATGCGGCGAATCCGCCATGGCAGATGCTAGTGGGGTGGTCCCTTCGATCAAAAGGGATCGGGCAGGAGGACCATGGGTTGAACTTTGGGGCGACTGGCTCCAACGCATATCGTCCTCGAGTGCGCTTCCGCTCCCTTTTGGGTATGTGGATTGCGTATATCATGTTCACCATCCGCACTTGTGGGGGAAGCCCTTCATCCCCTATTGTTCGGGCGGCGGGGCTCCTCCTCGTCATCTCTATGCAGCCCCTTGTCATTGTTTTGGCGTTTAACTTGCTGCTGCTTGAACACCCAACAATCCTTGTTGGTGTGGTTGGCTGGTTTTTGAAGTGCCGTGTCCGCACGAGCGATTGAGTATTTGGTCCAAATTGGACGGGCCCGGAGTATTTCTTTTGAATGGCTTTTTCCGCTGACCGGGTTTAGAGCCTCTGAATCCGGCATTAACTGCCGTATCCTCGGCATTGTCGCTGTTAATGCGGCGCTTTTGCTTGTTGCGACACGACCTGCCAATGTTGTCCTTGGTATCCGAATTACCAGGGCTCTTGGTCATGTTATTACTACGAGCTAGCCAGTTGTCTTCTCCCACGCAAAAGCGGGTCATGAGTGTTGTGAGGGCTGCCGGATTTCGGCTTTTCCTGTCCTAGGTGCCGGGCAAGCCACTCGTCACGGATGTTATCCTTGAAGGCTGCAAGGGCCTCTGTGTCCGGACAGTCAACTATTTGATTTTTCTTGGTTAGGAACCGCGGCCAGAATTGTCTGGCCGATTCCTCTGGCTGCTGAATTATGTGGCTTAGGTCATCGGCGTCTGGTGGTCGCACATAGGTGCCCTGGAAGTTGTCGAGGAATGCATCTTCCAGGTCCTCCCAACAACCAATTGATTCTGCTGGCAAGCTGTTAAGCCAATGCCGAGCTGGTCCTTTAAGCTTGAGTGGGAGGTATTTGATGGCGTGTAGGTCATCGCCGCGGGCCATGTGGATATGAAGGAGGTAATCCTCGATCCATACCGCCGGATCTGTTATGCCATCGTATGATTCGATGTTTACGGGTTTGAAACCCTCGGGATTTGATGATCCATTACTTCATCGTGAAGCATAGTGGGTGTCTTGGCGCCTCAGTATTGGGCTATATCATGACGTAGCTCAAATGAGCTTTGTCTACTGTGTTCGGCCCGACCGGATTTACCATATCCGGCATGAGGGTTACCGTCACGTGTCGTGGGGCGCCCACGCGATCCATAGATCGATCTTGTTTGCCTTGCCCTGTCCTCCAATATATCTCGCAGGTCCGGCGATTTCCCGTGCCTTGGTATTCTTTGAGCGACGAGTGCGGCTTGGTGGGGCCGAGAGGCCTCTCTGTCATGACCACGAGGTGGCGGTCGGCCGTATCATGCGCTGGTGATGTATGTCTAGGTGCTTCCTCCTCTAATCGGGTAGCAGCCTGCGTTTTGGGTAGCTCTTGAGGCGTTGAGTTCATACTCTTGGCTGCAAGGACATCAGTCCATCAGCCGGCTAGCAAGTCTTGGTCAGCTCTAAGTTGTTGTTGTTTTTTCTTGAGGCTGCTCGCCGTGGCCATAAGCCTGCGTTTGAAACGCTCTTGTTCGACAGGATCCTCAGGCACGACAAATTCGCCGTTGTCAAGGCTTGCCTCGTCTTCGGAGGGAGGCATGTAATTATCGTCCTCTACCTCTCATCTCGCCGCTCTCTCATGAGGGCTGGCTTCTCCATCCTCTGTGCTGAATCCTGCTGGAGGGGTTGTCTTCGACCTTTGTCCGGGGTGTTATTATCTCCGTCTGGAATCGCCGTTTTGCTTTGTGGCGGGATTTAGAGCGGCCCGACGGCGTCGGCGCTTAGGCTGTTTCTTGGAGGGTCATCCTCCGCTGTTCCATCGCCGTTCCTTCTTTTGGGTGTCCACCATGTATATGTCATCTGACGAGGTGGCCTTCCAGTGCCTCAGTGGCGCTGGTTCTTGGTCGTCTCCTACATCGGCGTCCATACCGTCGATGTCTTGGTCGAAGTCGAGCATGTCGGTTAAATCATCGGCAGTGGCTCTGAAGTGGGTGGTGGGTGGGCTTTGAATTTCTTCGTCGTCCGCATCCCAACCTTGCTGACCATAGTCGGCCAGGCTCTCGATAAAGAGAGACTTTAGTGAATTCAGAATGTCGCCGAAAGGCGAAAAGCTTGAAAGATGTCCGCGGTGGTGAACTCCATGATCGGCGCCCAATCGGATTCAATTGGCAGGGGCGCGGGAGGTTCGGAGTCCAGAGAGGAGTCCGGCACCTTGGAGTCACGAGCTTCGCAAAGGACAGGTATGGTGTTTGGCTCGATCGCCGTAGAGGTTGCAGCCCGCGAGGCGGTGTCCAGCCACCCATCCTCGATTGGCGCAGTCAGCTCCGAGCTAAGGGTCGGAGCGGACACTAGTGCGGCCTCCAGGGCACTGTTTGGCGGCAGAGCTAGATCATGCCCATCGCGACAGTGCGGCGCGCTTGGCTGTGGCTCGAACCCATTTAAGATCAAGTCTCCGCGGACGTCGGCCGTGTAGTTTAAACTTCCAAATCTGACCTGATGGCCAGGGGCGTAGCTTTCGATCTGCTCCAGATGGCCAAGCGAATTGGCCCGTAGTGCAAAGCCGCCGAATACGAAGATCTGTCCGGGGAGAAAAGTCTCACCCTGGACCGCATCATTGTTGATGATCGGAGGAGCCATCGGGCCTAAAGGTGACGACACAGAGGAACTCTCAATGAAAGCACAATGTCGGTGTCAAAACCGGCGGATCTTGGGTATGGGGTCCCGAACTGTGCGTCTAGGCAGATGGTAACAGGAGACAAGGGACACGATGTTTTTACCCAAGTTCGGGCCCTCTCGATGGAGGTAAAACCCTACTCCTGCTTGATTAATGTTGATGATATGGGTAGTACAAGAGTAGATCTACCACGAGATCAGAGAGGCTAAACCCTAGAAGCTAGCCTATGGTATGATTGTTGTTCGTCCTACGGACTAAAACCCTCCGGTTTATATAGACACCGGAGAGGGTTAGGGTTACATAGAGTCGGTTACAATGGGAGGAGATCTACATATCCGTATCGCCAAGCTTGCCTTCCACGCCAAGGAAAGTCCCATCCGGACACGAGACGAAGTCTTCAATCTTGTATCTTCATAGTCCAGGAGTCCGGCCAAAGGTTATAGTCCGGCCATCCGGACACCCCCTAATCCAGGACTCCCTCAAGTGATGTTCAGAAAAAGCTAATCGTAATCATGACAAGTTTTATAAATATAATCATCACTACTTTTTATAGCATAAGTTTCATCACAATAATCATCATAAGTAGCAACTTTGTTCTCATCAAAATCGATTGAAACCTCTTCCAAGATAGTGGAATCATCACTAAATAAAGTCATGACCTCTCCAAATCCACTTTCATAAATGTTATAAGATTCAACATCCTCCAAAATAGTGGGATCATTACTTCCTAAAGTTGACACTCTTCCAAACCCACTTTCATCAATATAATCATCATAGGTAGAAGGCATGCTATCATCATAACAACTTTGCATATCAAAACTTGAGAGGCTAAAAATATCATCTTCATTAGACATAGCATCCCCAAGCTTGGGACAAACATTAATTGCAGCAAATATATTCTCAAAAACATCATCTTCAGCAAACATAGCATCCCCAAGCTTGGGCGTTTTCATATCATAAGCATAATCACTCTCATCATTAATAGTATGAATAGCACCAATAGTATAGCAATTATCATCATCATGATGAGTAATAGGAGCAACATCATTTGGGAGGGATACCTTTTTACCTTTGTTTCTCCCTCTTTTCTTTTTCTTCTTCACATTAAGTGTGGGTTCAATCCTCTTTTTGGAGCTCCTTGAGATTGAATAGAAGGCTCCTCCTCGTTACCTGATTCATCATAAGAAATAATAGGAGGATATTGGGAAGCCTCTTCCCTTTCGTTAGTATTCTCTCCATCTTCTATTTGTTTTCTTTTCTTTATGTAATTGGCAATATAAGGATTTTCAATGCAATTCACCGCACAATACATATAAATTTCTTCTAGATCAATATCGAGGAATTTCTCGAGGTTATATTCTAGAATAAACTTAGTTTGACGTTTCAATTCTTCATAACCCAAAAGCAGACTAAGTTCATTATGATGTGCAAGGGAAATCAAGTCATCACAATTTTTGGACATGATTCGATCATGAAACAATTTGCATTTGATATTTAAATGACCATGTTCATTGCAAAGTTCACAAGTATGGCTAAGATATTTTAAATTTTCAGCACTAACATTTAGCCTCTCTTGCAACCATTTAGTTTCTAAGTACTTGTGCCTCTTACAAAATCTATCTTCCCTTTTTGGTATGTATTTGCAAACTCTATGCACTCCACAAAAATCGACATGCTTATACGAGATATTTTCATCATGACTAGTGCAATCATCATTAGTACCATGGATATTCAAGGAGTTCATACTAACAACATTGTAATCATGTTCATCATTCAAAGATTTAGTGCCAAACATTTTAATGCATTCTTCTTATAACACCTTGGCACAATTTTCCTTTCCATCGTACTCATGAAAGATATTAAAAAGATGAAGCATATGAGATAAACTCAATTCAATTTTTTTGTAGTTTTCTTTGATAAACTAAACTAGTGCTATAACAATAAACAAAAAGATTCGATTGCAAGATCTAAAGATATACCTTCAAGCACTAACCTCCCCGGCAACGGCGCCAGAAAAGAGCTTGATGTCTACTACACAACATTCTTCTTGTAGACGTTGTTGGGCCTCCAAGTTCAGAGGTTTGTAGGACAATAACAAATTTCCCTCAAGTGGATGATGTAAGGTTTATCAATCCGTGGGAGGCGTAGGATGAAGATGGTCTCTCTCAAACAACCCTGCAACCAAATAACAAAGAGTCTCTTGTGTCCCCAACACACCCAATACAATGGTAAATTGTATAGGTGCACTAGTTCGGCGAAGAGATGGTGATACAAGTGCAATATGGATGGTAGATATAGGTTTTGTAATCTGAAAATATAAAACAGCAAGGTAACTAATGATAAAAGTGGCGTAAGCGGTATTGCAATGCTAGGAAACAAGGCCTAGGGTTCATACTTTCACTAGTGCAAGTTCTCTCAACAATAATAACATAATTGCATCACATAACTATCCCTCAACATGCAACAAAGAGTCACTCCAAAGCCACTAATAGCGGAGAATAAACAAAGAGATTATGGTAGGGTATGAAACCACCTCAAAGTTATTCTTTCGGATCGATCTATTCAAGAGTTCGTACTAGAATAACACCTTAAGACACATATCAACCAAAACCCTAATGTCACCTAGATACTCCAATGTCACCTCAAGTATCCATGGGTATGATTATACGATATGCATCACACAATCTCAGATTCATCTATTCAACCAACACAAAGTACTTCAAAGAGTGCCCCAAAGTTTCTACCGGAGAGTCAAGACGAAAACGTGTGCCAACCCCTATGCATAGGTTCATGGGCGGAACCCGCAAGTTGATCACCAAAACATACATCAAGTGGATCACGTGGTATCCCATTGTCACCACAGATAAGGATGGCAAGACATACATCAAGTGTTCTCAAATACTTAAAGACTCAATCCTATAAGATAACTTCAAAGGGAAAACTCAATCCATTACTAGAGAGTAGAGGGGAAGAAACATAATAAGATCCAAATGTAATAGCAAAGCTCGCGATACATCAAGATCGTATCACCTCAAGAACACGAGAGAGAGAGAGAGAGAGAGAGAGAGAGAGAGATCAAACACATATCTAGTGGTACATACCCTCAACCCCGAGGGTGAACTACTCCCCCCTCGTCATGGAGAGCGCCGGGATGGTGAAGATGGCCACCGGTGAGGATCCCTCCGGCAGGTCTTGGGAACAGGTCCCATTGGTTTTGGTGGCTACAGAGGCTTGCGGCGGCGGAACTCCCGTTCTATTCTATTCCCTGATGTTTATAGGGTATATGGACATATATAGGCGAAAGAAGTCGGTTAGGGGAGCCACGAGGGGCCCGCGAGGGTGGAGGGCGCGCCCAGGGGGTGGCCGCGCCCCCTGCCTCGTGCCTTCCTCGTTGCTTCCCTTACGTACACTGCAAGTCTTCTAGGGCCATGTTTGGTTCGGCTGCGGATTTCTAAAAGCAGCTATGAAAATTCTGATGTGGAAAAACAGCTGTGGAAAATCTGTTGTGAAAAAGATGTATGTCATTTGGCAAACCAGCTGATACAACTTTTTCAGATTTTGGCCCGCAGCGGAATCAGATTTTCGAAAGCACCCCCTGGGCTGCTTCCGCTTTTGGTTCAGATTTTGGCAGCGGATTTCTGGAATCTGATTCTGCTGGGTTCGCCCTTTGGTTTAGATTCTACTGCGCAGCAGCGGAATCCGTCTAGAAAAGCTGAACCAAACAGGGCCTAGATTGCTTCCGTTCCAAAAATAACTCCCCCGAAGGTTTCATTTCGTTTGCACTCCGTTTGATATTCCTTTTCTGCGAAACACTGAAACAAGGGAAAAACAGAAACTGGCACTGGCTCTGGGTTAATAGGTTAGTCCCAAAAATAATATAGAAGTGTTTAATAAAGCCCATAAACATCCAAAACAGATAATATAATAGCATGGAACAATAAAAAATTATAGATACGTTGGAGACGTATCACCCCTCCCCCTAGTCCAATTCGGACTAGGCCTTGGGGGGCGCGCGGCCTGCCCTAGGCAGCCCCCTCTCTCTCCCCTAAAGCCCAATAAGGCCCATATACTCCCCGGCGAATTCCCGTAACTCTCCGGTACTACGATAAATACCCGAACCACTTAGAACCTTTCCGATGTCCGAATATAGCCTTCCAATATATCGATCTTTACGTCTCGAACATTTGGAGACTCCTCGTCATGTCCCTGATCTCATTCGGGACTCCGAACAACCTTCGGTACATCGAAACACATAAACTCATAATACCGATCGTCACCGAATATTAAGCGTGCGGACCCTACGGGTTCTACAACTATGTAGACATGACAAAGACTCATCTCCAATCAATAACCAATAGCGGAACCTGGATGCTCATATTGGCTCCTACATATTCTACGAAGATCTTTATCGGTCAAACCGCATAACAACATACGTTGTTCCCTTTGTCATCGGTATGTTACTTGCCCGAGATTCGATCGTCTGTATCTCAATACCTAGTTCAATCTCGTTACCGGCAAGTCTCTTTACTCATTCAGTAATGCATCATCCCGCAACTAACTCATTAGTTACATTGCTTGCAAGGCTTATAGTGATGTGCATTACCGAGAGGGCCCAGAGATACCTCGATACTCGGAGTGACAAATCCTAATCTCGATCTATGCCAACCCAACAAACACCTTCTGAGACACCAGTAGAGCATCTTTATAATCACCCAGTTACGTTGTGACGTTTGATAGCACACAAGGTGTTCCTCCGGTATTCGGGAGTTGCATAATCTCATAGTCATAGGAACATGTATAAGTCATGAAGAAAGCAATAGCAATATACTAAGCGATCAAGTGCTAAGCTAACGGAATGGGTCAAGTCAATCACATAATTCTCTAATTATGTGATCCCATTAATCAAATGAAAACTCATGTCTATGGCTAGGAAACTTAACCATCATTGATTCAACGAGCTAGTCAAGTAGAGGCATACTAGTGACACTCTGTTTGTCTATGTATTCACACATGTACTAAGTTTCTGGTTAATACAATTCTAGCATGAATAATAAACATTTATCATGATATAAGGAAATATAAATAACAACTTTATTATTGCCTCTAGGGCATATTTCCTTCAGTCTCCCACTTGCACTAGAGTCAATAATCTAGTTCACATCGCCATGTGATTTAACACCAATAGTTCACATCACCATGTGATTAATATCCATAGTTCACATCGCCATGTGGCCAAAACTCAAAGGGTTTACTAGAGTCAGTAATCTAGTTCACATCGCCATGCGATTAACACCCAAAGAGTACTAAGGTGTGATCATGTTTTGCTTGTGAGAGAAGTTTAGCCAACGGGTCTGCCAAATTCAGATCTGTATGTATTTTGCAAATTTCTATGTCTACAATGCTCTGCACGGAGCTACTTTAGCTAATTGTTCCCTCTTTCAATATGTATCCAGATTGAGACTTAGAGTTATCTGGATCAGTGTCAAAACTTGCGTCGATGTAACCCTTTACGACGAACCTTTTGTCACCTCCATAATCGAGAAACATAACCTTATTCCACTAAGGATAATTTTGACCGCTGTTCAGTGATCTACTCCTAGATCACTATTGTACTCCCTTGCCAAACTCAGTGTAGGGTATACAATAGATCTGGTACACAACATGGCATACTTTATAGAACCTATGGCTGAGGCATAGGGAATGACTTTTATTCTCTTTCTATCTTCTGCCGTGGTCGGGCTTTGAGTCTTACTCAATTTCACACCTTGTAACACAGGCAAGAACTCTTTCTTTGACTGTTCCATTTTGAACTACTTCAAAATCTTGTCAAGGTATGTACTCATTGAAAAAACTTATCAAGCGTCTTGATCTATAGATCTTGATGCTCAATATGTAAGCAGCTTCACCGAGGTCTTTCTTTGAAAAAAATCCTTTCAAATACTCCTTTATGCTTTCCAAAAAATTCAACATTATTTCCGATCAACAATATGTCATTCACATATACTTATCAAAAATACTATAGTGCTCCCACTCACTTTCTTGTAAATACAGGCTTCACCGCAAGTATGTATAAAACTATATGCTTTGGTCAACTCATCAAAGCATATATTCCAACTCCGAGATGCCTGCACCAGTCCATAGATGGATCGCTGGAGATTGCACATTTTGTTAGCACCTTTAGGATCGATAAAACCTTCTGGTTGCATCATATACAACTCTTCTTTAAGAAATCCATTAAGGAATGTAGTTTTGACACCCATTTGCCAGATTTCATAAAATGTGGCAATTTTCTAACATGATTCGGATAGACTTAAGCATCACTACGAGTGAGAAAATCTCATCGTAGTCAACACCTTAAACTTTGTCAAAAACCTTTTTCGACAAGTCTAGCTTTGTAGATAGTAACACTACTATCAGCGTCCGTCTTCCTCTTGAATATCCACTTATTTTCTATGACTTGCCGATCATTGGGCAAGTCAACCAAAGTCCACACTTTGTTCTCATACATGGATCCCATCTCAGATTTCATGGCCTCAAGCCATTTCGCGGAATCTGGGCTCATCATCGCTTCCTCATAGTTCGTAGGTTTGTCATGGTTAAGTAACATGACCTCCAGAACAGGATTAACGTACCACTCTGGTGCGGATCTCACTCTGGTTGACCTACGAGGTTCGGTAGTAACTTGATCTAAAGTTAGATGATCATCATCATTAGCTTCCTCACTAATTGGTGTAGGAGTCACAGGAACAGATTTCTGTGATGAACTACTTTCCAATAAGGGAGCAGGTACAGTTACCTCATCAAGTTCTACTTTCCTCCCACTCACTTCTTTCGAGAGAAACTCCTTCTCTAAAGGATCCATTCTTAGCAACGAATGTCTTGCCTTCGGATCTGTGGTAGAAGGTGTACCCAACTGTCTCCTTTGGATATCCTATGAAGACACATTTCTCCGATTTGGGTTTGAGCTTATCAGGATGAAACTTTTTCACATAAGCATCGCAACCCCAAACTTTAAGAAACGACAACTTTGGTTTCTTGCCAAACCACAGTTCATATGGTGTCGTCTCAACGGATTTAGATGGTGCCCTATTTAATGTGAATGCAACTGTCTCTAATGCATAACCCCAAAACGATAGTGGTAAATCGGTAAGAGACATCATAGATTGCACCATATCTAATAAAGTACGGTTACGATGTTTGGACACACCATTACGCTGTGGTGTTCCAGGTGGCGTGAGTTGCGAAGCTATTCCGCATTGTTTCAAATGAAGACCAAACTCATAACTCAAATATTCTCCTCCATAATCAGATCGTAGAAACTTTATTTTCTTGTTACAACGATTTTCCACTTCACTCTGAAATTCTTTGAACTTTTCAAATGTTTCAGATTTATGTTTCATCAAGTAGGTATACCCATATCTGCTCAAATCATCTGTGAAGGTCAGAAAATAAGAATACCTGCCGTGAGCCTCAACACTCATCGGACTGCATACATCAGTATGTATTATTTCCAACAAGTGTGTTGCTCGCTCTATTGTTCCAGAGAACGGAGTCTTAGTCATCTTGCCCATGAGGCATGGTTCGCAAGCATCAACTGATTCATAATCAAGTAATTCCAAAAGCCCATCAGCATGATTTTCTTCATGCGCTTTACACCAATATGACCTAAACGGCAGTGCCGCAAATAAGTTGCACTATCATTATTAACTTTGCATCTTTTGGCTTCAATATTATGAATATGTGTATCACTACGATCGAGATTCAATAAACCATTCACCTTATGTGTATGACCATTGAAGGTTTTATTCATGTTAACATAACAACAATTATTCTCTGAAATGAATAACCGTATTGCAACAAACATGATCAAATCATATTCATGCTTAACGCAAACACCAAATAACATTTATTTAGGTTCAACACTAATCCCGAAAGTATAGGGAGTGTGCGATGATGATCATATCAATCTTGGAACCACTTCCAACACACATCGTCACTTCACCCTTAACTAGTTTTTGTTCATTCTGCAACTCCTGTTTCGAGTTAATACTCTTAGCAACTGAACCAGTATCAAATGCCGAGGGGTTGCTATAAACACTAGTAAAGTACACATAAATAACGTGTATATCAAATATACCTTTGTTCACTTTGCCATCCTTCTTATCCGCCAAGTATCTAGGGTAGTTCCACTTCCAGTGACCAGTCCCTTTGCAGTAGAAGCACTTAGTCTCAGGCTTAGTTCCAGACTTGGGCTTCTTCACTTGAGCAGCAACATGCTTGCCATTCTTCTTGAAGTTCCCCTTCTTCCATTTGCCCTTTTTCTTGAAACTAGTAGTCTTTTCAACCATCAACACTTGATGCTTTTCTTGATTTCTCCATCGCCGATTTTAACATCGCGAAGAGATTGGGAATTGTTTTCGCCATCCCTTGCATATTATAGTTCATCACGAAGTTCTAGTAACTTGGTGATAGTGGCTAGAGAACTTTGTCAATTACTATCTTATCTGCAAGATTAACTCCCACTTGATTCAAGCAATTGTAGTACTCAGACATTCTGAGCACATGCTCACTAGTTGAGCTATTCTCCTCCATCTTGTAAGCTAAGTACTTTGTCAGAGGTCTCATACCTCTCGACATGGGCATGAGTATGACATACCAAATTCAACTCTTGGAACATCTCATATGCTCCGTGGTGTTCAAAACGTTTTTGAAATCCCGGTTCTAAGCATGGTGCACTAAACTATCAAGTATTCATCATACCGAGTTTTGTCAAAACGTTCATAACGTCTGTATCTACTCCTGCAATAGGCTGTCACCTAGCGGTGCATCAAGGACATAATTCTTCTGTGCAGCAGTGAGGATAATCCTCAGATCACGGACCAAGTCCGCATCATTGCTACTATCATCTTTCAACTTAGTTTTCTCTAGTAACATATCAAAAATAAACGGGGAGCTATATCGCGAGCTATTGATCTACAACATAGATATGCTAATACTACCAGGACTAAGTTCATGATAAATTAAAGTTCAAATAATCACATTTCTTAAGAACTCCCACTTAGATAGACATCCCTCTAGTCATCTAAATGATCACGTGATCCATATCAACTAAACCATGTCCGATCATCACGTGAGATGGAGTAGTTTTCAATGGTGAACATCACTATGTTGATCATATCTACTATATGATTCACGCTCGACCTTTCGGTCTCAGTGTTCCGAGGCCATATCTGCATATGCTAGGCTCGTCGAGTTTAACCTAAGTATTCTGCGTGTGCGAAACTGGCTTGCACCCGTTGTATGTGAACGTAGAGCTTATCACACCCGATATCACGTGGTGTCTCGGCACGACGAACTTTCGCAATGGTGCATACTCAGGGAGAACACTTATACCTTGAAATTCAGTGAGAGATCATCTTATAATGCTACCGTCGATCTAAGCAAAATAAGATGCATAAAGGATAAACATCACATGCAATCAATATAAGTGATATGATATGGCCATCATTGATATGTCTCCAACGTATCTATACTTTTTGATTGCTCCATGCTATATTATCTATTGTTTTGGACTATATTGGGCTATATTTTCCACTTTTATATTACTTTTGGGACTAACCCATTAACCGGAGGCCCAACCCAGAATTGCTGTTTTTTTGCCTATTTCAGTATTTCGAAGAAACGGAATATCAAACGGAATGAAATCTTCGGGAACGTGATTTTCTAATCAGATAAGATCCAGGAGACATGGACCCTCGGTCAAGAAAGAAGGGAGGCGGCCACGAGGGTGAAGGGCGCGCCGCCTGCCTCGTGCCCCTCAAGCTCCACCGACATACTCCTTCCTCCTATATATTCCTCACGCACTCGGCTGATCAGATCACGGAGCCAAAAACCTAATTCCACCGCCGCAACTTTCTGTATCCACGAGATCCCATCTTGGGGCCTGTTCCGGAGCTCCGGCGGAAGGGGATTCCACCACGGAGGGCTTCTACATCATCATCATAGCCTCTTCGATGAAGTGTGAGTAGTTTACTTCAGACCTTCGGGTCCATAGTTAGTAGCTAGATGGCTTCTTCTCTCTTTTTGGATCTCAATACAATGTTCTCCCCCTCTCTCGTGGAGATCTATTCGATGTAATCTTCTTTTTGCGGTGTGTTTGTTGAGACCGATGAATTGTGGGTTTATGATCAAGATTATCTATGAGCAATATTTGAATCTTATCTGAATTATTTTATGTATAATTGATTATCTTTGCAAGTCTCTTCGAATTATCCGTTTGGTTTGGCCAACTAGATTGGTAGTTCTTGCAATGGGAGAAGTGCTTAGCTTTGGGTTCAATCTTGCGGTGTCCTTTCGTAGTGACAGTAAGGGCAGCAAGGCATGTATTGTATTGTTGCCATCGAGGATAACAAGATGGGGTATTTATCATATTGCATGAATTTATTCCTCTACATCATGTCATCTTGCTTAAGGTGTTACTCTGTTTTCATTAACTTAATACTCTAGATGCATGCCGGATAGCGGTCGATGAGTGGAGTAATAGTAGTAGATGCAGCAGAGTCGGTCTACTTGTCTCGGACGTGATGCCTATATACATGATCATACCTAGATATTCTCATAACTATGCTCAATTCATCAATTGCTCAACAGAATTGCTCACCCACCGTAAAATACTTATGCTCTTGAGAGAAGCCACTAGTGTAATCTATGGCCCCCGGGTCTATTTTCATCATATTAATCTTCCGGCGCTTTATTATTGCTTTGCTTTTTTACTTTGCCTTTTTATTTTACTTTGCATCTTTATACCAAAAATACCAAAAATATTATCTATCATCTCTATCAGATCTCACTCTCATAAGTGACCGTGAAGGGATTGGCAACCCCTATTCGCATTGGTTGCGAGGAGTTATTTGCTTTGTGTAGGTACGGGGGACTTGCGCGTGGCCTCCTACTGGATTGATACCTTGGTTCTCAAAAACTAAGGGAAATACTTACGCTACTCTGCTGCATCATCCTCTCCTCTTCGGGAAAACCAACGCAAGCTCAAGACGTAGCAAGAAGGATTTCTGGCGCCGTTGCCGGGGAGTCTATGCAAAAGTCAACATACCAAGTACCCATCACAATCCCTTATCTCTCGCATTACATTATTTGCCATTTGGCTCTCGTTTTCCTCTCCCCCACTTCACCCTTGCCGTTTTATTCGCCCTTTCTTTTTTGTTCGCCTTCTTCCCGTATGTATCTTTGTTTGTGTTTCCTTGTGCCTTCTATATGCTTGCATCTTCGCTTGCTGAAAATCTATTGATATGGATCCACTTAAAGTGTTCTACTTGGATCATCTTGATCCTTATATCTTTCGTCTTTGAAACCCCAACTAGCCTAGTTGATGGGAAATCTTTAGATGAGCATGCTCATTTTGTGCATCATCGTTTGTCGGAAAAAGGGAAGCTCTTATGGTATCATATAAATAGTTTGCTATGATATGCTTGGAATCTTTGTAAAATGTGTGATTTTACTTGTTACTCTAAGAACCCTAAAAAACACCTTCCCTACCTATGTGAGTTCAATGATAATGAAATCTTATCTTCTTATGCAAAGGGTGTTTATAGCTACTATGATATCGAACAAATTGAAGAATTTGTCGTTTTTAAGGGTGCTCATGAAGTTGCTTCTTTGATTGAAAAGTATGATTTTACTCTCAACAAATCTGAAAATTCCGTCATACTTAATTATTGCAATGAAAACCTTGCTCATAATGTCTATGTCCAAGAATTTATTGAAAGAATGACTGTTGCTTTGGAAGAAAATAATGATATGAATGAATCTATAGATAATGATGATTCCGATGATTTGTTTGAAATATCCCTTGATGAACATGATGCTTGCTATTCTTGTGGCCATGATGCCAATATTTATGAAGACGAATTTGCTATAGTTCCTTATGTTAAAAATGAGATTGTTGCTATTGCACCCATGCTTGATAGTTCCCTCGATGAAAAGCATGATTTCAATGATTTTACTATAAATTCTCTTGATGTCAATTGTGCTAATAATATGCAAAACCCTAAGCTTGGGGATGCTAGTTTTGCTATGTCTACTACTTGTTGCAATGATCATGGTTGGGGATTCTTCTTATGATCTTGAAAATTTATTTAATCCCCATGATGAAAATATGAGATTGATAATGTTGTTTGCAATAATATTGAAAGTGGGTTTGGAAGAGTGTCAACTTTAGATCCCACATATTTGGAGAATATTCAATCTTATGAATTTTTTGATAAAATGGGTTTGGAGAGGTCATGACTTTAGTTAATGTTAATCCCACTATTCCGGAAGAGTGTCAACTTCGCATGCATGTGGATCGTGTTGAGAATATGTTATGTGATAGATATATTTTTGAATTTTCTTATGATCCTACATGTAATTATTATGAGAGAGGAAAATATGGTTATAGAAATTTTCATGTTACTAAATTACCTCTCGTTATGTTGAGATTGCTATTGTTCCTTTCCGCTTCCTTGCATATGCTAGTTTTTGCTTGCTACGATAATTTGTTTTCCTATAATATGCCTATGCATAGGAAGTATGTTAGACTTAAGTGTGTTTGTCACATGATTTTTGATGCTCGCTTTGTGCCTCAATTCTTGTCTTTCTTGTGAGCATCATTGAAATCTCAATGCCTAGCTAAAAAGGCTTTAAAGAAAAGCGCTTGTTGGGAGACAACCCAATATTTTCCCTTGCTGCTTAGTAATAAATAATCCATCTACCTTCTGTTTATATGTGGTTTTATGTTTTAATTAGTGTTTGTGCCAAGTTAAACCTATAGGATCTTCTTGGATGATAGTTATTTGATCTTGCTGTAATTTCCAGAAACTTTCTGTTCATGAAAACAATTGTTAAAAATGACCAGAACGTGATAAAATAGTTATTCCAATTTCTTCTGATCAATAAACAAATTGCCTAGGTCTTCCTATTTTTTCTGAATTTTTGGAGTTCCAGAAGTTTGTGTTAGTTACAGATTACTACAGACTATTGTGTTTTTGACAGATTCTGTTTTTCGTGTGTTGTTTGCTTATTTTGATGAATCTATGGCTAATAAAATAGTTTATAATCCATAAAGAAGTTGGAATACAGTAGGTTTAACACCAATATAAATAAAGAATGAGTTCATTACAGTACCTTGAAGTGGTCTTTTGTTTTCTTTCGCTAACGGAACTTACGAGATTTCTCTTGAGTTTTGTGTTGTGAAGTTTTCAAGTTTTGAGTGATTTTTTTGATGGATTATGGAACAAGGAGTGGCAAGAGCCTAAGCTTGGGGATGCCCATGGCACCCCCAAGATAATCCAAGGACACCAAAAAGTCAAAGCTTGGGGATGCCTCGGAAGGCATCCCCTCTTTCGTCCACTTCCATCGGTAACTTTACTTGGAGCTATATTTTTATTCACTACATGATATGTGTTTTGCTTGGAGCGTCTTGTATTATTTGCGTCTTTTCTTTATAGTTTACCACAATCATCCTTTCTGTACACACCTTTTGAGAGGGCCATACATGAATTGGAATTTGTTAGAATAATCTATGTGCTTCACTTATATCTTTTGAGCCTTATAGTTTGCTCTAGTACTTCACTTATATCTTTTAGAGCACGGTGGTGGATTTGTTTTAAAGAAACTATTGATCTCTCATGCTTCACTTAGATTATTTTGAGAGTCTTAAATAGCATGTTAATTTGCTTAATAATAATATGCTAGGTATACAAAAATAATAAAAACTTTCTTATGAGTGTGTTGAATACTAAGAAAAGTTTGATGCTTGATAATTGTTTTGAGATATGGAGGTGATAATATCAAAGACGTGCTAGTTGAGTAGTTGTGAATTTGAGAAATGCTTGTGTTGAAGTTTGCAAGTCCCGTAGCATGCACGTATGGTAAACGTTATGTAACAAATTTGAAACATGAGGTGTTATTTGACTGTCCTCCTTATGAGTGGCGGTCGGGGACGAGCGATGGTCTTTTCCTACCAATCTACCCCCCTAGGAGCATGCGCGTAGTGCTTTGGTTTTTGATGGCTTGTAGATTTTTGCAATAAGTATGTGAGTTCTTTATGACTAATGTTGAGTCCATGGATTATACGCACTCTCACCCTTCCATCATTGCTAGCCTCTTCGGTACCGTGCATTGCCCTTTCTCACATTGAGAGTTGGTGCAAACTTCGCTGGTGCATCCAAACCCCGTGATATGATACGCTCTTTAACACATAAACCTCCTTATATCTTCCTCAAAACAGCCACCATACCTACCTATTATGGCATTTCCATAGCCATTCCGAGATATATTGCCATGTAACTTTCCACCATACCGTTCTTCATGACACATTCATCATTGTCATATTGCTTAGCATGATCATGTAGTTGGCATAGTATTTGTGGCAAAGCCACCGTTCATAATCCTTTCATACATGTCACTCTTGATTCATTGCATATCCCAGTACACCACCGGAGGCATTCATATAGAGTCATACTTTGTTCTACTATCGAGTTGTAATCATTGAGTTGTAAATAAATAGAAGTGTGATGATCATCATTTTCTAGAGCATTGTCCCAAAAAAAAGAGAAAGGCCAGAAAAAAGAAGGCCCAAAAAAAGGATAAATAAAAAGGGGCAATGTTACTATCTCTTTTTCCACACTTGTGCTTCAAATTAGCACCATGTTCTTCATATAGCGAGTCTCATATATTGTGCTTCAAAGTAGCACCATGTTTTTCATATAGAGAGTTTCATATTTTGTCACTTTCATATACTAGTGGGAATTTTTCATTATAGAACTTGGCTTGTATATTCCAACGATGGGCTTCCTCAAATGCCCTAGGTCTTCGTGAGCAAGAAAGTTGGATGCACACCCACTTAGTTTCTTTTGTTGAGCTTTCATACATTTATAGCTCTAGTGCATCCGTTGCATGGCAATCCCTACTCCTTGCATTAACATCAATTGATGGGCATCTCCATAGCCCGTTGATTAGCCTCTTTGATGTAAGACCTTCTCCTTTTTTGTCTTCTCCACATAACCCCCATCATCATATTCTATTCCACCCATAGTGCTATGTCCATGGCTCGCGCTCATATATTGCGTGAAAGTTTATAGGTTTGAGATTACTAAAGTATGAAAAAAATTCTGGGCTTGTCATCGGGGTTGTGCATGATGAGAGCATTCTTGTGTGACGAAAATGGGGCATGACTAAACTATATGATTTTGTAGGGATGAACTTTCTTTGGCCATGTTATTTTGAGAAGACATAATTGCTTAGTTAGTATGCTTGAAGTATTATTATTTTTATGTCAATATGAACTTTTGTCTTGAATATTTCGGATCTGAATATTCATACAACAATTAAGAAGAGTTACATTGAAATTATGCCAAGTAGCACTCCGCATCAAAAATTCTCTTTTTATCATTTACCTACTCGAGGACGAGCAGGAATTAAGCTTGGGGATGCCTGATACGTCTCCAACGTATCTATAATTTTTGATTGCTCCATGATATATTATCTATTGTTTTGGACTATATTGGGCTTTATTTTCCACTTTTATATTACTTTTGGGACTAACCTATTAACCGGAGGCCCAGCCCAGAATTGCTGTTTTTTGCCTATTTCAGTATTTCGAAGAAATGGAATATCAAAGGGAGTCCAAACAGAATGAAATCTTCGGCAACGTGATTTTCTCATCAGATAAGATCCAGGAGACTTGGACCCTCGGTCAAGAAAGGAGGGAGGCGGCCACGAGAGTGGAGGGCGCGCCCCCTGCCTCATGGGCCCCCCGAAGCTCCACCAACATACTCCTTCCTCCTATATATACCTACGTACCACCGACAGATCAGATACGGAGCCAAAAACCTAATTCCACCGCCGCAACTTTATGTATCCACAAGATCCCATCTTGGGGCCTGTTCCGCAGCTCCGCCAGAAGGGGATTCCACCACGGAGGGCTTCTACATCATCATCATAGCCTCTCCGATGAAGTGTGAGTAGTTTACTTCAGACCTTCGGGTCAATAGTTAGTAGCTAGATGGCTTCTTCTCTCTTTTTGGATCTCAATACAATGTTCTCCCCCTCTCTCGTGGAGATCTATTCGATGTAATCTTCTTTTTATGTGTGCTTGTTGAGACCGATGAATTGTGGGTTTATGATCAAGATTATCTATGAGCAATATTTGAATCTTCTCTGAATTCTTTTATGTATGATTGGTTATCTTTGCAAGTCTCTTCAGATTATCCTTTGGTTTGGCCAACTAGATTGGTAGTTCTTGCAATGGGAGAAGTGCTTAGCTTTGGGTTCAATCTTATGTGTCCTTTCCCAAAGGATGAAGGGCAGCAAGGCACGATTGTATTGTTGCCATCGAGGATTACAAGATGGGGTATTTATCATATTGCATGAATTTATTCCTCTACATCATGTCATCTTGCTTAAGGCGTTACTCTGTTTTCATTAACTTAATACTCTAGATGCATGCTGGATAGCGGTCGATGAGTGGAGTAATAGTAGTAGATGATGGCAGGAGTTGGTCTACTTGTCACGGACGTGATGCCTATATACATGATCATACCAAGATATTCTCATAACTATGCTCAATTCTGTCAATTGCTCAACAGTAATTCGTTCACCCACCGTAAAATACTTATGCTCTTGAGAGAAGCCACTAGTGAAATCTATGGCCCCCGGGTCTATTTTCATCATATTAATCTTCCTACGCTTTATTATTGCTTTGCTTTTTTACTTTTCCTTTTTATTTTACTTTGCATCTTTATACCAAAAATACCAAAAATATTATCTACCATCTCTATCAGATCTCACTCTCGTAAGTGACCGTGAAGGGATTGACAACCCCTATTCGCGTTGGTTGCGAGGAGTTATTTACTTTGTGTAGGTACGAGGGACTTGCACGTGGCCTCCTACTGGATTGATACCTTGGTTCTCAAAAACTGAGGTAAATATTTACGCTACTCTGCTGTATCATCCTCTCCTCTTCGGGGAAAACCAACGCAACCTCAAGACGTAGCAATCATCATCTTGTGCCTTTGATCTCCATCTCCAAAGCACCGTCATGATCACCATCGTCACCGGAACGACACCTTGATCTCCATCGTAGCATCATTGTTGTCTCGCCAACTATTGCTTCTACGACTATCGCTACCGCTTAGTGATAAAGTAAAGCAATTACATGGCGATTGTAATTCATACAATAAAGCGACAACCATATGGCTCCTGCCAGTTGCCGATTACTTTGTTACAAAACATGATCATCTCATACAATAAAATTTAGCATCATGTCTTGACCATATCACATCACAGCATGCCATGCAAAAACAAGTTAGATGTCCTTTACTTTGTTGTTGCAAGTTTTACGTGGCTGCTACGGGCTGAGCAAGAACTGTTCTTACCTATGCATCAAGACCACAATGATATTTCGTCAAGTATGTGATGTTTTAACCTTCAACAAGGACCGGGCGTAGCCACACTCGATTCAACTAAAGTTGGAGAAACTGACATCCGCCAGCCACATGTGTGCGAAGCACGTCGGTAGAACCAGTCTTGCGTAAGCATACGCGTAATTTTTGTTCGGGCTGCTTCATCCAACAATACTGCCGAATCATCGTATGACATGCTGGTAAGCAGTATGACTAGTATCGCCCACAACTCACTTGTGTTCTACTCGTGCATATAATATCTACGCATCAACCTGGCTCGGATGCCACTGTTGGGGAACATAGTAATTTCAAAAAATTTCCTACGCACACGCAAGATCATGGTGATGCATAGCAACGAGAGGGGAGAGTGTTGTCCACATACCCTCGTAGACCGAAAGCGGAAGCGTTATGACAACGCGGTTGATGTAGTCGTACGTCTTCACGATCGACCGATCCTAGTACCGAACGTATAGCACCTCCGCGATCTGCACACGTTGAAAGGGATCAAGAAGAGGTGTCTAGAGGGGGGGTGATTAGACACTAAGTACCAAAGTTGCAGTTTTTGACTTCTTTAGGTTGGAGTGGAGTTTAGGCACAATTTTAACAGTCACAATACATAGCAAGCAAGCATGCAAAGAGTATATGAGCAGCGGAAAGTAAAGCATGCAACTTGCAAGAATGTAAAGGGAAGGGTTTGGAGGATTCAAACGCAATTGGAGACATGATGTTTTTGTCGTGGTTCCGATAGGTGGTGCTATCGTACATCCACGTTGATGGAGACTTCAACCCACGAAGGGTAACGGTTGCGCCAGTCCACGGAGGGCTCCACCCACGAAGGGTCCACGAAGAAGCAACCTTGTCTATCCCACCATGGTCGTCGCCCATCAAGGACTTGCCTCACTAGCGGTAGATCTTCACGAAGTAGGCGATCTCCTTGGCCTTACAAACTCCTTGGTTCAACTCCACAATCTTGTTGGAGGCTCCCAAGTGACACCTAGCCAATCTAGGAGACACCACTCTCCAAGAAGTAACAAATGGTGTGTTGATGATGAACTCCTTGCTCTTGTGCTTCAAATGATAGTCTCCCCAACACTCAACTCTCTCTCACAGGATTTGGATTTGGTGGAAAGAAGATTTGAGTGGAAAGCAACTTGGGTAGGCTAGAGATCAAGATTCATATGGTAGGAATGGAATATCTTGGCCTCAACACATGAGTAGGTAGTTCTCTCTCAGAAATAGGATGCTGGAAGTGTAGGCTTGTTCTAATGGCTCTCTCCATGAATGAAGAGGAGGTGGAGGGGTATATATAGCCTCCACACAAAATCTAACCGTTACACACAATTTACCAATCTCGATGGGACCGAATCAACAAACTCGGTCTGACCGATTTTAGCAAATCTAGTGACTGTTAGGATTTTCGGTGGGACCGACATGCAACTCGGTAGGACTGATATGGTTAGGGTTAGGGCATAACGTAATCTCGGTGAGACCGATTACACAAACTCGGTGAGACCGATTTTGGTAATTAGCTAACCAGAGAGTTGGTCAGGCAAACTCGGTGAGACCGATTACACAAACTCGGTGGGACCGATTTTGGTAATAAGCTAACCAGAAAGTTTGCATTGTAATCTCGGTAGTACCGATTGCTCAAACTTGGTGAGACTGATTTTGGTAATGGACATACACAGAGAGATTACAATCCCATCTCGGTGAGACCGAGATCCCTATCAGTGAGACCGATTTGCCTAGGGTTTGTGGCAGTGGCTATGACATCTGAACTCGGCGGCGCCGGATAGAAAGAATCGGTGGGGCCGAGTTTGACTTTGGGTTTAGGACATATGTGGATGTGAGAAAGTAGTTGAGGGTTTTTGGAGCATATCACTAAGCATCATGGAGCAAGAAACTCTTGAAGAAACACCTAATCCCTCCTTGATAGTATTGGATTTTCCTATAGACTCAATGTGATCTTGGATCACTAAAATGTAAAATGCAGAGTCTTGAGCTTTTGAGGTTGAGCCAATCCTTTTATCCTTAGCATCTTGAAGGGGTTCCACATCCTCTAGTCCATGCCACTCCATTGTTGAACTTGTCTAAAACATACTAGATAAAAGTGTTAGTCCAACAAGAGATATGTTGACATTAATTACCAAAACCACCCAGGGGGCACTTGTCCTTTCAATCTCCCCCTTTTTGGTAATTGATGGCAACATACATCAAATATTTAGATAAAGATATAGAGAATAGCAAGTAAAGCTTTGGAAAGACATGTAACATGCATAGGCTCCCCCTACATGTATGCAATCATGTGAATATGGAATATAGAAGCATGTGAATGCATGAACATGACAGAGTAAGCAATGTGTTACATGTATCTTGGCTATATGCATCAGAGCAAAAGATAGTAATAGATGTGTATGTGGGAAATGTACCTTCATGCTCATGAGTCCTTGCAAACAATATGTACATCAGCAAGAATTTGTCATACACATGACTATAATGCATATACTTACCTTGTGGTCTTGAGTTGGCTTAGGATGGAATGAACCTGCGTAAACAAGGTTAGATAACACAGATACACTTACTAGCCAGAGCAAACAGAAGAAACCACAAGAATACCAAGACTGGGATGACATGTAGAGAGTGAGTACTAAGTACTACATTTAATATTGACATGTCCCCAAAGGTAAAGATGTGCAAAGAATTTAAATCATTTCTTTCCCTTAGATGTCTTGCTCCCCCTGAATCTAGCATGGGATATTGGGAGAAGATAGGGAACAGAAAATCAGAGCAAAAAGCAAAATCAGAGCTCAAGGAGACAAATAAACAGAGCTAATGCAAATAAGCACATATGAACATGTCTTTCTTTCCCCTCAAGAAGACATGTGGCATCTCTCCTCTTGAACATCAAGCATCTGGGATCCTTGAGAATTACTCTCCCCATGGAGATCTCTCTCTCCCCCTATGGAGGTGATACTATCTCTCCCTTTGGAAGTGATAAGTTTTGATGGGATCTCTCTAAGTGATAAGCTTTGATGTGATCTCTCTCTCCCCCTTTGACATCAATTTCCAAGAAGGGCCTTCTGGAATTTTTGTGAATGGGTTTGGTCCTTGAGTCACAACACAAAGCACTGGATAAAAATGTGATGCTTCTAGAGGACAAGATTCATTGAGTGGAGCTGGATCAAAAGTAAAACAGAAACAAGTGGCAGAATGTTTTTCCTGTAGTGAAATCGGTGGCACCGAGTGGTTTTATTCGGTTGCTCCAAAAGGATTCAGTTGGACCGCAAACGGAAAACCGGTAGACCGAGTGCATTGCATAGAAAAACTTTGTCACCTCAGCTCACTAGACAAGTAAGATCTCACAAGGATTTGCAAGGAATTGGATGCAGGGAATGCAGAACAGATATGAAATAAAGAAATCTAGATGAAGTTTTTTTTGAAAGGGGAAACAAATATGCATGAGACAAAGCAAAAGAAAACACAAGAGAACTTCATCTAGAATTGGGCGGTGACAAAGTCACCTATGTTAGAGTATATTGACTTAGGAGTCAAGTGAGGTCACTTGATCATAGGTCATACTCATCGTTTAAGCTCAAAATGGGGTTACCATTTTTCGTTTAAGCATCTTGATGTATTCACATCTTGTCGAGTTGCTTTGACTCATGTCTTGGAGTAAAGCTTCTCTAAGATGGGATAACATACCTTGGGTGGTGGTGTTGATCGTGATCACGTAGTTGAACTTGTGTGGGTTGCTCAAGGTTGATGTAGCTCATCAAGAGTTGGGAGCACCACTTGGAATTTGAGTTCATCTACCTACATGGATTAGTTCTTGCAAGGAAGAGCACTTGTGTATCCAAAATGACAATCATGAAACTCAACATAGAATTTGTCAAAGGATATGTTCGAATGGTTTCGTGCTTCCTTGTCTTCAGCCACCATTGTGTAGAGACTTGGTGATGTAGAGATTGCTCAAGATGTGAGTGAGTTGCAATCTTATAGACTTAGATTCATCCAAGTACCTACAAGGGGTTAGATAACATGCAAGATGCAAATATATCCAAGACATAAGATTATCATCATAAGAGAAATATCAAGGATTAGTCATAAGCTCATGTCTTGCATGTATCCAATGGAGTTCCTACTCCAAGTTTGAAGCATCAATGATGTTCAATTCACCTCTTAACCTGAAAAACACTTTCTCATCAACTGGTTTAGTGAATATATCCGCTAATTTCTTTTCGGTGCGAACATGCTTAAGATTAATGTCACCCTTAGCAACATCATCTCGAATGAAATGATGACGAACTTCAATATGCTTAGTTCGAGAGTGTTGCACGGGATTGTGAGCAATCTTGATAGCACTTTCATTGTCACAAAGTAATGGAACATGTTTCACATATATCCCATAATCTTTAAGAGTTTGGGTCATCCAAAGTAATTGAGCACAACATGAACCAGCGGCAATGTATTCCGCTTCCGCGGTGGATAAGGATACCGAGTTTTGTTTCTTGGAAGACCAAGACACAAGAGATCTACCAAGAAATTGACAAGTAGCCGAAGTGGACTTTCTATCAACCTTGTCTCCGGCATAGTCCGAGTCGGAGTAGCCAACAAGATCGAAAGAGGCCCTCTTAGGATAACAAATGCCAAAAATTTGGTGTATGAATTAAGTATCTCACTATCCTTTTCACGGCCTTAAGGTGACATTCTTTAGGAGCAGCTTGATATCGTGCACACATGCACACACTTAGCATGATATCGGGACGTGAAGCACATAGATATAACAATGAACCAATCATAGAGCGATAAACCTTTTGATCGACCGGTTCACCATCGTTGGTCAAATCAAGATGTCCACTAGTAGGCATGGGTGTACTCATACCTTTGCATTCTTGCATATTGAACTTCTTGAAGAAGTCCTTGGTGTACTTCGTTTGAGAGACAAAGGTTCCCTCCTTAGTTTGCTTGATTTGTAAACCAAGAAAGAATTTGAGTTCACTCATCACAGACATCTCAAACTTCTCCGACATTAGCTTTCCAAACTTTTCACTAAAATGAGGGTTAGTAGAACCAAATATAATATCATCAACATAGATTTGGCACACAAATAGTTCTCTGTTAACCCTTTTAGTAAAAAGAGTAGAATCAATTTTTCTGATTTCAAAGCCTTTTTTGATAAGAAACTTGGTCAGGCATTTATACCACGCTCTAGGAGCTTGTTTAAGACCATAAAGGGCTTTGTGAAGTTTGTAAACATGATTTGGTTTCTTAGGATTGACAAAGCCGGGAGGTTGTTTGACATAAACTTCCTCCTCTATTTTTCCATTTAGAAAAGCACTTTTAATGTCCATTTGGTACAAGGTGATATCATGGTGATTAGCATAGGCAAGTAAAATGCGAATGGACTCAAGTCTAGCAACGGGAGCATAAGTCTCACCGTATTCCATACCTTTGACTTGTGTGTAGCCTTGGGCGACGAGACGTGCTTTGTTGCGAACTACTTGTCCATCTTCATCTTGCTTGTTGCGAAACACCCATTTGGTACCGATGATGTTGTGGTTGTTGTCGGGCTTCTCAACCAATGTCCCCACTTGATTTCTCTCAAAGTTGTGTAGCTCTTCGTGCATGGCGTTTATCCAATCCGGATCTTCCAATGCTTCTTCAACCTTCATAGGTTCAATGATAGAGATGAATGAATAGTGTTCAGAAAAGTTAGCTAAACGAGTTTTAGAGCGAGTGATTCTCCCGGTTTGGATATCATTGTAGATTTGCTCGACGGGATGGTCTTTAGCAATTCTTGCTCGAACTCGTGTCAGCTTTTGCTTGGGTCTTGGTTGAACATCTTCTTAATCTTGTTCTTCTTCTTGGTCTTCTTCATTGTTGGTGTTGTCTTTCTCTTATCATGGTGGAGAAGGAGGTTGTTGACGTTCATCTTGGTGCACTTCCTCGTTTTCTTCATCTTGGTGTGTCCCACTTGTGGATGCTTCCATATCAACTCTTGGTTCACCTTGTCGTGAGGTAGAAGCTTCCACTTGGACGGACGAGGTACTCTCCTTCACCTCCGTTGGGCGAATGTTGCCAACAGACAAATCTTGGATTGCTTCCGAGGGATCTTTGTCTCCTACATCAATTGGCAATTGCTCTACTTGCGAGCTGTTAGATTCATCAAACTTCACATCTACCATTTCTTCAACCTTTCGGGTGAAATTGTTGTAGACACGGTATGTGTGAGAGTTTGAGCCATAACCAAGTAGGAAACCTTCATGAGATTTAGGAGCAAATTTAGAACGACGATGCTTATCAAGAATGTAGCAATTTGAGCCGAATACTCGAAAGTATCCAACTTGGGGTTTGTTACCGGTGAGAAGCTCGTATGTCATCTTGCCGAGTAGCTTGTGAAGATACAAGCGATTTGTTGCATGAAAAGCTGTCTCAACCGCTTCCGCCCAAAAGTTCTTCGGCGTCTTGTACTCATCAAGCATCGTTCTCGCCATTTCGATGAGCGTCCGGTTCTTCCTCTCAACAACTCCATTTTGTTGAGGTGTGTACGTAGCCAAGAACTCGTGTGAAATCCCTTCTTCGTCAAGAAAGGTGTCCACATTTGCGTTCTTGAACTCCGTTCCGTTGTCGCTGCGAACCTTCTTGATCTTCACTTCAAATTGATTTTGGGCCTTCCTAGCGAAGTTTTTGAAGATCTTTTGGACCTGCGATTTGTCATTGAGAAAGAACACTGACGTAAATCTTGAAAAATCATCAACTATAACTAGAATAAAAGAATTTCCACCGAGACTTTCGTAAGCGTTGGGACCAAAGAGATCCATATGAAGAAGCTCGAGTGGCCTCCTTGTGGTCATGATGTTCTTCACGGGATGCCTTCCTCCAACCTGTTTACCTGCCTGACAAGCGCTGCAAAGTCTATCCTTATCAAATATGACATTGTTAACTCCAAGGATATGATTTCCTTTAATAAGCTTGTCAAGGTTTCGCATACCAACATGACCTAATCGTCTATGCCATAACCAACCTTTAGAGGATTTAGCAATAAAGCAAGTTCTAGGTTGAGCCTTTTTAGTGAAATCAAGAATGTATAGATCACCTCTACGCACACCGGTAAAGACCATTTTATGATTATCTCTACGAAACACTTGGCAATCTACTTCAGTAAATAGGACATTGAAACCAAAATCAGCAAGTCTAGATACTGAAAGTAAGTTGTATCCAAGAGATTCAACGAGCATGACATTTTGTATGGAGCTATCATGTGATATGGCCACCTTACCGAGGCCAACCACCTTACCCTTTGAGTTGTCACCAAAAGTGACATACTTTCGAGGACCATTGTTTTCAGCAAGCTCATGAAACATGTCTTTATCTCCAGTCATGTGATCGGTACATCCACTATCAAGAACCCATTCCTTTCCACCTGCCATATATCCCCGAAGATTTGCCATAAGACCAAAATGTCTCATTGCATCATCAAGATCGAAGTCACTATCATCATCCTCATCATAGTATCCATGTTCAACATCGTCATGTGGTGGATCAAATCGTATAGAGGGTGATTCGTTAGAGTGAGTTTGACAATGATCTTGCTTATGAATTTTTATAGCTTCGCAAATAATATCACTAATAATTCCAACATCTCCTTTGGCACGCATAAGGTTTGTAAGCTCAAATATACAATCACCAAACATAGGATCACTAGAGTTCATCTTACTCAAAGCAATAGATTTATGGAGAATTTCATCTAAATTTTTCAAGGAATAATCTGGAAATCGTTCCTCAAGAAATTTCCATATAGTATAGGCACAATCAAGAGTAGGCAAACTAGCAATCAAGTTTTTGGGAAATCCTCTTATGATAAGATTGATGGTTCTAAGATTGTGAATCATGTCAAGATCCTCCTCGGGTGTGGGATGCAAGGGATCAATATGAGGTGCACAAGGGCTAGCAATGTACTTGTTCAAATGATATTGATTCAAAATTACAAGCACCTCATTTTTCCACTCATGAAAATATTCTCCATCAAGAATAGGCACTCTATGTCTAAGAATCCCAATAATAGACTCACCCATCTTCCTCCAATGGTGTTTAAACCAAAGCAATGGAGACCAATGCTCTGATACCAATTGAAAGGGATCGAGAAGAGGTGTCTAGAGGGGGGGGGGTGATTAGACACTAAGTACCAAAGTTGCAGTTTTTGACTTCTTTAGGTTGGAGTGGAGTTTAGGCACAATTTTAACAGTCACAATACATAGCAAGCAAGCATGCAAAGAGTATATGAGCAGCGGAAAGTAAAGCATGCAACTTGCAAGAATGTAAAGGGAAGGGTTTGGAGGATTCAAACGCAATTGGAGACATGATGTTTTTGTCGTGGTTCCGATAGGTGGTGCTATCGTACATCCACGTTGATGGAGACTTCAACCCACGAAGGGTAACGGTTGCGCTAGTCCACGGAGGGCTCCACCCACGAAGGGTCCACGAAGAAGCAACCTTGTCTATCCCACCATGGCCGTCGCCCACGAATGACTTGCCTCACTAGCGGTAGATCTTCACGAAGTAGGCGATCTCCTTGCCCTTACAAACTCCTTGGTTCAACTCCACAATCTTGTTGGAGGCTCCCAAGTGACACCTAGCCAATCTAGGAGACACCACTCTCCAAGAAGTAACAAATGGTGTGTTGATGATGAACTCCTTGCTCTTGTGCTTCAAATGATAGTCTCCCCAACACTGAACTCTCTCTCACAGGATTTGGATTTGGTGGAAAGAATATTTGAGTGAAAAGCAACTTGGGTAGGCTAGAGATCAAGATTCATATGGTAGGAATGGAATATCTTGGCCTCAACACATGAGTAGGTAGTTCTCTCTCAGAAATAGGATGCTGGAAGTGTAGGCTTGTTCTGATGTCTCTCTCCACGAATGAAGAGGAGGTGGAGGGGTATATATAGCCTCCACACAAAATCTAACCGTTATACACAATTTACCAATCTCGGTGGGACCGAATCAAGAAACTCGGTCTGACCGATTTTAGCAAATCTAGTGACTGTTAGGATTTTCGGTGGGACCGACATGCAACTCGGTAGGACCGATATGGTTAGGGTTAGGGCATAACTTAATCTCTGTGAGACCGATTACACAAACTCGGTGAGACCGATTTTGGTAATAAGCTAACCAGAGAGTTGGTCAGGCAAACTCGGTGAGATCGATTACACAAACTCAGTGGGACCGATTTTGGTAATAAGCTAACCAGAAAGTTTGCATTGTAATCTCGGTAGTACCGATTGCTCAAACTCGGTGAGACCGATTTTGGTAATGGACATACACAGAGAGATTACAATCCCATCTCGGTGAGACCGAGATCCCTATCGGTGAGACCGTTTTCCTAGGGTTTGTGGTGATGGCTATGACATCTGAACTCTGTGGCGCCGGATAGAAAGAATCGGTGGGCCGAGTTTGACTTCGGGTTTAGGACATATGTGGATGTGAGAAAGTAGTTGAGGGTTTTTGGAGCATATCACTAAGCATCATGGAGCAAGAAACTCATTAAGCAACACCTCGTCCCTCCTTGATAGTATTGGCTTTTCCTATAGACTCAATGTGATCTTGGATCACTAAAATGTAAAATGCAGAGTCTTGAGCTTTTGAGCTTGAGCCAATCCTTTTATCCTTAGCATCTTGAAGGGGTTCCACATCCTCTAGTCCATGCCACTCCATTGTTGAACTTGTCTGAAACATATTAGATAAAAGTGTTAGTCCAACAAGAGATATGTTGACATTAATTACCAAAACCACCCAGGGAGCACTTTTGCTTTCACACGTTCAGCTCGGCGACGTCCCACGAACTCATGATCCAGTAGAGCTTCGAGGGAGAGCTTCGTCAGCACGAGGTGTGATAACGGTGATGATGAAGTTACTGGTGTCGGTGTCAAAACCGGCAGATCTCGGGTAGGGGGTCCCGAACAGTGCGTCTAAGGCGGATGGTAACAGGAGGCAGGGGACACGACGTTTACCCAGGTTCGGGCCCTCTCGATGGAGGTAATACCCTACTTCCTGCTTGATTGATCTTGATGATATGAGTAGTACAAGAGTTGATCTACCACGAAATCGTAGAGGCTAAACCCTAGAAGCTAGCCTATGGTATGATTGTTGTTCGTCCTACGGACTAAACCCTCCGGTTTATATAGACACCGGAGGGGGCTAGGGTTACACAAAGTCGGTTACAATGGGAGGAGATCTACATATCTGTATCGCCAAGCTTGCCTTCCACGCCAAGGAGAGTCCCATCCAGACACGGGACAAAGTCTTCAATCTTGTATCTTCATAGTCCAACAGTCCGGCCAAAGGATATAGTCCGGCTGTCCGGATACCCCCTAATCCAGGGTTCCCTCAGTAGCCCCTGAACCAAGCTTCAATGACGATGAGTCCGGCGCGCAGATTGTCTTCGACATTGCAAGGAGGGTTCCTTCCTCCGAATACTCTGTAGAAGATTTTGAACACAAGGATAGTGTCCGGCTATGCAAAACAAGTTCCACATGCCACCGTAGAGAGTACAATATTTCCACAAATCTGTTCTGCTGACACACTCGATATCATTACAACATACCACGGCCCAGTCTTTATTCGAACCGTTATTCTCGACCAGCCTTGGCGCATATCGCGAGGCGGTTTCCTTGGCACGTGTTGTCGAAGCAGAGATCGTGTCCCCTCATCGCGGGATTCTCATCAATACGGGCGTGGGTAACCCAATTGTGCCCGCTGGTATAACTCCTCGATTGTAGGCAAGTCCCAAACGGTCACGAGGAGGACGCTTGGTATTCACCCTCTTTATAAAGAGACCAAGGCCTATCCTTTTTATTCCTCGAACTCAATCAAATCCTTCCCCCGCCTCGAGTTCCAACACCCGAAGCTCAGGTCAGGCGCTTCGGACCTTCAACCATGTCCGGATCCGACCTTCAAGGTCGGTGGATGCCTTCACTACAAAAAAAATACACTTCCGTGATGATACGCGTTTGTCATAGTAGGTCGCGTTTTTTGTCATGCATGTACATCCATGACAAATTTATGACAGAATCAAGATAGTCATACTGTCTTTGTCGAGAAGTGTTCCATGACATTACCAAAATTATCATCACGGAAGTGTCCACTTCCATGACGATAAATCGCGCGCCATAGAAGTGCTTTCGTCAAGGGTGACAGACACGTGGCATCCACCGTAACGGAACACCGTTAAGCTATCGGGTCGGGTTTTGGATCCGATAACCCGTTAACAGCCCCGACCAATGGGGATTTTCCACGTGTAAAATCATCATTGGCTGGAGGAAACACGTGTCGACTCATCATTGGGACAGATGTCATCCACTCGTCGACACGTGGCAGGCCCAACAGAGGCCCATTCCTGTGAAAAGGCCGGCCCATTTGACTTGGTCAAAAGGTGGCGGGTCGGCCCATGGAAAGCCTGTTAACAGCCTGCTCGCGATATAGCCCATTTACGACCCGCTAACCCAAGGCCCGTACGCCCTATCTGAATTAGGCCCGAGAGCGCCATCCGGGCCATCCAATATGATTCCAGCCCGTTTCACTTCGGCCCATGTATGGCCCATGACGTCTTCGCCCATATGAGGCCCTATGTAACTCTTTGCCTATTAACGGCCCGTGGTGAAACGGCCCGCAATGAACGGTGTATCACTTTACACCCATTAACGGCCCGTGGTGAAACGGCCCGTAATGAACAAAGATATCACTTTATACCCATTAAGGGCCCGTTATTCGGTTGGGCGCTTCCAGCAAATGTTATCTTCGCCTTCTCGAGACCATTTATTCTTGGGCTCATTTCAAAGATTCGCTTACTTACGGCCCGTTCGCTATTTTCTGCTTGTGGGCCAAATTCAGCCCGTGGTTACATCGGCCCGTTTGTGGTCCGTTAATACGTTGGGCCGTTTTCATAGCGTCATCAAATACAGCCTATTAACGATGGCCTGTTATGGTCATACGGCCCGTATAAGGCCCATTGATGATACGGCACATAGAAGCCCCATTGTTTCTACGGCCCGTAGAAGGCCCATTGTTTTTACGGCCCGTAGAAGGCCCATTGTTTCTACGGCCCGTAGAAGGTCTACTGTTTCTACGACCCGTAGAAGGCCCACTGTTTCTACGGCCCATAGGAGGCCCAGTGTCACTACAGTAAATATTAGCCCATGGTTATTGTGGCCTAGTTTTAAAAAGAACTGCACTGACTACAAGCAAACAAATAAACAAGACAACAAGGAAATAAATAAGCAAGCAACTTATGCTAGGCTATCACGGCTGTTACACATATTACATCCACTGGGCATCAAAGTTCGCCACCGGTGCAAATATAGGGAACAAAGCAGCATATCATATACACTGGTTGTCAAAGTTGGCGACCAGCGCAAATAAACGCCGCAACAAAACAAATCCATAACTGAAACCACTTTAGAAGATCTCAAGAAACAATATCCTAGGTACCCATAATGCTGGCAAGATGCTTAGCAAGCTTATTAACTTTCTCTTGTTTAGCGCTTAAATCCTCCAGCGCTTGCTGTTGCACCAGAAAATATGCATCTGAATTCTGAGGGACTTCCTTAGTCCTTGACTTCTGTCAGCAAAGACATCTCGATCGATGTCTTTCAACTTGAAGTTGAGGCTCAAGAAGGCGAACTGATTCAGGCAGCGAGTTCGAAGAGCTTGTGCCATGTAACATCCCAAATTTCCTATTTGGAATGTTTTACAATTATAGCTAAGCATCTATGCTTCTGTTTGAATTTGAGTGCCATTTGAAGTTTCAGAAGATTTTGAGTTTTGATTTTGAATTCAAACTTTGGCAAGTGGGAATCATTTCAAAAAACTATGCCAGATAAATACTTGATCAAAAGTATGAGAGGAGTAAACATGACACTCCAAAAATATCAGAGGAAAGCAATGCCAAAAGTTTTGAATTCAAACTTGAGTTTTATTGAATTTGAAAAAATGAATTTTTATAAAGTTTGGATTTTGCCTTTGAAAAATGTTCAAATGATAGGAATATTCCTGATCATTTTGGTATATATATGTCCTATATAAAATATTTATATTTTATAAGTTATCTCTGTTTTGTTTTATTAAAAAATAAATTTTAAAAAAAAACCCCCAGCGCCAGCCAAAGCCATCGCCCACCAGTAGCCGAGGCCACCCACCCCACTGCCCACCAGCGGCCCAGAGGGCCAGCCCAATGAGCCAGCCGAGCCAACCGCCACCCCCGCCTGAAACCTCTCGGCTCGGTCGCCCGACCGCACCACACCCCCTCTCTCTCTGCAGCGGACCCCCCTCCTTCAACCTCGCCCGCCGCGCCCGCGCCGCCGATCGCCGGATCCCGACGGATCCGGATTCGATCCTCCCGATTGCCTCCTCGCCAAGGTGAGACCCCGCCTATAAGCCCCCTCCCGCACCCCATTCCCCTTGCCTCGCCGAACCCTCCTCCTCCTCACGCCGTCGCGGACTTGCCGAACCCGTCGCCGCCATTTTCACCGCCGTCGCCCTAGACCTCCCGAGCCTCGCCGACTCCACCAGACACCCCTCGTCGCCCCGCACCCGCGGACTACTCCGCCGCCTCCCGACTACCGGAGCTGCGGACTTTTCGCCACCGAGCCGCCGCCGCCCAACGCCGGTGAGTCGCGGAGATCACCCCCGTCCGATCTAATATCTACGGTGTAGATTAGAACCCCCGAAGGGGTATGTTTCATTTAATAAAAAACCCGGTTCGTTCCGGTTTAGTCCTGTTTAGTTTTAAGTTAGGGTTTTATTTTTAGACCGGCCCGATTAAGTTTAACCCTAGGGCCCGTTTAGTTATATTACGCTCAGTGCGTAGGTTAGGCCCATTAGGCCATTTTTCATTTATTTTCGTTTTTCTGTTTTAACAGAATAGTTCCAGATTTGAAAAAATTCATATCTTTTATTCTACTTAATATTTTTAGGTGATTTTTTTTGTTGGTTTGCAAATTTTCTATAGTTTCTGTAGAAAATATAATTAGCTATGTTAAAATTATTTATAATTGCTTTAAATTAGTTTTAGTCAGAATAGTAAATCTGTTATAACATGAGCTAGGAAAATTATTTTATATGATTCTTTTTTCCCAACTTTATTTTGACATTACCTAACCATAGGAATTAATTTGGGTATTTTAGGATTAATAAAAAATAGTTTTAAGCAGAATCTTGTTAATCCTAATTAATTAACTAGCTACTGTTTTCCTATTATTTTAATTAGTAAAACAATTTATTTTTCACATGTGATTGATTATTCTAGGATAGTTTCTGTCACTTTATAGGATGAACTTTTATTTATAATAAATAAAACTTTTATTTTATTTTTCTTAATATAAATTGAATTAGGCCTAATAGGAGTTTCATAATAGATTTTAAATTGATTCTTTTTGCTCCTAGTTGCTTAATGCATTCCTTTCTGTTAAGTTAACATAAATCCATGATTAGGTTATGTTAAGAAAATTTTGTTATATAAAACTATTTCTAGTTGTTGCTTGAAGTAGGAAAAACTTGAGTTGGTTTTTCTTGGAGTTTTCCCTTTGGGGTTTTGATTTGTTTGTTGGTGTGTTATGTTGCTATGCTATAGTATTATGTGATCCTATGCTATATGCTTATGGTGATTATTGTTTGTCTCGGTAGAGTTTCCGGAGTGCGAAGCTTGCTACTACGAGTCCTTAGCTTACGAGGATCATCAGCAAGGCAAGTCTTGATCATGTTATTTCAATACCTATGATTTTGTGCATTAGAAATTATACCACCCCACCATGCATGCAGTAGTTGAAATTTTGAAGTTTAATCTTGAGTAGTATCATGTGGTAGGATGAACCAATCCCCCTTGTTACCATGACCCCGGGACGAAGTAGTTTATTTTGCTATGCTCGTAGACGGGTTTTGGTTGAGTGAATTCATAAGTAAGATGTGAGAGTTAATGATGATGACAACCCCATGAACTACAAGAATCAAGATGGACTTCGGAAATTCACTACTGGGTGGAGGACGGTTGACGGGCACCCTGGAGAACCCAGTGGTTGGCCGGGATGCATGGAGAAGTGCCATGACATCTTGCGGAAAGCTTCACCCAGCCACGAAGAGACGGATGGATGCCCCTTTGTCCGGAAGCTTACCTGTGCAGCCGCAAGCCATTATGGGCTCTGGCTGGGTCAACCCTAGTTGTGACGCTGGCTGGACGGTACTACGAGATGTAGAAGAACGGTAGGATTGGATGGGTACCGGCAGTAGCCAGAAGAACTCTTTGGAAGACCCTGTTTCATTCGTCCCGTATTCAAACACCATGAAGTGCGAAGACTTAAAAGAAGGGAATGATTCTTGCGGGTAAAGTGCGCAAACCTCTGCAGAGTTTAAAGATCTAATCGATTAGCCGTGTCCCCGGTTACGGACAATTTGAGCCTCTGGAACTTGGAAGTATTCGGAAATATCAACACTAAAACTAATAAATTAATTTGAGGGGTTTATGACTTAATAATTTGGGAATGAGACTTTGGTTGGCGGAACCATCTCAATAACTACCAACAATTTGTAGTAATTTGCAAGCAAGTCCACTGTAGTAGGAGAAAATTGGCTTTTCGCAAAATGATGAAACTTAGAGCCCCACAGCCAAAATGCATATAGTGTTAGTAAATTTTATTATTGTTATTCTCTTCATGGCTTGCCAGCTTATTCAAAAAGCTGACCTACGCGGCTGCAACGTCTTATGTTGCAGAGATTTATTCCGATCAGGAGTGAGGCTACGCTCCGCGCTTGGCGATTGCCCTTTGGAGTCGGATGGACTCGCTTTACTTCTATGCTTCCGCAGCATTAGTAGTTTATTTCTCATGAGTTGGCCTTTGGCCGAATTTATTCTATTGTAATAAAGACTCTATATGAGAACCGTGTAATAAATTCAGGTGTGATTGAACTTTGATTATTTCATCGATGTCGTGAGTACCGGCATGATCTTGGGATGGTATGACCACGTAGATTTGACCGATTTTGGGTCAGGTCGCTACAGAGATGGTATCAGAGCACACACTGACCGTAGGATCGTAACCCCTAGGATCGGAAAGCCATAGGAAGAGACTATTTACTTTATATCCTTATCATTCCGTAATTCTCCCTGTTCAATTCTGACTCCTCTCGATTTTCAACATTCTAGATGGCCGTCGAGTTCACCCCGTTTTGCTACGGAGTTTTGCCGGCCCGATGAGACGATGCCCTTGGCAGAAGCTGGTCCAGATGGTGAAGAAGCTGAAGATTGCTCTGCCTCGATCACCGGAAGCCAACCAATGCGCTCCAACGGATACCCGCTTCTGGATCGAGGTGCACATTCCAGGAGAACCTTCGAGGGCATACAGAGCCTATTGACTTCGAGTTCACCGACTTCAACTGGATCATCGGAAGGACATGGCGATCTATCGTGCCCTTGGACATCTCCGAGAGGAGTCAGGCCGAGCTCGATCCATCGACTCGCCATGGTTTCTCGCAGAGCACGGAATGGAGATATCATCCGCACCAGAGGACGACTCCACTCTCTTATATCCAGGACTTGGAGTGTCTCCTCAGAAACGGAGATCCGGACTCGCCGTAACTCAAGGTACACGGAGGCTGTTGTTCCGCGAATCGAACTGGAGGAGAAGGCACACGCAGACTTCCTTGACCATGAGGAAGAAATCGCGGACTTCATGGAGACAGTTGACGACCTGAAGATGAAGCTTGCCGCAATTGAGGAAAAGATGGACTTGGGAGAGGACCTTTTTCCGAGTGGAGATGACGGACCCCTCGTGAGCAATGATCAGGATTATGAAGGGAATTCCACTGGAGGAAGCCGCAAGAGGAGGCGCCACAACAGAGGACATCGCACCAGAGGACGCAAGGATTATTGATGAAGACTTTTTAGTCGACCACCATGTTATTTTTACTTTTTCGTCGATTAGTAGGGTCTTTATTTTTGATTAGTCATGAGCTTTTGTAATCGAGATTGAACCATGTTTGAGTGGAATGAATAAATGATTGGTGTGTCTATGATTGTGCATTCATATGGGTAGTGTTATTTCCCATTAGACCATTGTTCTATTCTAATTTTCTCATCCACTCCAAAACACCAGATGCCTCCGAGACGTGACCCCGGTCTCAACTTCCCGCCGGAGCTCACCCAGCTGCTCCAGCAGCAGAATGCCATTATGCAGATGCTCATTCAGAATCAGAACAACAACAACAATCCACCGCCGCCACCACCACCCCCTGTTGACAACTTGACTCGATTCCTGAGGCTGAATCCGCCGGTGTTCTCTAGCAGCACTGAGCCGATTGTGGCCGACGATTGGCTCCGCAAGATCGGAAGAGAGTTAATCACTATTGGGAGCACTGATGCAGAGAAGGTGCGCTTTGCCGCACATCAACTTGATGGACCTGCAGCTTCTTGGTGGGAGAACTATACCACCACTTATCCCATCGGCACCATCACATGGGATCAGTTCCAGCAGGCCTTCCGCACCGCTCATGTTTCAGCTGGAGCCATGAGTCTGAAGAAGCGTGAGTTCCGCAACTTACGCCAGGGGAACCGTACTGTGGCACAGTACGTGGATGAGTTCAGCAAGCTAGCTCGTTATGCCCCGGATGATGTGGCCACAGATGCCGCAAAGCAGGAGAAGTTTCTCGAGGGACTCAACGATGAACTGGGCATGCAGCTTATGGTGGCTACTTTCGCCAACTACCAGCAGCTGGTAGACAAGGCCATCGTACTTGAAGGCAAGCAGCAGCAGATTGAAAGCCGCAAGCGGAAGTACAGCCAGGGGAAGCACAACTCAGGAGCTCAGCAGAAGCCTCGTTATGCCCCATACTCAGGAGGGCATATCCATCACAACCATGGAGGACATAACCACGGAGGCAATGGGAACAGTCGCAACCAGGACAACAGGTCTGGCAATGGCAATGGTAACGGTAATGGAAACCAGCACCGTTCTGCCCCGGCTCCGAAGGATCTGAGCCACATCACCTGCTTCAAGTGCCAGAAGACAGGGCACTATGCCACCGACTGCCCAGAGGCCAAGCAGAGGAATGGAAACGGCAATGGAAGCTCAGCAAAGAAGCCCAACCCTTTCCCTCGTGCTCAGGTGAACCACATTGACGTGGAGGACGTCTATGATCAGCCAGACACTGTGGTTGGTAAGTTTTTATTGAATTCACGTTCAGTTTTGGTACTCTTTGATTCTGGTGCAACGCATTCATTCATATCGAGGGTAGTTGTGGAAAAGTACGGGTTGCCCACTAAAACCCTTAGAAACCCCTTCGCGTCAGTTCCGCAGGAGGAGAAATGATGGCAGGCTTAGGCTGTCATGCAACCCTCAACATCGGGAACCATAAATTTCCCGCAAACCTCATAGTGTTGGAAACCCAGACCTTGGATGTAATCCTAGGCATGGATTGGTTTGAAGTTTGAAGGAACATAGATCGTGCCAAGAAGTCTATTCTCGCTCACCACCCCGGAGCGTAAGAGGATCAAGTATGTATCCGCACGTAGCGGATGAAGAATCGGTGAATTCCCTCACGGAGTTGTTCGGGAGGAAGTGCGATGGTGCAAGACTTTCCGATGTGTTTCGGAGGAATTACCAGAATGCCACCGGACAGGGACATTGAATTTTTGATTGAGTTATTGCCCGGCACAGCCCCAATATCCAAGAGACCTTATCGGATGCCTCCGAACGAGTTGAAAGAGATCAAGGATCAAATTAATGAGTTATTGGAGAAAGGATATATTCGGCCAAGCTCATCACCTTGGGGAGCCCCAGTTCTTTTGGTAGAGAAGAAGGATGGAAGCTTGAGGATGGTTGTGGATTATCGTGCGTTGAACGAAGTGACCATCAAGAACAAGTACCCTCTACCGATGATCAATGACTTATTTGATCAGCTAGTAGGAGCCAAGGTATTCTCCAAGATCGATCTTCGATCCGGGTATCATCAGTTGAAGATCCGTGAAAAGGATATACCCAAAACAGCTTTCACTACCAGGTATGGTTTATATGAGTATACCTCATGTCATTTGGATTGACTAATGCTCCTGCATACTTCATGAATTTGATGAACAAGGTATTTATGGAATATCTGGACAAGTTTGTCGTGGTGTTCATCGATGATATACTGATTTTCTCCAAGAGCGAGGAAGAGCATAAGGAACATTTGTGTCTAGTTCTGGAGAAACTTCGAGAACATCAGTTGTATGCCAAGTTCAGCAAATGTGAATTTTGGCTGAAGGAAGTCGGATTCCTCGGACATGTTATTTTAGGAGAAGGAATAGCAGTTGATCCCGCCAAGGTTGAATCAGTCACCGATTGGCAGTCACCCACCTCAGTCAAGGAGATCCGCAGTTTTCTCGGACTCGCAGGATATTATCGGAGGTTCATTGAGAATTTCTCGAAGATTGCCAAGCCCATGACTGAGCTGTTGAAGAAGGAAGCCAAGTATGTTTGGACCGAGGATTGTGAAGCCAGTTTTCAGGAATTGAAGAAACGTTTGGTTACAGCCCCAGTGCTGATTTTGCCGGACATACACAAGGAATACCAGGTATATTGTGACGCTTCTCGTCAGGGACTCGGAGGAGTACTCATGCAGGAAGGTAAAGTTGTAGCTTATGCCTCCAGACAGCTACGACCTCACGAGATGAATTATGCCACACATGATTTGGAGTTAGCAGCCGTAGTGCATGCACTCAAGACCTGGAGACATTTCCTCATCGGAAACCGTTGTGACGTTTACACAGATCACAAGAGCTTGAAGTATATTTTCACGCAGAAAGAGTTGAACCTCGAGCAGAGGAGATGGCTAGAGTTGATAAAGGACTATGACATGAGATTGCATTACCACCCAGGTAAGGCTAATGTTGTAGCAGATGCTTTGAGCCGTAAGAGTTATGTGAATACTCTGACAGCAGGAGGATTACCCCAGGAGTTAGTCGATGACCTCAGAGATCTCCGACTGGAGATAGTTCCGATAGGATATATTGCAACTCTGGAAGTTCAGTCCACTTTGGCCGAAAGGATTCGTGAAGCCCAGAAGTCGGACAAGGAAATTGATGAGATAAAGTAGAAGATGAATGAAGGAAGAGCTAAAGGTTTCCGTAAGGATGAACACGGAACTATATCGTTCGAGGATCGTATTTATGTGCCCAATGATCCCGAACTCAGGAAGCTAATTCTTCAGGAGGCTCATGATTCGCCGTACTCAATTCACCCCGGTAACACCAAGATGTACCTGGATTTGAAGGAAAGTTTCTGGTGGACAGGTATGAAGAAGGATATTGCTGAGTACGTAGCAGTATGCGATGTTTGTCAACGAGTAAAGGCAGAACATCAGAAGCCAGCAGGGTTACTTCAACCTTTCCCGATTCCCGATTGGAAATGGGAAAAACTTGGAATGGATTTTATCACAGGATTACCGGGACTCGTTCAGGTTATGATTCTATCTGGGTAGTGGTTGATCGTTTGACCAAGGTAGCTCACTTCATTCCGTGAAGACTACCTATACCAGTGCTAAGTTGGCCAAGATATACATGACCAGGATCGTATGTCGCATGGAGTTCCGAGGAGTATCGTGTCGATAGAGGAACACAGTTTACCTCAAAGTTTTGGAATCAGTTGCATGAAACTTTGGAGTACGAGGCTGGAATTCAAGACAGCTTTTCATCCACGCAGATGGACAGACCGAGAGAGTCAACCAGATTCGGAGGACATGTTGAGAGCTTGTGTGCTAGACTATGGGTCTAGCTGGGATGATAATTTGCCATACGCGGAGTTCTCATACAACAACAGTTATCAATCCGATCGAAGATGGCCCCTTCGAAGCTCTATACGGAAGGAGGTGCGAACACCATTCTTTGTGGGATGGTGTTGGAGATCGATCACTTTTGGTTCCGATCTTATCAGAGATTCAAGAGAAAGTCAAGCTAATTCGAGACAGACTCAAGATAGCACAATCGAGACAGGAAGAGTTATGCCGACAAGAAGCTCAAGGAAGTGACTTACGAGCGGAGACCGAGCATATCTTCGTGTGTCACCACTTCGTGGAATCAAGAGGTTTGGTGTCAAAGGAAAGCTAGCACCCGATTCATTGGCCCTACAAAATCCTCGAGCGTCGTGGAGAAGTTGCTTACAAGTTGGAATTGCGGAAGGATTGTCCGGAGTTCATGATGTCTTCCATGTTTCTCGGTGAAGAAGTGTCATGCCGACATGGCCGATATTCCATTGAGAGACACGGTGCCCCTAGAGGCCATACAGCAGCGGTGATCTGACTTATAAGGAGAAACCCGTCCGAATTCTCGAGACTGCGAGCAGAGTCACCCGCAGACAAGGTCATCAAGTTTTGTAAGGTGCAATGGAGTCACCACTCCAAGAAGAAGCCACACAGGAGCGCGAAGAAGACCTTCTTGAGACCACCGCACCTATTTGCTAGCCAACCCGAATCTCGAGGGAGATTCATCTTAAGGTGGGTAGGTTTGTAACATCCCAAATTTCCTATTTGGAATGTTTTACAATTATAGCTAAGCATCTATGCATTCTGTTTGAATTTGAGTGCCATTTGAAGTTTCGAAGATTTTGAGTTTTGATTTTGAATTCAAACTTTGGCAAGTGGGAATCATTTCAAAAACTATGCCGATAAATACTTGATCAAAAGTATGAGAGGAGTAAACATGACACTCCAAAAATATCAGAGGAAAGCAATGCCAAAAGTTTTGAATTCAAACTTGAGTTTTATTGGAATTTGAAAAAATGAATTTTTATAAAGTTTGGATTTTGCCTTTGGAAAATGTTCAAATGATAGGAATATTCCTGATCATTTTGGTATATATATGTCCTATATAACATATTTATATTTTATAAGTTATCTCTGTTTTTGTTTTTATTAAAAATAAATTTTTAAAAAAAAACCCCCACCCCCTCAGCGCCCCGCCATTGCCCAGCCCAGCAGCCGAGGCCACCCACCCCACTGCCCACCAGGCCCAGAGAGGCCAGCCCAATGAGCCAGCCGAGCCAACCAGCCACCCCCAGCGCCGAAACCTCTCGGCTCGGTCGCCCGACCGCACCGCACTCTCTCTCTCTCTGCAGCGGACCCCACCTCCTTCAACCCCTCGCCTCGCCTCGCCGCGCCTTGCCGCCGATCGCCGGATCCCGACGGATCCGGATTCGATCCTCCCGATTGCCTCCTCGCCAAGGTGAGACCCCGCCTATAAGCCCCTCCCCCGCACCCCCCCCCTTGCCCCTTGCGGAACCCTCCTCCCCCCTCACGCCGTCGCCGGACTTGCCGAACCCCGTCGCCGCCATTTTCACCGCCGCCGTCGCCCTAGACCTCCCCGAGCCTCGCCGACTCCACCAGACACCCCCCTCGTCGCCCCGCACCCGCCGGACTACTCCGCCGCCCTCCCCGATGACCGGAGCCGTCGACGCACTCGCCACCGAGCCGCCGCCGCCGTCCAACGCCGGTGAGTCGCCGGAGATCACCCCCGTCCGATCTAATATCTACGGTGTAGATTAGAACCCCCGAAGGGGTATGTTTCATTTAATAAAAAACCCGGTTCGTTCCGGTTTAGTCCGGTTTAGTTTTAAGTTAGGGTTTTATTTTTAGACCGGCCCGATTCAGTTTAACCCTAGGGCCCGTTTAGTTATATTACGCTCAGTGCGTAGGTTAGGCCCATTAGGCCATTTTTCATTTATTTTCGTTTTTCTGTTTTAACAGAATAGTTCCAGATTTGAAAAAATTCATATCTTTTATTCTACTTAATATTTTTAGGTGATTTTTTTGTTGGTTTGCAAATTTTCTATAGTTTCTGTAGAAAATATAATTAGCTATGTTAAAATTATTTATAATTGCTTTAAATTAGTTTTAGTCAGAATAGTAAATCTGTTATAACATGAGCTAGGAAAATTATTTTTATATGATTCTTTTTTTCTCAACTTTATTTTGACATTACCTAACCATAGGAATTAATTTGGGTATTTTAGGATTAATAAAAAAATAGTTTTAAGCAGAATCTTGTTAATCCTAATTAATTAACTAGCTATTGTTTTCCTATTATTTTAATTAGTAAAACAATTTATTTTTCACATGTGATTGATTATTCTAGGATAGTTTCTGTCACTTTATAGGATGAACTTTTATTTATAATAAATAAAACTTTTATTTTATTTTTCTTAATATAAATTGAATTAGGCCTAATAGGAGTTTCATAATAGATTTTAAATTGATTCTTTTTGCTCCTAGTTGCTTAATGCATTCCTTTCTGTTAAGTTAACATAAATCCATGATTAGGTTATGTTAAGAAAATTTTTGTTATATAAAACTATTTCTAGTTGTTGCTTGAAGTAGGAAAAACTTGAGTTGGTTTTTCTTGGAGTTTTCCCTTTGGGGTTTTGATTTGTTTGTTGGTGTGTTATGTTGCTATGCTATAGTATTATGTGATCCTATGCTATATGCTTATGGTGATTATTGTTTGTCTCGGTAGAGTTTCCGGAGTGCGAAGCTTGCTACTACGAGTCCTTAGCTTACGAGGATCATCAAAAGCAAGTCTTGATCATGTTATTTCAATACCTATGATTTTGTGCATTAGAAATTATACCACCCCACCATGCATGCAGTAGTTGAAATTTTGAAGTTTAATCTTGAGTAGTATCATGTGGTAGGATGAACCAATCCCCTTGTTACCATGACCCGGGACGAAGTAGTTTATTTTGCTATGCTCGTGAGCGGGTTTTGGTTGAGTGAATTCATAAGTAAGATGTGAGAGTTAATGATGATGACAACCCCATGAACTACAAGAATCAAGATGGACTTGAAATTCACTACTAGGTGGAGGGCGGTTGACGGGCACCTGGAGAACCCGGTGGTTGGCGGGATGCATGGAGAAGTGCCATGACATCTTGCGGAAAGCTTCACCCAGCCACGAAGAGACGGATGGATGCCCTTTGTCCGGAAGCTTACTGTGCAGCCGCAAGCCATTATGGGCTCTGGCTGGGTCAACCCTAGTTGTGACGCTGGCTGGGCGGTACTACGAGATGTAGAAGAACGGTAGGATTGGATGGGTACCGCGGTAGCAGAAGAACTCTTTGGAAGACCCTGTTTCATTCGTCCGTCTTCAAACACCATGAAGTGCGAAGACTTAAAAGGAGGAATGATTCTTGCGGGTAAAGTCATAAACCTCTGCAGAGTTTAAAGATCTAATCGATTAGCCGTGTCCCGGTTACGGACAATTTGAGCCTCTGGAACTTGGAAGTATTCGGAAATCTCAACACTAAAACTAATAAATTAATTTGAGGGGTTTATGACTTAATAATTTGGGAATGAGACTTTGGTTGGCGGAACCATCTCAATAACTACCAACAATTTGTAGTAATTTGCAAGCAAGTCCACTGTAGTAGGAGAAAATTGGCTTTTCGCAAAATGATGAAACTTAGAGCCCCACAGCCAAAATGCATATAGTGTTAGTAAATTTTATTATTGTTATTCTCTTCATGGCTTGCCAGCTTATTCAAAAAGCTGACCTACGCGGCTGCAACGTCTTATGTTGCATAGATTTATTCGATCGAGGAGTGAGGCTACGCTCCGCGCTTGGCGATTGCCCTTTGGAGTCGGATGGACTCGCTTTACTTCTACGCTTCCGCAGCATTAGTAGTTTATTTCTCATGAGTTGGCCTTTGGCCGAATTTATTCTATTGTAATAAAGACTCTATATGAGAACCGTGTAATAAATTCAGGTGTGATTGAACTTTGGTTATTTCATCGATGTACGGTGAGTACCAGCATGATCTTGGGATGGTACAGACACAGAGATTTGACCGATTTTGGGTCAGGTCGCTACATGCCAGCAGTAGTGGCCAGTAACTCGAACACTACATCAAGACAGGACTTTTGGGTTCCCTCGCTGTCGTCAAGATAGTTTTTATCAGCTTTCTTGGAGACCAACAGGGATGTCTCACTATCTTGAACCTTATCTGCATTACTTCCTTTACCATTGGATAATGCGGTACTGTTCTCCAATATTTTGTCCACATTCTAAAAGAGAAACAAGCAGACACATCACATGTTTACCATGTTGTATATGAAACTCATTTTGGTAAATGAGTTCAGTAGTAAAGTGGACAGGATAACAACATGAAACAAAGATATATCTATGTACCATGGTCACTTTATGGTCTATATCATTCTAGTTTTTGTTGCCAAATCAAGATAGAGACACAGTTCAAATAATATTTGTTCAAGACAAAGCAGAATAGACAGAATATAAGTGTGGGTAACTATAGAGCAATAACAACACTTGTAATGTGCATGACATGAGAACATAACTGTTTATTCAATTGAAACTGAAATCAACATAGAGCAGGTTACAACAGCAAACTAGTTAAAGAAACAGGTTTAAAACATACCTGTTGCGCCATTGGAGTTTCAGTTCCATCCTTCAAATTTGAAAATAGTTGGTATGAGTAAATACAGTAATGCAAGAGCAAAGGAGTATGAACCATAGCTACAGAACCTGTCCTGAGAACAAATCTTCTTCTCCTTTAAGCGTTGAGTTGGGATTCAGAGTGGTGGTCCTCGTGCTTTGGGCACTGCAGTTCACTTACTAACGGCTCGTGTTTGGGTGCTCTGTGGTGGAGCGGTGCTGTGTCAAGCTGAACTGGGTTACTATCTGCCGGGTTGGGGTTAGAAGGGGTGTAGCTGGTTCTCTGTCCAAGCTGGGTAGGGGTACAATCTGCGAGTCTGGGTTATGTGTGGTGGATCTGGTCCTTGGGCAAGTACAACCGTGGTTCTATCTGCATCAACTAGTAGCACTATCTTTTACGAAGACCGTGTTGTTACTCCCTTAGATAACGCCATCACGCTCTCCAATTCAAATGGCTGATAAACAAGAAAAGTAATTGAAAGTATAGACATTGTATGATAGAGCAGTGCAATGGATAGTGGGGAATAAAAGAGGGCATGAAATAATTCATATTTATGTTGTCTACCCAAACAGGATAGCATGACACAATTTCAGATATATGATGGCTAACTAAACAGGATAACATGACACAATTTCACATTATGATGGCTAACTAAAAAAGATGGAAATACATAGTTCAAAATATGAGACTATGTAAACAGGATGACATGACATAACTATATAATGTGTTTATTAAATAGGTTGGCATGCCATAATTCACATACATTCATGGATAGAATGCCATAATGCAAAATATGATGACTGTAAACACTAAACAGGATGAGATGATATAACTATATGATGTCTTTATTAAATGGGTTGCCATGCCATAATTCAGATAGATGATGTGTATGTACTATGTAAACATGATGCCATGATATAATTGAATATATGATTTATATAGTAAGCAAGTAAGCAGATGGCAATCTATATATGATGTAAAAACTAAGCAATGCAAGACAACATGCATGACATGGGTAATATAACCCTGCCAAGTTTGAGCATAGACCTCGGGGAAATAGGACTGGTTATCGGTCTCGAATCCTCCTCGAGGAGCTCTCTCATAGCCACCAAGATGTCTGCTTCAGCAGTAGCATTGTCTGCTCTGAATACCTTGTTTTCCTCGAGATACTTCCATCACCGCTTCAAATGGATGATGCAGGAAGAGTAGTTGAATATACAAACGTTGTCGACAAATGGAACACGTAATACAAAAAATGATAGCATGATATAATTCACATACATGATGATTGGCTAAACTGCATGGCATTGCATAATTCACATATATAATGCCTTTGCAACAAGATAGCATTGTATAATTCACATATATAATGTATTGCAACAAGATGGCAATGCATAATTCACATATATGGTAATTAGACACTGAACAGGTGACATTCACACAAAGCATGTCTAAACTAATCAAATGGCATAGCAATGCGATACACCATACACACGATATGAGCAACATAACCCTGCCAAGTTAGAGCATACACCTCGGGGGGGGGGGGGAATAGGACTGGTCATCTGTCTCTGAATCCTCCTTTGAGGAGCTATCTGTAACCAGCGAGATATGCGCTTCGTCAGATAGCATAGTCTGCTCAGAAGACCTTGTTTTCACTCCAGAATTTGCCATCACCGTGTCAAATGGCTGATGCACACGAAGAGGAGTTGAATGTACTAACATTGTTGACAAATGTAATATGTAACGAGAAAAAAGGATGGCCTGATATAATTTACATATAAGATGACTGGCTAAGCAGAATGGCATTGCAAAATTCACATATATGATGCCTGGCTAAACAAGGTGGCGTTGCATAATTCACATAAATGATGAATAAACTAAACAGATGGCATTCGCACAAAGGATGTCTAAACTAAGCAGATGACATATTTGATGTATAAAGTAAGCAATGCAAGACACCGTATGCATGATATAACCAACATCAGCATGCCAAGTTAGAGCGAAGACCTCAGGGGGTAAATAGGAGTTATCTTCTCCTTCTGAATCCCCCTCAGATAAGATATCTTCCTCTCGATTACAATCCGAAATGCGTGGAGGGGGGCTGCCTTTGCGCCTACCATGGAGCGACGTCTGCATGAAATTATATTGCCACGCAAGGCTCGTCTCTTTTGCTCTACATGTTCAGTTCCATTGTTTACAATAAATGTCATGCATAGGAATAAAACATAGTGAGTTTATGTAAGGAGTGCATGCAGAAATCCAGAGTAATGGTAGCAACCTGTGGATAGACCCAAAACCAATAATAGCAGGCAGATAATGGCTTCAGTTAATAAATATAGATAATGGCTTCTTTACTGTTTGTTTCCCACCCAACACGAAACTCATGGTAGACACCAGAGATTAACCAGATAGTAGATAGATACTATTGATAGCGGCCCCGATATGTACCCCACAACCATTTAAAAACTCAAGTTTGACCATTAGTTTGGAGCTGACTCAGAGTCTAATCGGTGAACAGGACGATAAAGTAGCATGTAATATTAAGCGATGCATAACGTAAGCAGACACGAAAGAGTGCGACCTCTCTTGCGGACCCGTGTAGTCCTCGAGGTCATCTGCTCGGTTGATGATGGTAATGCAGTTTTCATGGCTGCCGGCGGCGGGGAAGAAGATCTGAGGCGGCGAAAGACAGTCCGGAGGCCGGATCCCTGCTGTGCTGGACCCTTCAGTCGTTGGAGCAGCTGAGCTGGGGTGGACGACGGCGCAGCAGGAGCGGGACAAACCACGCAATATTTTCTTTGACAACTATCTGTAAGAGAAGTAATTCTGTAAGGGCTTGTTTGAATTGGAGGATTCCAACAATGCAGGGGTAGGAAATAGACATGAATAGGATAGGAATGCACGTGCAAAACAGAGAATTTAAAACACAGGATTTCTGCCAATCTGGGTGTTTGATTCACAATAATTGGAAGATCACAGGATGCAAAGAAGCATGGTTAGATTAAGTCAAACCACAAGAAAATGTACGGTTATAATTCTATTATGCTACTATCTCTTAGTCTTGTGCTTCATGAATAGGAATTTGAAAAGGAGGACAAGTGAAAATTAAAATTCCTACATTTTTTCTTTCAAGGAGACACTAAAGGAACAAATCCGTGTGCTCAGTGGACAATATATATAACATGTATAGTAAAAAAGAGATGCAACAAGTGTACAACCTCTTTGGCGAAGCCATGTCGATCTCAGCGTGATTGGGTTGGCGGTGAGGATGCTCGGCTGACTTTGCTGCCGGAGGAGGAAGAAGATCTTAGGCGTGCGGGGATGGAGCCGAGGTACTGCTCCGCTGTGATGGAGGGTTTAAATCGTTGGAGCAGCTCCGGTGAGTTGTACGACGCCGAGGCTGAAGCAGGACAAGAGAAACAACGAACAACGTTAACCTGGTGGAATTCTAATAGCATCTCAATACATGACGTAAAATACATAACCACAAAGTGCTAGATGTAAAATACATCAGCCGCTCATCTTTGAACTTAACTATCGAAACAGAACTTAAGCGTCAAACTGAACTTAAGCGTCGAAACTGAACCTAGCGCCGAAACTGAATTTTCTTTGTCAAAACTGAATTTTCTTTGTCGAAACTGAATGCACTAGCAAGGTGAGGCTACGTCGGTCGACTGATTTTTCATCTCTGGTCAGTCTATTTTGCAGCCGTTGGATACGAAAGCAAGGGCTGCGGTTCATCTTCAACCTCCACCCCCGAGCCGCCACCACCACCGCCAAACAGCAGCCCCGCCACCCGTGGTGGCGGTCGCCGCCCGCCCGCCCAAAACACTCCCCACCGCCGGTCCGCCGCCCAGCCATCCTCTAGCCCCCGTGCGAGCTTTTCTCCGCGATCCCCACGCCACCGCCCCGCCACCGCCGGCGACCACCGCCCCCATCCTGAACCCTAAGATAGATAGTGGGCTACCTCTCCGGCGAGCCCCCCTCCCCGCTGCGGCTAGTTCTTGAGCCCACCCCTTGAAAATTGACTGACCCAAAAGTCGATTCAGTCGACTGAAGTGTAGCCAAATCGGAGCAGCATCGCAAGCAAGAGCAAGAGCGAGAGCAGCAGAGCGAGCAAGAGCAATAGCAAGAGCAGACCAGGCAGGGGACCGAGAGAAAGAGCAGAGCAGCAGCGTGAGCGAGAGCTAAAGCAGCAGCAGCTCCTAATGATGTGGACGTCGCCGCCGAGGGAGCGACACCATGGAGGAAGTGGCCGGCGACGCCGCCGTGGATGGAGCCGCGCCGTGTCGGCTTGGGACCGAGCGCCGGCAGCACCGTGAGATCGAATCAAGAAGAAAATGCGGTGATTAGTGTACAACCTCTTTGGTGGCGCCGATTAGGCTGCAGCTTCATCCGAGGAAACGGTGATGATGATGCTCTTCCGGTGGTGCAGGTGAAGACAGCGGTGTAGGAATGGAGGTGGCGCGAAAGACGAGGGGAAAGTTGGGGCAACTCCTTGGAGGTGGAGGACGGGGTGGCTGAACCGGCGGGACGATGAGATCGACGACGGATCCTCATCCGGTACGGTGGATGAGGGACGTCGAGGTGTTGCTGTGGACGACATCGTCGGGGAAGAGGCTCCGGCTGGGTGGCGGACGGAGCAGGGTGTGGGGTTCCGTCGCGGGTTTTCGCAGCCTCGGTGTACGAATGGGTGGGCGGATGGGATGGCAGTGGGGAACCATGGCTTAGAGACGTGCTTGTCCGAAATGTGGGGTAAGTTACGAAAGTACCCACCCACCGATTTGAGGCGGTTCTTTCGGTTCAGGGGTACCACGGGCATTTCGCGTGTCGGGATTTCACAGGAGGTGGGAGTTTTTTCGCGCGTTGTAATTTCGGAATAGCAAGGCGCGGGTTGAGATGGAGGGAGTTGTCGGGGCACAACGAGACAAAGATATATCTTAAATATTTCGGGCTAACAAGGCGCGCGTTGAAATTTCTGGACAAGCCTAACGTGTACTGTACCAAATCAATGCACACTATAAATGTCATTCAAAACTTTGAATTCATGTTATGTTCAATTAAAATATTTTGCTACGTGTATAATGCATGCAACCTACTTCTCAAATGAACGTTTTAGTGCATTCCAAACGTATATACTACCGCTTCAATATGAACTAAATTTGAATAAGATCTACAGTAATGATTGTTGTGAAGTCAAAGCATTTGAATTCGTTTCTCTGTTTTAATAAGATCTATAATCATCATTATTGTCAAGTTAAACTATCGTTTGTGTATTATCTTCACAGCACACCACATGATTAGTCTCGAGTTACATATGAACTATGTGTACTATATGAACTCGAACTAGATTTTTTGAATCCACTTTATTTTGATTTCAAAACACATTACATTTCTAGCTCTAGCTAGATCTTCATAATCTAAACCATGTCTCATATGTATAATGTGTTTATCACATTATGTATGGTGCCCGCCCCCTCGCCTACAAGTATTTAGATGTGAGTTGCAAACACCACACATTACCACAAATTCAAATAAAATGTGAGAATGTTCGATATATAGTATTGTTTAGATTGCTCGATATTTAGTTGTAAGCTGCAAACGTCGCACATTATCACAAATTCAAATAAAGTGTGAGATTGTTTGATGTATAGTATGGTTTAGATTGTTCGGCATTTAGCTGTGAGTTGCAAACGCCATGAATTATCACATTATGGTATAACATGTGCACAACACGTGTATCACTGCTATATTCATGCATGCAATGTTTAAAACACTATGATCTCCTATTCAAATATATGAATCCGCTTTCATATCAAATTATGATCTTTGTTAGTCTCTTACACCCACACAATCCTCTAGCCTTTGTAGCTACCACTAACTTTCTCTCATGCATGCACACGCCCTCCTCCTCCCTCGGCATTCTATCCACCGGGCACATTCATTTTTTTCTTTAGGTCGTTCTCCCAGAGCCTCCACAACTCCTTTCCGACACACACCGATCGATAAACCTCTCCAGTGATGCTTGCCTACAGCATACACACACAACTTCAATCTCCTCCTTTATGTGTCCTTGCCTCATGTCTCTCATATGGTCAGACACACGTGTAAACTCTCGCCCCTCTTTTCATTGATCTCACAACCGCACACTCCTCCCCCTATCTAGCTAGTAGTTGGGCCTCTCGCACCACCTCCTAGCTCCATTCTCTCTGTCTATCCGTCTCGCTGGGCCTTATTTGCCTCTAACAAATGGACGTACACCGACCGATCTCTCGCTATACATATAGCCAGCTAGGTCCTTATAACTCGTTTTTACCCACACATCGATCGATCTACCTCATTAGTTGTGTCTCTCCCTTTCCTCCGACAAACAACAATTGATCTACCGATCTAGTTAGGTTTGCTTACCAAACACATGGTTCCCCTTCATCATCAATGGATGCGTCTCGACAGATCTATCACGCATGAGCACACACGAAACACATCCCCACTCTTATTGATAACATTGTAGTTCCACCCTCGGTTTGTCTAGTAGGCCTCTCCCAACATCCCGAGAAGCAACTCCATCACCCATCCAGCACTCTACCCCTCTCCCTCCCTCTCCCTCCTCTCTCTCTCTCTCTCTCTCCGTCCCATCATATTTCCGTCCTTGATTATGTATGGATGTCGACCGATCTCCCTCAAGACATAGCTGGGTCTCTCCTTCTCAACACATATCTGAGTCGTTCTACCTCTATAGTTAGGCCTCTGCCTACCCTCCCCACCCCCCCCCCCACACACACACCGATACATCAAGCGCTCTAGTCATGTCTCCTGCCACACACAAACTTGACATGTGCCCTCTAACGTCCAGTAGGCCAGTCGCCCTATATCTTTGACTTGCACACACACACACACACACACACACACATATTTTTGATGGCTCTCTTCATCGATCTCGCACCCACCCACTTGATCCTCTCTTCGACTCTATCGATAGCTATGACCCCTCCCTCTCTTCTCGTGGATTGCCCGACCCTCTATGTATGATATGGATAGGCCTCCATTTCACACACATTGCATGCAAAATTTTGTTTGAGATGTCATCGACACATATTCCCACAAATAATTCACGAAATCAACCCCCACCCCACCACAAAACAAAAAACACTCACGAACGCGGTTTGTATCTCTCACACACACCCACGTAGGTGGGGGACGTGCAGGAAGAGAAGAGGTGCATGCACGACACACGTACTCCCGTCTCTTTCCCAAGCACACCCGCGCGGGTACACGGTGGAGCTCATTTCTGTACGAAAAAGGCAGCCCACGTGGTAATTCGGCACGTGTACTGGTTGTCCACTTGGTGGATGGAGGATCATCTACCATGGGTGAACAAACAAATTGCGACTTGACGCGTTATGTTAAATTAAAAAAAGAGGCAAACCATGTGGGGCCTACCTTAGAGGCAAGGCTCTATACACTGAGTACTTTTGATGTGTCCCGTCAACTCACAGAACGAGGAGAAGCTTGCTTAGTACGCCGTCTCCCCCGCCGACGGGCGTGGTGGCTCGCAGGATGAGGTGAAGCTTGCTCCTCCCTCGCCCATGCGCGCGGTGGCTCGCATGACGAGGAGAAAAATTTACTACTCCCTCCGTTTACTCCTCGTCCCTACTACCTTGGTTATAGAGATTATATCATATTGTTTGGAATATATATGTCCTTTAGTAGATTTCAATATGAACTACTAGTACATACTCCAAACACTGATGTATATAGACGTATTTTAGAGTGTACATTCACTCATTTTGCTCCGTATGTAGTAGCACTCTCCTCGCCCCTCGACCCTCGCCACGTGGTGGGCGTGCAGCAATTCATTCGGTCTCATATAGCGAACGATATATACTGCACTACCATTATTGCTCGACTTCCTGAAGAGGCGAAGAGCCAATCGCAAGGTTAATATTTTGGAGATGCCAAGCGCAAGGTTAGTAGGTGCCGCGTCATTTATAAATTTTTTTTTCTTCAGTGGCACGTACGCAATATGATAGGTTCATATGGAGAGAAAAGGAAACCGCTCCACTATATACATAGTCAGGACGGGCCAGCCTACACGGTTGCTTGCTGGGGTTGCTCTCTTCATACTCTCTCGCACAAAACGACTGTGGCCACATCTCTAACATCCCGGCGGATCACGTCTGCTTGGGGAAGGGGTGGATGCTTAGTGTAGATGCGGTGGCCGTCGCCGACGGTGAAAACCCACTGTCGGCACGTCCCGATCAGGGGTCCCCGCCATTCTCTCTCACAAAGCCGGTGAGATTGCCTTCGTCCCTTGCTCACTGTCGCGACGTGGGTAGTTGCCGCCTCCGCCGCCCTCCTCAAGGTTGAGCTCGTCCCTCGGTACAACTCCCTTTACAGCCGGCTTGCACCATTGCTCCATCTGCCCACATCACTCCTGTGGATATTTCTCTACTTCTTTGCCCGCACATACTAGATACCTCTCTGGCTTCTACGTGATTGTATTTGTGATGAGTTTATGTCTCATCAACTAGTCCCAGTAATCTTATTCTAATCACGCTTCTTCAATTTCTTTGCCACAAGGATGCTCATCTCGATTTTGGTGAAACTGCACAAAATGATCCGATGGTCAAAAGGTTGCAAACTTCATTTATTAGGAAGCTCGAGCGTTGCCGACAAATTGAAGCCTGGTCAGGGTTCACGGTTCAAGGGCTAGGGACTGCATGGATCGTTTTTTTCTTTAGCTGCCTCTGTTCCAAAATAAGTGTCAACTTTAGTAGTAGTACAACTTTGTACTAAAGTTTGCACAAAGTTGAGACACTTATTTTGGAACGGAGGGAGTACATATTTGCTATGATCTGTCAATCATTGAGATGCAATAGCATGCATGTTAGTCTCCTTTGTATTTGATGAAATGTTGCAACGGGCAACCTTGGACGCAAGATACATGTAATAGGAGCTGGAAGCTTCATAGCATTGTACAAATTTATCTCGCTGATAAATTACAGTACGTACTAGTACTATACTAGTACTTCCTCCATTCCTAAATATAAGTCTTTGTAGAGATTTCACCATTAACCACATGCGGATGTATATAGATGCATTTTAAGTGTAGATTCATTCATTTTGTTCCGTATGTAGTTCATCTAGTGGAATCTCTACAAAGACTTATCTACTAGTAATAGCTAGCCCCCACTACTAGGAATTATATATCCTCTCCTTGAGCCACATCATCAAAATTGACGTAGCCGTTAGATGAAGTAAATTAGTCATAATAGCCGTCTGATCTAGACGTTGAGAGGCTCCGCACTAAGCCACATGCAAGCATGCAGAAATACCGTGGCACATGCATGTGAGTGGGTTTTAAATCACATCAACATGTCGCATGCAAGCATGCACCGTAGCATGCATGTAAGTGAGCTTTTAAGTCCCATTAACATGTCAAAAAGAAAAATATAATCCCATTATGCAGTAGGAGTTGGCTGATCTTTTTTCCTTATGTGGGATGATCTAAATGATGATGGGAGTTTATTTAGTTTGGCTATCACATTTGTCATGTGGTTATAGATTTTTTTTAGTTCTATGAAATCGATAATTTTGCGCAGAGAGATATACCGTTGTTCCGAGGCAACGCGCGGGGACTCATCTAGTAATATTTAGGAACAGTGGGAGTACTATGTAAAGAGTTAGGTGTCGCGCGGTGATAGTGTGAGGTGGGCCATGTAATCACGGAGCCTGCGTGTTTTCACTGCTCTTGCACTCCTCCGTTGTAAGAATGGAGAAAATTGTAATCTACTACCTCCTTTCGCCGAAAGCGTGGGACATCAAGCAGTCCTACCACCTCAGTAATAAAGACCAATGAGCCGTCAAATCACATAGACCCAGCAGTAAGTTGGACGGACGAAGCAACCATCACTCTTGCGCCAGTGAGAGGTCGCGTCCGCTCTGCCCGGGAATGAATGCGACACCGATTCTTTGGAGCGGCGCTGACCGTTTCAGGCGGGAAGCGCGCGCGGGTGATGGAGGGGCTTTGGGTGGGCCGGGCTGGTGAGGAGCGGGCGTGGCAGCTGTCTGCATGTCCCTACCGGACACGCCCGGAAACGAGAGGATGCACCGACTCTCGCGGCTAAAATCGTACACTACACACCATATCTCTGTAGGAGTAGGTCGATCTGTCGCACTCTCTAACACACACATGCTGTTAAACACACACACGCACACGCAAGCACCTTGGTCCCGTTGCACCTTCTAACGTGACTTATTACACGTAAACGGAGGGAGTAGTAAGTATACGAGATACGGCGGCACACTGACTTAAGTCGAATAGAAGTGCCCAAAATTTGTGTGCATGCTATAATATGGATTCACTTAAAATAGTACGTGAGCAAACAGAGGGATCAATTGGACAGTATTCCCGAGTAGTAGCGAGATGTGTGAGGTAGTAAGATACACCGCTGGCGCTTTTATTTTTTCTTATTAATTTGTTTGTTTCACCCTCGATTGGTGGGACCCAAGCATTACTACGTGGAGAGAGGTAAGGTGACTAAGGCTGCATTATTTCTACACCACTGTGGATAGTCTTACCACCAAAGCCACATGACACAATTATGATTGAAATCCTAATGACTCCCACACACACACACACAAAAAAACACGACATACCTGTCACACGAATGCAGGAATGTATAAAAGGTTATTTTCCTGTCGTTGAACATAACGGGAGGGTTGTGTAGCTAGTTAGCCTGTTCGCTCATCAAACTTGAGGTCTCGGGTTCGATAACTACACTTGAGCATAATTTTTGCCAGGAGGATTCTTTGACTGGTAAAAATGTTTTCTAGGGTTTGCACGCTTCACACTCTCTGTCCAGTATATATATACACGCTGGAGCCTTAGCGCTTGTAGTTGCTCTCTTCACACTCTCTCGCCCTCTCCCGCGGGAGCCTCAGCGCTTGTAGTTGCTCTCTTCACACTCTCTCGCCCTCTCCAGATCTAAACAAGACATCGTTGGCCTCTCTCTCCCCTCACTGCTGCTCAAAGAGCCGGCAGGATCCATCCGCCGGGAAGGGAAGGAGGCTTAACGCTGTCGCCGTCGGCGAGGGAGGGAATCCACTACCGGTGCTGTTGTTCACTTTCCACCCAGCGGCAGCGCGGGAGGGCCTCCGACCCCTTCTTCTTCGCAGCCATCCCGTTGCCCACCGAACCACGCCCCAAGAACCTTTAGGTATATTTTACTTACTCCACATGCATTGCTCTAGCTGCATGTATACCATGAATCTAGGACGTGGTTCAAAGAGGAAAGTAGTGGGGGAAAGTAGTGGGAAAAGTTTTATATAGCATGAATCTATGACGTGGTTCAAAGAGGAAATGAAGGGGGAAAGTTGTATAGCATGAATCTAGGACGTGGTTCAAAGAGGAAAGGAATGGGGAAAGTAGTGGGGAAAGTTGTATCGCATAAATCTAGGACGTGGTTCAAAGAGGAAAGGAAGGGGCGAAAGTACTAGTTCAAAAAGGAAAGGAAGGGACAAGGCTGTAGAGTTTGAGCAGGACTAGATTTGCTGCGCTCACATAGGGAAAGGTGTCTAAAGATAACAAAACTGGGACCAACACAAATATGCTCCTTGGTTGTTTGTTCTTTGTTGCAACAGATCATGCATGACCACGATACATCGGTAGATGCACATGGTGCAAAAGGCCCACCGTCCCGTGCAACTCATTAGCTGTTGTTAATCTAAGGCCCTGTTTGGTTAAAAACTCCCTTGTCCCTACCTGCTTGGTTCCAGGGACTAAACATGGACTAGAGGTTATTAAATGACATGATAAAAGACCATGTTACCCCTAGTAATGAACTAATAGAAACAAGGTGCGATGCGTGGCAGGGGCAACTGTTGGAAAAGTCCCAAAAAGACTCCCTCGGGGTCTTCTTTCTTTAGTCCCAAATGCCCACTTTTAGTCCCGAAAAGTCCCTCCTGTTTGGTTTAGATGTGACTGACACGGAGTTTTTTTAGTCCCTACACCAAAATGTCCCTGTAAACAAACACCCTCTAATAATGCCACTGGAAAATTGATGTAATGCCACAGTTAAAAGCAAATTACATGTTTAACGAATTTTATTGTTAATATAATCTCTATGTTAATATTAATCAATGCCACCGTTTGAGAAATGCTATTGTCTTGCTTTCTTTCCCATTTAGATAAGGTAGATGCTTCTTTTTGTTGGCTTCTGTGTCATCCACCGTTATTGACCACTAATTGTTTCCTTTGCACCTCTGTGTAAACAGGGTTATCTACTTCACCTCGTTGCCATTGTGACCTTTTGTTGCACTTCACAAAACACTTTTGTTTTAAGAGTGTTTTGTGCAGTTCAAACAAAATGTCACACCGACAACGTTGCTTGATTGCTTGATCTTAGTGGAACTGCACAAGAGGAGATCTTACTTCCTATCCGTTAAGGCGAATTTGGTTCAGATCTTCTTCTTGTGAGTTGTTTGAATTCGCATCATGAGAGGTCAAGACTAGCCTTCTTTCACATGATTCTGCAGTGTGCTTTCATATGTTGTGCTACTTGTACGATAATGTTGCTTGATTTTAGTGAACTGCACAAATGGAGACAAGACTTCCAATCTGTATGTGCATCGTAATATCCCATTGAGGTAAGATAAGGATATTTCACAACTGCCGGCCTGTATTTTGCCACTTTCATCAGAAAATTAAGTTTAGTACTATACTTTTGCTCCCTAATTGACATGCCAAATCTTACATTGAAGGCGAAGCTTATGCATTATTGAACCAAGTGATGAAGGGAAGAACAAGCGGAAGAAAACAAAATCAACTCCGTGCTGTAATGAAACCTTTGGAACTGTGATGACACAAGTAATGATATAGTTTTGCATCTTAATTTATTGCTATGGTTGGAACGAGCAATTGTTTTGCCACTGATTTGATGCCATACGTAATTATCTCTACTTGTGCAAACAGGGATCTTCTTTGAAGATACCATATATTTTAGTGGAACTGCACAAGAAGATGTTGGAAACATTAAACTAATCGAGGAGTATATAGTAAGCATGGCCACCCCCGTAGATAGCAACAGATGGTTCCGGAGAAGTGCTTCATCTGTATGCTCTACACAATCAGCCTCCTGACAAATGTTGGTACTCACCCACTGATTTCATCCATATGATTGAGCTTTGTCATCTCTATTGGTGTTGTGCTAATGTTTAGATACTGTCATGAAAAAGTGGTATTGTCCTTGAGAAGTGCTTCATCTGTGCAGTTTTAAATATTTCCTTTCCTTTTTTTCGAGCAAACAGGGATCATCTTCCTCTCGAAGAAGAATATGGAGTACTTGAAGTGACTAGTTCCGATTATGCGGGATGAAGAAGCCATGTCTATCTTCTCATCGGAAGGAGCAGTTGAAGGATGGTTACATTACTCCCCACAAGACCAAACTAACTTCAGCTCGGAAGGGGTGACAAATCTCCATTTTTTTGCTGTGATCTTGTGAGTACAATGTTGTTCTAGGATTCTTTCGGTGAGTTCCATTTTTCTAAAAGTGTGCTCTACATGGACCATGTATGTACTGTTGAAACTGTCAATTCATAGTACATTTTGCTTTATACTAATCACTTTTTGTATTTTTGCAAATAGGGGTGCTCAGCTTGATTTCAATGGGGACTGCACAAAATGTTCATGAATACATCGAATCATTCATTTCCACCACAAGAAAGGAGGTGCCCGTGAGTTCAAGGCGTTGCAACATATAAAGGCGAAATCATACAAGCTACATGCGAATTTGGTTGATTTTGGTGGAACCGCACAAAAGAACACTGGTTTATTTAGCACGAGGTGCCATGTCAATGTCGAACTGATGGAAAACCCTGCCCATTCCACAATCGTAGGCATTTGATATTTTGGAATGGGACAACCTTGTCAAATTTTGCTCATTGATTTTAGCAAGATATGCGTTTGATATTTTCGAATGGGACGCCCTTTGCTGTCAGCAGCGGCGATTAATTTTTTCTTTATTCTTTACATTGTTGAGGAAATCGTTAACTGGTAGCTGCTTGGTTGGCTAGAGAGTAGGGGATTAATTGGCTAATCGGCAAGTTAATCGGCCATTTAACCAATTAATCGGACGATTTTTCGGTTTATCGGCTACTTGGTGACCCTATGAGTAGGGATTAATCAACAAGTTAACTTGTATGCAGACTAGAAAGGACCGGAGGGAGTACATGTGAAACTGCTGCAAACGTGGTGATCACCCTGGGAATAATGCTAGTACGTATTGTTTTGCATGTTCATCCAATGCCGATGATACAGAATTGAACTAACGAAATAAATTCATTCATACGGTCGGATTTCATATAAACATGCCGGATTTCATTACATTTCATACATTCTTCAACTAAAAAGGGGTGTTTGTGGCCGCATGCATCTCCCAGATGCAGAGGCCGGGGGTCATCCTCCTTTTGAAAAAAAACTAAAAAGGGGTGCGCTGGAGGTATAATTAATTAACCGAAGCTACCCACCTGTGTCCCGCTGAGCCGAACAGAAGCTTCAGTGACTTAACTGCAGGTGCAGTTGCGTAACTGACATGTGGCCTGTTGGGCCCACGTGTCAGTCAGCCAACTGCACCAGCAGTTAAGTAGAAGCAGCGTTCTTCTCCAGCGCAGCTCTCCGACTCCACATCGCCGCCAAGAAGCTAACTGGCCGTCAATGGTCAACCCACCTAGCTTGGCTTCAACCGGAGGGTAGCAGCGGTGGCCTTACTTGGACCCGAGCGGCGGCGACCTACCGTGTTCTACTCTTCTTTGTTTTCTGTGTGGCGCGGCCTCGTTGGCAGCGGGGCGGGGCCTCGGCGGAGCCGGCGATGTCCTCTGTCTCGTTGGCGTGGCGGCGCCTCGGCGAGCGGGAAATCCTCCCCACGTTGATGGCAGGGTGGGGCTTCGGCTGAGCCGGCGATGTCCTCTGCCTCGTTGTTGGCGGGGCAGGGCCTTGGCGGAGCCGGCGGTGTCCTTTGCCTCGTTGTTGGTGCAGCGGGGCCTCGGCGGAGCAGGGCGTCGTCGACGCCAGCAGAGCGGGGAATCGTTGGAGCCGGCATTGTCCTCTGCCCCATCCTCGGTCTCGCCAAACAGCGCCTCGCCCGCTTCATCGCCCTCTTTGCTAGCCTCTGCTGTAGCCTCCGCCACCCGCATGCGGTACCGCCAGCGCTCGAGGCGGCCCTTGCGGGCGGAGCGGTACGAGTCGAGCAGCGCCTCCTGCTCTGCCCGCTCTGTGGCGATCTGCTACTCCGCCTGCATGTGCTCCTGGAGGAGATGGTGGTTGTAGGCGGCGTCGGCCTGCGCCTCCCGGAACTGCTCCTCACGCATCGGCCTCACCCTGTCCATATATTGGGACGGGCCTCGTCGATGGTCATGGTGCAATGCACTGGCAAGGATGGCGCGGAGGAGGGGGTTGGCGCCGGATCGTCGACTACCATGTTCTCCATTAGGACGTCGTCGTCCTCCGGCTGCCTGCCGGCAAGCCGGTCGGCAGCAATGGCTGCCATCTCCTTGTGGTCCGTCGTCCGCCCGTCCCGAAGAGCGCTGGAGCGCGAGGAAGCCATGGTTGGCAGTAGTGGTGTGGACAGGAGAAAGGGAACGGATGCGGATGACAGCGGCTATGGCCGGCGCAGCAGTTTATATAGCAATGGTGGGCGGGCGGAGGGACGGACGTGTGGCGCCGGAGTAGCCGCCTCACCAACCGCGTATCCTTAATGTGTGCGGCAGATGGACGGACGGACGTCACTTGTGTCGTTTGAAGGCGGAGCAATTGCCTGCATCGGGAAGCGGGGCGGCCGGCGCTGACTGTTTTGGGCGGAAAGCGCGCGCGGGCGAGGAGATGACTTTACTTGGATAGGATGACAATGGGGACCCACCAGGTCCATAGCCTCACCTACGCAAGTGCCTCCTTATTATATATATATATATATATATATATATATATATATATATATATATATATATATAATTTATTTTGCTTCCTCCTGGTTTTCGACATCACGGTCCCACACCATTATCAACCTATGTACTCTAGTCAATAAATGAGAGAATTGCACAAGAAGAGGCCGACAGCTGGGACCAAGCAACTCGAGCAGTATTTGTGTTTTTGAGGTGAGCACTGCAGATTTTTCGATGTTTACCCCAGATATTAATTTTCTCCTCTGAACAACAACGAAAAAATCGCTGCAGGTATTAGCTAGGCGGGTGTGGCCCGTCTAGCCTAGGCAGATATCCAGCTCGCTTATTAATTTTTTCAAGCTGAAAATGGCTAGCCCAGCTATACTTTTTTAGGAATACCGGGCAAGGTCAAGTTGTTATTCACCGCCTACTGGCTGCAAATCTTTCCTAGGAGGGATGCATTAGGCTTGACAAGAAAATGGGCTTTAAGAAATAATAAATGGGATGTAATTATAAAAACTGGGTAGTAACTATTAAAAATGCACCAAACAGTGATTACTTTATAAAATATTATTTTTGGAATATTGAAAATTTTAATTTCATTAATTGTTGCGGCGCAATGTTTCGTTGGATTTTACGTAATATAAATTTATATTGAAATTGTATTTAATCTGACTAGAAATTTCGGGATAAAAATATTCGGATCCCATCAAAATGTGGGAAATTTTTATTGAATTCTGTTTTGAACGGTTGGTTGAAATGGGTTGTAGTTTTAACAAACTGTAAATGGGCTGTAGTAAATTCCATTAGAACTAAAAAATGGGCTACACATTCTTACAAATCTCAAATGGGCTATAAGTTCTCTACCACACACTTCTGGCCTTACTAAGTTGACGCGTCCCTAAAAAACAGAGTTGGCGTATGCAAGGCTTTGTCAACTTATAGTCAACACACAGTTCTAGCAGCAGTGGCCATTGGATGTCCATCCAACAGATGCCATGCTTCTTCTTCAATCTCGGATATTCTAGCTTCACCCGCCCAAAAAATGATTCCTCCCCCTGACATATGGGGCGCACCGTTTCGGAAGCTGACCTGTGGGCCTACTAAGTTGACGTACCAAGGGCTTTGTCAACTTTGTCAATAATAAACGATTCTAGCTGCAGTGACCGTACGATGTCCATCCAACGGCCGTCGTGCTTCTTCAACCTCTGGTCTTCTTGCTCCACCCGCCCAAAGCAGCGCCGGTCGTGCCGCCTGTTCCTATCTCCCGTGGCCGGCTGTGCTGCCGCGGAGGCCTCGCCACCCCCTACTACTCCCACCGCTGGCCAGGCCATTCCTCCACTCACCCACACCCCATGTTATTCTGCGGCGACAGCAGCGCAGCCGAACCAGTGAACCCTCGTACTCCTCTCCGCGTGTGCATCCACTGCCGCATCTTCCCCGGCTCCGCGTCGTCCCCTTCCTAGGCCTCGCCGTCGTCCACCGCCGTGGTGCTCTCGGCGCGGCGTGGTCAACGTGGTCAAGGAACGACTTCCATCGGACGTGGACTGTACGTGGAGAGCCTGACAGCTGGGTCCACGGCAGCCGCAAGGAAGTGCCTCCTTATTACGCGCAAAATAATTATTCCTCCACCTGACAGCGGGGACCCACCGGACGGGCCACCGTATTTCGTGAAAAAATGATTCGCCCCCTGACTGCTGGGACCCACGAGCTACATCTTCGCACGCAAGGAAGTGCGTCCAAAAAAAACGATTCGCCCCCCCGAGTGCTGGGACCCACCAGCTACACCTTCGCACGCAAGGAAGTGCGTCCAGGAAAAAAAAACGATTTGCCCCCCTGACTGCTGGGACCCAGCAGCTACACCTTCGCATGCAAGGAAGTGCGTCCGGGCAAAAAAACGATTCGCCCCCTGACTGCTGGGACCCACCAGCTACATCTTCACAGGCAAGGAAGTGCCTGACAGTCGGGGCCCACCTGGTCGAAGCGTACGCAGCGTTGTCATTCTGGTCGCGAACGTGTACATACATACTGGTCGATGTAGAGGCGCGCACGTGTCGTAGTAGAGGCGCGCATGTAGCATTTACACGTACGTACAGCGGCCAGGGTGCAAGAAAGAAAATACGGCCATGTATGTGTACATACGGGCGGAGTCTCGAACGCCTAGTCGCGCATACGTACGGCGAGGGCTCGTGTTCATGGGGAGGCAACGAAATGTGTCGTGTTCATGGGGAGGCAACGGAATGCGTCGTGTTCATGGGGAGGCAACGGAATGCGTCGTGTTCATCGGGAGGCAACGGAACGCGTGGGAGCCAACCGGCTTGGACGGAACAGGCGATGGGAACGAGGCCTGGCGTAGCGCACAACGGAGGAAACGGACCTCCTACGGTCGAAACAGGGGTCCTGTTGATCGGGAGGGGTGTGGCGTACCACAAAACGGAGGAAACGGACCTCCTACGGTCGAAACGGGGGTCCTGTTGATCGGGAGGGGTGTGGCGTACCGCAAAACGGAGGAAACGGACCTCCTACGGTCGAAACGGGGGTCCGCAAAAAGGGACTCCACGGGATACTGTTCATCTCCACCGTCGACCTCCTCCAGCCTCCACGGGCTACCGTCGACCTCCTCCAGCCTCCACGGGCTCCTGTTCATCCAGCCTCCACCGCGCGCTACTCCCCTGGCTACTGTTCAACCACCCCTCCACGGGCACCCTTCCACCATCTACTGTTCATCCAGCCCTCCACACCACGGAGTCCTGTTCAACCACCCCTCCACGGCCACCCCTCCACCGTCTACTGTTCATCCAGCCCTCCACACCACGGGGTCTTGTTCATCCAGAGGCAACGCCACCGCTCACTGTTCATCCAACCCCCCCAAGCGCCTTGTTCATCAATCAATCGGCTTGATTAGCAGCGAGCGAAGAATCACTCCATCGGGTTCGATTAACAGCCATCGATCGATCGCCGGGTTCGATGAACGCGTAGCCTGCAGTCAATCCTTTCGGGTTGATTAGAGCCCAATGCCTCGCTCGGGTTCGATTAGAGCCAACGCCTACACACACGCAGCGTGTGCGTGTCACGAGAAACACGATCGCTCGGCCCCGACCTCCCACCGTAACCGGCAACTCCCCGAAATTTTCCTACCCCTCGCTTCTACCATGTTTTTTTCCGTCATGGATGGCCCAAAGAATGTCATGCAGCTGCGTCTCCGGCCCGCCCAGGACGAAAAGCCCATTTTCTGTCATGATTTTTTGTCATAGAAGTAGGAGCCCACCACATCTATGATGATACCGGGTTCTGTCACAATTATCGTCATAGAAGTGTCATATGTATGATAGAAAAAAATTTCGTTCGGCCCAAAATGTCACGGATGTGTCTTTTTTGTAGTGCTTCCTCCGTCACGGAGGAGGACGTCAAAAAGTTAAGAAAGGCCAGGTTTCTGACCGGCGAGATCCTGCACCGGCTGCCTGCTCAAGGGCAGGTCATTCCCACTCCCAAACCCGGCGAGAGCGTTGTGTTCGTATCTCACTTCCTCCGAGGGCTAGGCCTTGCCCTAGATCCCTTCCCGAGGGGGCTCATGTTTTACTATGGGCTGGATTTCCATGATCTGGCTCCGGATTCTATCCTCCATATCTCGTCGTTCATCGTCATGTGTGAAACTTTCCTCCGTATTACCACTCACTTCGGCCTGTGGCTCAAGACCTTCAAGGTGGAGCCGAAGATGATTGAGGTGCGGCATGCAGAGTGCGGAGGCGCAGTAATAAGCAAAGTACCGGCGCCCCATGGCCAGAGGGTTCTTTCCAGGAGGTGTCCAGCTTATGGCAACGAGAATGGTTTTATATCACAGCCCCCAGGGGCACCAAGTGCGTGGCTCCCCCTATTTTTCGCTCGGGCCCCTCGCCACGACTAGCGTCATGGGTCAACAAGGGGCTAGACTGGGGGCCAGTAAAGGATGTGCCAATATTGTAGAGCCGTATCCAGGATCTCCTAGAGAGAGACATCAGTCTAATCACGGTAATGCAAGTCATGTTAATTCGTTGAGTCCTGCCCTGAAAACGTCGTCCCCTCCGCATGTGGGAGTTCAACCCGGAGGGACCGCGAGCTATCCATAATTTCCTTGGCATGACGCCTGAGGAGATGTATAAATTGTTCTTCGGACCACAAATAATGTGTCTGGACACCACCGAGGATGTGGGTTTGAACTGCAATCGTCCAGATACCCAAGTAAGTAGTCTTGTAACCGAACACGCTGTATCTTTATTTATCACGAAATCATTCTGAAAAGTCACTCTCTGACCAGGACTGGGTAACAAAGGCGAAGATGATCAGGTGTCCGGCCCCCTTCCCTGAGGTCTCACCGGATCCTGTACTAGCCAGGATGCTGGAGCTCGCACCTTATCAAGCGCCCTTAGGGGAAGACAAAGGGGGGAAGAAAGAGGCTAACGCCTCTGCGAAGGAGGATAATCGGGGGGAAGAAACTGAAATTCCCCCTTCCCAAGGAAAGAAGAGGACCGCCTCTGAAGACCCGGAGACAATGGTCTCCAAATGGGGGAAGAAATCTTCGCCAGAGGGTCCTGCCCCGGGAGGTACCTCGGCCGCACAATGCCCGCTAGGGGGTCAGCCCCCAGCTGAGCAGTAAGTAGAAAGGGGACTTAATAGTAAAAAAATGTCCTGCTTTGCTTCTGAGGAAAATAACCGAAACACTTATCTTGTAGTCCGGATCATAGCCATTCTCGGCAGAGTTCGTCTTCGGGGGATCTTCTTCCGGAGATGATGGAGAGCGAAACGCCTCCCCATGCCCTCCCAACTTACGAGGCGGGCGACCCCGAGGTGTCGTCGCGGAGGGCTTCTCCTGATCCAGCAAGGCCAGAGGGTAATCCTTTGGCCACCCAAAGTCCTCAGTATCCGGCTTTTGAAGAGAGCAACCGGAAGGGTCCGGCACCACCTGTTATGCGGTCGGACGCACTGAAGGATCTGCTAGAGCAGGCGACTATCTCAGAAGCGCATCGTACGCTAATGGGTACGGTGGTTGAGAGGATTTCATCCGCCGAAAGCGGGTTGCATGAAGACTTTATGAGTCTGCTGAAAGGTTTTGAGGTACGTGAAATGATGTGTATTTTTTACAGTACCGCACATGTTAAGGTGTGTCCTATGCAGATAGTAGCCCCTGAGACTCTGGTTGCTGTCGAAAATGGCGGCAAACAGAGGATCATAGTCCCAGGTAACAATCCGGCCGTCCTCATATGCAGGTAGCGGAAGGTCTGGTGGCCAGCCGGACTGGTGAGTTTGACGAGCTAAAGCGGCAACTTGATGCGGCGGATGTCGACATCGTGCTTGTCAACAAGCGGCTTGACGAGGCACAGGGTATGTGATTTCTCCAGTGATCGGTACGTAGTAAGAGGAGCATGATACCAGTATCTTTAATATGTTGCGACTGCAGATGGAGCTACGGCCATGGAGACCCTTCGAGCGGAACTTGCCCGGGCCAAAGAACAAGCCAGGAAAAGTGATGCGGCCACCCTAAAGGCGGTCGAGGAGCTGAGAGCCGAAAAAGCTGCTCATTGCCGAAGCAAGGAGGAAATAGCCAATATGGCTGTGGAATTGAAGGATGCCGCCGGCCGTTACGAGCTTCTCAAAAAGGAAGATCGAACAAAGATGACGGACCTGGAGAAGGCCACGGCGGCGGCTAAGGACGCCCGCTCTACAATTAGAGCGATGAAGGAGGAGCTGCGTCACGTCGGGGATATCGCGGCTGGGAAGCCATTTTTGCTGCGAATGAAGTTCGTAGATCCTCAGTATGCTCCGCTGGATCGGCTGTGGAGTTCTGCGGATGCTTATCTGGATTTGGCCGCAAGTGCCGCTGATGCGGCCGAATACTTCAAAGATCAAAAAGATCGCGAAATGGAGAAGCTGTTCTGGTCACAATTTAACGTTCCAGCGCGTCCGCTTCCTTTGAATGAGCGGATGGCCGAATGGGCCGAGCTCCATAGGTTGTCAGGGCTCGCCATGAGGTCTGTTGTGGATTATCTATGGCTGGAAAGGCCAAGGCCGAACAGTTATTTTAGTTTGGTGCAGCAATTCCATGGTACTGTGCCGCGCATCAATGCTATGAAGAGGTCGGCGTGCATCGAGGGTGCGTGGATGGCGCTTGCCCGTGTTAAGACATACTGGGCGGAGATGGAGGCCAGCGCAATTGCAACCCCGAGTTCGGCCGTTAGTCGAGTAGCTGCCGAGCACTACTTTGACGAAGTCCTTGAAGGTGCTCGTTCAATAGTGGCTCAATGCTCGAAGAATATTATGTTCTAGTCACATGTATTCCCATTGGAAAACAATGTTTTACCGAATTGTAGAGGCTATTTTTATACTTTTGCCTGAAAGTATGATGATGCCTCTTGTGCGGCCGTTTATGTATATATTTATATAACCTGAAAGTTTGCAGTCGACGACTTCAGCCCCCACGAGTATAATGCGGGGGTGTTCGCAGAAGATGCGTGTTCACACTTGATCCAACGTCTTGGTCCATTAAGGAGGTGATAGCGCAGCAAACGAGGCAACCGGACTATATTTCTTTAACACTTCCACTTAGCCATAGGAGTTTGACAGTGGGGCTACTATATAGCCCCTGGTGGCTCTACGCTCATCCGAATGCGGGGCGCGTACATGCCTGGCCGGTAATCGGCCCTTCGTTAATGCGGAGGAATCCCGAAGATTCCGTTAGGACATAGAGTGGTTGACCAGTCTCGCGCTTTATCATGACAGTCAGTTTTCGGCTTTCTCTACTGAGGTGCTCGTCCGGCCGAACCAGGGCACAATCGCAGTAGTTCTCCTGGTGCCGCCTTAGCCGATAGAGCGGAACATAAGGTAGCAAAACACAGGAGCCGGGCAAACCCAACATTTGACCAAAGACATGATTCGGAGCTGATGCATATAAGTACAAACTCGCGACGCCGAACACTCCCTAAGGTATTCGGTCTTTCAGATATATACCGGGCTAAATGACGCCCTTAGATAATGAGCCCCTAGTGTCCGGGTACGAGCAATATTCTGACGTGGCCACATGCCAAGAACGTCAGCATCCTTCTCGGTTGTATTGAGAATCCGGAGGATGTGAACAACAAAACACAGTAAAAAAGGTTTACGAGGGTCTTAATCTAAAGAGAAACCTTTGAGCGGGTCCTCGCTGCTGCGTCTGCGCTGTGTCTCCGCGCAGCCGTATCACGGGACGGGTGTAGTACGATTGTCATCTGTAAAAGAGAGGAACTTAGTTGAAAGTTGTCGTGCAAAAAATTGGCTATGATAAATAAACCATTTAAAAGTTAAGATGGGTAAAGTTGAGCCAAACTATCACTGAGAAGCCCCTGGTACCGTCTACAAGGGTATAACCATCAAACCAATCTCTATCCAATGATTAGCCGGACTCGCCTAAATGTGTCCGTGGTCTTAACGACCGGTCATCTGTTCTGGTGGTGAGGCCGTCTAGTGTTCAGCTGTTAAAGCAGCCGTACATTCTTCTGCTCGTAAGGAGCGCTTAACATTTCCATATACTGTGATGATGCCACGCAGACTGGGCATTCTAAGCTTAAGAAAAGCGTAATGCGGTATTGCATTAAAACGAGCAAAAGCCGCTCGTCCAAGTAGTGCTTGATAGCCACTTCGGAATGGAGCAATGTCGAAGGTTAACTTTTCACTTCGGAAGTTGTCGGGCGAGCCAAAAACAACCTCTAGTATTAGAGAGCCGGTGCAGCGAGCCTCTGTGCCTGGTATTACTCCCTTGAAGGTAGTATTACTGTGGCTGATTTTTGTTGGGTTTATCCCCATTTTGCGGATGGTGTCCTGATATATCAGATTTAGACTACTGCCGGCGTCCATAAGGACTTGTGTCAGATGGTATCCATTTATTATTGGGTACAGCACCAATGCAGCTGATCCTTCATGCCGGATGCTTATTAGGTGATCCCTGCAATCAAAAGTGACCGGGCAAGCCGACCAGGGGTAGAACTCAGGGGTGACGGGCTCTATGGCTTGTTTATTTCAGAGTACATATTTGTTTCTCCTCTTTGTCACGTGGATCACGTTTACTATCTTGACTTCTGGTGTTCTGTCCCCCAGTGCCTTGCTGGCGAGGCTCATCCTCGTCTTCGCTCGGTGTGTCCTCCCCCTTGTGTTCGGCGTTTAGCTTGCCGGCCTGCTTGAAGACCCAGCATTCTCTGTGGGTATGATTTGCAGGTTTATCGGGGGTGCCTTGGATCTGACATAGTTTTTCTAGAATTTTGTTTAGGCTGGTCGGTCCATCTCTATTGCCTTTAAAGGGCTTTTTCCGCTGACCCGGTCGAGAGCCCGTGAATCCGGCGTTTACCGACGTGTTATCTGGGATGTCTTCTTTGTTCCGACGCTTGTTTTTACTGCATCGTGGTTTTCCATTGCCATCCTTGACTTTGGATGTGCTTGGGTCGCTGGTGCTGCTTCGGGCTAACCAGCTATCCTCGCCCGCGCAAAAGCAGGTCATAAGGCCTGTTAGGGCTGCCATTGTTCTTGGTTTTTCTTGGCCGAGGTGTCTGGCAAGCCATTCGTCTCGGACGCTGTGCTTGAAAGCTGCTAAGGCTTCGGCGTCCGGACAGTCGACAATTTGGTTCTTCTTAGTGAGAAACCTGTTCCAAAGCTTTCGGGCTGACTCTCCGAGCTGTTGAATTATATGATTCAAATTGTCTGCGTCCGGAGGTCGGACATAAGTCCCTTGAAAATTAGCCCGAAAAGCATCCTCGAGCTCCTCCCATCTTTCGATGGAGTTTTCGGGGAGGATTTTTAGCCAGTGCCGAGCTGGTCCTTTGAGCTTGAGGGGCATGTATTTGATGGCATGGAGATCGTCTCCACGAGCCATATGAATATGGAGGATGAAGTCCTCAATCCAGACCCCCGGGTCTGTTGTCCCGTCGTACGCCTCTATGTTCACTGGTTTGAATCCTTCTGGAAATTCATGGTCTAATACCTCGTCGGTGAAACATAGGGGGGTGTGCGGCACCCCTGTATTTAGCTGCACCATGGTGTTCGGACGGTTGTGATATTTGGTTTTGGTTGATTGCTGGAGTGCGTTTCCTTGATCTGTAGATGGATCTGGTTGCGCTGGTCCTTTGATGCGAGTCCTCGCGTGGGTCATGTACTGACTTATGTGCAGCCTCGTTGGCCGCTCTATCGCAGCCACGAGGTCGTTGATCCGACTGGTCGGCAGCAGCTTTCGCTTTGGGTAGCTCTTCATGTGGTGACTGCAACCATACATTTCTGCCGTATCGAGCACCTTGTTCCATCTACTATTGAGTGTGCTTTGTGCAGCCTTGAGCCTTTGCTTCTGCTTCTTCAGACTCCTTGCAGTAGCGATAAGCCTTCTATGGAGGTTCTCTTGCTCCAGCTGCCTTTCCGGGATGATGTGTTCATCGTCATCCGGACTGTTCTCTTCTCCGGAGACGGGTTGATTAGCTTGACGCTTTGCGTCGCCGTGTTCGGTCAGGGGCTCCATACTTTGTTCGTCGTCCGCTGGCTCACCCTGCTCTATCGCTGGGTCTATTTGGTCGTCATTTCCTCCGGAGTCGACCGTGGTATTGTTTTTTCTTGCGTTGTTATCGCTGTTTTTGCCGAGGCGGGATTTGGAGAGGTGCCTACGGCGCCGCTTTGAGTGCTTCTCGAGGGAGCTATCTTTCGCTGCATCTTTCCATTCCTCATCATCATTTTCTTTGGGTGTATCCACCATGTATATGTCATGTGATGAAGTGGCGGTCCAGCGCCCTGTTAGCGGTGGTTCCTGTTCGTCTCCTGCATTGTCCATACCATCGATGTCTTCGGAGTCGAAGTCGAGCATGTCGATTAAACCATCGACAGTGGCTACTAAGTGGGTGGAGGGTGGGGGGTGAATTTCTTCGTCATCTGCATCCCATTCTAGCCAAACATAGTTCGGCCAAGGTTCTCCTGACAGGGAGAGAGACCTTAACGAGTTTAGTATGTCGCCGAAGGGCGAGTGCTGAAAGATATCCGCGGAGGTGAACTCCATGATTGGTGCCCGATCGATTCGATAGGCATGGGCGCAGGCGGTTCGGAGTCCGTGGCCGGAGACGAGTCCAGCGGTTCGGCGTCACGGTTCTCATGAGGGATAAGGTTAGTATTCGGCTCTATCGCCACTGAGGGTGCAGCCTCCAAGGCGGGGTCTATCCGTCCGTCCTCGGATGGCGCAGTCCGTTCCGGATTGAAGGCCAGAGTGGTTGCTGGCGTGATTTCCTGAACACTGTCCGACGGCAGAGCTACATCGTGCTCGTTATGATCGTGCGGCGTGTGACGACCGGTTTTCAGGGTATTAATTTCCAGAAAATGGCCCTTGTGCTCATCAGCCCCCGGATTACTGTTAGCTGATGAGGCACCAACTTGATACAGAAATTCCAAGAAAAATACAAAATATGTAGTACAAGACCATTCTGGCCTGTGAGTACAACAAATGATTTCTAGTGGTTGATGGCGGAAGCGGTTTGTGGATCATCAGTGTCTATGGGATTCCATTTCCCACAGGAACAGCTGACCAGGATAACTCCTATCTTCGCGAGGCTGCTATCACCATTGCTTAGGTTCCGGGACTGTCATAACGGTCGCTCCTCTCCGCGCCAGAAATCTGGCCAAGACAATAGCCAGGGACAAGCCAGTGAGTACTTTTGAATGTACTCGCAAACATTATGAACAGGGGTTTAATATAACAACGATAATTATGTTCTGAAATATTTTAAGATCATGACGTCAGTCACAAAAATAAAAAAAATCTCTGATGTATGCAAGCAGGTTACTTATGGATATGCAATAACGTAGTAGTAATAAAATGCACCGATCGGGTGTCTGAAGCGACGCCTCGAAAGGTTAGTAAAGAAAGGGAAATGCCTCAGTCGGGCGTCTGAGCGACACCACATAAAGGGCTTATAAAATAAATAACAAGCATGCCAGAGTCGGGCGTCTCGGCGACACCACATAAAGAGCTTATAAAGAAAATAAATAACAACCATGCCACAGTCGGGCGTCTCAGTGACACCACATAAAGGGCTTATAAAAAAACAAGCATGCCACAGTCGGGCGTCTTAGCGACACCACATAAAGGGCTTATAAATAGTCACAGTGAATATCCAGGAGGTAGAACCATCCCAGGGATATTCGATAATTCCAATAATATAACGGGTTAGTCCACAACAAAATAATAATCATAATCATCACAAGTCTCAAGTCGTGATCCCAGTTCTGGTTTAACAGTTTCTCCTCCGAAGACCGACACTAAGACCGACACTCGACCCATCCCAGACTGTAATCCTTAACCATGGACACGGCTATTCGAATAGGTTTAATCTCTGCAGAGGGTGTACTCTTTACCCACGAGTAACGGATTCCTTTAGTCCATCGGGACTAATTTCGTCTCTGACCTTTTAGTTGAGAACACACCTAACACACACACCAGCTTAACTTACGGTGTCCGGAATCACCTCGACCTTTGTCAAGCAAAACTCTAAGTGGGAGGCTACAACCTCGGCGTAACATGGGATCACAAAATTTATACAGCGCAAACTAGGGAGCTACCCCTTGGCTACAACAGAAACACCCATGCTCCCGGACCAGGTGGCATGCCTACGGATGCCTCCGGTATCTTCCACCAAGGCCTCTCTGTACGGTGTGTGCTAGGAAAGGGGTTGACAACTTACTGAACCGTACCCTACCTATGGCAGGGACAAGTGGCAGCACGAAACAAGTATGGGCGTTACCGGAACAAGAATCGATCTACGGTCGACTCAGGAGGTTTAAATATTCCTTGCATGATTAGCATAACAATATATACATCAACCAACAGACGGAATCGTCACGCGACATACCCCCTCATGCCATACCGGACACAACCGTCTCGACGGAGGGCTAGGGACAAGACCGTGTCTACCCAAGACAGAGGCTTTCCCAGATTCCCTTCCGGTATGCATGAAAGGCATATGACGGTGATTACCATCACAACCATATCAAACTCCAATAGCATGAAATCATTAATATGCACTCATGAGTAGGAACATATCATCACATAAAATGACGTATACCCTGTGTCGAGGTGGTGTTGTCACCGTGTCAAATAACACACACAATATTATGCCAGGGTTCAGAATGCTTGCCTTCAAGTCGTGGGGAGGCAGGGTGCATTCCAAAACTCTTGAAGGCTTTCTCCTCTCTCCATAAATCCTATTTTTTTAAAACAATATATAGTTTAAAAACAGTACCAAAAAGTTGTCTGAATTTTTTTGAAATAAATCTTAACATAAACTAGATAATATTTGAAAGAGGTAGGAAAAAGAATCAACTCATTTGGAGTTATATTTAAAAAGTTATAGCTAGTCAAAGTTTTGGTAAAAATCCGTTTTTAATGAAAACAGAAAAAGAAAACGTTTCAAACGAGATTACGCTTTTGGTCAGAGGAGGCGTACTTGGGGTTTTATGCCTCCACTTATCCATCGTGGACCGCGCGGGGAGTCGCTGACAGTGGGTCCAGGGGGCCCACTAGTCATGTTTGACTGGTCTCCACTCCCTCTTCTTCCTCTGCCCAAGCAGAGGCGGGACTCCGGCGATCGTCGCCGGTGAACGGCGGTTCTTCGCGGGGAGCTGAGGGCGGGGATGGATCCGCGGATCTGGGGCGGTCCTTCCGGTGGTTGCAGGGTCATCGGGGGTGGAGGGAATCGCCGGCGGCGAGCTCTGCGGCGGAGGGAAAGCTTCGGTGGATTTGGGGGCTCGGGCTAGGGTGACGCTCCGTAGTAGTTGGGGGTCTTGGTGGCTCCGCAAGACTATGAGGAGCCGAGTGGTGGTGATGGAAGGGTGGGGGAGGCCCTGGTGGCGCCGGGGTGAACCGGAACGAGGCGGCGGCCGAGCAGGCCGGAGAGGTTGAAGACGGCCTTCTCCTCTTCAATTGATGGCAACGGGGCACTTGGAGGACGGCGTGAGGCTGCCTGAGTGCTCGGGGGAGATCGGGGGCTTCCTTTTATAGCACCTTCATGTCGGTTCGTGGCGGCCGTGGATGAGCTCGTCGGCGGACCGCCCTACTGTGCTGCAGGGCGACGTGGCGGTGGCTGGCTAGCTCCAGGGGCTAATGACGACCACTCCTCTGTCGAAGGAGGCGAGCTGGTGCACTGTGGTGGTTTGGGCGGAGCTGCCCATGGCGGTGGCGGATGTGGCCGCAGGCGTGCCGCCAAGAGGCTGGCTGGCGACGCTGCAGGGGGCGAGGAGGCGGTCGGGGCTTCTGGTGCGACGTGGCGAGAGGGAGAGGATCAGGATGAGCTCGGGGAAACTTATCGAGCGTCTTGGCTCGGACGCTAAGCACGCGTGCAAAAGCGCTGTGCTCTGCTTTCGCGCTCTGGCGTCTGCGGCACTCGTTCGACGAAATGCCAGGGCGACCAAAACTGCTAGAGAGCCACTGCAAATCCACAGGCCTAGGTTAGAGATAGTTAGAAAGCTACTAGACAACTTGGTTTGGACAAGGGGGAAGTTCACAACACAAAACTTTCAACCATGCCAAATCTGTCTATGCACACCGGGTGTTTGACAAAATGCCAGAGGCATCTAGGCAGTACTTGGGGTGGTCAAATCTTCCAGAGTGGGGTCTCTTTAGATGCACGAGGGTGGTGTGGTTAGTTTGCCAAATGGAGAAACTTGTTAGTGCAATTTTTGCAAAACTTCAATTCTGGTCAGGGGGTAAATGGCATCATCACATGAACCAAAAATGTCCCAATGGGTGCATGCTCCTGGACTTAGGGGTTTTGTAGGGTTGAATACAAGCAGGAGAAAGCACAAGGTCACTAGAGCAAAAATAAATAGGGTTGCAGTAGAAATCACAAGGCTGGACCAGAATGAAAAAGAGGTTGATTCACTCAATTCTTCCAAAGAACATCACTAGGTTTTTGCATAAAGTTGTATTGCATGCTACCACTGACATCCCATAATTTTGGTGGAGTTTTTAAAGAAATATTTAAATAGGCTTTAGTGCAAAACTGCCCACTGGACCAGATTTGAAAATTAGGTGTAGAACTCAAAATATTCAATGAATGAAATATATTTTTGCATAAAAGAGATTTAGAAACATCACATGACATCTCCAAATTTTGGTTGGAATTTTAGTTAAATCTATCAAATGGTTGTAGTTCAAAAAGAGCTCCAAAACTAATGGAAGTCATTTTAAGGAATAAAGCTCAGAGAGAAATAGTTGCATATTTAAATCTATTGATTAAGAATTGTTATATTGAGAGAGCATAGAAGTCCAATACATTTTTGGAAAGTTTCCACTTGGGTAAAACTCCTCAATATTAAAGAAAAGGGGTTCTGAAATCAACAGAAAATCCAGAAGGCAAAATTTTTTTAACTCCTGGCAAAATCTTAATAATTAAAACATGGTTAAATTTTTGCGGTGTTACAACACTACCCCCCTTAAGAAAAAAAATCTCATCCTCGAGATTTGCTAAGGATTGTTTTTTTTTGAAAATAATACTTTTACCAGGTCAAAATAATTACTATACTTGAGCGGTAAAATGCGGCTACAGTGAGAGGGCAATAAGTGGGGTGAAACCACAGTGTGGGACACTGGTGCTGTGTGGAGAAATCCACGTTTTAGGGAAAAACGAGCGATCTCTACGATGGACGTTTAGAATAAATTCTAAATTCAAAAATACGCTGGTCGTACCCGAGAGCACAGTGCTCCCTCTGGCTGACAGGTGGACCCAGGGCCCACTATCGGTCTCTCCTTCTTCCTCTGGCTCTCTCTTCTTCCTCTCTCCTGCGCTTTCTCCACCGCGACGCCCTAGCGCCGAGGGCATCTAGGCCGACTGCGGTAGTCTTGTGGCGTGCTTGCTGCGGTGCAACATGCACTCACCTCTCGGGCAGTCTGCTGTCGGCCTTTGCTTTCATGGATTCGCCTCGAACACCGGCGATCGGGCGACGAAGCGGCGGTGGACCTCGCCCACCGTACACCGATCTCGAGCTATAAAACGACCGCGGTGCTCCTTCTTCTTCTTCTCACCTGGCCTTGCTTCTCCTCCTCCTTCTCCTCCATTGCTGCTTACCGGAGCTCGAGACGAGGCTCTAATGGCGGAGGCGGTGCCGGACTGGTACGTGATCCTGGTGTGCGGAGGGCTGGCGACAGTGCTTGGGCTCTCCGTGCTCCTCTGTGTGATGATCCTCGATGATCGCCGTGATGCTGCCGCTCGGGTGCTGGCTCTCTGCGGTGGCGGTGATCACGAGGACTAGGTTTGACGCCGGGTGTTAACTGTTGTCGGTGTGCCGGAGGTGATTAGTATCCGGATGATTATCCGCTAATCTCTCCTTTGGAGGCTGTGGTGCGCTTAGGGAGGGATCGGTGAGATGCAACACGGTTACGTGTCTTTGTAAACAGTGTAAGAGTCTGAGTGGTTGTGGATCTGCTGCCATGGTGCCGCGTGAATAAAAATATAATCCATGTCGTGAGAAGATAAATGATGCAGCAACTCAGGGATAAGAAATCTCACTCCAGGATTTTTTTGCGAGGACAATGGTTAACTTAAAAAAATCACAAAGAAAACTACTCATATTAATAGAAACCAAATAATCGACTCGTCGCACAAACTTAGGGTACCATGCATAAGTTACAACGTAATAACAAATGTTGCAAATAATAAACACAGCAGTGACTTCTAAAATGAAGACGGTAACTGGACGGGGTCTCGCGAAAATGTCTCTGGTACTGGGACACACTCTTCTTCTATTGGGGAAAGTGGATTGACCAGTCGATGTATGTGTCTCTCCTGGTCGGGCCTCAGTGGTCTGCCGAAGGCAATCCGAGGATTCAAATCAGCGAGACTCTGGAGATAACCCATTACTCGCTGGTTCAAACGTTCTTGAGTGATGACGTACTCGACAAGGTTGGCCAGTACTGGGTCTCTCTCAAATCGTCCACCAGGAAAAGATATTACTTCTCCGGGTGCTGCACGGCTCGGAAAGTAATAATACCCTCGTTTGCTGGCATAGGGTACCGCGAATCGAAGGCGATCAAGCGCTTCGTAAGCAGCAGCTTCTATGGCCATATGTGGGGTTGGCATAGATTTCCCCACAAAGGAGACCTCCGTTGGGTCTTGGTTGGAGTCTACGGGAGGGATGTGTACTGCTGCCCAATATTTCGAGGTGGAAGGGGTGATTCTCGATTTGAACAGCTCGTACTGGGGTGGCTGGGTAGAACCCATGGTACTGCAGGTAAAGTCCCACAATATTTTGACAAAGCTACCCGGGGTTGCATCTGGGGTTCTTAGATAAATAATAGGGCTCGGCATGGCAAGAAATGGTTGTGAGGGTGGTGCACGAGGTGAGGGTTTCTTGGCAAGGTCACGAGGTGGCCTTCTTATATAGCATCCGGGCTGGTTATTTACCGTGGTGAAAGGTAATAAATTTGCTACATCAGCTCCAAGGGTCGGGGTCAGAGCCACAGATACACATATCTCACAAAAGGGACGTGTTACTGTGGGTGTCGTCGGGGTTGATTTTGGTAGCTGTGCCTGAAATAAAAAATGCAACTGCAGGCTGACACAATTATGCAAGGTTACTATTAAAACAGAGGCACATCAACAGGCTTCGTTTATTTACAAGGTCACACGATTACAAAGCGAGGATACACTAGAATTCGGCACTACTCGGGTGACTTAGTCTACCCCGTTTATATCCAAACGGGCGTGCCTTGTGGATGTCGAGGATTCTCCACGGGTCTTGTCGGGGATATACCCCGCGGCGTAAACCGGCCGGAAGTATAACCCGGCCGGACTTGGCGGTTTACTGAGATCCGGCTGGCACTTGGCGATTCACTGGCGACTCGCCCTGACCTGGCGGTTTACAAGCAACCCACCTGGTCATTATGACTCACTGGTGATTCGGCGCGCGGGACAGACAGATGACAAGGCCCAAGACCCAGAAGACCGGTTCACGTTTAATGGTGGGCCGGTTTAAGAGGAAAAGGCAGGAGGAATATTATCTTACAAGGAGCTAAGACCTGGACTTGTATCCGGTTTGTATTAGCGATAGACTAGTCCTAATCCTAATAGGACTCTACATGTAACCCGCCCTCCAACATATATAAGGAGGGCAGGGCTCTAAAAAGGGACAAGTTCCACAAGTTGGACAAGTTAGGTTTAGACAATAGCTCTCGAGTTAGAGCACTCTTGTAACGCGTGATCATCATCATCAATATCAATGAAGCGGGACGAGGCTTTTACCTCCACCGCGAGGGGCCGAACCTGGGTAAAACCTCGCGTCTCTCGTCCCGCTCAACCCTCTCAAGCTACCACATAGATGCGTTGGCCTCGCGACTAAGTCCTGGCACTAAGGACATCTGCCGTGACAAATCCACGACAGTTGGCGCCCACCGTGGGGCTTGCGCACGGTGGTGTTGAGTTCTTGAAGGGATCTTTTAAAGGGATTGAGAAGTTTGCAGATTTTTGGATGAAGAAAGATTCAACGTGGAAGGATTCATATTAACTACAAGTTCATCCGTCAAAGAAGTTTTCAGCGGCGGCATATACAGAATTCAGATACAAGAGAAGCTAGGGTTTCAGCTTATGCGCCGCTGCACGCGTCCGTAGCGATCGTCAAATCCAACAAATCAATGTTTGCTGCTGGGATTAATCCGAGACTAATTGGCGTAAAATAACTGCTGCTACTTGTCCGGTTTACGAAAAGAGAAAAAACAGTGTGTACAGAGATTGAGAGACCCATGTACCCACGTGAAGATGAAGATCAAAAAGAAAAAGGGAAAAAAGGGGCGAAGGATAGGGGCCACGACCCGGGAGCAAATTGTCCTCGGACTCGGGCTCCTTCGTTGACCCGCCCCGTTGTCGACCTTGCCTTGCGCGCGCTGGTGCGACTTGAGTCTCCGGCCATCTCCGCCCGAGTCGCCACCTAACGCCATCTCTCGAGTCACCCCAAGCACCATGTTCCTCATCAAGTCGCGGGCGCAGCATCGCGCTGTTGCTATCTGTTGGTGTCCCACGCGTGGTGAGTCGCGGCTTCGCCGACGAGCCTCGCTGCCGAGCCACCTCACTGCGGGCCAACTTCACTGCGTCTGGGCCAAGTGGCCGCCGTGCCTCTGATTCAACCCAGCACCCAAGCCACAACTGCCCACGCTGGTCTCTGAGTCGCCGCCACGGTTCCGCGCTTTGAAGATGCCGTGTTCTACATCGGTTTATGGTTGGGTCAAGTCTGCTGGCCGTCATAGCTGCTACAAGCGGAATCAATCCAACTACTTGTGTGCTTGGCTGCTTGCTAGCTAGCGAGCTTTGTAAAATACGTCGTGGTTAAAAATCCAGCATCGTCTTGAGCTGTTTGTTTCTATGGCCGCCAGCGCATGGCCACGCTCCGTTCACCGTCCAGGTTCCAAACCGGCTGCGCGACATCTCATCTGCAATCGCCGCCGTGGCCCTCGTCAACTAGGCTGATGCCTTCACGCGACAAGTCGCCCGGTGTCAATTGTTTTCGATTATGGTTGAACGCTGCTAGACTCCGCCTCCTCTGCCAAGAAGCGGCCCAGAGCGGTCACCTCCGATGCCACGGTCCCTCATCAAGCCGGCTGCACGGTAACCACGGGCCTGGCGCTGCCCGGTCGTGTTGGCGTTGGACATGTAACGAGCTGCAGTGATCGCCATGATGGGCTCCCGCATCTCAAGACTGCTGTTGAAACGAACAAAGGATCAAAGGAAAATACTATGCTCTTGTGGTGAACAAAGGATCAAAGGAAAATACTATGCACCGCCATATTCATTTTCTCACAAGAAGGCGGAGGAGTACTACTACTCTTTGGATCATCAACAGGGAAAAAGCGCACGACCAACACATGACCTAACACTCCAAATTTCAAGACCACAGCCTCGGGCGCCGCTTCACGAACAGGCTGCGCATGCATGCGCTGAAGCATGCAGTAAAAAAAGAGAGCACGACCGGGCAGGCGTGGGCTATCCACGGCCACCACAACTGGATCAAACCGCTGGATTGACCCGGCCGCTCCCCCTGCTGCTGCGGCTCTGGCCGGCCGATCGTCGCTCCGTCACATCACCTCCATCGCCTCCGCGGCTGAAACCAACAACCGCACTACCAAACTTCGCCTCGTGTCATGATCCGCTCTGCTGCCTTCGTCGATCAGTGTCCCGGAGGGCGACGCACAAGTCATCTTTTGTCCAAGAAAAGCAGGACAATGGCTCACTGTTTATGGAGACAGACGAGATCATCTCTCGTTCAAATATCAGGTGATATCCATCTAAGGCCTATTTTATTAGTGCATATTATTTTTGTCAAGAAACAATTACTTTGGCATGTGGTATTTTTGACGCAGGACAATTGTTCATTATAAATGAGGTGTTATATTACGGGCACGGAGCACGTGCTAGCAACATTCTGCTGGCGTTTACGTCCGTGTCATGCCACCGATGAATGAGCGTGAGCAAGTTGCCGTCCATGTGGCCCGGTTTACATCAACTTGCCGGGACCACGCCCGCGATTAACTCGCCCGTCCGTGCTGGTTTATGACATCGGTGCCGATTTGCCCGTTTGCGCCGGCTTACAATGCCACGGCCGACTCATCCGTCTGCTCCTGCGGCTGACTCATCCCTGATTGATTTTAGCTTCACCGTGGTGATCATTAACTCCACGGCGGATGATTTTCGACATAACACATCAGGTGATATCCGTCCAGACTATTTTAAATAGCACATATTAAATTTTTTTCTTTTGAAGAACAATTACTCTGGCCTGCGATGTTTTTGATACAGGACCATCATTCACTACAAATATGTTTATACCATGGGTATGGAGCACGGGCTGACAATATTCCGCCCAACGATAGTCCTTAAAATATTACCCGATGAATGGACGCGCACAAGCCGCCGCCCGTACAGCCCGGTCTACATCAACTAGCCGGGACTGCGCATGTGATTGACTCGCGTGTCCGCACCTGTTTACAACGCCACGGACGACTCGCCTGTCCGCTTTAGCGGCCAGTTCACGCATCTGCGCCGGCTTACAACGAGGAGGATAACTTGCTTGTCCGCACCGGCGTACAATGCCGCGGCCGACTCATCTATGTTGCCTCTGATGCCGCGGTCGTCGTTACTGTCCATCTCTCGCGGCCTGGTCTACATCAACACACCAGGCCGCACCTTTCTGCATGAGCTGTTTATTGGGTATGAGCAAGTCACAGCTTGGGTAGCCCGGTTTCCTTTCAAATTGGAGGCAAATTATCATCAACCGCCGTCTGCACTGGATGGCTCAATGGGCAGGCGCACAAGTCGCCGCCACTATAGTTTGGTTAACTTCAAATCGCCAGTTGGAAGGAACCATTGGCCGAGTTGCTGACACGGCTCATACGGGATCATTTACAACCCGCCGCAGTCACCTCAACCTTCGGTGGATTCACATCGTGCTATCAACACCAATGATATACAAGTTATGCCGGTTTATATCACGGTCAAATATGGAGAGTTTCGAGCCAACTCCTTGAGTCACCTTGAGACTCGGGGGCTACGATGACATGATTCAGTAAATCTTGCCAGTTTCAGCAAATTTACGAACCCCAGGACGATGGAGGGAAAGATAACCCGGTCCCGGAGGCTACTGTTATTTGAAGGCCGTCAGAAAATTTCCGGCTTAGAAAGTATATGACAGTTATAAAATCCCGGCTCAATGAAGAAGTTCCGGATCATCAGAAAGGATTCCGGTTTAAAATCCGGCTCAAGGGAAGTCAGTCTCACTGAAGCTCTCAAATATCCGGTTTACAATCCGGTTCAAGGAAAATCTGTCTCCCGCGAAGCTCCAAAGCTCTCAAATCCGGTTTAAGAATTTCCGGTTCAAAAAGGAATTAACTTCTCGCTAGTTCGAGTTTAAAGGCCGTCAGAAAAATTTCGGCTGAAAATGAAGTTTCCGGTTTACAATCCGGTTCAAGAGAGATGTCTCCCACAAAGCTTTGAAGCTCTCAATATCCGGTTCAAAATCCCGGTTCAAGAAGGATTTATCTCTTGCAAAAAGTTAAAGGGTGGCAAAGAGGACCTGCTGCCATGATGCGCGGTTCAGACATGGGTATCATGCCTTATTGGCTTATCATATTTTTGATCACTTGGGGCTTGGTCATGTCCGAACCATAGTCACACCTCTTGATCGGCGCAATGCCACAAGTATCACTTGGGGGCTTGGTGGTGTCCGAACCAATGCAACACCTTTTGATAGGCGAAAGCCACCAGATCACTTGGGGACATGGTCAAGTCTGAACCAGATCACGCCTCTTGATCGGCCTAAGGCCATAGAGTCACTTGGGGCTTGGTCGAACCCGAACCATTGCCACGCCACTTGATCGGCATAATGCCACGGTTTGATTGGGGACCCGCTAACTTGAACCATAGCTACACCTTATTGGGAGCTTGGTCGTGTCCGACCATGGTAACACCATCTGATCGGCTCAGTAAAGCCTCTTTTTGCAAATGGTTTTATCTTTGCCTTTGCTTCTGTTTTTATTTTGATAAAATATTTTTTATGTTGTGTTTTCACCCAACATTATCAAATCCGGTTCGACTATCAATTACAAATTGGCGGAACACGGTCAAATCTTAATCCGGAGACTATCTGCCCGGTTTGATTTTATGTTACCATCTTATTATGGAGTAAACCGGTGTTCATTAACCCGGCTTGACTTTCAACTACAAGTTGTCAGTACATGACTAATTATGATCCGCGATTATTAACCCGGTCTGGTTCCGACTATAAGTCGCCAAAGATTATATATGGTTAATCCGGTGTTTATCACAACCCGATGCACGGTTTATCATAAACCGCACAATATGGAAGGAGTTATCGATTACTCAAAATTTGGGTTATTACTCTACTACAAAAAGTTGGTAAGCCAACGATGTGATTCAATGTCACGGTATGATATATTTCATATTTGATTATTCTTAAGTGCAGCCTTGGTTATAAACCTGGGTTATATGTTGGGCATTATGACCCGTCCGTGATAAACCGCCAGGACACTTTAAACTTGTTGTATGCGTAAACAGGTTGAATAAAGCATGATTATAAATCATCGGCGTTTATTAAACCGCCTGGCTTTAAGACGATAAATCGCCGATCTATGATGAGAAATTGTCCGTGTTTATTAAACCGGCCTGGCTTTGGACTATAAGTCGCCGGTATATATTTGGATTGCGCCATTAGAATCATGCGCTTATAAATCATTGGATTATATTATTCAAATAGCCAACATGGCTAGATTTTTATTATGGTTATTAATATTATGATTGAGGTTTTCAAAGTCGCTTTAGCGCAATGAATATGAATATGACTTATTCTGCAATGGAAGGAATAGTCCCAAGTCGCTGCAGGCTCACGACCCGACACTTGGGGGCTAATGCAAAGTCATTTTTTGCTCATATTATTAAAGACCCGACTCATCATATTATAATGAGCCGGCCCTTGGGGGCTACCAATTGCTCCTGTCAACAATTCAAGGTACAAACCTTTTTATCCATTATCTTCAAGGGTCCATCGCTTTCAGTTGGTAAAGCACAAGGCTCTTAACCTTGTGGACGTGGATTCAAGCCCCATGATGGGGGTTATATCATATGATGTTATTTTCATTGAAGTATATATCAAGTCCCAGCTCAATATTATCTTGCTGAGCCGGCCCTTGGGGGCTATACATCATTGCTCAAATCTACATGATTATATTTACAAAGTCCCTGCTCATTATTGCATAAGGACCCGGCCCTTGGGGGCTACACTGGTTGAAGTTTTTATGAGCATCAGGAAATTACAAGTCCCAGGTTGCTGCAAGCATGACAACCCGGCACTTGGGGGCTACATATGTGGAATACTCAATTCTGACTAGTGATTGAGGTGAACAACCTGGATTTCTTCAAGATTGTGATATTTATTGAAGCAAGTCTTAAGCTGTTGCTATGCTACCTTCTTAAGACTTGGAGGCTACAAGTGATAGGCATATAAGAGGTATATTTTCAAGCTGGATGTTAACTACAAGTATGAACCGGTGCTATCAATATTTATAAACTGGTGATCTTGGCAATGATAAACCGGCAAGTTCTACGTCCTTAAACCGGCTGAAGATCGGATGAGTATTTCAAGGACCAATATTGTTTTTAAGCATTGGGAGCTGAATCATAGGAGTTATTCTTCACAATATATTTTCTATGAGAAACCAATGTCAGCAAATTGATTATGAAGCTGGCCTATTAAACCGGATTTTCTAGAAGGAGGAAATGACAAGGATTTAAGGATGATCAGATGCCGGTTTACAAGAATTCTTAACCCGGAGCATAATCTGTCAAGTTTGTTCTTGTGTTTGTTTCACAGGATCAGTTTAACATGGACAAATCCAAATTAAACTGGGGGCTAATGTCGGGGATATACCCCGCGGCGTAAACCGGCCGGAAGTATAACCCGGCCGGACTTGGCGGTTTATCGAGATCCGGTGGCACTTGGCGATTCATGGCGACTTCATACGACTGGCGGTTTACAAGCAACCCACCTGGTCATTATGACTCATGGTGATCCGGTAGCAGGACAGAAAGATGACAAGGCCCATGACCCGTAAGACCGTTCACGTTTAATGGTGGGCCGGTTTAAGAGGAAAAGGCAGGAGGAATATTATCTTACAAGGAGCTAAGACCTGGACTTGTATCCGGTTTGTATTAGCGATAGACTAGTCCTAATCCTAATAGGACTCTACATGTAACCCGCCCCTCCAACATATATAAGGAGGGGCAGGGCTCCCCTAAAAAGGGACAAGTTCCACAAGTTGGACAAGTTAGGTTTAGACAATAGCTCTCGAGTTAGAGCACTCTTGTAACCGTGATCATCATCATCAATATCAATGAAGCGGGGACGAGGCTTTTACCTCCACCGTGAGGGGCCGAACCTGGGTAAAACCTCGCGTCTCTCGTCCCGCTCAACCCCTCTCAAGCTACCACATAGATGCGTTGGCCTCGCGACTAAGTCCTGGCACTAAGGACATCTGCCGTGACAAATCCACGACAGGTCTCACCGTCGGAATTAGCTGGAGGTGGTTGAGGGGCTGCAGGGTCGGGGTGGTGATGATGACCATCGCGGGGATTGTTGGCCACAATCCCGTTGGAGTGTGCTCCCAAAAGGCGACGAAGCACTTCTGGGGTCATCAAGGCACCTTGGTTGATGGCTGGGGTTGACCTCAGGGTCTCGATCGGGTGTCCGAACAGCACGACTGGGTTGTCGGCGTCGGGCTCATCTTCCCTGCTTGCCGGGGCTCGGCGAACCAGCTCTCCACAAGATGCGATCAGATCAATGGTGATTTGATCGAACAGTGCCTCTAGTGCACCTACATAGCGCACTAGGTGCAACAACGCAGGGTCCGACTCGTGATCTCCGTTGGCAACTTGGGGTGGTCTACCATACCCTTCACGCCTGGGGTAGTAGTAGAACGAGTGACAGTTAACTCTGGGCGACAACTACCGGAGTTGAACTATAGCCTCTCGAGCAGCTAGCTGGATGGCTTGTGGCTCGAAGGAAGTTGTCCTTCGGTGAACTCTGTAGGGGTGTTCGGCGCCATGCACCCCTACCGTAGATGTGCACAATGGCCCAGAATTGACGGCTCTCACCGCTCATGGTTCCTTGGTACACAACATATTCTGGGGGCTCTTCTAACGCATAGGCACGACGGGTGAGGTTTGCGAGTATGGTCACAAAACCTCCAAGGTTGGTTGTTGTGGTCTCATTGTGCACTACGGGGCCATGCATTATGGCTTGGTTCGGGGAAGAGGCTGTGCTGTGCTGGGTTGAGGCTAGCGTGCCCTCTTTATAGAAAAGGGGATGGAGTCTTCCTTCGCACGCTTGCGGATGGGACATATTGGGCGTCGGTCACTGGCGCGTGATCGACAGGCTAAGATGATAGGTTGGGCACCGACTGTCAAAAGGTGTCAGGCTCACTGTGTGGCTATCTTGCACGAGAAGCTTGGTCGGGGTTTGGTTAAGGTCTGGAGGGTTGGTTTACCTAGGTTTTTCGACCTGGCTAAGATAGGATTAGCCAATGGTCAGCCTGGCTCTGATACCAAGTTTGTGACGACCGGTTTTCCGGGTATTAATTTCCAGAAAATGGCCCTTGTGCTCACCAGCCCCAGGATTACTGTTAGCTGATGAGGCACCAACTTGATACATAAATTCCAAGAAAAATACAAAATATGTAGTACAAGACCATTCTGGCCTGTGAGTACAACAAATGATTTCTAGTGGTTGATGGCGGAAGCGGTTTGTGGATCATCAGTGTCTATGGGACTCCATTTCCCACAGGAACAACTGACCAGGATAACTCATATCTTTGCGAGGCTGCTATCACCATTGCTTAGGTTCCGGGACTGTCATCACGGTCGCTCCTCTCCGCGCCAGAAATCTGGCCAAGACAATAGCCAGGAACAAGCCAGTGAGTACTTTTGAATGTACTCGCAAACATGGGTTCAATATATCAACGATAATTATGTTCTGAAATATTTTAAGATCATGACGTCAGTCACAAAAATAAAAAAATCTCTGATGTATGCAAGCAGGTTACTTATGTATATGCAATAACGTAGTAGTAATAAAATGCACTGATCGGGTGTCTGAAGCGACGCCTCGAAAGGTTAGTAAAGAAAGGGAAATGCCTCATTCGGGCGTCTGAGCGACACCACATAAAGGGCTTATAAAATAAATAACAAGCATGCCACAGTCGGGCATCTCAGCGACACCACATAAAGAGCTTATAAAGAAAATAAATAACAAGCATGCCACAGTCGGGCGTCTCAGCGACACCACATAAAAGGCTTATAAAGAAAATAAATAACAAGCATGCCACAGTCGGGCGTCTCAGCGACTCCACATAAAGGGCTTATAAATAATCATAGTGAATATCCAGGAGGTAGAACCATCCCAGGGATATTCGATAATTCCAATAATATAACGGGTTAGTCCACAACAAAATAATAATCATAATCATCACAATTCTCAAGTCGTGATCCCAGTTCCGGTTTAACAGTTTCTCCTCCGAAGACCGACACTAAGACCGACACTCGACCCATCCCAGACTGTAATCCTTAACCATGGACACGGCTATTTGAATAGGTTTAATCTCTGCAGAGGGTGTACTCTTTACCCACGAGTAACGGATTCCTTTAGTCCATCGGGACTAATTCCGTCTACGGACTTTTAGTTGAGAACACACCTAACTTGCACACACCAGCTTAACTTACCGGTGTCTGCAATCACCCACGACGCCTGTCAAGCAAAACTCTAAGTGGGGAGGCTACAACCTCGACGTAACATGGGATAACAAAATTTATACCACGCGCAAACTAGGGGAGCTACCCCTTCGGCTACAACCGAAACACCCCTGCTCCCGGACTAGGTGGCATGCCTACCAGATGCCTCCGGTATCTTCCACCAAGGCCTCTCTATACGGTGTGTGCTAGGAAAGGGGTTGACAACTTACTGAACCGTACCCTACCTATGGCAGGGACAAGTGGCAACACGAAACAAGTATGGGGGTTACCGGAACAAGACTTGATCTACGGTCGACTCAGGAGGTTTAAATATTCCTTGCATGATTAGCATAACAATATATACATCAACCAACAGACGGAATCGTCATGCGACGTACCCCCTCATGCCATACCGGACACGACCGTCTCGACGGAGGGCTAGGGACAAGACCGTTTCTAACCAAGACAGAGGCTTTCTCGGATTCCCTTCCGGTATGCATGAAAGGCATATGACGGTGATTACCATCACAACCATATCAAACTCCAATAGCATGAAATCATTAATACGCACTCATGAGTAGGAACATATCATCACATAAAATGACATATACCCCGTGTCGAGGTGGTGTTGTCACCGTGTCAAATAACACACACAATATTATGCCAGGGTTCAGAATGCTTGCCTTCAAGTCGTGGGGAGGCAGGGTGCATTCCAAAACTCTTGAAGGCTTTCTCCTCTCTCCAAAAATCCTATTAATTTTTTTGAAACAATATATAGTTTAAAAATAGTACCAAAAAGTTGTCTGAATTTTTTTGAAATAAATCTTAAAATAAACTAGACAATATTTGAAAGAGGTAGGAAAAAGAATCAACTCATTTGGAGTTATATTTAAAAAGTTATAGCTAGTCAAAATTTTGGTAAAAATATGTTTTTAATAAAAACAGAAAAAGAAACGTTTCAAACGAGATTACGCTTTTGGTCAGAGGAGGCGTACTTGGGGTTTTACGCCTCCACTTATCCAGCATGGACCAGACGGGAGTCGGCGAAGTGGGTCGAGGCACACTAGTCATGTTTGACTGGTCTCCACTCCCTCTTCTTCCTCTGCCAGAGCAGAGGCGGGACTCCGGCGATCGTCGCCGGCAAACGGAGGTTCTTCGCGGGGAGCTAAGGGCGGGGATGGATCCGCGGATCTAGGGCTGTCCTTCCGGTGGTTGCAGGGTTGTCGGGGGTGGAGGGAATCGCCGGCGGCGAGCTCTGCGGCGGAGGGAAAGCTTCGGTTGATTTGGGGGCTCGGGCTAGGGTGACGCTCCGTATTAGTAGGGGGTCTTGGTGGCTCCGCAAGACGATGAGGAGCCGAGTGGTGGTGATGGAAGGGTGGGGGAGGCCCTGGTGGCGCCGGGGTGAACCGGAACGAGGCGGCGGCCGAGCTGGCCGGAGAGGTTGAAGACGGCGTTCTCCTCTTCAATTGATGGCAACGGGGCACTAGGAGGACGGTGTGCGGCTGCCTGAGTGCTCGGAGGGGCTCGGGGGCCTCCTTTTATAGCACATCCATGTCGGTTCACGGCGGCCGTGGATCAGCTCGTCGGGGGACCGCCCTACTGTGCTGCAGGACGACGTGGCGGTGGCTGGCTAGCTCCAGGGGCTAATGACGACCACTCATGTGTCGAAGGAGGCGAGCTGGCGCGCTGTGGTGGTTTGGGCGAAGCTGCCCATGGCGGTGGCGGATGCGGCCGCAGGCGTGCCGCCAAGAGGCTGGCTGGCGACGCTGCAGGGGGCGAGGAGGCAGTCGGGGCTTCTGGCGTGACGTGGCGAGAGGGAGAGGATCAGGATGAGCTCGGGGAAACTTATCCTGGGGGCGTGCTGGCTCGGACGCGAGCACGTGCAAAACGCGTGCTCTGCTCGCGCTCTGGGCGTGCACGACACTCGTTCGACGAAATGCCAGGGCGACCAAAACTGCTAGAGAGCCACTGCATATCCACAGGCCTAGGTTAGAGACAGTTAGAAAGCTACTAGACAACTTGGTTTGGACAAGGGGGAAGTTCACAACACAAAACTTTCAACCATGCCAAATCTGTCTATGCACATTGTGGTGTTTGACAAAATGCCGAGGCATCTAGGCAGTACCAGGGTGGTCAAATCTTCCAGAGTGGGGTCTCTTTAGATGCATGAGAGGGTGGTGAGGTTAGTTTGCCAAATGGAGAAACTTGTTAGTGCAATTTTTGCAAAACTTCAATTCTGGTCAGGGGGTAAATGGCATCATCACATGAACCAAAAATGTTCCAATGGGTGCATGCTCCTGGACTTAGGGGTTTTGTAGGGTTGACTACAAGCAGGAGAAAGCACAAGGTCACTAGAGCAAAAATAAATAGAGTTGCAGTAGAAATCACAAGGCTGGACCAAAATGAAAAAGAGGTTGATTCACTCAATTCTTCCAAAGAACATCACTAGGTTTTTGCATAAAGTTGGATTGCATGCTACCACTGACATCCCATAATTTTGGTGGAGGTTTTAAAGAAATATTTAAATAGGCTGTAGTGCAAAACTGCCCACTGGACCAGATTTGAAAATTAGGTGTAGAACTCAAAATATTCAATGAATTAAATATATTTTTGCATAAAAGAGATTTAGAAACATCACATGACATCTCCAAATTTTCGTTGGAATTTTAGTTAAATCTATCAAATGGTTGTAGTTCAAAAAGAGCTCCAAAACTAATGGAAGTCATTTTAAGGAATAAAGCTCAGAGAGAAATAATTGCATAAATAAATCTATTGAATAAGAATTTTTATATTGAGAGAGCATAGAAGTCCAATACATTTTTGGAAAGTTTCCACGTGGGTAAAACTCCTCAATATTAAAGAAAAGGGGTTTTGAAATCAACAGAAAATCCAGAAGGCAATTTTTTTAAACTCCTGGCAAAATTTTAATAATTATAACATGGTTAAATTTTTGGGGTGTTACACGGCACACCTGGCATGGGCTCGAATCCGTCGAAGATTGTCTCCACGGACATCGGCAGTGTAATTAAAGTTTCCAAACCTGACCTGGTGGCCAGGGGCGTAGCTCTCGATCTGCTCCAGATGGCCAAGCGAGTTGGCCCGCAGTGCGAAGCCGCCGAATACGAAGATCTGTCCGGGGAGGAAAACCTCACCCTAGACCGCATCGTTATCGATGATCGGAGGAGCCATCCAGCTTTACGGCAACGGCACAGTGGAACTCTCAATGAAAGCACCAATGTCGGTGTCAAAACCGGCGGATCTCGGGTAGGGGGCCCCGAACTGTGCGTCTAAGGCGGATGGTAATAGGAGGCAGTGGACACGACGTTTACCCAGGTTCGGGCCCTCTCGATGGAGGTAATACCCTACTTCCTGCTTGATTGATCTTGATGATATGAGTAGTACAAGAGTTGATCTACCACGAGATCATAGAGGCTAAACCCTAGAAGCTAGCCTATGGTATGATTGTTGTTCGTCCTACGGACTAAACCCTCCGGTTTATATAGACACCAGAGGGGGCTAGGATTACACAGAGTCGGTTACAATGGGAGGAGATCTACATATCCATATCGCCAAGCCTGCCTTCCACGCCAAGGAGAGTCCCATCCGGACACGGGACGAAGTCTTCAATCTTGTATCTTCATAGTCCAACAGTCCGACCAAAGGATATAGTCCGGCTGTCCGGATACCCCCTAATCTAGGACTCCCTCAACCGGTGCAGGGCTTCGCCTAAGCACTACGGCGATATGACCGAGGTGGATTATGGTGGAGGGGGGCACCACACACGGCTAAGAGATCAATGATCAACTTGCATGTCTATCGGGTGCCCCCCTCCCCCGTATAGAAAGGAGTGGAGGAGGGAGAGGGCCGGCCCTCTACTATGGCACGCCCTGGGGAGTCCTTGTAGCGACCCGACCTCAGACGGTCAAGTCTCTGTGTTTCAGTGTCATCCCTGGATCGGTAATGCTGACACACATAGTACTCCAAGGATTTATAATAGAGTAGCAATCACACACTTATTACATCGAATGTCTCAAAAGAGAACTTATTACAATAAATATGGCTTAAGGCCATCTAGTACGATAACAGCGGAAGGCTTGGAAGATAAAGTGAGTCCATCAACTCCAACGGCATAGCTGAGCTGCACGGCAACGACCTACGAACCTTACTCCTCGTCTGAAAAGTCTGCAACATAATACGTTGCAGCCCGGAAACGGGCCAGCACATGGAATATGCTGGCAATATAACACAGTAGAGCAAGAACAGAATAATGCTATCACTACATGCATATTTGGCTAGTGGAAAGCTCTATGGTTATAGTTTTGCGTAAAGCCAATTTTTTCCTACAACAAAGGAATATATTTTATTTAACTATCATGGTAGTTGAAACATCATTGAGAAGGTTCCTCCAACTCAATCCCAATTAAAGTAATTATCAACCCAACAATATTAATTTAGAGTGATGAGACACATATGATAATCCAAGTACTAGATACTCAAGATGTCCATAACCGGGGACACGGCTAACCATGATTAGATTGTACACTCTGCAGAGGTTTGCGCACTTTTCCCCACAAGACTCATCTCCTCTGGATTTCTTGCACTACATGATGTTTGAGAAACGGATGAACGAGACACAGTCTTCCAGAAGCATTAACTGTAACCCCAGGTAGACAGTACCAACCTACATCCCTCTACATCTGCTAGCCTACCACTGGAAGAGGTCATGCAACTTACTCAACTATAATAGAGCCCATAATAGCTTGTGGCTGCACACGGAAGTTTCTAGCATGAAATATCTTAGTTCCCTTTGAGCCTGGGTGGCGGACCTTAGGATGATCACACGGGTACTCCGGGATATCCTAGGACAACACTGGATTTTCCAGGTGCCCGACAAGCAATCCACCCATATGTGTATTAAAGTTGCCACCTTAAGTTGAACCATTAATTAACAAGCTCACACCTGTCATGGATTCACTCACCCAAACCACGTCCACGAGCATAGCATAGCAATATAAGCATTACGTAGAAGTAACTCCCAAGGGTTTTATAATAACAGGGCAATAGGTTCTACCTCATCAACTACTTCCCAATACCCACATGTTAATCACATCCTAATCATGCAATGTTTGAGGATTAGAGCTAATGCATAAAAACTGGGTATGAAAAGAGTATGATCAATTTGTTACTTGCCTTGCTGACGATCCGCAAAACCTAGAGACTCGTAGTAGCACGCTTCACACTCCGGGAATTCTATCGCAAACAAACAATAGCATACATAAGCAATCAAGCAAAGATGCACGGGTAAAACTCAAATAAGAAGAATTCACCAGAAATTTCAACTTAAGAACTCCGGATTGCAAAAAGAATCGAATCAAACGGAGCAACGAAACTCAAACTGCAAAAGAAACAAGATTCGTTTACTAATCTGGATTAAAGTCAAATTTTACAGTACCAAAATCTTGTTCAAGTTGGTTAAACAGAAAGAGGATTTCGAGACGAAGATCTAGGCACTTGAATCGCCAGATTCCGATAAACGAGCGAAAAGATAAACTGAAACGAAAATTGGATCAGAAATCGCGATCGAAAATAATCGCGAAAAAACCCGAGAAAAAGAAAACTGACGAACAGGCTAACGAACGAACGTTCGTTGTCTGTGACTAATGAGCGAAAACCGTTCATTAAAATGAACGTACAGACGAACGTCTGCAAAATAAACTAAACCGAGAAAACTGGCGAACCGATCTAAAAAAACGAACTAGGGTTTTTTTAAAAAGCCGTCGGTTTTTTACCTAAACCGAAAAAACGAGCGGCTCCGGATCGGATCGGCGGCGGCGGCTCCGGCGGCGCGAGGTGGGCTATGGGTGGTGGCGGCAATGCGGGCAGTGCGGTGCGGTTATGGGAAGTGCGTGGCGGTGGCGGCGCTAAGCGAGGCGAGGCACGACAGCGGCGGCGGCGGCGGCTTCTTTGCTGCTGCGTCTTGATGGCGGCGGTGGTGGTGACTTAGAGGCGGCGGCGGCGGGGTATTTAAGAGGGGGAGGGTGGGGCCGGCTTGGGAAAGGGGGCGGGAGGAGTCCCGGGCGGCGACGGCAGCGGTGGCCGTGTCCTGGCCGGACTCGGGCACAGGAAGGCGGTGGCGCGGGGTGGGCCGGCCTGGCTCGGCTGGGCTTCGGCCCAGTTGTGCACTGAAGTTTTTTTAACAGATTCTGCCGAAAATAAATCCTAGAAAAATAAATAAAAATCTAAAAGTGCCAAAACAAATTTTCACCGTCTAAATAAAAAATTTAGAACAAGATGAACATTTTCTTGGCACTAAAATGCAATTTTGAAAACATGCAATTTTTCCTATGCAATAAAATATCAATAAAAATCCAAATAAAAATAAATATTTGATTTTAATATTTTTCCTCCAATATCTCATTTATTTTGGAGAAGTCATATTATCTCTTCTCATATATTTTAATATGAAATATTTTTGGAGAGAAAATAATAAAACACATATCCTCGTTTCAATATTTGATAACATTCAAATATGAAAACAGTGAAATCCCCAACTCTCTCTCGAGGGTCCTTGAGTTGCTTAGGATTTCGAGGATCATGAAAACGAAATGCAGCAAAAATATGATATGCATGAATGATCTCATATAACATTCCAAATTGAAAATTTGGGATGTTACAAACCTACCCCTTAAGATGAATCTCGCCCTCGAGATTGGGTTAACTAGAAAATAGGTGTGGGTGGTCTTTGCGAAGGTCATCCTCTCGTTCCCAGGTGGCTTCATCCTCGGTATGGTGGCTCCACTGAACTTTGCAAAACTTGATAACCTTGCTACAGATAACTCGGCTAGCAAACTCTAGAATCCTGACTAGCTTCTCCTCATAAGTCAGATCACCGTCCAACTAAATTGCTTCTAGAGGCACTGTATCTCTTAGTGGTATATCGACCAACTCAGCATGACACTTCTTCAACTCTGAAACATGAAACACATCATGCACTCCTGACAGTCCTTCAGGTAACTCCAATTTGTAGGCAACCTCTCCCATACGCTCCAAAATTTGGTACGGTCCAACAAATCTCGGGACTAACTTTCACTTAACTCCAAAACGTTTCACTCCTCGCAGAGGTGATACTCGCAGATATGCTCGGTCTCCAATTTCATAGGTTACTTCCTTGCGTTTCGAATCTGCATAACTCTTCTACCTGGACTGAGCTACCTTCAGTCTATCTCGAATCAACTTAACCTTCTCTTCAGACTCCTTGATCAGATCAGGTCCAAACTGTTGGGGAACGTAGTAATTTCAAAAAATTTCCTACGCACACGCAAGATCATGGTGATGGCATAGCAACAAGAGGGGAGAGTATTGTCCACGTACCCTCGTAGACCGTAAGCGGAAGCGTTAGCACAATGTGGTTGATGTAGTCGTACGTCTTCATGGCCCGACCGATCAAGCACCGAAACTACGGCACCTCCGAGTTCTAGCACACGTTCAGCTCGATGACGTCCCTCGAACTCCGATCCAGCCGAGTGTCGAGGGAGAGTTCCGTCAGCACGACGGCGTGGTGACGATCTTGATGTTCTACCGTCGCAGGGCTTCGCCTAAGCACCGCCACGATATTATCGAGGTGGACTATAGTGGAGGAGGCACCGACACGGCTAAGAGATCCAAGGGATCAATTGTTGTCTCTTTGGTGCTAGCCCTGCCCTCTATTTATATGTTGAGCCGGGGTTGAAACTTGGAGCAAAGCCTCCTCAAAGTCGGTTTTGCCGAAAGGCAAGAGTCCCACGGACTCGAGGACCAAACGCCACAATCCTAGGCGTCTGCCCAGACGCCATGGGCCTCGGCGTCGGCCCAGGCCGACGCCAGGTCTCCGGCGTTTGGCCCCAGCCTCCATAAAACTCCTTTTGCACCGACCTAAAGCCTCATGGGCTTGACCCTTAGCCTAAACATATCATCCAATATATGAATCTTTACGTCTCGACCATTTCGAGACTCCTCGTCATGTCCCCGATCTCATCCGGACTCCGAACTCCTACGGTACATCAAAACATGTAAACTCATAATATAAGCATCATCGAAACCTTAAGCGTGCGGACCCTACGGGTTCGAGAACTATGTAGACATGACCTAGAACTATTCTCGGTCAATAACCAATAGCGGAACCTGGATGCCCATATTGGTTCCTACATATCCTACGAAGATCTTTATCGGTCAAACCGCATAACGACATACGTTGTTCCTTTGTCATCGGTATGTTACTTGCCCGAGATTCGATCGTCGGTATCCAATACCTAGTTCAATCTCGTTCATTGGCAAGTCTCTTTACTCGTTACGTAATGCATCATTCCGTAACTAACTCATTAGCTACATTGCTTGCAAGGCTTAGAGTGATGTGCATTACCGAGAGGGCCAGAGATACCTCTCCGACAATCGGAGTGACAAAACCTAATCTCGAAATCGCCAACCCAACATGTACCTTTGGAGACACCTGTAGTACTCCTTTATAATCACCCGATTCGTTGTGACGTTTGGTAGCACCCAAAGTGTTCCTCCGATAAACGGGAGTTGCATAATCTCATAGTTACCGGAACATGTATAAGTCATGAAGAAAGCAGTAGCAACATATTAAACGATCGGGTGCTAAGCTAACGGAATGGGTCATGTCAATCAGATCATTCAACTAATGATGTGATCCTGTTAATCAAATAACAACTCTTTGTCCATGGTTAGGAAACATAACCATCTTTGATTAACAGGCTAGTCAAGTAGAGGCATACTAGTGACACTCTGTTTGTCTATGTATTCACACATGTATTATGTTTCCGGTTAATACAATTCTAGCATGAATAATAAACATTTATCATGAAATAAGGAAATAAATAATAACTTTATTATTGCCTCTAGGGCATATTTCCTTCAGTCTCCCACTTGCACTAGAGTCAATAATCTAGATCACATCGCCATGTGATTAACATCAATAGTCCACATCATTATGTGATTAACACGCATAGTTCACATCGCCATGTGACTAACACCCAAAGGGTTTACTAGATTCAGTAATCTAGTTCACATCGCTATGTGATTAACACCCAAAGAGTACTAAGGTGTGATCATGTTTTGCTTGTGAGAGAAGTTTAGTCAACGGGTCTGCCACATTCAGATCCGTATGTATTTTGCAAATTTCTATGTCAACAATGCTCTGCATGGAGCTACTCTAGCTAATTGCTCCCACTTTCAATATGTATCCAGATTGAGACTTAGAGTCATCTAGATCAGTGTCAAAACTTGCATCGACGTAACCCTTTACGACGAACCTTATTCCACTAAGGATAATTTTGACCGCTGTCCAGTGATCTACTCCTAGATCACTATTGTACTCCCTTGCCAAAATCAGTGTAGGGTATACAATAGATCTGGTACACAGCATGGCATACTTTATAGAACCTATGGCCAAGGCATAGGGAATGACTTTCATTCTCTTTCTATCTTCTGCCTGTGGTCGGGTTTTGAGTCTTACTCAATTTCACACCTTGTAACACAAGCAAGAACTCTTTCTTTGACTGTTCCATTTTGAACTACTTCAAAATCTTGTCAAGGTATGTACTCATTGAAAAAACTTATCAAGCGTCTTGATCTATCTCTATAGATCTTGATGCTCAATATGTAAGCAGCTTCACCGAGGTCTTTCTTTGAAAAACTCCTTTCAAACACTCCTTTATGCTTTGCAGAATAATTCTACATTATTTCCGATCAACAATATGTCATTCACATATACTTATCAGAAATGCTGTAGTGTTCCCACTCACTTTCTTATAAATACAGGCTTCACCGCAAGTCTGTATAAAACTATATGCTTTGATCAACTCATCAAAGCATATATTCCAACTCCGAGATGCTTGCACCAGTCCATAGATGGATCGCTGGAGCTTGTACATTTTGTTAACACCTTTAGTATTGACAAAACCTTCTGGTTGCATCATATACAACTCCTTTTTAATAAATCCATTAAGGATTGCAGTTTTGTTATCCATTTTCCAGATTTCATAAAATGCGGCAATTGCTAACATGATTCGGACAGACTTTAAGCATCGATACGAGTGAGAAAATCTCATCGTAGTCAACACCTTGAACTTTGTCAAAAACCTTTTTCGACAAGTCTAGCGTTGTAGATAGTAACACTACTATCAGCGTCCGTCTTCCTCTTGAAAATCCATTTATTCTCAATTGCTTGCCGATCATCGGGCAAGTCAACCAAAGTCCATACTTTGTTCTCATACATGGATCCCATCTCAGATTTCATGGCCTCAAGCCATTTTGCGGAATCTGGGCTCACCATCGCTTCTTCATAGTTCGTAGGTTCATCATGATCTAGTAGCATGACTTCCAGAACAGGATTGCCGTACCACTCTGGTGCGGATCTTACTCTGGTTCACCTACGATATTCGGTAGTAACTTGATCTGAAGTTACATGATCATCATCATTAGCTTCCTCACTAATTGGTGTAGTAGTCACAGGAACAAATTTCTGTGATGAACTACTTTCCAATAAGGGAGAAGGTACAATTACCTTATCAAGTTCTACTTTCCTCCCATTCACTTCTTTCGAGAGAAACTCCTTCTCTAGAAAGGATCCATTCTTAGCAACGAATGTCTTGCCTTCGGATCTGTGATAGAAGGTGTACCCAACAGTTTCCTTTGGGTATTCTATGAAGACGCACTTCTCCGATTTGGGTTTGAGCTTATCAGGATGAAACTTTTTCACATAAGCATCACAGCCCCAAACTTTTAAGAAACGACAACTTGGGTTTCTTGCTAAACCACAGTTCATATGGTGTCGTCTCAACGGATTTAGATGGTGCCCTTTTAACGTGAATGCAGCTGTCTCTAATGCATAATCCCAAAACGATATTGGTAAATCGGTAAGAAATATCATAGATCGCACCATATCAAGTAAAGTACGATTACGACGTTCGGACACACCATTACGCTGTGGTGTTCCGGGTGGCGTGAGCTGTGAAACTATTCCACATTGTTTTAATTGAAGACCAAACTCGTAACTCAAATATTTGTCTCCGCGATCAGATCGCAGAAACTTTATTTTCTTGTTACGATGATTTTTCCACTTCACTCTGAAATTCTTTGAACCTTTCAACTATTTCAGACTTATGTTTCATCAAGTAGATATACCCATATCTGCTCAAATCATCTTGTGAAGGTCAGAAAATAACGATATTTGCCACGAGCATCAACACACATTGGATCGCATACATCGGTATGTATTATTTCCAATAAGTTAGTAGCTTGTTCCATTGTTCCGGAGAACGGAGTTTTAGTCATCTTGCCCAAAAGGCACGGTTCGCAAGCATCAAATGATTCATAACCAAGTGATTCCGAAAATCCATCTTTTATGGAGTTTCTTCATGCGCTTTACACCAATATGACCTAAACGACAGTGCCACAAATAAGTTGCACTATCATTATTAACTTTGCATCTTTTGGTTTCAATATTATGAATATGTATATCACTACGATCGAGATCCAATGAACCATTTTCATTGGGTGTGTAACCATATAAGGTTTTATTCATGTAATCAGAACAACGGTTTATTCTCTTACTTAAATGAATAACCGTATTGCAATATACACAATCAAATCATATTCATGCTCAACGCAAACACCAAATAACATTTATTTAGGTTCAACACTAATCCCGAAAGTATAGGGAGTGTGCGATGATGATCATATCGATCTTGAAACTACTTTCAACACACATCGTCACTTCACCCTTAACTAGTTTCTGTTTATTCTGCAACTCCCGTTTCGGGTTACTACTCTTAGCAACTGAACCAGTACCAAGTACCGAGGGGTTGCTATAAACACTAGTAAAATACACATCAATAACATGTATATCAAATATACTTATGTTCACTTTGCCATCCTTCTTATCCGCCAATCACTTGGGGTAGTTCCGCTTCCAGTGACCAATCCCTTTGCAGTAGAAGCACTTAGTCTCAGGCTTAGGACCAGACTTGGGCTTCTTTACTTGAGCAGCAATTCGCTTGTCGTTCTTCTTGAAGTTCCCCTTCTTCCCTTTGCCCTTTTCTTGAAACTAGTGGTCTTGTCTACCATCAACACTTGATTGTTTTTCTTGATTTCTACCTTCGTCGATTTCAGCATCACGAAGAGCTCAGGAATTGTTTTCGTCATCCCTTGCATTATAGTTCATCACGAAGTTCTACTAACTTGGTGGTGGTGACTAGAGAATTCTGTCAATCACTATCTTATCTGGAAGATTAACTCCCACTTGATTCAAGCGATTGTAGTACCCAGACAATCTGAGCACATGCTCACTAGTTGAGCGATTCTCCTCCATCTTTTAGCAATGGAACTTGTTGGAAACTTCATATCTCTCAACTCGGGTATTTTCTTGAAATATTAACTTCAACTCCTAGAACATCTCATATGGTCCATGACGTTCAAAACGTCTTTGAAGTCCCGATTCTAAGCCGTTAAGTATTGTGCACTAAACTATCAAGTAGTCATCATATTGAGCCAGCCAAACGTTCATAACGTCTACATTTGCTCCTGCAATAGGTCTGTCACCTAGCGGTGCATTAAGGACATAATTCTTCTGTGCAGCAATGAGGATAAACCTCAGATCACGGATCCAATCCGCATCATTGCTACTAACATTTTTCAATACAATTTTCTCTAGGAACACATATAAAAACATAGGGAAGCAAAAACATAGGGAAGCAACAACGCGAGCTATTGATCTACAACATAATTTGCAAAATACTACCAGGACTAAGTTCATGATAAATTAAAGTTCAATTAATCATATTACTTAAGAACTCCCACTTAGATAGACATCTCTCTAGTCATCTAAGTGATTACGTGATCCAAATCAACTAAACCATGTCCGATCATCACGTGAGATGGAGTAGTTTCAATGGTGAACATCACTATGTTGATCATATCTACTATATGATTCACGTTCGACCTTCGGTCTCCGTGTTCCGAGGCCATATCTGTATATGCTAGGCTCGTCAAGTTTAACTGAGTATTCTGCGTGTGCAAAACTGGCTTGCACCCGTTGTAGATGGACATAGAGCTTATCACACCCGATCATCACGTGGTGTGCGGGCACGACGAACTTTGGCAACGGTGCATACTCGGGAGAACACGTCTTGATAATTTTTAGTGAGAGATCATCTTAAAATGCTACCGTCAATCAAAGCAAGATAAGATGCATAAAGGATAAACATCACATGCAATCAATATAAGTGATATGATATGTCCATCATCATCTTGTGCTTGTGATCTCCATCTCCGAAGCACCGTCATGATCACCATCGTCACCGGCGCGACACCTTGATCTCCATCGTAGCATCGTTGTCGTCTCGCCAACTATTGCTTCTACGACTATCGCTACCGCTTAGCGATAAAGTAAAACAATTACATGGCTTTTGCATTTCATACAATAAAGCGACAACCATATGGATCCTGCCAGTTGCCGATAACTCGGTTACAAAACATGATCATCTCATACAATAAAATACAGCATCACGTCTTGACCATATCACATCACAACATGCCCTGCAAAAACAAGTTAGACGTCCTCTACTTTGTTGTTGCAAGTTTTACGTGGCTGCTACGGGCTGAGCAAGAACCGTTCTTACCTACGCATCAAAACCACAACGATAGTTTGTCAAGTTGGTGCTGTTTTAACCTTCGCAAGGACCGGGCGTAGCCACACTCAGTTCAACTAAAGTGAGAGAGAGCAGACACCCGCGGTCACTTTAAGCAGCGAGTGCTCGCGGTGGTGAAACCAGTCTCGCGTAAGCGTCACGCGTAATGTCGGTCCGGCCGCTTCATCTCACAATACCGCTGAACCAAAGTATGACATCTTTGGTAAGCAGTATGACTTGTATCGCCCACAACTCACTTGTGTTATACTCGTGCATATAACATCAACGCATAAAACCAGGCTCTGATACCACTGTTGGGGAACATAGTAATTTCAAAAAATTTCCTACGCACACGCAAGATCATGGTGATGGCATAGCAACGAGAGGGGAGAGTATTGTCCACGTACCCTCGTAGACCGTAAGCGGAAGCGTTAGCACAACGCGGTTGATGTAGTCGTACGTCTTCACGGCCCGACCAATCAAGCACCGAAACTATGGCACCTCCGAGTTCTAGCACACGTTCAGCTCGATGACGTCCCTCGAACTCCGATCCAGCCGAGTGTCGAGGGAGAGTTCCGTCGACGACGGCGTGGTGGACGATCTTGATGTTCTACCGTCGCAGGGCTTCGCCTAAACACCGCTACGATATTATCGAGGTGGACTATAGTGGAGGGAGGCACCGCACACGGCTAAGAGATCCAAGGGATCAATTGTTGTCTCTTTGGTGCTAGCCCTGCCCCTCTATTTATATGTTGAGCCCGGGGTGAAACTTGGAGCAAAAGCCTCCTCAAAGTCGGTTTTGCCCGAAGGCAAGAGTCCCACTCGGACTCCAGGACCAAACGCCACAATCCTTGGCGTCGCCCAGACGCCATGGGCCTCGGCGTCGGCCCGAGGCCGACGCCAGGTCTCCAGCGTTTGGCCCTCGGCCTCCATAAAACTCCTTTTGCACCGACCTAAAGCCTCATGGGCTTAACCCTTAGCCTAAACATATCATCCAATATATGAATCTTTACGTCTCGACCATTTCGAGACTCCTCGTCATGTCCCCGATCTCATCCGGGACTCCGAACTCCTTGGTACATCAAAACATGTAAACTCATAATATAAGCATCGAAACCTTAAGCGTGCGGACCCTACGGGTTCGAGAACTATGTAGACATGACCTAGAACTATTCTCGGTCAATAACCAATAGCGGAACCTGGATGCCCATATTGATTCCTACATATTCTACGAAGATCTTTATCGGTCAAACCGCATAACGACATACGTTGTTCCTTTGTCATCGGTATGTTACTTGCCCGAGATTCGATCGTCGGTATCCAATACCTAGTTCAATCTCGTTCTTGGCAAGTCTCTTTACTCGTTACGTAATGCATCATTCCGTAACTAACTCATTAGCTACATTGCTTGCAAGGCTTATAGTGATGTGCATTACCGAGAGGGCCCAGAGATACCTCTCCGACAATCGGAGTGACAAAACCTAATCTCGAAATACGCCAACCCAACATGTACCTTTGGAGACACCTATAGTACTCCTTTATAATCACCCAGTTACGTTGTGACGTTTGGTAGCACCCAAAGTGTTCCTCCGATAAACGGGAGTTGCATAATCTCATAGTTACCAGAACATGTATAAGTCATGAAGAAAGCAGTAGCAACATATTAAACGATCGGGTGCTAAGCTAACGGAATGGGTCATGTCAATCAGATCATTCAACTAATGATGTGATCCCGTTAATCAAATAACAACTCTTTGTCCATGGTTAGGAAACATAACCATCTTTGATTAATAGGCTAGTCAAGTAGAGGCATACTAGTGACACTCTGTTTGTCTATGTATTCACACATGTATTATGTTTCCGGTTAATACAATTCTAGCATGAATAATAAACATTTATCATGAAATAAGGAAATAAATAATAACTTTATTATTGCCTCTAGGGCATATTTCCTTCACAAACAACTATCGATCTCCAACTTCATCCCACATCAACGGTGTTCTGCACCTTCGTACATACAGGGCTTCGAACGGTGCCATCTTCAAACTGGCTTGGTAGCTATTGTTGTATGAGAACTCTGCTTAGGGCAAGTTGTCATCCCAACTAGATCCATAATCTAGTGCACAAGCTCTCAACATATCTTCCAGAATCTGGTTGACTCTCTCGGTCTGTCCATCTGTCTGCGGGTGGAATGCTATACTGAACTCTATCCTTGTACCTAAAGTCTGGTGCAACTGATGCCAAAACTTTGAGGTAAACTGTGTTCCTCTAGCTGATACGATGATCCTCGGAACTCCATGCAGACATACGATCCTGGTCATGTATATCTTGGCCAGCTTCGCACTTGTATAGGTGGTTTTCACTTGGATAAAGTGAGCCACTTTGGTAAAGCGATCAACTACTACCCATATAGAATCATATCCTGATTTGGTCCTGGATAATCCGGTGATAAAATCCATGCCAAGATTATCCCATTTCCATTCGGGTATCGGCATTGGCTGTATCAATCCTGCTGGCTTTTGATGTTCCGCCTTCACTCTCTGACATACATCACATACGGCTATATACACGGCAATATCCTTCTTCACACCAGTCCACCAGAAACGTTCCTTCAAATCCAAATACACCTTGGTGTTTCTGGGGTGTATCGAGTATGGTGAGTCATGGGCCTCCTGAAGTATTAACTTCCTAATCTCTGTGTTATTGGACACATAAACACGGTCCTCAAAGCATAAGGTGTCATGCTCATCCTCACGAAAACCTTTGGCCTTTCCTTTGCTCATTTTCTCTTTTATCTCGACAATTTCCTTGTCATCCTTCCGTGCTTCCTGAATCTTTCCTAATAATGTAGACTGAACTTCCATTGCTGCAACAAAACCTCTAGGAACAATCTCTAATCAAAGTTCCCTGAGATCCTCTGCTAGCTCCTTTGGCAATCATGTGCTTACGAGGGTGTTAGCATAACTCTTCCGGCTCAAAGCATCTGCTACGGCATAGGCCTTGCCTGGATGATAGTGGAGCTTCATGTCGTAGTCCTTTAGGAGCTCCAACCATCTCCTCTGCCTAAGGTTCAACTCCTTCTGTGTGAAAATGTATTTCAAACTCTTATGATCGGGTGTACACATCACAACGGTTTCCAATAAGGTAACGTCTCCAAGTCTTGAGCGCATGCACTACAACTGCTAACTCCAAATCATGTGTGGCATAATTCAATTCGTGTGGTTTTAGTTGTCATGAGGCATACGAAACAACTCTCCCGTCCTGCATAAGCACACTTTCGAGTCCTAGGCGAGAGGCGTCGCAATACAATTGGAAATCCTTACGTATATCCGGCAAAATCAGCACTGGGGCTATAGTCAAACGTTTCTTTAACTCCTGAAAACTCGCCTCACATTCTTCAGTCCATTTAAATTTGGTATCCTTCTTCAATAACTCGGTCATTGGCTTCGCAATCTTGGAAAAATTCTCAATGAATCTCCGATAGTATCCTGCGAGTCCAAGAAAACTACAGATCTCGCTAACTGAAGTGGGTGCCAACTATTCAGTGACTGACTGAACCTTGGTGGGGTCTACTGCTATACCTTCTCCTGATATAACATGTCCAAGGAATCCAACTTCCTTCAACCAAAACTCACATTTGCTGAACTTGGCATACAACTGATGTTCCCTGAGTTTCTCGAGAACTAAACGCAAATTCTCCTTGTGCTCCTCTTCATTCTTCGAGTATTCATGAGCATGATATAGTTTCTCGAGAAGTAAATGCAAATGCTCCTTGTGCTCCTCTTCATTTGCGTTTGCGTCTACGAGCATAGCATAGCAATATAAGCATTACGTAGAAGTAACTCCCAAGGGTTTTGTAATAACAGCGCAATAGGTTCTACCTCAGCAACTACTTCCCAATACCCACATGTTAATCACATCCTAATCATGCAATGTTTGAGGATTGGAGCTAATGCATAAAAACTGGGTATGAAAAGAGTATGATCAATGTGTTACTTGCCTTGCTGACGATCCGCAAAACCTAGAGACTCGTAGTAGCATGCTTCGCACTCCAGGAATTCTATCGCAAACAAAAAATAGCATACATAAGAAATCAAGCAAAGATGCACGGGTAAAACTCAAATAAGAAGAATTGACCGGAAAGTTCAACTTAAGAACTCTGGTTTGCAAAAAAGAATCGAATCAAACGGAGCAACGAAACTCAAACTGCGAAAGAAACAAGATTCGTTTACTAATCTGGACTGAAGTCAAATTTTACAGTACCAAAATCTTGTTCAAGTTGGTTAAACAGAAAGAGGGTTTCGAGACGAAGATCTAGGCGCTTGAACCGCCTGATTCCGATAAACGAGCGAAAAGATAAACTGAAACAAAATTCGGATCAGAAATCGCGATAAAAAATAATCGCGAAAAACACGAGAAAAATAAAACTAACGAACAGGCTAACGAACGAACGTTCGTTGTCTGTGACTAATGAGCGAAAACCGTTCGTTAAAATGAACGTACGGACGAACGTCCGCAAAATAAAGTAAACCGAGAAAACTGGCGAACCAATCTAAAAAAACGAACTAGGGTTTTTTTTAAAAAAAATCGTCAGTTTTTACCTACACCAAAAAAACCAGCGGCTCCGGATCGGATCGGCGGCGGCGGCTCTGGCGGCGAGGCGGCAGCACCGCGCGCGCGAGGTGAAACTGCAGGTGGCGCCAACAGCGAAGCGGGCGATGTGTGGCGCCGAAATCTGTGTGGGCGCGCAAAAGGCGGCGGCGGCGGACGGCGGCGGCTGCTGCTTCTTTGCTTGCATGCGGTGGCGGTGGTGGCGACTTAGGCGGCGACGATGGGGTATTTAAGAGGGGAGGCGGGGTCGGCTTGGGAAGGGGCGGAGGAGTCCCGGCGGCGACGGCCACGGGCGGCCGTGTCTGGCGGACTCGGCGCAGGGAGGCGGTGGCGCTGGGTGGGCGGCTTGGCTCGGTGGGCTTGACCCGGTCAAGCATTGAGTTTTTTAAAACAGATTCCGCCGAAAATAAATCCTAGAAAAATAAATTAAAATCAAAATGCCAAAACAAATTTTCACCGTCTAAATAAAATATTTAGAACAAGATGAACATTTTCTTGGCCCTAAAATGCAATTTTAAAAACATGCAATTTTTCCTATGCATTAAAATATCAATAAAAATCTGAATAAAAATAAATATTTGATTTTAATATTTTTCCTCCAATATCTCATTTATTTTGGAGAAGTTATATTATCTCCTCTCATATATTTTAATATGAAATATTTTCGGAGAGAAAATTAATAAAACACATAATCCTCGTTTCAATATTTGATAAAATTCAAATATGAAAACAGTGAAATCCCCAACTCTCTCTGAGGATCCTTGAGTTGCTTAGGATTTCGAAGACCGCGAAACGAAATGCAACAAAAATATGATATGCATGAATGATCTACGTATAACATACCAAATTGAAAATTTGGGATGTTACAGTCCTACTCCCACCGGGAGTAGGATTCCCCTCCTTTCAAGTAGTAGGAGTAGGAGAGAAGGAAGGGGAAGAGAGAAGAGAAGGAAGGAGTGGGCGCCGACCCTCCCCCTAGTCCAATTTGGACTAGGCCTTGGGGGGACGCGCGGCCGGCCCTAGGCAGCCCCTCTCTCTCTCTCTCTCCCCTAAACCCAGTAAGGCCCATATACTCCCCGGCGAATTCCCGTAACTCTCCGGTACTACGATAATTACCCGAACCACCCAGAACCTTTCCGATGTCCGAATATAGCCTTCCAATATATCGATCTTTACGTCTCGAACATTTCGAGACTCCTCGTCATGTTCCTGATCTCATCCGGGACTCCGAACAATCTTCGGTACATCAAAACACATAAACTCATAATACCGATCATCACCGAACGTTAAGCGTGCGGACCCTACGGGTTTGAGAACTATGTAGACATGACCGAGACTTATCTCCGGTCAATAACCAATAGCAGAACCTGGATGCTCATATTGGCTCCTACATATTCTACGAAGACCTTTATCTATCAAACCGCATAACAACATACGTTGTTCCCTTTGTCATCGGTATGTTACTTGCCCGAGATTCGATCATCTGTATCTCAATACCTAGTTCAATCTCGTTACCGGCAAGTCTCTTTACTCGTTCTGTAATGCATCATCCTGCAACTAACTCATTACGGAGGGCCCAGAGATACCTCTCCGATACTCGGAGTGACAAATCCTAATCTCGATCTATGCCAACCCAACAAACACCTTCATGGACACCTGTAGAGCATCTTTATAATCACTCAGTTACGTTGTGACGTTTGATAGCACACAAGGTGTTCCTCCGATATTCGGGAGTTGCATAATCTCATAGTCATAGGAACATGTATAAGTCTTGAAGAAAGCAATAGCAACATACTAAACGATCAAGTGCTAAGCTAACGGAATGGGTCAAGTCAATCACATCATTCTCTAATGATATGATCTCGTTAATAAAATGACAACTCATGTCTATGGCTAGGAAACTTAACCATCTTTGATTCAACGAGCTAGTCAAGTAGAGGCATACTAGTGACACTCTGTTTGTCTATGTATTCACACATGTACTAAGTTTCCGGTTAATACAATTCTAGCATGAATAATAAACATTTATCATGATATAAGGAAATATAAATAACAACTTTATTATTGCCTCTATGGAATATTTCCTTCACATCACACACAGATTCATCTATTCAAACCAACACAAAGAACTTCAAAGAGTGCCCCAAAGTTTCTACCGGAGAGCCAACACAAAAACGTGTGCCAACTCCTATGCATAAGTTCACAAGGTCACAGAACCCACAAGTTGATCACCAAAACATACATCAAGTGGATCATGTGAATATCCCATTGTCACCATAGATAAGCACATGCAAGACATACATCAAGTGTTCTCAAATCCTTAAAGACTCAATCCGATAAGATAACTTCAAATGGAAAACTCAATCCGTTACAAGAAGGTAGAGGGGGAGAAACATCATAAGATCCAACTATAATAGCAAAGATCCCGGTACATCAAGATCGTGCCAAATCAAGAACACGAGAGAGAGAGAGATTAAACACATAGGTACCTGTCGTGGTTTTGTCACGGCAGATGTCCTCATGAAAGGACTTAGTCGTGGAGCCATCGCTACGGGTTAACTTGAAGGGGTTAAAGCGGACGCAAAGACACAAGAGTTATACTAGTTCGGCCCCTTCGCTGAAGGTAAAAGCCTACGTCTAGTTGTGATGGGATTGATGTGGTCTCGATGACTAGGGAGCAAATAAGCTTCGCCTAGGCCTCGAGTTGTTGTTGTCTGTCCTTGAACCCCCGAGTCGTCCCTTATATACACGGGTGGACGACGTCGGTTGAGAGTCCCAATCTCCGGTTCATACTCGTATCCGGGTTGGTCTCTCTCTATTCTAACTTACAATACAAGTTTACATATCAGGCGGTTTACGGCTACTGTGTTCTAAACCGACTACAGGCCTTGGGCCCTTATTTTCATGCCTCTTGGGCTTTTACACCGTTGAACTACTGATGAAGTTAACCCAGCCCAGATAGGCCGGTTTACGCCCAGTAGTAATATCCCCAACATTAGGCCCCAGATTGATTTGAACAGGTTCATGTCAATCCTTGATAAAAACCTTCATCTTCAATACCTTCTTGAAATCGTTGAACCGCCGTGATGTCAACTTCTCCGGTTGCTGTAAACCGGCATGACGTCCCCATAAAGATAGCATTCATGGTATCTTGTTTGTTTAACAGATCCGCAATAATCGAGGCGACAGCTCTGCTTCCTAGATCTGTGGCTCCTTGATTCACGCGCGTGACACAGGTATCTTGCCTTATAAATAGGACCGAAGGGTTATTCCTTTTCTCCCCTCCGTCCCCTTTCTCTTCGTCTTCCTCGCGTCGCTAGCCTTGGAGCTCCGCCGCCGCCATCGACCTCTACACCGTCTTGAGCCGTTGCATCAACCTGAACGCACCAGAGAAACACAGCACTCTTCCGCATCTTCTCAACTCAGGTAGGTCCTCAGTTCCCCTCGACCTAGATCCGTTCTAGGGTTTCTTGTTCTTGCAGTGCTCCATTAACTGTTCATGCCCATACCAGACTCCTGGATAGATCTGTGACACCTTGCTCTGATTAGTAGTAGCTTTTAGCATCCGCCTGTAGTCTCGTGCTCACGTTCATAAATCTCGCACATTATCTCGTGCTTATTGCATCAATACTGCTCTGCTTTATTCTTTTTTGGATATTTTTCTTCTTTTTTGATCTGGCTTCAGATCCTTCGTTGTAGAGAAACCTTGCGAAACCTGTTTCTGCACACTTAGCCGTTCGCAACCTCAATTGTTTTCAATATTTAGACCAGGCGGTTTAACTTAACATAGAAAAAATTAAATAGCCGGTATACACCATTAGTCCCCTTGCTGAACCGCCAGAACTCCTTGACCAGACACTGTTGCTTCATAGAACTCCGGTTTAGATGTATTTGTCTCCGATTTAGCATTGTACACCGGTTCTCTCTTTGTCCCAACATATTTCTTGAACCGGATTTATATTTTTTGTAGATGGCCAAACAAGTATATGAGTGCAACTGGGCTCCTTCCCGTGTCACCGAAACTCAACTAAACAATCTGGTCCTGACTGGCGCTTTAAGCAGTAAAAATACTATCCATTGGAGGGTTCCTGGCAAAGAATGTCCACCCACACCTCAAGAAGGAGAAATTGTAGTTTTCGCAGATCACTTAGCCCGGGGTTTTAACCCGCCCGGTTCAAAATTTTACCGGGATGTGTTAGCCAATTTTCAACTCCGTCCGCAAGATACGGGCCCCAATTCTGTTACCAACATTTGTCACTTCCAAGTGCTCTGTGAGGCATACTTTCAAGAAGAACCCACAGTTGAACTGTTTAGAGACTGCTTCCATCTAAACCGCCGCACAGAATTCACCGACGGGCCCAACACAGAATTGGGTGGTGTGGCGATTCAAAAAAGAAAGGAGGTCACTTATCCTCATGTCAAACTGCACAGCCACCCCAAGGAATGGAATCAAACATGGTTTTATTGCAGAGACACTTCACCTGCCAATGAGAATCCTTTGCCCGGTTTTTGTCCGGAGCGACTCAGTAACACACATCCCTTTCCGCAAAGATTGACTGCCAATGAAAGAAGTAAATACGCTCCTCAACTCTCCAAGCTCAGAGCCTTCATGGCCAATGGTTTAACCGGAATAGATCTCGCACGCTATTGGATATCATGGAGCATACTGCCCCTCTCCCAGCACTCTAGTTTAATGTGTGAGTACACTGGTAGTGTCGACGACCCCCTCCGACACGTTAATATCCAGCTCACCGATGATGAGGTCACCAAGGTTGTGAAGAAAATGTTGAATGAACCGGAACACCTCTGTGCCCGAACCGGTCTGCTCCCCTTCTGTGCTACCAACAAACCACCATCTCTAAGACTTCTGACTATTTTTTACTGAATATATTACTGCCATCTACGGTATCACTTTTAACATCAACTGCTGCTTAATCAGGGTGATGATCCATTCTGGAGCAAGAAACGTCCACAAGAGAAACCAGAGAAGCTAGACAAACCGGAAAAACCAATCCGGCAAAAGACCAAAGCTGTCAAGAAGACTGCTCATAAGAGGAAAATCACTGCATTTTCTGATCCGGCTGTGGATGATGATGTGGGTAATCCGGACCTTGAGGTAGAACTTGATTCGCTTGGCTTACTTTTCACACGCCTAATTAATGATGATATTTGTCAGGATGATGCTGAAACCAGTAATGCTGATGTTGTAGAGGTAACTATTCTCTCCTCCGATTCAAATCCTTTGCCTTCACTAAAAATCCGTCAGGCAAACCGAAAATTAAATTTTCTCATCCCTTGCTTACTTGGATCCCAAATTTCTTATGAAGACTCAACAACATGAAGTTCGCGACAACTTCGGCACGGCGGCCGGTAGTTACCTCCACCGGTTTACCGAACAGTCCGGTTCGGAAACATCGTTCAGAGGTCTCTAATTTGCTTGTCAGTGCTTATCCTAAAGCAGGCTGTTTTCGTCAACCCCTTAATCCGTCTGACTCCGATTATCAGGTCACTTCTCATTCCTCATCTGGCGAGTCATCAGCCACTCAGCTGCCACCACTTAAAACGGTGCTTGGGTAAGTTATACCTTTCATATTGTTTCTACTGCATCATTGTGTAGCATATGCCGTATTTGACTGTTATTGTGCCTTTTCAGGGCCAAGCCTAGGCCGAGCAAAAAGGCTCGTCTGGATAAAGCGGCCGATGAAGAGACTGCCCCTGAACCGAACAGCGCCCCAAGTTTTGAAGCGGCTATCTGTGAAGATACGCCAAATGATCCGCCACTACAAGATGACGATTTTGTTGCTGAAGAAAGGCCTGTTGACACCTCCCTTCCTGCTAACCAGCCCAGAAGCCCAACATAGATTAAAAAATCCACCAGTCCAATCCGGCCTGCTGACAAACCGTCTGTCCCTGGTCAAACCGGTGATACCAAGGACGACGACGTTGTGATTACTGGCTTTGGCCACCGGGTAATCCGGTCGCTTTATCCAAACATTCTGCCAAAGAGGAATTTGCCACTATGACCAAGGGCAAGTGCGATGTTGATCTAGCAACTTACGCCGCTCTGAACCCCCAAGACCTTCATTCTGGCTACTTGAACTGGCTGTATACCAGCCGTGATTATGAAGCTGGCCTGGTGAAGATGATGAAATAAAAATTCGAGGTAACCTCCATGTTCTTTTCCCGCTTGGATATTTCAATTCTTGTTAACTCTCCTAGCCCCCAAGGGCCGGTTCAACTTAGTATAGTTAAACCAGGATTTACATAAACTTAATTCTTCAGAATCTTCTGATGTAGCCCCCAAGGGCCGGTTCAACTTAATATAGTTAAACCGGGACTGTAATTTAGATCGCCGCATCAGAACATGTTCGAGCAAATAGCCATTAGCCCCCAAGTGCCAAGTTGAATACCTGTATTGAGCTTGGGACTTTGTGATTTTATTGACAGACGAAGATCAAATATGCATTAGCCCCCAAGTGCCATGTGTATGACTGGTTATGCATTTGGGACTTGCAATGAACATATTAACATGCTTCCTTTTTGTTGCAGAATGAGATACGCCAACAAGCCTCACAAATCAATGATCTTCAAGAAAATCTGAAGTCTCAACAAGCAGAAACCTCCAAGGCCAAGGATGAGCTGAAAACCGCCTTGACTACCATGGAGCAGCTCAAGGAGTGATTCAAGTCTGAGCGGGCCGGCTGGGATACTGAGAAGGCCGCTTTAACAAAAAAGGTTGAAAATGCTGAAGCTGCCCTAAAACCGGTGGTAGATGAGCTGACCAGCGTGAAGCGGCAAGTGCATGCCATGACTGCTGCCATCTTCGGTAAACTTCCTTTGGCTTCTGTGATAATCTTGGCCTTCTTATGATAAGTCCGGTTTGTGATTTCTCTTGCAATGTTGTAGGCACACGCATTGGTCACTTGGGGTCAGATGTTCGGAAGAAATTGAAGGCTGCCTATACTTTAATAGAGCAGCTGTACACTGGAGCGTAGCGGATCATCTCCACTGCATCACATAACAATCCAGCACCCTCCTTAATTCAAGATACTCTTAGGAGGTTGTCAATGCTTCCCGCCCGGATTGAAGAGCTGAAGAAATTTGCTGCTCGAACCAGCGCCATTAACGCATTAATCTGGGCCAAAGCATGGGTGCCAGATTTCGATCCTGTTGAAGCAGCCCAGGGCTATCCCAGTCTGAAGGAAGACGGCTCAGAGTTCAACGAAGATGACTTGAGAGCGATAAACTGGGCAGTGCACCCTCTGGCTTGCCAATTGGCTGAAGAGGCAAATTTGTCACATTATCAAGCTCAGTATGACGATCAGAACAAGCGAGTAGCTGCACCTATTCCTGAAGCGGAGAACCTGATCCCTCCGATCCGTAAGCATACTTACGCTCCTGATATTGAACCATCTTCCCTGATCCATGAGGAGGCTGTCTTTCAAGCTTTAATGGGAATCGACTGGACCACTGTTGACTTCCAGCCGCTGGGTAGAGATGAAGAAGCTGAAGCGGCGCAGGACGACCCACAACCCTCAGACCGGGGCGGCGAGCAAGCATGAACCGGAAGCCGGTTTGAATAGCTGCTTCATCATATTCTGCTAAGAAACAATGATCTTATTTGGGCACCATGTTGCCTTGTAATAGGATAGCCAACACTCTTGCTTTTAATATGCCTTCGTGCATAGGTGCTGATACTTTTGCTTGAATGATCGAAACTCTCAACCTATATTGCCTGCAATCACAAAATCTTAAACCACCACGGCGGTTTTTGCGGCCAGCCGGCTTGTGACGTTCATATGAAATAAAATATTGAGGTATATAATCAAAAATTTGTGATACAAAATACCTGCCATCGCTGGGCATAAAGTTGGCTTAGCCAATCTTTAAGCGGAGGTTGTATAAACCCTTACCGTCAAAGGAGAAAAAACAGCTCCTGTATTTTTAATGCCGGTTTACCATGTAAACCGTGCCGGGTCATGACAAGCCCCCTGTTACTCCATAATGGGATGTTAACAGAAAAAAAGTCAAACCGGTGAAATTATCTCCAGATTTAAAAATGGATCAAATTCCGTCAATTGACAGTTTGAACCGGTTTAAAAATGTTGTCGGTTTAAGAAACGCAACAAAAATCAAATAATAGTTATGAAAAAACATGGAAGCAAAGGTGTAACACCCCGGAAGTAACTTTCCATATTTGTAACTCCAACTCTTGCCATTTTCGGCATTGTGATATGATATTCCCTCCGTGGTTGGGTTTTTCCTCTTTTTGCATTTTGTCCATGTCATGCATTTTATATTATGTCATCATGTGCGTCGCATTTGCATACGTGTTCGTCTCATGATTTCGAGCACTTTTCCCGTTGTCCGTTTTGCAATCCGGCACTCCTATCTTCCCCGGCGGTCCCTTTTACGTTTTTCCGTGTGCGGGTACTAAACCTTCTTGAAATGGACCGAGGTTTGTCTAGTGGCCTTGGTATACCACCCGTAGACCACCGGTCAAGTTTCGGGTCATTTGGAGCTCGTTTGGTACTCCAACGGTTAACCGCACTCTCGCAAAGGCCTCTTTTAAGTTGCAGCCCAACACCCCTTCAAAACAGCCCAATAACCCATCTAAGTCACTCCCATGCTCTCCGTCGTTCGATCACGATCGTGTGGGCGAAAACTACACCTCATTTGGACTCTCCTAGCTCCCTCTATGCCTATTTAAACACCTCCCCCGAAATCCGGATCATCTTCCTCCCCGAAACCCTAATTTTCCCTCCGCGCCGCGCCGGACGTGTCCGCCCGGCGCCGGACACATCGCCGCGCCGCCCGCAGCCAGTGGCAGGCTGCCACGTGGCGCCGCCGCCGCCCCGCCGCCCGCGCGCCCGGGCCCAGATCCGGCCGCCCGGGCGGCCAGGCGGCCGCGCGCGCGCCCGCCCGCCAGCGCCTCCGCCGCCGCGCCTCGCCGCCTCCCGGCCGCCGCCGTCTCTCTTCGCCGGCCGGCCACCGCCCGACCTCCGGCCGCCCCGCCCTGGTCTCGGGTCGCCCGGCCCGCGCTTGACTTCCCGCCGGCCCCACCGCTTGCCGCCGCCCGCCCGGGCCGCCCTGCCGCCCGCCCGCCCGGCCGTCGCCGACGGACGCCGCCCCTCAGCCGGCGTCCCCAACCCAGCGAGCCGCCCGTCGCCCGACCGACCCGATCGATCCGGCCTCGGGATCCGTGCGGCCGTTGACTTCTCTTCTCCCCTCCTATTTTTCTCTAAGTATTTTGCATCTAATGTTATTTTGTGCATTTTCAACATGCTATATCTTCGCATCCGTAGCTCCATTTTTTGCGTATAATATGTCAAAATGTTCGTCTCGAAGATTAGATCATTTCATCTCATTGCATCATTTTCATTTGAGCTCATCTTGACGCCCGAAATGCTGTTGGAAGAGTGCTATGTGATGTTAGTTTCTGATTTTTATCAGGACTTGCACTTTTGTTATTTTTGCCATGATTAATATGTGCACCCTATGGATTTGAGTCCTACATGTGTTTTGTAAAATGCCATGTCATCTTTCGAGGGGTGTATGCCATGTATTTTTGTGATCTATGTGGTGACTAGCACAAGCATGCAAAGTAGGTGTCCTAATGATGCTGATTTCAACCGTGTTTTAGCTGATTTTGATGCCATGTTAACTTGATGATACCAAGAGATCTATGCATATTTTGAGATACTTCAGTAAGGGTGTTTTGTAAAGCATGTCTTGCTCTATCCATTCATGCCTTTGTTTGCAATTATGGGATGCCATAGCTTGAGTCAATCGAGCTCTACTTTTGCTATCAAATGTTTCCTGGCAGATTGTATACATGTTATTCAATTTTGCCTAGCTTGTTGTGGTTGATCCATTTATGCTATGTTGTTGTTCTTGCCATGTATGTCTTCTATGTCATGTCTTCTTGATGTATGTATGCTTAGTTTTTCATTTAAGGCTCTGTAGTGAGTGCATTGAGCTTGTAAACATGCCCTCTCGTTATCAGTTTTGACATGCCATGTTGCTGAATCTGTTAACGAGACTTTCAATATTGACATGGATGTTACTATATTTTCTAGTCCTTTTTGGCTTATGGTCAGTAAGGGACTTTTGTTCTAGGCTTTGAGTAGATTCATGCCATGCCATGTTTTGCTATTTTAAGTTCCTGTAGCATGTAGTTTTGTTGCTCTGAACATTGCAACCTGATGCTGTTTTTGACATGTCCAGCCTAATATTTTGTGCACTTTTGCCATGCTTGTTTGAACATGTTATGATGTGAACTAGCCGTAGCTCAGTGCTCATCTTTTGTCGAGCATCATGTGTAGATCACTGCCATGTGCTTTGTTGTTACGTTTGGGTGCAGTAGCTTAATTAATTGTTGCTTGCTAAGTGGCATCATGCTGTTAATGGCAGATTTGCGCCATTCTTGTTTTGCTTGCCATTTGCAAACCGTGCATCCGATTCGGTGATCTTTATATCGATTTCAACGAAATCATCTCATCTTTCAGTGGCATACTTGGTTTGCCAAGTTGATGCCTGGTTCATCATTTTCCTTCCGGAGCGCACATAAGCATTGCATATCTCATCATGCATATCATGTCATGTTTTGCATCATGTTGATTGTGCATTGCACCGTGATTTATTGTGGTTCCTTTGTTTGTGTTGTTGCTTTGGGTAGAGTCGGAGGCGAGTACGTGAGCGAGGAGCCTGTTGAGAACGCTTTCGAGGATCAAGCTTTCGACAACTCGAGAACATTGCGAGCAAGATGACCATACCCTCGAAATCACTTCTATCTTTGCTATGCTAGTTGCTCGCTCTTTTGCTATGCCTATGCTGCGATGCCTACCACTTGCTATATCATGCCACCCATATTGCCATGTCAGCCCCTAACCATCCTTTTCCTAGCAAACCGTTGATTGGCTATGTTACTGCTTTGCTCAGCCCTCTTATAGCGTTGCTAGTTGCAGGTGAAGCTGAAGTTTGTTCCTTGTTGGAACATGGAGATGTTGTTCCTTATTGGAATATGTTTACTTGTTGGGGATATCACAATATATATATCTGCTATATTTAATACATCTATATACTTGGTAAAGGGTGGAAGGCTCGGCCTTATGCCAGTGTTTTGTTCCACTCTCGCCACCCTAGTTTCCGTCATACGGTGTTATGTTCCTTGATTTTGCGTTCCTTACGGTTGGGTGATTTATGGGACCCCCTTGACAGTTCGCTTTGAATAAGACTCGCCCAGAAGGCCCAACTTTGGTTTTACCATTTGCCACCTAAGCCTTTTTCCCGGGTTTCGCGAGCCCGAGGGTCATCTTTATTTTAACCCCCGGACCGGTGCTCCTTGAGTGCTGGCCCGAACCGAAGCAACCTCGGGGCCACCACGGGAAACTCGAGGCTTGGTTTTACTCGTAGCTTGACTTATCCGGATGTGCCACGAGAGCGAGATATGTGCAGCTCCTATCGGGTTTTGTCGGCACAATCGGGCGGCTTTGCTGGTCTTGTTTTATTGCTGTCGAAATGTCTTGTAGTCCGGGATTCGAGATTGATCGGGTCTTCGGTAGAAGGAATATCCTTCGTTGACCGTGAGAGCTTATAATGGGCTAAGTTGGGACACCCTGCAGGTAATATCTTTCAAAGCCGTGCCTGCGTTATGAGGCAGATGGGAATTTGTTAATGTCGGTTGTAGAAAACCCAAAGTTGACCTCAAATAAAATACACATCAACGCGTGTGTAACCGTGATGGTCTCTTCTCGTGAGTCCGGAAGTGAACACGGTGTTGGAGTTATGTCTGACGTAAGTAGTTCAGGATCACTTCTTGATCGCTACTAGCTTCACGTCCGTGCTTTGCTTCTCTTCTCGCTCTCTTTTGCGAAGTAGCCACCATGTATGCTAGTCGCTTGCTGCAGCTCCACTTTACTACTATATCCTTCCTATAAGCTTAAATAGTCTTGATCTCGCGGGTGTGAGATTGCTGAGTCCCGTGACTCACAGATACTTCAAAACAGTTGCGAGGTTCCGATGAGGCCGGTGCAGGTGATTCAACCGAGCTCAAGTGGGAGTTCGACGAGGAACGTGGTCGTTACTATGTGTCTTTTCCAGATGATCAGTAGTGGTGCCCAGTTGGGACGATTCGGGGATCTGTGTTAGCATGTTGGGTATCTTCTTTTATTTTGGTTCCGTAGTCGGACCTTGAGTGTACTCTGAATGATGGATGTTTATTTATGTCTTTGTGTGAAGTGGCATTGTAAGCCAACTATGTATCTTTCCTTAATTATTACATGGGTTGTGTAAAGATTACCTCACTTGCGACATTGCTTTCAATGCGGTTATGCCTCTAAGTCGTGCCTCGACACGTGGGAGATATAGCCGCATCGGGGGCGTTACAAGTTGGTAATCGAGCCTTCCCGACTTAGGAGCCCCTACTTGATTGTTTGTTGGCGTTGTTGAGTCTAGAATGGAAAATGTTTTGAGTCTTAGGATTATATATATCGGAGAGTAGGATTCTTTTTACTCCCGGTCCCTTAAATCGCTCTGGTGAGGTATCGACGAGAGTTTTGACTCTCCTCTTCTCAAATTTCACTAAAAAATTTTAGGATCACGTGGGTATCTTGGAATCGTTCCGATGGTTTTGTGACGAGAACATTGTTCTTGGTGCCTCCTGACATTTAGGGGTTGTGGCAGTGTCCCGGGGAGTTGAGCTCCGAGGTGTTGTCGTCACAATTTTATCGTTGCGATTCGGAATACTGAGTTTTGCCGACATCGAAATCTCTTTTGTGCAGTTGTTGGTGAGATAACCTCGATAGCCCGATCTTGTGGCGAGGGAGTATTGCCATGACTTGTATAACGGATGTTTTTCGAAGGTCGAGGTACACGATTTCCGAAGGTTTCTTGGTTATGTGTTGACGGATGGATACAGTTGGATCTAGGTATTGTTAGTTTGGGTGATATATTTTGTGTCCCCTGTATCCCCAACACCAGATTGCATAACCAGAAAGTTTGGGAGTTTATAGGTGGGAATTCTAGTAGCTTACGGGATATTCTTTCCGACGGATGTATGATTTGAGATTGGGGTTCAAAGTTTAGTGGTCCGCCCATTCACGGTCGATTCTGATGGTCGTGAGGCGTCTTAAAGAATCCTTGGCTATGCTGATTCGGGGCGTCTTGTTAGTCATTCGTGACGTCCGCTATCGTCGTGTCCGTGTGGGCCCCACCACGAACACTTTGGACGAAATCTCTATCATGTGTTTGTTCGGCTCATTCTAGAAGCCAATCTTTTGTTTTCGTTGTGATATTCGATTTGTTTCTAAGGCAGATGTTGTTTCTATATCTTTATCTAAGTGGCTTCTCACCTTAATGGGCGTGTGATGATTAACTTTGGAATTCATTCGTTCATTCTTGTTGAATGTTTATTGTGAAGACTATATGTTGCAATTTCTATCCGTTGATTCTACTTATCAATTTGTCTATCAAAGGACTAACGGATGTCACCCTCTTGAGATGGCTCCGCCAACGTCTGAATCCGGATCACAATGATGGGGATCGGTCGAACCTCCACCTCCACCTCCACCTCCACCTCCGCCTCCGGAGGCTGGCAAGCTATCATGGCAGCCACCAATGCCAATGCTCGAGATGATTTTGCAGCTCTTGCAAGAAGCGTACTCGAGGGCAAGGCAATCAAGGAAATCAAGGTCAAGGCAACAATCAGCCACACTTTGCTACTCTCGGTCGGTTCCTCGCTAATCAGCGAAGTCTTTCGGTTTACGTGTTGAGGCTACAGAGATCCGATGATTGGTTAGTGGACATCTGCAAGCACTTTGACTGTAGCAATGTCGGACCGAGGACTTTGTCAAGTTTGCATCGTTTCAACTCAAGGATCAAGCTCTTTGAGTGGTACCGACAATACAAAGATTCCAGAGGAGGTCGTGTCATTACAGGATGAGTTCGCCATGATTTGAGCTCATCACATTCGAAAAGTGTTGTTGAGAGCAAGCGTGAGGAGTTCCGCAATCTCAAGCAGGGCAACATGTCTGTCTATCAATACAATATCCAGTTCGAAGCTCGCTCGCTTTGCTAAGCAAGGCGACACGATGAGAAGAGTATGATCTATCAATTCAGAGGTGGTCTGAGAGAAGATCTGCAATTACCTCTTGTGCTGTTTGAGCCAGATAAGTATGATGATTTCTACAACATGGCTCTGAAGCAAGAAGCTGCCCAGCTCAAATGTGAGGCTTCTAAGAAGAGAATCAGGGATGCAGTTCAGTCCTCCTCGTCCTCTCAAGTGGCAGCCAAGCAGCAGAAGTTTTACCTGCCCCCTCCTCCGTTCTGTCAGCCTTACCAGCAGAAGAACTCAGGTGGCCGTGGATCTTCCCACCCACCCAACCCAAGCTATCAGAACAAGTCTAATTCTCAAGCTCCAAGGTCAAGTGCTCCTTACCACCGTCCGCTCTCTGAGGTCACTTGCAACAAGTGTCAGCAGAAGGGTCACTATGCGAACAAGTGCTTCAACCAGAGGCGTCTTCCGCCTCCTCCTCCTGTGAAATCTTCCAGCAATGCAGTGGTCAAGCATAATCCCAAGTCTGCAAAGGTGAACATGATGAATGCAGCTCAGGCAGAGGAATCTTCTGATGTGATAATGGGTAATCTTCCAGTTAATGATATTCCTGCAAAAGTCTTATTTGATACTGGTGCATCGCATTGTTTCATTCAAGACCGTTTTTTACCAAGCATGAATTCACTTCTTCTCATTTGGGTAAACCCATGGATGTCATTTCTCCGGGTAAACGGTTGAGCTCCAGTTTGGTGGTTCCGGATGTTTCTATCAAGATGGGCGATTATAGGTTTCTGGCTAAACCAATTGTTCTTGGTGACTCGGATATTGATCTTATTCTCGGGATGGACTGGCTTTATCAGCACAAAGCTCAGCTTGATTGTGCTGCCAGGGAAATTCAATTGACTCACTCTTCTAATGATGTGATCATTTATGCCGCTCGTGATGAAACCATTCGGTTGTTTTCTCTCAATGAGAAGGGCGAATTGAATGCCATCTCTCAGATTCCAGTCGTTTGTGAGTACCAAGATGTCTTTCCAGAAGAGCTTCCGGGTATGCCTCCTCATCGGCCAGTTGAGTTCGTTATCGATCTTGAGCACGGCGAACCCGTTGCAAGCGTCCATACAAGCTTGGACTGAAGAGCTGAAGGAATTGAAGAAGCAGCTCGATGAACAAGAGCGTCTGGTTTGATCGGACCGAGTTCATCTCCTTGGGGTTGTGGTGTTCTTTTGTCCGGAAGAAGGATGGCGCGGACCGACTTTGCGTCGATTACCGTCCATTGAATAAGAAGACAATCAAGAACAAGTATCCACTTCCCAACATCAATGAGCTTTTCGAGCAACTCAAAGGTGCTACTGATGTTCTCTAAGCTTGACCTTCGTATGGGGTATCATCGATTCGCATTCGTGAACAAGATATTCCCAAGATAGCATTGAGAACAAGCTTTGGTTCTTATGAATATCTTGTCATGTCTTTCGGCCTTGTCAATGCTCCTCCAACTTTCTCTCGGATGATGAACTTCATATTCAACCCCTACACCAATGAATTCGTCTTGGTCTATCTTGATGATATTTTGGTCTTCTCCAAGAATAAGAAGGATCATGCCAAACATTTGCGATTGGTGCTAGACAAGCTCAGAGAGTACCAATTCTATGCTAAGTTCTCCAAATGTGAATTTTGGCTTGATGAAGTGCTTTATCTTGGTCATATCATCTCCGCCAAGGGCATCGCTGTTGATCGAGAAGGTGTCCGCAATTGTGAATTGGGAACCTCCTCGAATGTCAAGCAGCTCCATGATTTTCTTGGTCTTGCAAGCTATTGCGAAGATTCGTTGAGAACTTCTCCAAGATTGCAAAGCCTCTTTCCAACCTTCTCCAGAAGCATGTGAAGTATGTCTGGTCTCCCGAGTGTGACGTTGCTTTCAATACCCTCAAAGAGAAACTCGTCACAGCTCCTGTTCTGACTCCTCCTGATGAATCCAAGCCATTTGAAGTTTTCGTGATGCTTCCTTCAAGGTCTCGGTCTGTGTTAATGCAAGAGAAGAGAGTTGTGGCTTATACCTCTCGCTTGATTGAAGCTCAACGAGAAGAACTACCCCACTCACGATCTTGAGTTGGCGGCGATTGTCCATGCATTAATAACGTGGAGACATCTCTTGTTGGGAAGGAAAGTGGACATTTTCACCGATCACAAGAGTCTCAAGTACATCTTCCTCAGCCCAACCTCAACCTCAGGCAGACTCGATGGGTGAAATGATTCAAGAGTACAACCCAAGTATTGAGTATACTCGGGCAAGGCCAATGTCATTGCAGATGCTTTGAGCAGGAAAGCTTATCGCAATATCTAATCCTCAAGCCCTTTCAGCGGATCTCTGTGAATCTTTCCAAGCTGAATCTTCAAGTTGTTCCTCAAGGCTTTCTTGCCAACCTCATAGTCTCTCCTACTTTGGAAGATCAGATTCGTGAGGCTCAACTTCGGATACCATGGTGAAAAAGGTGAAGCGTGGTATCGACAAGGGCATTTCAAGTACAAGTGCTTCCACGTTGATGACAAAGACACTCTGTTCTTTGAGGACGGATTGTGGTTCCTAAGGGTGATCTGCGAAAAGTCATTATGAGCGAGGCTCACAATTCGCTTCTATCCATTCATCACGGAAATGCGAAGATGTACCATGATCTCAAGCAGTCATATTGGTGGACTCGAATGAGGCGAGAAATTGCTCAATTCGTGAATGAATGTGATGTCTGCAGAAGAGTGAAAGCAGAACACCAAAGACCAGCTGGTCTCCTTCAACCTCTTGCTATTCCGAATGGAAGTTTGATCATATTGAAATGGACTTCGTGGACTGGCTTTCCAAAGTCCAAGCGTGGAAATGATGCTATCTTCGTTGTCATTGACAAGCTGACTAAAGTGGCTCATTTTCTTCCTATCAAAGAATCCATCACAGCAGCTCGGTTGGCGAGCTATACACCTCGAGATTGTCTCCTTGCACGGCATTCCTCAAGTGATCTCTTGAGACCGTGGCAGCATCTTTACCTCCAAGTTTTGGGATTCTTTTGAAGGCCATGGGCACCAACATTCGTTCAGCACAGCTTTCCATCCTCAAACAAGTGGCCAAGTTGAGCGAGTAAATCAAATCCTTGAAGATATGCTCGGGGCTTGTGTCATTTCTTCGGTATGAAGTGGGAAGATTGTCTTCCATATGCCGAGTTCTCTTACAACAACAGCTTCCAAGCGAGTTGGGCAAGGCCCCATTCGAAATTCTCTATGGCGAGAAAGTGCGTACTCCTCTCAATTGGTGCGAGGCGGTGAGCGCCAACTTCTTGGCAATGACTTGATCACGAAGCGGAAGAAATGTGCCAAGTCATTCGTGAGAATCTCAAAGTCGCATAATCGCGCCGGAAAAGCTATTATGATGATAAGCACCGTGATGTGGCTTTTGAAATCGGAGACCATGTCTACCTCCGCGTCTCTCCAATGAAAGGCACTCGCCGCCGGTATCAAAGGGAAGCTTGCCCCTAGATCGTGGGTCCTTTCAAGATCATTGGCAAAAGCGATCTAGCCTATCAACGAGCTTCCATCCAACCGCAAATGTGCACGATGTGTTTCACGTGTCACAACCTTCGCAAGTGCTTCAAGACTCTGAACGCACTATCAACTTCAAGAGATTGACCTTCAAGAAGATCTCTCTTATCACGAGCACCCGTTGCTATTCTTGAAGAAACCGGCGCAAGACTCGCAACAAGTCAATCAAATTCCTGAAAGTGAAGTGGTCACACCATTCCGACCGAGAAGCTACACGGGGCGTGAGGATCACCTCCGTTCGAATATCCGGAGTTCTTTCAGTCCTAGATCTGGGACGAGATCCTCTTGTAGTGGTGGAGTGTTGTAACACCCGAAGTAACTTTCCATATTTGTAACTCCAACTCTTGCCATTTTCGGCATTGTGATATGATATTCCCTCCGTGGTTGGGTTTTTCCTCTTTTTGCATTTTGTCCATGTCATGCATTTTATATTATGTCATCATGTGCGTCGCATTTGCATACGTGTTAGTCTCATGATTTCGAGCATTTTTCCGTTGTCCGTTTTGCAATCCGGCACTCCTATCTTCCCGGCGGTCCTTTTACGTTTTTCCGTGTGCGGGTACTAAACCTTCTTGAAATGGACGAGGTTTGTCTAGTGGCCTTGGTATACCACCGTAGACCACCGGTCAAGTTTGGTCATTTGGAGCTCGTTTGGTACTCCAACGGTTAACGCACTCTCGCAAAGGCCTCTTTTAAGTTGCAGCCCAACACCCTTCAAAACAGCCCAATAACCCATCTAAGTCACTCCCATGCTCTCCGTCGTTCGATCACGATCGTGTGGTAAAACTACACCTCATTTGGACTCTCCTAGCTCCTCTATGCCTATTTAAACACCTCCCCAAATCCGGATCATCTTCCTCCCGAAACCCTAATTTCCCTCGCGCCCGCGCGGGCGTATCCGCCTGGCGCGGACAAACTCGCCGCGCCGCCCGCAGCGATGGCAGGCTGCCGCCGTAAGCGCCGCCGCCCCCCGCCGCCCGCGCCGCCGGGGCCAGATCCGGCCGCCGGGCGAACCGGCCAGGCGCCGGGCGCGCGCGCGCCAGCGCGCCTCCGCCGCCTCCCGGCCGCCGCCGCCTCTCTTCGCCGGCCGGCCACCCGCGACCTCCGGCCGCCCAGCTCTCGGTCGCCCGGCCGCCCATGACTTCCCGCGTCGGCCCCGCGGCTCGCCGCCCGCCCGGCCGCGCCCGGCCGCGGCCCCCCCGCCGCCGGCAGCCGCCGCCCCTCCAGCCGGCGTCCCCAACCCCGGCGAGCCGCCCGTCGCCCGACCCGATCCCGATCCGGCCTCGGGATCCGTGCGGCCGTTGACTTCTCTTCTCCCCCCTCCTATTTTTCTCTAAGTATTTTGCATCTAATGTTATTTTGTGCATTTTCAACATGCTATATCTTCGCATCCGTAGCTCCATTTTTCGCGTATAATATGTCAAAATGTTCGCCTCGAAGAGTAGATCATTTCATCTCATTGCATCATTTTCATTTGAGCTCATCTTGATGCCCGAAATGCTGTTGGAAGAGTGCTCTGTGATGTTAGTTTCTGATTTTTATCAGGACTTGCACTTTTGTTATTTTTGCCATGATTAATATGTGCACCCTATGGATTTGAGTCCTACATGTGTTTTGTAAAATGCCATGTCATCTTTCCAGGGTGTATGCCATGTATTTTGTGATCTATGTGGTGACTAGCACAAGCATGCAAAGTAGGTGTCCTAATGTTGCTGATTTCAGCCCTGTTTTAGCTGATTTTGATGCCATGTTAACTTGATGATACCAAGAGATCTATGCATATTTTGAGATACTTCAGTAAGGGTGTTTTGTAAAGCATGTCTTGCTTTATCCATTCATGCCTTTGTTTGCAATTATGGGATGCCATAGCTTGAGTCAATCGAGCTCTACTTTTGCTATCAAATGTTTCCTGGCAGATTGTATACATGTTATTCAATTTTGCCTAGCTTGTTGTGGTTGATCCATTTATGCTATGTTGTTGTTCTTGCCATGTATGTCTTCTATGTCATGTATTCTTGATGTATGTATGCTTAGTTTTTCATTTAAAGCTCTGTAGTGAGTGCATTGAGCTTGTAAACATGCCCTCTCGTTATCAGTTTTGACATGCCATGTTGCTGAATCTGTTAACGAGACTTTCAATATTGACATGGATGTTACTATATTTTCTAATCCTTTTTGGCTTATGGTCAGTAAGGGACTTTTGTTCTAGGCTTTGAGTAGATTCACGCCATGCCATGTTTTGCTATTTTAAGTTCCTGTAGCATGTAGTTTTGTTGCTCTGAACATTGCAACCTGATGCTGTTTTTGACATGTCCAGCCTGATATTTTGTGCACTTTTGCCATGCTTGTTTGAACATGTTATGATGTGAACTAGCCGTAGCTCAGTGCTCATCTTTTGTCGAGCATCATGTGTAGATCACTGCCATGTGCTTTGTTGTTACGTTTGGGTGCAGTAGCTTAATTAATTGTTGCTTGCTAAGTGGCATCATGCTGTTAATGGCAGATTTGCGCCATTCTTGTTTTGCTTGCCATTTGCAAACCGTGCATCCGATTCGGTGATCTTTATATCGATTTCAACCGAAATCATCTCATCTTTCAGTGGCATACTTGGTTTGCCAAGTTGATGCCTGGTTCATCATTTTCCTTCGGGCGCACATAAGCATTGCATATCTCATCATGCATATCATGTCATGTTTTGCATCATGTTGATTGTGCATTGCACCGTGATTTATTGTGGTTCCTTTGTTTGTGTTGTTGCTTTGGGTAGAGTCGGAGAGGAGTGCGTGAGCGAGGAGCCTGTTGAGAACGCTTTCGAGGATCAAGCTTTCGACAACTCGAGAACATTGCGAGCAAGATGACCATACCCTCGAAATCACTTCTATCTTTGCTATGCTAGTTGCTCGCTCTTTTGCTATGCCTATGCTGCGATGCCTACCACTTGCTATATCATGCCACCCATATTGCCATGTCAGCCCCTAACCATCCTTTTCCTAGCAAACCGTTGATTGGCTATGTTACCGCTTTGCTCAGCCCTCTTATAGCGTTGCTAGTTGCGAGTGAAGTGAAGTTTGTTCCTTGTTGGAACATGGAGATGTTGTTCCTTATTGGAACATGTTTACTTGTTGGGGATATCACAATATATATATCTGCTATATTTTAATACATCTATATACTTGGTAAAGGGTGGAAGGCTCGGCCTTATGCAGTGTTTTGTTCCACTTGCCACCTAGTTTCCGTCATACCGGTGTTATGTTCCTTGATTTTGCGTTCCTTACGGTTGGGTGATTTATGGGACCCCTTGACAGTTCGCTTTGAATAAGACTCGTCCAGAAGGCCCAACTTTGGTTTTACCATTTGCCACCTAAGCCTTTTCCCCGGGTTTCGCGAGCCGAGGGTCATCTTTATTTTAACCCCGGACCAGTGCTCCTTGAGTGCTGGCCCGAACCGAGCAACCTGCTTGGGCCACCACGGGCAGAAACTTCGAGGCTTGGTTTTACTCGTAGCTTGACTTATCCGGATGTGCCACGAGAACGAGATATGTGCAGCTCCTATCGGGTTTTGTCGGCTGTCAGGCGGCTTTGCTGGTCTTGTTTTATTGCTGTCGAAATGTCTTGTAGTCCGGGACTCCGAGATTGATCGGGTCTTCGGTAGAAGGAATATCCTTCGTTGACCGTGAGAGCTTATAATGGGCTAAGTTGGGACACCCTGCAGGTAATATCTTTGAAAGCCGTGCCGCGGTTATGAGGCAGATGGGAATTTGTTAATGTCGGTTGTAGAAAACCCAAAGTTGACCTCAAATAAAATACACATCAACGCGTGTGTAACCGTGATGGTCTCTTCTCGGAGTCCGGAAGTGAACACGGTGTTGGAGTTATGTCGGCGTAAGTAGTTCAGGATCACTTCTTGATCGCTACTAGCTTCACGTCCGTGCTTTGCTTCTCTTCTCGCTCTCTTTTGCGAAGTAGCCACCATATATGCTAGTAAACGCTGCAGCTCCACTTTACTACTCTATCCTTCCTATAAGCTTAAATAGTCTTGATCTCGCGGGTGTGAGATTGCTGAGTCCCGTGACTCACGAGATACTTCAAAACAGTTGCAGGTTCCGATGAGGCGGTCAGGTGATTCAATCGAGCTCAAGTGGGAGTTCGACGAGGCGTGGTCGTTACTATGTGTCTTTTCCAGATGATCAGTAGTGGTGCCCAGTTGGGACGATTCGGGGATCTGTGTTAGCATGTGGGGTATCTTCTTTTATTTTGGTTCCGTAGTCGGACCTTGAGTGTACTCTGAATGATGGATGTTTATTTATGTCTTGTGTGAAGTGGCATTGTAAGCCAACTATGTATCTTTCCCTTAATTATTACATGGGTTGTGTAAAGATTACCTCACTTGCGACATTGCTTTCAATGCGGTTATGCCTCTAAGTCGTGCCTCGACACGTGGGAGATATAGCCGCATCGGGGGCGTTACAAAAGGCAATGATAAACCGTTTGCATAAAGGAAGGCTTTACTGAGCCGATCAGATGGTGTTACCATGGTCGGACACGACCAAGCTCCCTATAAGGTGTAGCCATTGTTCAAGTCAGCCAGGTCCCCAACTGAAACCGTGGCATTATGCCGATCAAGTGGCGTGGCAATGGTTCAGGTTCAACCAAGCCCCCAAGTGACTCTATGGCCTTAGGCCGATCAAGAGGCGTGACTGGTTCAGACTTGACCAAGTCCCAATAATGATCTGGTGGCTTTCGCCTATCAAAAGGAGTTGCATTGGTTCGGACACGACCAAGCCCCCAAGTGATATCACAAAGCTTTTGAAAAGCAAACTCAGGGGGTAAATCGGAGGCCGCTTTAAGACAGAACAACTCCATGTAACCACACATGATGTAATGTAACAGATACCCGCTTTATTTGAGGCTCGGTTTATTACTTTATTCATAATATATACACTGTCATAATATGTACATAAGTAGAGCCGATGGCTCAGGTATAATAAGGCCGAAGATGAGCTATGTTCCACGGCATGTTGGTCTCCTCCTCTGACGTGCGTGAGTCTTTATGCTCTCGAATATCGATCAGATAGTACGACCCGTTGTGCAGATTCTTGCTGACCACGAAAGGTCCCTCCCAAGGTGGGGATAACTTGTGCATATCAGTCTGGTCTTGGATGAGCCGAAGCACCAAATCTCCTTCTTGAAAAGTTCTGGTTCTAACCCGGCGACTATGGTAACGATGAAGATCATGTTGGTAAATCGCCGAGCGGGCAGCTGCTATGTCACGCTCTTCATCCAACTGATCCAAAGCGTCCTGCCGTGCCGTCTCATTGTCCGCTTCAACATAAGCTGCCACACGAGGTGAGTCATGACGGATGTCACTGGGGAGAACCGCCTCCGCTCCATAGACCATAAAGAACGGCGTGTATCCCGTGGATCTGTTAGGCGTAGTGTTGATACTCCATAACACAGACGGTAGCTCTTCTACCCAACAACCCGGTGTCCTCTGCAAAGGGACCATAAGCCGGGGCTTGATGCCTCTCAAGATCTCTTGATTAGCCCTTTCCGCTTGACCATTGGACTGTGGGTGGGCTACAGAAGAAACGTCAAGCCCGATGTGCTCACGTTCGCAGAACTCTTTCATGGCACCTTTCGACAAATTGGTACCATTATCTGTGATGATACTGTGTGGAAAGCCAAACCGGAAAATCACCTTTTTGATGAACTGAACCGCCATAGCCGCGTCACACTTGCTAATAGGTTCTGCCTCCACCCACTTTGTAAATTTGTCAACCGCCACCAGGAGGTGGGTCTTTTTGTCCTTGGACCTTTTAAAAGGTCCAACCATATCCAACCCCAAGTGCAAGCGGCCAAGTAATTGGAATCATCCTCAGTTCTTGGGCGGTACATGAGCACGTCTGGAAAACTTTTGGCAACCATCACATCGTCGACCGGATCTTCCGCATCGGCATGGGCAGTCAACCAATAGAAACCGTGGCGGGCACGCCTTAGCCACCAAGGATTTTGAACGGCGTGGTGACCACAATCTCCTTCGTGGATCTCACGCAATATTTCACAGCCTTCCTCGGGGACACACAGCGTTGAAACGCATACGACACGCTGCAATGATGCAATTCGCCATTAACAATGGTCATAGACTTAGATCGCCGGACTATCTGGCGGGCCAACGTCTCATCTTATGGTAACTCGCCCCGTTTCATGTACGCAAGATAAGGAAGCGTCCAATCCGGAGCGACGTGAAGAGCTGCCACCAATTGGGCCTCCGGATCAGGAATAGCCAAATCCGCTTCACGGGGAGCTTGACCGACGGGTTGTGCAAGACGTCGAGAAAAACATTAGGCGGGACGGTTTGCGTTGAGAGCCCAACCGGCTTAAAGCGTCCGCCGCTTCATTCTTCCGACGGTCCACGTGGTCCACCTGATAGCCCTTGAAATGACCTGCGACAATATCCACCTCACGATGATATGCAGCCATGAGTGGGTCCTTTGAATCCCAAGTGCCAGACACCTGTTGAGCCACTAGGTCCGAGTCACCGAAGCACTTAAACCGGCTTAGATTCATCTCCTTAGCCATCCGGAGACCATGGAGCAAGGCTTCATACTCAGTTGCATTGTTAGTACAAGGGAACATTAAGCGGAGAACGTAACAAAACTTGTCACCTCGTGGGGAAGTTAATACGACTCCAGCCCCCGAGCCCTCCAATTGCCTGGATCCGTCAAAATGGATGGTCCAATCTGTATGATCCGTCTTTTCTTTAGGTGCTTGCAACTCCGTCCAATCATTAATGAAATCCACAAGTGCTTGAGACTTCACCGCCGTCCGAGGCACGTACTTCAGACCGTGCGGCCCAAGCTCTATAGCCCACTTGGCAATCCGGCCAGTCGCTTCCCGGTTCTATATGATATCGCCTAAGGGAGCAGAACTGACCACCGTGATGGGGTGCCCTTGGAAATACTGCTTCAGCTTCCGGCTTTCCATAAAAACTCCATATACCAGCTTCTGCCAATGCGAATACCTTTGCTTAGATTCGATAAGTACCTCGCTGATATAATAAACCGGACGTTGAACCCTCAAACCCCCTTTGATTCTCAAAAAAGGGACCGGGTGCTCCTTCCCTGCCTCCTTCCGCTCCACCACAATGGCCACGCTGACCGCCCTGGCCTTAGCAGCAACATATAGCAGAAACGGCTCCTTGTCAATGGGAGCGGCGAGCACAGGCGGGTTGGCCAATTGCCGCTTTAAGTCCTCCAACGCTTCATCGGCGGCCGGACTCCAGACAAACTGATCTGTCTTTTTCAGCATCTGGTATAAAGGGATGGCCTTCTCTCCAAGGCGGCTGATAAACCGGCTCAGCGCGGCAATCCGGCCTGCCAAACGCTGAACATCGTTAATACGCCGGTTTAGCGAGGAGGTAATAGCCGTAATCTTCTCGGATTAAGCTTCAATTCCCTGTTGGACACGAAAACCCAATAACTTGCTGCGGAATACCAAAGACACATTTGGCGGGTTGAGCATCTTCTTGTAAACCCGCAGGTTGTCAAAGGTTTCCTTCAAATCGTCAATCGGTGTCTCCTTCTCCTTGACTTGACCATAATATGATCCACATAGGCGTGCACATTACGGCCGATCTGTTTATCACGAGCAATTCTGTACACGGCGTTGATAAGTTGCTTGGCGCTCTTGAGCCCAAAGGCATAGACACATAGCGAAGGCTCCAAAGGGAGTGATAAGCGCCGTCTTCTCCTGGTCCTCAACTGCCATCTTGATCGATGATACCGAATCGCATCCAAAAGTTCAAGCGCTCACAACCCGCGATGGCATCAATAATCTGGTCAATGCGGGGAGGGCAAAAGGATCTGCTGGACAAGCCTTGTTAAGATCTGCGTAATCCACACACATCGCCAAGTGCCGTTTTCTTAAGAACCAGCACGGATTAGCAAGCCACTCTAGATGGAAAACTTCAGCGATAAAGCCAGCTGCTAAGAGCACCGCCACCTCCTCTCAATGGCCTTACGCCTTTCTTCGTTAAACCGGCGGAGAAACTGCTTCACCGGTTTGTACTTGGGATCAACATTAAGAGTGTGCTCAGCGAGTTGCCTCGGTACACACGGCATGTCGAAGGCTTCCATGCAAAAATGTCGATTCTCACGGATGGACTCGATGAGCACGCTTTCCTATTTCGGATCAAGTTGGCGCGATCTTTGAACTGCTTGGGCGAATCGCCGAGCACGAAGTCAACAAGCTTAGTCTCAGCTGCCGATTTGAATTTCAGGGCCGGATAATGCTCTGTAGTTGGCTTCTTCAACGGATTCATGTCCGCCGGATCAACATTGTCCTTATAATACTTCAGCTCCTCGGTGGCACAAACCGACTCCGCGTAAGCCGCATCACCTTCCTCACATTCCAAAGCGATCTTGCTGCTCCCATGAACCGTTATTGTCCCCTTGTGACCCGGCATCTTGAGCTGCAAATAGATATAACAAGGCCGTGCCATGAACTTGGCATAAGCCGGCCGCCCAAATAGGGCGTGATATGGACTTTGGATTTTTATCACTTCAAACGTCAATGTTTCCGATCTGGAGTCATATTCATCACCAAAGGCCACTTCGAGCTATTTTACCAACGGATATCTGACTTGCGGTACCACACCATGGAACCTTTGTATTGGGCGGTTTGAGATGTTTATCTGTTAACCCCATCGACGAAAGGTCTCATAGTACAGGATGTTAATGCTGCTCCCTCCGTCCATGAGCACCTTGGTGAACTTATAACCTCCCACGAGGTGCCACCACGAGGCGGTGACCGGGTTGTCAACCCGGGAGGATGATCCTCTCTACTCCATACAATGGGCTGCTCGACCAGCGTGGTAGTGAGGCACGGCCGATTCAACAGCGTTGACTGCCCGCTTCTGAAGCTTCCGGTCTCGCTTGTCTAAGCTAGTGGTGAAGACATGGTACTGCCCACTATTCAATTGCTTTGGCTTGCTGTGATAACCCCACTGTTGCTGCTGCTGATTGTAACCACCTTGGTTATTCTGATTGTTCTGATTGTTATGTCCGCCCGGATTACCATTAAATCCTGAACTGGAATTTCCTCCACCGAAACCCGGCCCAGATCCTGAACCGCCGCCGGAACCGGAAAGCATTAGAACTCATGAACTCCTGCATAATGTAGCAATCCTTCCAGAGATGGTTTGTTGGCGTCTCCTTCGTCCCATGCTTTGGACAGGGTTGATTCAATAGATAATTCAAGCGGTCCGGATTGGGATTAGGCGCTCCACTTTGATTCGGCTGTTTACCCTTGCGCCGCTGGCCCTTGTCCTGCACGTTGGTGTTGGCTACGAAGTCGAAGTTGCCATTCGCTTTACGCTTGCCTCCACCATTACCTGCCGAGTGATGTTGCTGGCCCTTGGAGTTGCTGTTCTTCCTTCCCTTCCCTGTCTCATCATCATCGGACTCGGGGTCCTTGGTACTATTAGAATCAGCATACTTCACTAAAGCGCCCATGAGAGTGCCCATGTCATTACAAAACGCTTCATGCTCTAACTTCAACTTTAAAGGCTTAAACGGCAGTTGCCCTCGAGGTTAAGATCGCGAGTCAGCGTTGATCCGATCCGGCGAGTGCAAGATTTCAGCTTGGCGTACCCAATGGGTTGTTGACTCTCCTTCCCCACGGACACAAGCTGCCAAGTCCACTACGGACATGGGCTGCTTACGGTATCTTTGAAATTCTGGATAAACCGGGTCCATAGCTGGGCCCATGAATTGATAAATTGGGTGGCAAGCTCTTCAACCAAGTCTGGTCGTGCCTTGAGCATCATGGTGAAGTACTTTGCACATGCGGCCTCATCCACATCCAGCATCTCCATGGCCATCTCATAACTTTCTATCCATGCTTCTAGAGCTAAATCGGCAGTGTAATTTGGCACCTTGCGCGGACCCTTGAAGTCTTTGGGCAAGCGCACATTGCGTAAAGCGGGGACAAGGCAAGGCACCCCCAAAGAGCTAGAGGTAACCCCAGGCTCGACCGAAATGGTCGGACGAACCGGCGTAAGTGATAAGCGATCTTTGTGCTGCTAACTCGCCTCCTGCGGCGCTCGGGCCTGGTCCACCACCTCTGGCGTTATCGGCGCCACCTACCGGGTTGTTGCCACAGGCGCACCACGCCGTGCATTACTTGATCGGCGGTTCATCCACGTGCCTGCTATAGCTCCGGCTTGGGCGGGGTAGAGTGGATCGATCGCGGTTGTGCGAATATGCTTCTGTTGGACCAAAGTTGTCCTAAGGGCTCCTTGACCGGCGTCTCTCCGCTGTGGTGAATCGCCTTCAATTGGAATAGCCTCCAGCCGTGCCGCAGCTGCAACAAGGTTATCCATCGGGTTGGAGTAGTGACCGGAGGTGTTTGCACAGCCTGAGGCGCACTGGCATTATGGCGAGTAGATCTATTAAGCGGGGCTGAACGCGCGCGCCGTCCAGTGCTTCCGCCCGGTTTACCACCGGCGGATTACTGGTTCCCGCTCCGGGGGTGCTAAAGAGGTCTCTTCCCTCGAAAACTGAAGGCAAACGGGATCTGTATTTCTTCTTCATGACTTCATGTGACGCGCTCTGATCCAGCATGCGCCTATAAGCCTGCGCATCTAAACCGGCCCGCTCTGCCGTCATCCTGGCGTCTGCAGCTGCTAGATCCGCTTTAGCCTGAGTGATTTGTTCCTTCACCTTCGCAATCTCCGCATTATGAGTGTCCTGGTCCGCCGGGTTAACCTCTGCCATGAGCATAGCCAATGCATCGAACAGATCTGATAAAACTTGAGCCGGCGGGCGCACAGAGCCTCCTGCCCCGGTAGCCGTCGCCGCTGTTGAACCGGCAATCATCGCCACAGCGGTCGAAGAGTGAAGCACTGCTTGTGTACCGGCCATGAATATTCCAACCCGGTTGGGCAGATCAGAGGGGTCCAGAATACTCTCACCGTCGGAACAGCCCCCAATCCGGCCATCTTGTAGCTGATACAGAGATTCAGTTTCTCCGGTTGACGACTCGTCGTCGGAGTAGACGACGGTCTCGCCACCAGACTCTGATCCGTCCTCATAACTTCCTCCATGGATGACTCCCACAAAGGCACGCTTCACGGCCGGTTTAACTGGGCAGATCTCGTCGCTGAGCCGTCTCGGCGAGGTCGGTGCGGATGTCGGCTCAGCCCTGGCTCACCAATCTTGCCGATGAAAAGCGTGTATGCCACCAAAGGGACCGGTACCGTACTCAATCGAGCTGGCCTCGGGGCCCCAGCCTGCATCGTCGATGTAGAGCTTGCCGCGACGACTCTTGGTCATCCGGCCCACAGCATAGCCTTCGAGTCCTTGAACTTGCCCTCCAAGATCATCAAACCATCGTGCGATAGCCCCATGGTGGCGCCAAGCCGTCGTGGTTTTGTCACGGCGAGATGTCCTCATGAAAGGACTTAGTCGTGGAGCCATCGCCACGGGTTAACAGAAGGGGTTAAAGCGGACGCAAAGACACAAGAGTTATACTAGTTCGCCCCTTCGATGAAGGTAAAGCCTACGTCTAGTTGTGATGGGATTGATGTGGTCTCGATGACTAGGGAGCAAATAAGCCGCCTAGGCCTCGAGTTGTTGTTATCGTCCTTGAACCGTCCGGGTCATCCCCTTATATACGGGTGGCGCCCGTCGGTTGAAGAGTCCCAATCTCCGGTTCATACTCGTATCCGGGTTGGTCTCTCTCTATTCTAACTTACAATACAAGTTTACATATCAGGCGGTTTACGGCTATAGGTTCTAAACCGACTACGGGCCTTGGGCCCTTATTTTCATGCCTCTTGGGCTTTTACACGTTGAACTCTCGATGAAGTTAACCCGGCCCAGATAGGCGGTTTCGCATGATAGTAATATCTAACAATCTTGGTACATACCCTCGAACGAGGTGAATACTCCCTCCTCATCATGGAGAGCGCCGGGATGATGAAGATGGCCACCGGTGATGGTTTCCCCCTCCGGCAGGGTGCCGGAACAGGCTCCCGATTGGTTTTTCGTGGCTACAGAGGCTTGCGGCAGTGAAACTCTCGATCTAGGTTATGTTCTGGAGGTTTTGGTATTTATAGGTGTTGGGCAACGTAACTTGCAATTTCAAAAAAATTCCTATGCTCACACAAGATCTATCTAGGAGATGCATAGCAAGGAGAGGGGGAGAGTGTGTCCACGTTCCCTCGTAGACCAAAAGCGGAAGCGTTAGTTTGACGCGGTTGATGTATTCGAACGTCTTTGCAATTCAACCGATCAAGTACCGAACATACGGCACCTCTGAGTTCAGCACACGTTCAGCTCGATGACGTCCCTCGAACTGTTGATCCAGCAAAGAGTCGAGGGAGAGGTTCGTCAGCACGACGTCGTGGTGACGGTGATGGTGAAGTGATCCGCGCAGAGCTTTGCCTAAGCGCTATGACAATATGACCGGAGGAGTAAATGGTGGAGTGGGGCGCCGCACACGGCTAAGAAAATTTTGTGTGTCTTAGAGGCGCCCCTGCCCCCGTATATAAAGGAGGGAGATGGGCGGAGGCTGGCCTATGGGCGCCCCAAGTGGGAGGAGTCCCACTTGGGCTCCTAGTCCAATTCGTCCCCCCTTCCTTTTATCGGAGGGGGAAAGGGGAAAGGAGAGGGAGGAGGGAAAGGAAAGGGGGGCGCCGCCCGCTCCCCTAGTCCAATTCAGACTCCCCATGGGGGCCGCACGCCACCCCTTGTGGGCTGCCTTGCCTCCCTCCTATGGCCCATATGGCCCATATCTTTCCCCCGGGGGGTTCCTGTAACCTCTTGGTACTCCGATATGTACCCAATACATTCTGAAACACTTCTGGTGTCCGAATACTATCATAAAATATATCAATATTTACCTCTCGACCATTTCGAGACTCCTCGGCATGTCTGTGATCTCATCTAGGACTCCGAACAATCGTCGATCACCAAAACACATAACTCATAAAACAAATCATCATCGAACGTTAAGCGTGCAGACCGTACGGGTTCGAGAACTATGTAGACATGACCGAGACACATCTCCGGTCAATAACCAATAGCAGAACCAAGATGCTCATATTGGTTCCCACATATTCTACGAAGATCTTTATCGGTCAAACCGTAATGACAACATATGTCATTCCTTTTGTCATCGGTATGTTACTTGCCCGAGATCTGATCGTCGGTATCTGCATACCTAGTTCAATCTCGTTACCGGCAAGTCTCTTTACTCGTTATGTAATACATCATCCCATAACTAACTCATTAGTCACATTGCTTGCAAGGCTTATCTTGATGTGCATTACCGAGAGGGCCCAGAGATACCTCTAGGATACTCGAGGTGACAAATCCTAATCTCGATCTATGCCAACCCAACAAACACCTTCGTAGACACCTGTAGAGCATGTTTATAATCACCCAGTTACGTTGTGACGTTTGATAGCACACAAGGTGTTACTCCGGTATTCGGGAGTTGCATAATCTCATAGTCAAGGAATATGTATAAGTCATGAAGAAAGAAAGAGCAATAAAACTTTAACGATCATAATGCTAAGCTAACAGATGGGTCTTGTCCATCACATCATTCTCCTAATGACGCGATCCCGTTCATCAAATGACAAAACATGTCTATGGTTAGGAAACTTAACCATCTTTGATTAACGAGCTAGTCTAGTAGAGGCATACTAGGGACACTGTGTTTTGTTAATGTATCCACACATGTATCAAGTTTCCGTCTGATACAATTCTAGCATGAATAATAAACATTTATCATGATATAAGGAAATATAAATGACAACTTCATTGTTGCCTCTAGGGAATATTTCCTTCAGTCTCCCACTTGCAGTAGGGTCAATAATCTAGATTACATTGTAATGATTCTAACACCCATGGAGTCTTGGTGCTGATCATGTTTTGCTCGTGGAAGAGGCTTAGTCAACAGGTCTGCAACATTCAGATCCGTATGTATTTTGCAAATCCCTATGTCTCCCTCCTTGACTTGATCACGGATGGAGTTGATGCGTCTCTTGATGTGTTTGGTTCTCTTGTGAAATCTGGATTCCTTCACTAAGGCAATTGCTCGAGTATTGTCACAAAAGATTTTCATTGGACCCGATGCACTAGGTATTACACCTAGATCGGATATGAACTCATTCATCCAGACTCCTGCGTTTGCTGCTTCCGAAGCAGCTATATACTCTATTTCACACGTAGATCCCGCCACGACGCTTTGCTTGGAACTGCACGAACTGACAGCTCCACCATTCAATATAAATACGTATCCGGTTTGTGACTTAGAGTCATCCGGATCAGTGTCAAAGCTAGCATCAACATAATCATTTACGATGAGCTCTTCGTCACCTCCATAAACGAGAAACATATCCTTAGTCCTTTTCATGTCTTTCAGGATGTTCTTGATCGATGTCCAGTGATCCACTCCTGGATTACTTATGGCTGAGGCATAGAGATTACTTATGGCAAGGCACACATCAGGTCTGGTACACATCATTGCATACATGATAGAACCTATGGCTGAGGCATAGGGAACGACTTTCATTTTCTCTCTATCTTCTGCAGTGGTCGGGCATTGAGTCTGACTCAACTTCACACCTTGTAACACATGCAAGAACCCTTTCTTTGACTGGTCTATTTTGAACTTCTTCAGAACTTTATCAAGGTATGTGCTTTGTGAAAGTCCAATTAAGTGTCTTGATCTATCTCTATAGATCTTGATGCCCAATATATAAGCAGCTTCACCGAGGTCTTTCATTGATTTTTTTTATTCAAGTATCCTTTTATGCTATCCAGAAATTCTTTATCATTTTCAATCAACAATATGTCATCCACATATAATATTAGAAATGCTACAGAGCTCCCACTCATTTCTTGTAAATATAGGCTTCTCCAAAAGTCTGTATAAAACCATATGCTTTGATCACCTCATCAAAGCATATATTCCAACTCCGAGATACTTGCACCAGTCCATAAATGGATCGCTAGAGCTTGCACACTTTGTTAGCACCTTTAGGATCGACAAAACCTTCTGGTTGCATCATATACACCTCTTCTTTAAGAATTCCATTAAAGAATGCAGTTTTGACGTCCATTTGCCAGATATCAAAATCATAAAATACGGCAATTGCTAACATGATTCGGACAAACTTAAGCATCGCTATGGGTGAGAAGGTCTCATCGTAGTCAACTCCTTGAACTTGTCGAAAACCTTTCGCAACAAGTCGAGCTTTGTAGACAGTAATGTTACCATCAGTGTTAGTCTTCTTCTTGAAGATCCATTTATTCTCTATGGCTTGCCGATCATCGAGCAAGTCAACCAAAGTCCATACTTTGTTCTCATACATGGATCCCATCTCAGATTTCATGGCCTCAAGCCATTTTGCGGAATCTGGGCTCATCATCGCTTACTCAAAGTTTGTATGTTCGTCATGGTCTAGTAACATGACTTCCAGAAAAGAATCACCATACCACTCTAGTGTGGAACATACTCTGGTTAACCTACGAGGTTCGGTAGTAACTTCATCTGAAGTTTCATGATCATCACCATTAGCTTCCTCACTAATTTGTGTAGGCATCACTGGAACTGATTTTTGTGATGAACTACTTTCCAATTCAAGAGAAGGTACAATTACCTCATCGAGTTCTACTTTCGTCCCAGTCACTTCTTTCAAGAGAAACTCCTTCTCTAGAAAGGATCCATTCTTAGCAACAAAGATCTTGCCTTCGGATCTGTGATAGAAGGTGTACCCAATAGTTTCTTTTGGGTATCATATGAAGACGCACTTCTCCAATTTGGGTTCGAGCTTATCAGGCTGAAGCTTCTTCACATAATCATCGCAACCCCAAACTTTAAGAAATGACAGCCTAGGTTTCTTGCCAAACCATAGTTCATACAGTGTCGTCTCAAGGATTTAGATGGTGCCCTATTTAACGTGAATGCAACTGTCTCTAATGCATAACCCCAAAACGATAGTGGTAAATAGGTAAGAAACATCATTGATCGCACCATATCTAATAAAGTACGGTTACGACGTTCAGACACACCATTTCGATGTGGTGTTCCAGGTGGCGTGAGTTGTGAATCTGTTCCACATTGTTTTAAATGAAGGACAAACTCGTAACTCAAATATTTGCCTATGCGATCAGGTTGTAGAAACATTATTTTCTTGTTACGATGATTCTCTACTTCACTCTGAAATTCTTTGAACTTTTCAAATGTTTCAGACTTGTGTTTCATTAAGTAGATATACCCATATTTGCTTAAATCATATGTGAAGGTTAGAAAATAACGATACCCCATGCGAGCATCAACACTCATTGGACGGCATACATCGGTATGTATTATTTCCAATAAGTCTGTAGCTCGCTCCATTGTTCCGGAGAACGGATTCTTAGTCATCTTGCCCATGAGGCATGGCTTGCAAGCATCAAATGATTCATAATAAAGTGATTCCAAAAGTCCATCTGCATGGAGTTTCTTCATGCGCTTTACACCAATATGACCTAAACGACAGTGCCACAAATATGTTGCACTATCATTATCAATTTTTCATCTTTTGGCATCAATATTATGAATATGTGTATCACCACGATCGAGATTCAATAAAAATAGATCACTCTTCAATGATGCATGACCATAAAAGATATTACTCATATAAATAGAACAACCATTATTCTCTGATTTAAATGAATAATCGTCTCGCATCAAATAATATCCATATATATTGTTCATGCTCAACGATGGTACCAAATAACGATTATTCAGGTCTAAAACTAATCCCGAAGGTAGATGTAGAGGTAGCGCGCCGGCAGCTATAACGTCGACCTTGGAACCATTTTCGACGCGCATCATCACCTCGTCCTTAGCCAATCTTCCTTTAATTCGTAGCCCCTGTTTCGAGTTGCAAATATGAGCAACAGAACCAGTATCAAATACCCAGGCGCTACTACGAGCATTAATAAGGTACACATCAATAACATGTATATCAAATATACCTTTGTTCCCTTTGCCATCCTTCTTATCCGCCAAATACTTGGGGCAGTTCTGCTTCCAGTGTCCAGTCCCTTTGCAGTAGAAGCACTCAGTTTCAGGCTTGGGTCCAACTTTGGGCTTCTTCCCGGGAGTGACAACTTTCTTGCCATTCTTCTTGAAGTTCCCCTTCTTTCATGTGCCCTTTTTCTTGAAACTAGTGGTCTTGTTAATATCAACACTTGATGCTCTTTCTTGAAATCTACCTCCGTAGCTTTGAGCATAGCGAAGAGCTCCGGAATTGTCTTATCCATCCCTTGCATATTATAGTTCATAACAAAGCCTTTGTAGATTGGTGCCAATGATTGAAGAACTCTATCAATAACACTATCATCCAGAGGATTAACTCCCAGCTGGGTCAAGTGGTTATGGTACCTAGACATTCTGAGTATGTGTTTACTGACAGAACTGTTCTCCTCCATCTTGCAGCTATAGAACTTGTTCGAGACTTCATATCTCTATACTCGGGCATTTGCTTGAAATATTGACGTCAACTCCTGGAATATCTCATATGGTCCATGATGTTCAAAACGTCTTTGAAGTACCGATTCTAAGCCGTAGAACATGGCACACTGAACTATCGAGTAGTAATCAGACCGCGTCTGCCAGACGTTCAAAGTATCTACATTAGAGGGAGGGGGCTTTTCACCTAGCAGTGCATAATTCTTCTGTGCAGCAATGAGGATAACCCTCAAGGTACGGACCCAGTCCGTGCCTTGCTACCATCATCTTTCAACATATCTTTCTCTAGGAACGCATTAAAATTCAAGGGAACGGTAGCACGGGCCATTGATCTACAACATAGATATGCAAAAACTATCAGGACTAAGTTCATGATAAATTAAGTTCTATTAATCATAATACTTAAGAACTCCCACTTAAATAGACATCCCTCGAGTCATCTAAATGGTCACGTGATCCATATCAACTAAACCATGTCCGATCATCACGTGAGATGAAGTAGTTTTCAATGGTGAACATCTCTATGTTGATCATATCTACTATATGATTCATGTTCGACCTTTCGGTCTCCAGTGTTCCGAGACCATGTCTGTACATGCTAGGCTCGTCAAGTTTAACCCGAGTATTCTGCATGTGCAAAACTGTCTTGCACCCATTGTATGTGAACGTAGAGCTTATCACACTCGATCATCACGTGGTGTCTCAGCACGATGAACTGTCCCAACGGTGCATACTCAGGGAGAACACTTATACCTTGAAATTTTAGTGAGGGATCATCTTATAATGCTCCCGCCGTACTAACAAAATAAGATGCATAAAAGAAAATCATCACATGCAATCAAAATATGTGACATGATATGGCCATCATCATCTTGTGCCTTTGATCTCCATCTCCAAAGCACTGTCATGATCTTCATCATCACCGGCTTGACACCTTGATCTCCATCGTAGCGTCGTTGTCGTCTCGCCAACTATTGCTTCTACAACTTCGCTAACGCATAGTGATAAAGTAAAGCAATTACATGGCGGTTGCATTTCATCCAATATAGCGACAACCATAAGGCTCCTTCCAGTTGCCGATAACTTCTACAAAACATGACCATCTCATAAAATAACGTATATCACATCATGTCTTGACCATATCACATCACAACATGCCCTGCAAAAACAAGTTAGACGTCCTCTACTTTGTTGTTGCAAGTTTTACGTGGCTGCTACGGGCTTCTAACCGTTCTTACAAATGCATCACAACCACAACGATGTTTCATCAAGTTAGTTGTTTTAACCTTCAACAAGGACCGTCCGTAGTCAAATTCTATTCAACTAAAGTTGGAGAAACAGACACCCGCCAGCCAACTTTATGCAAAACAAGTTGCATGTCTGTCGGTGGAACCAATCTCATGAATGTGGTCACGTAAGGTTGGTCCGGGCCGCTTCATCCAACAATACCGCCGAATAAAAATAAGACGTTGGTGGTAAGCAGTATGACTATGATCACCCACAACTCTTTGTGTTCTACTCGTGAATATCATCTACGCATAGACCTGGCTCGGATGCCACTGTTGGGGAACATAGCATGCAATTTCAAAAAATTTCCTCCGCTCACGCAAGATCTATCTAGGAGATGCATAGCAACGAGAGGGGGAGAGTGTGTCCATGTACCCTCATAGGCTGAAAGCAGAACTTAGTTTAACACGGTTGTTGTAGTCGAACGTATCCGCGATTCAACCGATCAAGTACTAAATGTACGGCACCTCCGAGTTCGACACACGTTTAGCTTGATGACTTTCCTCGAACTCTTGATCCAGCAAAGTGTCGAGGGAGAGGTTCATCAGCACGACGGCGCGGTGACGGTGATGGTGAAGTGATCCACGCAGAGCTTCGCCTAAGCACTACGACAATATGACCGGAGGAGTAAACGGTGGAGGGGGGCGCCGCACATGGCTAATAACAATTGGAGAGAGAGGGGGGAAGGCCGGCCTAGGGGCGCCCAAGTGGGAGGAGCCCCACTTGGGCTCCTAGTCCAATTCGCACCCCCTTCCTTTTATCGGAGGGGGAAAGGGGGAAGGAGAGGGAGGAGGAGAAGGAACTGGGGGAGTCGCCCCTCCCCTAGTCCAATTCGGACTCCCCATGGGGGGGCGTGCGCCACCCCTTGTGGGCTGCCTTGCCTCCCTCCTATGGCCCATATGGCCCATATCTTTTCCCCGGGGGCTTCGGTAACCTCCCGGTACTCCGATATGTACCCAATACATTCTGAAACACTTCCGGTGTCCAAATACTATCATCCAATATCTCAATCTTTACCTCTCGACCATTTTGAGACTCCTCGTCATGTCCGTGATCTCATCGGGGACTCTGAACAATCTTCGGTCACCAAAACACATAACTCATAATACAAATCATCATCGAACGTTAAGCGCGCGGACCCTACGGGTTTGAGAACTATGTAGACATGACCGAGACACATCTCCGATCAATAACCAACAACGGAACCTGGATGCTCATATTGGTTCCCACATATTCCACGAAGATCATTATCGGTCAAACCGTAATGACAACATACGTCATTCCCTTTTTCATCGTTATGTTACTTGCCCGAGATTCGATAGTCGGTATCTCCATACCTAGTTCAATCTCGTTACCGGCAAGTCTCTTTACTCGATTATTAATACATCATACCATAACTAACTCATTAGTCACATTGCTTGCAAGGCTTATCATGATGTGCATTACCGAGAGGGCCCAAAGATACCTCTCTGATACTCGGAGTGAAAAATCCTAATCTCGATCTATACCAACCCAACAAATGTAACGACCGGATTTTTGGGATATCAATTTCCCAGAAAATGGCCCTTGTGCTCACCAGCCTCAGGATTACTGTTAGCTGATGAGGCACTAACTTGATACAGAAATTCCAAGAAAAATACAAACTGTGTAGTACAAGACCATTCTGGCCTATGAGTACATCCATTGGTTTCTATTGGCTGATGGCGGAAGCGGTCTATGGTTCATCTGTGTCTATGGGACTCCATTTCCCACAGGATCAGCTGACCTGGATAACTCCTATCTTCACGAGGCTGCTATCAACATTGCGTAGGTTCCGGGGCTGTCATCGCAATGCTCCTCTCCAAGCAAGAAATCTGGCCAAGACAATAGCCAGGGACAAGCCAGTGAGTACTTTTGAATGTACTCGCAAACATTATGAAACACAGGTATAATATAACAAATGATAATCATGCTCCGAAGTAGTCTATATTCTCAACGTCAGTCACGAAATAACAATCCATGATGCACGCAAGAGGGGTTATTTATATACAACATGAATATGCAATACGGGAGTAGAAATAGAATGCACCGATCGGGTGTCTGAAGCGACGCCTCGAAAGGATAATAATATAAAACATGCCTCAGTCGGGCGTCTGAGCGACGCCACATAAAGGGCTTATAAATAAAAGAAATGACAAGCATGCCACAGTCGGGCGTCTGAGCGACACCACATGAAAGGCTTATAAAGTAAATAATAACAAGCATGCCACAGTCGGGCGTCTGAGCGACACCACAAAGGGCTTATAAAGTAAATAATAACAAGTATGCCACAGTCGGGCGTCTGTGCGACACCACATAAAGGGCTTATAAGAGAGTAGTCACGGTGAATATCCAGGAGGTAGAACCATCCCAGGAATACTCAATAACTCAAATAATGTAAATGGTTAGTCCACAATATTAATAATCATAATCATCATATGTCACAGGTCATAATCAATGTTCTGGCTTAGCAGTTTTTCCTCCGAAGACCTACACTAAGACCGACACTTGACCCATCCCAGACTGTAGTCCTTAACCATGGACACGGCTATTCGAATAGATGTTTAATCTCTGCAGAGGGTGTACTCTTTACCCACGAGTAACAGATTTCTTTAGTCTGTTGGGACTAATTCCTTCTAGGGTCTTTTAGTTGAAAACACACCTGACCGCACACACCAGCCTAACTCACCAGTGTCTGGAATCACCCATGACACCCGTTTAAGCAAAACTCTAAGTGGGGAGGCTACAACCTCGATTAGCATGGGATCACAAAATTTATAACATACGCAAACTAGGGAGCTACCCCTCGGCTCCAACGGAAACACCCATGCCCCGGACGGTGGCATGCCTACCAGATCTGGTGGTATCTTCCACCATGGCCTCTCTGTACGGTGTGTGCTAGGAAAGGGGTTGACGACTTACTGAACCGTACCCTACCTATGGCAGGGACAAGTGGTAGTATGAAACAAGTATGGGGGTTACTGGAACAAGACTCGATCCACGATCGACTCAGGAGGTTAAAGCATTCCCTGCATGATTAGCATAACAAGTATAATTCAACCAACAGACAGAATCACCACTCATCATACCTCATCATGCTATACCGGACACAACCGTCTCGACGGAGGACTAGAGACAAGCCCGTGTCTACCCAAGACAGAGGCCTTACCGGACTCCTTCCGATATGTATGGAAGGCGTACGATGATGAGTACTATCACCACGTATCAAATTTCAATAGCACGGAATCATCAATATGCACTTATGAGTATGTTCATATCATCACATAAAATAACGAAAACTCCGAAACGAGGGGTGTTGTAACCGTATCAAACAGCACACGACAATATCATGCCAGGGTTCAGAATGCTTGCCTTCAAGTTGTGGAGAGGCAGGGTGCATTCTAAAACTTTTGAAAATTTTCTTCTCTCTCCAAAAATCCTATTTTGAGAAAATTCAAATTAACACATAGCTTTAAAACAGTACAAAAAAGTTGTCTGGAAATTTTTTCAAATAAATATGAAAATAAACTAGACCAAAATTGAGAAACAATACAAAAAGAATCAAATCATTTGGACTTATATTTAAAGATTTATAGCCAGTCAAAGTTTAGTCAAAATTGTATTTTTAAATAAAACAGAAAAAGAAAAACGGTTCGGGGGGGAAAGCGTACTCTGGGCTTTACGTTTTCACTTACACCAGCGTGGACCGGCTCGGGGTCACTGATAGTGGGTCCCTTGGCCCCACTGGTCAGGTTTGACCAGTCGCCCGCCTTCTCCCTCCTCTGCCCGAGCGGAGACGGAGGTCCAGCGATTAACGCCGGCGAACGGTGGCTCCCCACGGGATTTCGTGGGCAGAGATGGATCCGCTGGTCCAGGGTGGTCCCCCCGATGGTCGAGAAGGTGGCAGGGACGGAGGGAGTCGCCGACAGCGAGCTTCGCGGCGGGCGGTGGCTGCGGGAGGAGTTGGGGGTTTGGGCTATGGTGGTTCCCGAGCGAGTTTGAGGCGTTGGGTGGCTTCGCACGATCTAGGGGAGTCGGGTGGTGGTGCTGGATGGATGGGGGAGGGCCTGCCGAACTGGCCGGAGGCGAGGAAGACGGCCTTCCTCCGTCGATTGCGGGCTAGGGGCGCTCCAGAGGGATGGCCTGAGGCTGCCTGGGGGTTTGGATGAGCTCGGGGCCTCCATTTATAGCGCGACTAGGTCGGTTCCACGGCGGCCGGAGATAATATCAGCGAACCGCCGCTCTGTAGCTTGCAGGGCGACGTGGTGGCGACGGGCGCTAGCAGACGGCTTGTGGATGAGCTCGAGCTGCTCCAGAGGGCGACTGGCGCACGCGTATGGCTTGGGCGGTGCCGTCCATGGCAGGGGCCTACTGTCGCCGGTCGCTAGCCGCCATGGCCGACCTGACGGCGGCGCTGTTGGGCTCCAGGGGTGGCCTGGAGGTTTCTGGTGAGCGGGCGAGGCTGGGGCGCGGCCCTGCGGGCGAGCAAAGGCTAGGGGCGCGACGCGGCGGGTCGGCTGCGCGCGCGTGCAAAACGTGCGCTCTGGGCGCGTCCAGAGCACGCACGCTACGTGCTCGACGTAATGCCAGAGCGTGCTAGAGGGCTAGGATGAGGCTGGGGGTTAGCAGGCCTGGGTTAGGGTTAGCTAGGAGCCCAGTGGACAAGCTTGTTGGGTCAGAGGATCAAGCTCACAATGCAAACTAAAAATCATGCCAAATCTGGCTATGCACACAAAGTGTTCGACATAATGCTAAGGGCATCTAGGCAATTCTTGGGGTGGCCAAAAACTCCAGATCAGTGTCTCTTTAGATGATAGAGAGGGAGGCAATGTTAGTTGGGCAAAACCAGAAACTTGTTAGTGCAAGTTTTTGAGGAAACCAAATCTGGACAGAAACTAAAGGCTATCATTTCATGGACCAAAGATACTCCAATGGGTCCACTCTCCTGGACTTAAGGGTTTTGCAGGGTGGTTTATAAGCAGGAGAAAGATCATGGGCAATAGAGAAAAATAAAATGGGGTTGCAGTAGAAAGTACCAAACTTGACCAGAGAGCAAAAGAGGATGATTTGCTCAAATTTTTCAAGGAACACCAGTGGGTTTTTGCATAAAGTTGAATAATATACTACTACTAACATCCCCTAATTTTTGTGGAAGTTTTAGAGGAATATTTAATTAGGTTGTAGTGCAATATTACCAACTGGACCAGTTTTGAAAACTTGTGGTAGACCTCAAAATCTCCAATGAATAAAAGATATTTTTGCCTCAAAGTGATTTAAAAACACCACATGACATCCCCAAATTTTGGTAAAATTTTTAAATGCATTTATCAAATGGTTGCAGTGCAAAAGAGGCTTCAAAACTTCTGAAAAAAAATCATTTTTGAAAGAATAAAGCTTAGGCAAAATAATTATGCAATTAAATCCACTGATCAAAGAAATGTTTTCTTGAGAGGGTATACATGTCCAATAAGATTTTTGGAAAGTTTACACTTGGGGTAAAAACTCCACAATATTAAAGAAAAGAGGGGTTCTGAAACCAAAAGAAAATCCAGAAAGTAAAAATTTTAATATCCTAGCAAGATTTTAATGAACAAATCATGGATAATTTTTTGGGGTGTTACAACAAACACCTTCGGAGACACCTGTAGAGCATCTTTATAATCACCCAGTTACGTTGTCACGTTTGAAAGCACACACGGTGTTCCTTCGGTATCCGGGAGTTGCATAATCTCATATTCAAAGTAATATGTATAAGTCATGAAGAAAGCAATAGCAATTAAACTTTAACGATCATAATACTAAGCTAACGGATGGGTCTTATCCATCACATCATTCTCCTAATGATGTGATCCCGTTCATCAAATGACAACACATGTCTATGGATAGGAAACTTAACTATCTTTGATTAATGAGCTAGTCTTGTAGAGGCATACTAGGGACATTCCCATTAATACAATTCTAGCATGAATAATAAACATTTATCACGATATAAGGAAATATAAATAACAACTTTATTATTGCCTCTAGGGCATATTTCCTTCAATAGGAGGTGTTGGCGTCAGGGACAAGTCAAGGGGGCCCATGAGGCGACGACAAGGACGGGGGGCACGCCCTAGGGGGCGCCCTCCACCCTTGTGGTGGCCTCGGGACTCCTCTCCGATAACTTTTCGTTCTAGTACTTTTCATATTTTCCAAAAAGATTCTCCATAAATTTTCAGCTTGTTTGGACTCCGTTTGGTATTCTTTTTCTGCGAAACTCAAAAACAAGGAAAAAATAGAAACTGACACTGGTCTCTAGGTTAATAGGTTAGTCCCAACAATCATATAAAATAGCATATAAATGCATATAAAACATCCAATATAGATAATATAATAACATGGAACAATCAAAAATTATAGATACATTGGAGACGTATCAGCGGTCTGATGAGTATTGAAGCTCGCGGCGGGTATCGTTATTTTCTGACCTTCACAGATGATTTGAGCAGATATGGGTATATCTACTTGATGACACAAGTCTAAAACATTTGAAAAGTTCAAAGAATTTCAGAGTGAAGTGGACAATCATCGTAACAAGAAAAGAAAGTTTCTACGATTTGATTGCGGAGGCGAATATTTGAGGTTCGAGTTTGGCCTTCATTTAAAACAATGTGGAATAGTTTCACACCTCACGCCACCTGGAACACCACAGCATAATGGTGTGTCCGAACGTCGTAACCGTACTTTATTAGATATGGTGCCATCTATGATGTCTCTTACCGATTTACCACTATCGTTTTGGTGTTATGCATTAGAGACAGCCGCATTCACGTGAAATAGGGCACCGTTGATACGTCTCCAACGTATCTATAATTTTTGATTGTTCCATGCTGTTATATTATCATTCTTGGATGTTTTACAATCATTTTATAATCATTTTATATCATTTTTGGTACTAACCCATTGACATAGTGCCCAGTTCCAGTTGCTATTTTCTGCTTGTATTTTACATCGCAGGAAATCAATACCAAACAGAGTCCAAACACAGCAAAACTTTTTTGGATTTTTTATCGAAGACATCCGATGGGCGGAGAAGCACTGGGGTGCCCTGTGGGGGGCACAACCCACAGTGCGCCTCGAGGCCCGAGGCGCCAGTGGGTTGTGCGCACCTCGGTGGCCTCCAGCACCGCCTCTTTGCTCTATAAATACCCCAATATTCCAGAAAACCTAGGGGAGACCATGGAAATCAATTCCAGCCGCCGCAAGTTCCAGAACCACCAGATCCAATCTAGACACCAGCACAGAGGGGTTCATCATGTCCATTGGTGCCTCTTCGATGATGCGTGAGTAATCTTTTGTAGACCTACTGGTCCGTACATAGTTAGTAGCTAGATTGCTTCCTCTCTCTCTTTTGATTCTCAATACAATGGTCTCTTGGAGATCCATATAATGTAACTCTTTTGGCGGTGTGTTTGTTGGGATCAGATGAACTTTGAGTTTATGATAAGATCTATCTTTTTATCCATGAAAGTAATTTAAGTCTTCTTTGATCTCTTATATGCATGATTGCTTATAGCCTCGTATTTCTTCCCCGACATTTGGGTTTTGTTTGGCCAACTTGATCTATTTATCTTGCAATGGGAAGAGTTTCTTTGTGATGGGTTCGATCTTACGGTGCTTGATCCTAGTGACAGAAGGGGAACCGACACGTATGTATCGTTGCTATTAAGGATAACAAGATGGGGTCTATTTCTACATAAATAGATCTTGTCTACATCATTTCATCGTTCTTATTGCATTACTCTATTTCTCCATGAACTTAATACACTAGATGCATACTGGATAGCGGTCGATGTGTGGAGTAATACTAGTAGATGCAGGCAGGAGTCGGTCTACTAATCTTGGACGCGATGCCTATATAATGATCATTTGCCTGGATATCGTCATGATTATTTGAAGTTCTATCAATTGCCCAACAGTAATTTGTTTACCAACCATATGCTATTTTTCTCGAGAGAAGCCACTAGTGAAATCTACGGCCCCTAGGTCTCTTCTTTATTATATTTTCCTTTGCGACCTATTTTTATTTGTTTTTATTTTCAGATCTATTAAACCAAAAATACAAAAATACCTTGCTGCAATTTATTTTATTTGTGATCTATTTATCCAATCTATTACAACTTTCTCCCATCCATGTGTCAACTTCTGGCACCGTTACCCGAAAGGGATTGACAACCCCTTTAACACGTCGGGTTGCGAGTATTTGTTATTTGTGTGCAGGTGATGTGTACGTAGTGTTGCTTGGTTCTCCTACTGGTTCGATAACCTTGGTCTCATCACTGAGGGAAATACCAACCGTTGTTGTGCTGCACTATACCTTCCTCTTTGGGGAAATACCGACATAGTTTAAGCAAACATCAAAAGGAATTCCTGGCGCCGTTGCCGGGGAGGATCAAGTCAAGATAGTCTCCCAACAACTCGCCAATTTCTGGCGCCGTTGCCGGGGAGACATCATCAACATCTACCAGGTTCCTAATCACAAATCTCATCTCCTCATAATTTACATTATTTGCCATTTGCCTCTCGTTTTCCTCTCCCCCACTTCACAAAAATTTGCCGTTTTATTTCGCCCTCTTTTTTGTTCGCCGTTTTCTCGTTAGATCTGTTTTTGAGTGAAATCTTGTTGCGTAGTCACAATGACTCGAGAGAACACCAAGTTGTGTGATTTCTCAAATACCAACAAAAATGATTTTCTTGGCACTGTGATTGCTCCTCCCGCCACTAGTGCGGAGACTTGTGATATTAATACCGCTTTGCTGAATCTTGTTATGAAAGATCAATTTTTGGTACTCCTAATGAGGATGCCGCGTACCATCTTAACACATTCGTGGAATTATGCGATATGCAAAAGAAAAAAGACGTGGACAATGATGTTGTGAAGTTGAAATTATTTCCGTTTTCTTTGCGAGATCGTGCAAAAATTTGGTTTTCCTCTTTGCCTCGCAATAGTATCGATTCTTGGAAAAAGTGCAAAGATGCGTTTATCACTAAGTATTCTCCGCCCGCAAAAATTATTTCCCTTAGAACCCAGATCATGAATTTCAAGCAACTTGAACATGAGCATGTTGCACAATCTTGGAAAGGATGAAATTGATGCTAAGGAATTGCCCAACTCATGGGTTAAATCTTTGGATGATCATACAAAAAAATTGCGGGGTTGAAATTTTGTCTCTCGTAATCTTTTAGATTCCACCGCGGGTGGTACTTTTATGGAAATTACTTTGGGTGAAGCCACCAAATTTCTTGATAATATTATGGCAAATTATTCATGATGGCATACCGAAAGAGCTCCTACTAGTAAAAAAGTTAATCGGTTGAAGAAATTTCTTCTTTGAGTGAAAAAGTTGATGCTCTTTCCTTTGTCTACTTTGATTGAGCAAAATAGTGAAGCCGTAGATGTGAATTTTATCTCGCGAAACAATTTCAATAACAATGCTTGTAGAGGTAATTTTAATCCTAGGCCTTTTCCTAGTAATTCCTCTAATAATTATGGTAATTCATATGGTAATCCTTCTTATAATAATAATAGGAACACCTCTAATCTTGAGAATAATATTAAAGAATTTATCAACACTCAAAAAAATTTCAATGCTACGATAGAAGAAAAGTTGAATAAGATTGATGATTTGTCTAGAAGTGTTGATAGAATTTCTCATGATGTGGAAAATCTCAAGATGAAAATTTTTGTGCCAAAGGTTGAGGAATCAATTAAAGCTCTTTATGTTTCTATGGATGAAAGTAAGAAAAGTACCGCTATGCTTAGAGCTAGAAGAGAATTTTTAGAAAAAGCGTTTTCTAGTGATTGATTTCATAAAAGTGATGAAGATTTTAAAATGATTGGTGTTTATTATATTGATTCCTTGTTTAGTAAAATTAAGATTGATGAAGAAGGGACTGGAGAAGAGTCAACTTTAGCTAGAAGGCGTCCCGATAATTCGCAGGGTGAAAATCTTGTTGAGAAAATTGATAAGAGTGGGTTGGAAGAGGTCAAAACTTTAAGTAGTGAGGTGCCCACTCTTTTGATTACAAATACTTTAATTACGATAGTTGCTCCTTGATTAATTGTATTTCTTTGTTGCAATCCATGATAAATTTGCCCCATGCCTATGAAAAAATATATCTTTTACTAAACATATTGTTGATGCTATGATGAAAGCTTTGGAAGAAAAATTGGAATTAGAAGTTTCCATTCCTAGAAAGTTACATGATGAGTGGGAACCTACTATCAAAGTCAAGATTAAAAATTATGAGTGTTTTGCTTTATGTGACTTGGGTGCTAGTGTTTCTAAAATACTGAAATCTTTATCTGATGTGCTTGGTCTCACTGATATCGAAGAATGTTCTTTAAATTTGAACTTGGCGGATTCTACTATTAAAAAGCCTATGGGAAGAATTAATGATGTTCTTATTCTTGCAAATAGGAATTATGTGCCCATAGATTTTATTGTTCTTGATATTGATTGCAATCCGTCTTGTGCAATTATTCTTGGTAGACCGTTTTTACGTACTATTGGTGTCGTGATTGATATGAAAGAAGGCAATATTAAATTTCAATTTCCACTAAGGAAGGGTATGGAACACTGCCCTAGAACTAGAATTAAGCCACCATATGAATCAATCACTAGGGCATCATATGGATCTAGAAACAAAGATGACAATACTTAGATCCTTTGCATTGTGCCTAGCTATGGGCGTAAAATGATAGCGCTTGTTGGGAGGCAACCCAATGTATAAAATTTAATTTTGCTTTCTGTTATTTAGTGTTTGCACAATTATGTTACTGTTATGATTGTGTTTTTTGTGTTTTAATTGGCGTTCGTGCCAAGTAAAGCCTTTAGGATCATGTTGAGTGATAGTTGATTTGATCTAGTTGAAAAACAGAAACTTTGTGCGCCAGTCACAAAATTGTTTAAAATCACAGAAGCGTGATAAAATTCTGAATTTTTTACACAAGATTGATATACAAATTTCTTACGTTGTCATAATGTTTCATGATTTTTGGAGTTACAGAAGTATTCGAAATATCCAGATTGCTACAGACTATTCTATTTTTGACGGATTCTGTTTTCTTTGCGTTGTGTGCTTGTTTTGATGATTCTATGGTTTTCTTTGAAGAGTTTTTGCCATAAAAAAGTTGGAATATAGTATATACAATGCAAGAATATAACATGAATTTGTTTGCTATATTAATTATAGTAGTTATTTGCTTTCTTATACTATCATATCTCACGAAGGTTTTTTTGAGTTTTGTGTGATTGAAGTTTTCAAGTTTTGGGTGATGTTAAGATGGATGAAGGAATAAGTAGTAAGAAGAGCCTAAGATTGGGAATGCCCATGGCATCCCAAGCTATTATCCAAAGAGAAGCAAGCAACTAAGCTTGTGGATTCCCAAGTGGCATCCCCTCTTTCTTCTAACAACCATCGGTATTTCACTCGGAACTATATTTTTATTCGTCACATACTATGAGTTTTGCTTGGAGCATCTTGTATGATATGAGTCTTTGCTATTTTTCTTTTTATTTTAAGTATTGAATCCTTGCTGGACACACCTACTTCAGAGAGCCAAAATTATGCCATGACTTGTTAGAAGTGCTCTCTATACTTCACTTAAATCTTTATGAGCTATGGAATTGCTCTAGTGCTTCACTTATATCTTTTTGAGCACGGTGTGGTTTAGTATTTTTGAAGAAATGCTCTCATGCTTCACTTAGATTTATTTGGGAGTTAGTATTTTTTTAAGGAATTCTCTCTTTCTTCTCTTAAATAAATTTGAGAGAAGGAAATATTATGCTCAGGATCTTCACTTATATTTGTTTGAGCTTGTAAAAAGCAACACATGAAAATTAGTCCCAAAGTGATCGATATCTAAGAAGGATATAATAAAAACTTTCATGAAGATCATTGGACAAAATAAACTTGATTCCTTGTAATAGTTTTGAGATATGATGATGTGATATGTGAGTCATGTTGATGAGTAATTGTGCTTTAGTAAGAATATTGGTGTTAAGGTTTGTGATTCCCTATGCAAGCACGAAAGTCAATAGTTATGCAATGAAATTACATCCTACTTGTGGTGCATTATTCGGTGTTAATTATGCTTAATGCCCGCTTATGAGATTTTTTGTTTCTTGGTTGGTCGCTTCTCAATCTTTTGCTAGCCTTCATTTTGAACTAAGTATGATCACTACTTGTGCATCCAAAATCCTTTAAACCAGTTTTGCCACATGACTCCACCATACCTACCTATATGCAATATTATTTTGCCGTTCTAAGCAAATTTGTATGTGCCTTCTCTAATTTTCAAAATAAACTTCTCTTTTGTGTGCTCGTACCGCTCATGAAACGGTAGGGAGTGGCTAATATATTTCCATGCTAGATATGTTATTCTCACGATGAGTGTTTATTCACTTGTCATTGCACGAGAGTAAGGCAAAGGTAATAGGGATGCCCTGTCCCGAAATGAAAAATGAATTTACTTTATGTTTTCAAATAATAAATTCCTTGGAAAGTGTTGGTATGGAAGGCACCCGTGGATACGGCTAGCCATGGAAAGTTAAAGTATGGTTGAAAAAGGAATAAACTTTAATTACTGTTTGGGAACCGCCTACGATATATCTAGCATGGAAATTATTGGGAACTTCTCGATCGTTCTCGTTGACAGGAAAAGCATGCCTTCCAAAATGTTTTTATCTCTATGTTTTTCGCTTTGAGATTTGGCACCTCTACAAATCCCTACTTCCCTCTGTGAAGGGCCCTTCTTTTTCTTTATGCAATTTTTATTTTTAATTTGAGTCTCCATCTTCTCTTATAAAACACCAACTAAGGGGCACTATGATCGTACTTGCACATTGGGTGTATCTAATATGCGAGTGTGTTTCATGAATGGATCAATGATTGAGCATAATGGGCTAGGGATAACTTATATTAGCATTGATATTTTGAAATACATGGTTGCTTGTTGATATGATTGAGTATTGAAATTATCATGTCAAAACTAGACTATTGCTTTGAACCATATAAAATTCCAAATGTCCATGCTTTAAACAAAAGAATATGAGATGAGCATATTAGGCAGCATTCCACATCAAAAATTCTGTTTTTATCATTTACCTACTCGAGGACGAGCAGGAATTAAGCTTGGGGATACTGATACGTCTCCAACATATCTATAATTTTTTATTGTTCCATATTGTTATATTATCATTCTTGGATGTTTTACAATCATTTTATATCATTTTTTGGTACTAACCTATTGACATAGTGCCCAATGCCAGTTGTTGTTTTCCGCATGTTTTTTACACCGCATGAAATCAATACCAAACGGAGTCCAAATGCAGCGAAACTTTTTGCGGATTTTTTTGGACCAGAAGACATCCAATGGGCCGGAGAAGCACCTGAGGGGTGCCCCGAGGGCGGCAGAACCCACCAGGGCGCGCCTGGAGGCCCAGGCACGCCAAGTGGGTTGTGCCCACCTCGGTGGCCTCCCGCACTGCCTCTTTGCTCTATAAATACCCAAATATTCCAGAAACCCTAGGGGAGTCGATGAAAATCAATTCCAGATGCCGCAAGTTGCAGAACCACCAGATCCAATCTAGACACCATCACGGAGGGGTTCATCATGTCCATTGGTGCCTCTCCGATGATGCGTGAGTAGTCTTTTGAAGACCTACGGGTCCGTAGTTAGTAGATAGATGGCTTCCTCTCTCTCTTTTGATTCTCAATACAATGGTCTCTTGGAGATCCATATGATATAACTCTTTTTGCGGTGTGTTTGTCGGGATCAGATGAACTTTCAGTTTATGATCAGATCTATCTTTTTATCCATGAAAGTAATTTCAGTCTTCTTTGATCTCTTTTATGCATGATTGCATATAGCCTCGTATTTCTTCTCCGATATTTGGGTTTTGTTTGGCCAACTTGATCTATTTATCTTGCAATGGGAAGAGGTGCTTTGTAGTGGGTTCAATCTTATTGTGCTTTATCTCAGTGACAGAAGGGAACCGATACGTATGTATCGTTGCTACTAAGGATAAAACGATGGGCGTATATTTCTACATAAATAGATCTTGTCTACATCATGCCATCGTTCTTATTGCATTACTCCGTTTCTCCATGAACTTAAAACACTAGATGCTTGCTGGATAGTGGTCGATGTGTGGAGTAATAGTAGTAGATGCAGGCAAGAGTCGGTCTACTAATCTTGGACGTGATGCCTATATAATGATCATTGCCTGGATATCGCCATGATTATTTGAAATTCTATCAATTGCCAAACAGTAATTTGTTCACCCACCGTTTGCTATTTTTCTCGAGAGAAGCCACTAGTGAAACATACGGCCCCCGGGTCTCTTCTTTATTATATTTGCCTTTGTGATCTATTTTTATTTTCTTTTATTTCCAGATCTATTAAACTAAAAATACAAAAATACCTTGCTGCAATTTATTTTATCCGCGATCTATTTATCCAATCTATTACAACTTTCTCTCGTCAACTTGCCAATTTCTGGCGCCGTTACCCGAAAGGGATTGACAACCCCTTTTACACGTCAGGTTGCGAGTATTTGTTATTTGTGTGCAGGTGTTGTTTACGTTGTGTTGCTTGGTTCTCCTACTAGTTCGATAACCTAGGTTTCATCACAGAGGGAAATACCTACCGCTGTTGTGCTGCATCATCCCTTCCTCTTTGGGGAAATACCGACGTAGCTTCAAGCCACATCCATAGGTTAGTCCCAAAAATAATATAAAATAGCATATTAATGCATATCAAACATCCAAAACAAATAATATAATAGCATGGAACAATAAAAAATTATAGATACATTGGAGATGTATCAAGCATCCCCAAGCTTAATTCCTGCTCGTCCTCGAGTAGGTAAATGATAAAAACAGAATTTTTGATGTGGAATGCTACCTTACATATTTATCCAGGTAATTTTCTTTATTGTGGCATGAATGTTCGGATCCATAAGATTCAAAACAAAATTTTAATATTGACAAAAAAACAATAATACTTCAAGCATACTAACAAGGCAATTATGTCTTAACAAAATAACATGGCCAAAGAAAGTTTATCCCTACAAAATCATATAGTCTAGCTATGCTCCATCTTCATCACATAAAATATTCAAATCATGCACAACCCCGATGACAAGCCAAGCAATTGTTTCATAATTTTAGTGTTCTCAAACTTTTTCAACTTTCATGCAATACATGAGCGCGAGCCATGGACATAGCACTATGGGTGGAATAGAATATGGTGGTTGTGGAGAAGACAAAAAGAAGAAGATAGTCTCACATCAACTAGGCGTATTAACGGGCTATGGAGATGCCCATCAATAGATATCAATGTGAGTGAGTAGGGATTGCCATGCAATGGATGCACTAGAGCTATAAGTGTATGAAAGCTCAAAAGAAAAACTAAGTGGGTGTGCATCCAACTTGCTTGCTCATGAAGACCTAGGGCAATTTGAGGAAGCCCATCGTTCGAATATAAAAGCCAAGTTCTATAATGAGGTTCTTTGTGATGGGTTCGATCTTACGGTGCTTGATCCCAGTGATAGAAGGGGAACCAACACGTATGTATCGTTCCACATAAATAGATCTTGTCTACATCATGTCATCGTTCTTATTTGCATTACTCTGTTTCTCCATGAACTTAATACACTAGATGCATGCTGGATAGCGGTCGATGTGTGGGGTAATAGTAGTAGATGCAGACAGGAGTCGGTATACTAATCTTGGATGTGATGCCTATGTAATGATCATTGCCTTGATATCCTCATAATTATTTGAGGTTCTATCAATTGCGCAATAGGAATTTTTTTACCAATGTATGCTATTTTTCTCGAGAGAAGCCACTAGTGAAATCTACAGCCCCCGGGTCTCTTCTTTATTATATTTGCCCTTGCGACCTATTTTATTTGCTTTTATTTTCAGATCTATTAAACAAAAAATACAAAAATACCTTGCTGCAATTTATTTTATTTGTGATATATTTATCCAATCTATTACAACTTTCTCCCGTCCATGTGCCAATTTCTAGCGCCGTTACCCGAAAGGGATTGACAACCCCTTTAACACGTCGAGTTGCGAGTATTTGTTATTTGTGTGCAGGTGTTTTTTACGTAGTGTTGCTTGGTTCTCCTACTGGTTCGATAACCTTGGTCTCATCACTGAGGGAAATACCTACCATTGCTGTGATGCATCATCCCTTCCTCTTTGGGGAAATATCGACATAGTTTAAGCAAACATCAACAGTCTAAATCCGTTGAGACGACACCGTATGAATTGTGGTTTGGCAAGAAACCTAAGCTGTCGTTTCTTAAAGTTTGGGGTTGCGACACTTATGTCAAAAGGCTTCAGCCTGATAAGCTCGAACCCAAATCGGAGAAGTGTGTCTTCATAGGATACCCTAAGGAAACAATTGGGTACACCTTCTACCACAGATCCGAAGGCAAGATCTTTTTTGCCAAGAATGGAAACTTTCTAGAGAAGGAGTTTCTCTTGAAAGAAGTGAGTGGGAGGAAAGCAGAACTTGATGAGGTAATTGTACCTTCTCTCAAATTGGAAAATAGCTCATCACAGAAAACCATTCCCGTGATTACTACACCAACAAGAGAGGAAGCTAACGATAATGATGATGAAACTTCAGATCAAGTTACTACCAAACCTCGTAGGTCAACCAGCACACGTTCCGCACCAGAGTGGTGCGGTAATCTGTTCTGGAAGTCATGTTACTAGACCATGACGAACCTATGAACTATGAAGAAGCTATGATGAGCCCACATTCCGATAAATGGCTTGAGGCCATGAAATCTGAGATAGGATCCATGTATGAGAAAAAAGAGTGAACTTTGGTTGACTTGCCCGATGATCGGCGAGCCATAGAGAATAAATGGATCTTCAAGAAGAAGACTTACGCTGATGATAATGTTACTGTCTACAAAGCTCGACTTGTCACAAAAGGTTTTCGAATAGTTCAAGGAGTTGACTGCGATGAGACTTTCTCACCCATAGTGATGCTTAAGTCCGTCTGAATCATGTTAGCAATTGCTGCATTTTATGATTATGAAATCTAGAAAGTGGACGTCAAAACTACATTCTTTAATAGATCTCTTAAAGAAGAGTTGTATATAATGCAACCAGAAGTTTTTGTCGATCCTAAAGGTGCTAACAAAGTGTGCAAGCTCCAGGGATCCATCTATGGACTGGTGCAAGCATCTCAGAGTTGGAATATACGATTTGATGAGGTGATCAAAGCATATGGATTTATACAGACTTTTGGAGAAGCCTGTATTTACAAGAAAGTGAGGGGGAGCTCTGTAGAATTTCTAATATTATATGTGGATGGCATATTGTTGATTGGAAAAGATGTAGAATTTCGGGATAGCATAAAAGGATACTTGAATAAAAGTTTTTCAATGAAAGACCTCGGTGAAGCTGCTTATATATTGGGCATCAAGATCTAGATAGGTCAAGACGCTTAATAGGGCTTTCACAAAGCACATACCTTGCTAAAGTTTTGATGAAGTTCAAAATGGATCAGTCAAAGAAAGGGTTCTTGCCTGTGTTACAAGGTGTGAAATTGAGTTAGAATAAATGCCCGACCACTGCAGAAGATAGATAAAAATGAAAGTCATTCCCTATGCCTCAGCCATAGGTTCTATCATGTATGTTATGCTGTGTACTAGACCTGATGTGTGCCTTGCTGTAAGTCTGGCAGGGAGGTATCAAAGTAATCCAGGAGTGGATCACTGGACAGCGGTCAAGAAAATTCTGAAGTACCTGAAAAGGACTAAGGATATGTTTCTCGTTTATGGAGGTGACAAAGAGCTCGTCATAAATGGTTACGTCGATGCTAGCTTTGACACTGATCCGGATGACTCTAAGTCACAAACCGGACACGTATTTATATTGAATGGTGGAGCTGTCAGTTGGTGCAGTTCCAAGCAGAGCGCCGTGGCGGGATCTACATGTGAAGCGGAGTACATAGCTGCTTCGGAAGCAGCAAATGAAGGAGTCTAGATGAAGGAGTTCATATCCGATCTAGGTGTAATACCTAGTGCATCGGGTCCAATGAAAATCTTTTGTGACAATACAGGAGTAATTGCCTTAGCGAAGGAATCCAGATTTCACAAAAAGAACCAAACACATCAAGAGACACTTCAACTCCATCCGTGATCAAGTCAAGGAGGGAGACATAGAGATTTGCAAAATACATACAGATCTGAATGTAGCGGGCTCGTTGACTAAGCCTCTTCCACGAGCAAAACATGATCATCACCAAGACTTCATGGGTGTTAGAGTCATTGAAATTTCTAGATTATTGACACTAGTGCAAGTGGGAGACTGAAGGAAATATGCCCTAGAGGCAATAATAAAGTTGTTATTTTATATTTCCTTATTCATGATAAATGCTTATTTTTCATGCTAGAATTGTATTGATCGGAAACCCAAATACATGTGTGAATACATAAACAAAACACTATGTCCCTAGCAAGCCTCTACTTGACTAGCTCATTGATCAAAGATGGTTAAGGTTTCCTAACCATGGACATGAGTTATCATTTGATAATGGGATCACATCATTAGGAGAATGATGTGATGGACAAGACCCATTCATTAGCTTAGCATATTGATCGTTCAATTTTATTGATATTGCTTTCTTCGTGTCAAATACATATTCCTTCGACTATGAGATTATGCAACTCCCGGATACCGGAGGAATGTCTTGTGTGATATCAAACGTCAAAACATAACTGGGTGATTATAAAGATGCTCTACAGGTATCTCCGAAGGTGTTTGCTAGGTTGGCATAGATTTAGATTAGGATTTGTCACTCTGAGTGTCGGAGAGGTATCTCTGGGCCCTCTCAGTAATGCACATCATAAGAAGCCTTGCAAGCAAAGTGACTAATGAGTTAGTTACAAGATGATGTCTTACGGAACGAGTAAATAGACTTGCCGGTAATGAGATTGAACTAGGTGTGTGGATACCGATGATCGAATCTCGGGCAAGTGACATACTGATGACAAAGGGAATAACGTATGTTGTCATAACGATTCAACCAATAAAGATCTATGTAGAATATGTAGGAGCCAATATGAGCATCCAAGTTCCGCGATTGGTTATTGACCGGAGAGGTGTCTCGGTCATGTCTACATAGATCTCGAACCCGTAAGGTCCGCACGCTTAACGTTCGATGACGATTTAGTATTATATGAGTTATGTGATTTGTTGACCGAATGTTATTCGGTGTCCCAGATGAGCTCACGGACATGACTAGAAGTCTCGAAATGGTCGAGAGGTAAAGATTGATATACAGGATGATAGTATTCGTACACCGGAAGTGTTCCGGATAGTATCGGGTATTTATCGGGGTACTGGTGGGGTTTACCGGAACCCCCGGGGGAAAGATATGGCCATAGGAGGGGAGCACACCAGCCCACAAAGGGGTGCCCCCCCCCCCAAGGGAAGGAGGCCGAATTGGAAAGGGAAAGAGGGGGTTCGGCCCCCTTTCCTTCTCACCTTCCTATTCCCTTTTCCCCACTCCGGAAATAAGGAAAGGGGGGAGGCCGCATTGTGGAGGACCCTAAGTAGGATTCCTCCTACTTGGGGTGCTCCATGGCTGCCTCTCCTCCCCTCCAACCTATATATATGTGGGGGGCACTGCTAGAACACACAACATCTATTTCTAGCCGTGTGCGGCGCCCCCCTCCACAGTTTACACCCCCGGTCATATTCTCGCGGTGCTTAGGCGAAGCCCTGCGCGGATCACATCACCATCACCGTCACCATGCCGTCGTGTTGACGGAACTCATCTACTTCCTCGACACCTTGCTGGATCAAGAAGGCGAGGGACGTCATCGCCCTGAACATGTGCAGAACTCAGAGGTGCCGTACGTTCGTGTGCAGAACTCGGAAGTGTTCCGGATAGTATCGGGTATTTATCGGAGTACCGGGGGGTTTACCGGAACCCCCAGGGGAAAGATATGGGCCATAGGAGGGGAGCACACCAGCCCACAAGGGGTGCCCCCCAGGAAGGAGGCCAAATTGGAGAAGGGAAAGAGGGGGTTCGGCCCCCCTTTCCTTCTCTCCTTCCTCTTCCCTTTTCCCCCCTCTGGAAATACGGAAAGGGGGGAGGCCGAATTGGGGAGGACCCCAAGTAGGATTCCTCCTACTTGGGGTGCCCCATGGTTGCCTCTCCTCCCCTCCAACCTATATATATGTGGGGGGGCACCGCTAGAACACACAACATCTATTCCTAGCCGTGTGCGGCGCCCCCCCTCCATAGTTTACACCCCCGATCATATTCTCGCGGTGCTTAAGCGAAGCCCTGCGCGGATCACATCACCATCACCGTCACCATGTCATTGTGTTGACGGAACTCACCTACTTCCTCGACACCTTGCTGGATCAAGAAGGCGAGGGACGTGATCGCGTTGAACGTGTGCAGAACACGTAGGTGTTGTACGTTCGGTGCTTGTTCGGTCAGAGCTAGAAGAAGTTTGACTACATCAACCGTGTTGTCAAACGCTTCCGCTTTCGGTCTACGAGGGTACGTACACACACTCTCCCCCTCTCGTTGCTATGCATCTCCTAGATAGATCTTGCGTGAGCGTAGGAATTTTTTTGAAATTGCATGCTACATTTCCCAACAGCTACAAAGTAGTTTTAGTGGATGATGACGTTGCTCATTTGATGATGTGGAGGGTTGCATGTTGAGAGAAGTAGACCTAGTGGGATAACCGAGAGTATGCATGTACTCTAGACCATTGTAGATGGAACAATTAAAGTGAAGTATGCATGTGCTACAAAATAGTTTTAGTGGATGATGATGTGGCACATTTGGTGATGTGGTGGGATGCATGTTGAGAGAATTTGAGTTAGCCGGGATCAACTATTTAATTATTATAGTTTTTGAAGATAAATTTTGGATAAATTTTGTCTGGAAGAGATGACCTAAATCAAAAGCTATTATATTTTAAAATAATTGTGTCTGAACAAAAAGTATGCATGCACGTTGGACTATTGGAGACATAACAATTACATTGGGATGTGCATGCACTACAAAATAATTTTAGTGAATGATGACGTACCTCATTTGATGATGTGAAGGGTTGTATGTTGAGAGATTTAGAATTAGTGGGATAACAAAAAGTATGCATGTGCGCTGGACTATTGGAGATGCAACAATTAAATTGAAGTATGCATGTGCTACAAAATAGTTTTAGTGGATGATGACATGCTATGTTTGATGATGTGGAAAACTGCATGTTGAGAGAATTAGAGTTAATGGGGATCAACTATTAGCTAACATAGATTTCCCTTCCATTTTCTAGTTCTTCTGCTTAGATTCAGGTGTCATTCTCCTCAACTGAAAATTCAAATAGTTTTTCATACATATTTTGGTTGATAATGAATTTTACTAATCTTACCATCACAACAAGCTGATAGATCCGCATAATAGTTTACTTCTCAGGCTTTGCATATGTAGATGCAAGATGTCAGCGCACAACGTACACACAAAATATAAAATAGTTAGGTGGGCGAAGCTAATAGCCTGATACGAAGCAGTGAAAGCCTAAGTAGAGCAAGCTAACACGTTATTTTTCTATATTGACATGTCCAAATTAAAGTCTAGAAATTAGAGAATCTCCAATGATCTATCTTGCATGTTACTAACTGTGTGCACCATTGTTGTCCTTTCTTTGAGCAGTATTGTTCATCGCTGAGGCCATTCATTCCTTGCCAATTATCATTTGTCCAGGACTGTATGGGTCCTAACCAAGCTGGGAAAGCTTATGATAGGAGAGACACCTTTACTGTTAAATATGCCATTCCATTGAGGCCCCCTTTGTTTGGGCTACAAATTTTTGAGAATCGCTTTGGATGTGCATTTTTAGAATCAACTACATCTACTTATTCTTTGTAGGCGACAAAGATGGAGCTTGAGCGCCTGTCGTGGATCTGGTGGTGAGCTAGTCTTCAAAGGAGGCGATGCAAATGGAGCTCGAGCGCAAGGCGGAGGATGCTGGCGGGAGGTAGGTGACGGGCCGAGGCATGTGGATCTGTCCTTTGGGCACCAGCGGGAGCAGGCGCGCCGTCCTTATCATTATTTTCCCGCGAGTCTCCCACGCTGTGTATTTCGACTCATCCAGAAACTATGAGAAGAAGGACTACACCCACATAATAGATATTCTGGATGATGCACTCCAAGGATTCAGCATGAGGGATGGCCACATCGAGATTAGGGAACAAAGGAAGAGTAGGTCGAGTTTCTTGCATAAAACTACCTTCTGCTGCATCCATCAACCGACAACAAGCAAGAACGATGGATCCTACCTCCTCCATCTCATGATGGATTTCAAAAGGGGTCACCAACTTCTTCGCATGACAACCAGAAACTATGATCATATCCGCAAATGATCAGAATTCTTAGGAGAAGAGCCGGATTATAAACTCAGATATGAATTCTTTCACATCCAGAAGGACATTGCAACGATCATCATGAAAGAAGTCATCGAAGATAAGGTGATGTTCCACCACGGCCCTATATCGCGAGCTGACGTCTGAACTCGCATAGGCCTACAACGTTTGAACCTGACGTCGTTCATGAAGCTAGGGTGCATCCTCTAAGATCTATATGGATGGAACTTCCAGTGATTGACGACGCCGATGATGATGTGTCGGTTGAACTTGTACTTTCTATAGCGATGAAACTTTGTGATGTCAATGGTCCCTACTGAACTTGCATAACGCTAGTTTTTTAGTTTGGATAAAATGACCTGCATACGTATATCTAGTTAATTAGTTTGGGTACGATGAACCTGCCTTGATTAATTATGTTTACAATATATTGCATCTATTTGCTAACTCTTTCTTTTCATGTTGCTCAAGTATATTATGTTTCATATTATTGTTGAATTCGCTTGATGAAGATGCATCTCTAAAAGGTACATAGATCCTTGACGGTGAAAAGGTGCTATGCTGCGTACATAGGGAGGGTTCCGGGAGTGTACGACGAAAGGCCCGAGTATCAGGCCCAAGTGGAGCGGTTCTTGGGCGGCAGCCATAAAGGGTTCGATAGAAGACAATAAGCAAAATCTAGTTACTTGAGGTTCATGCTAGCGCAAGATAGGAATCATAACCGCCGCCTCATGTACTGCATAATTCCGCTCTTACTCATAGTGATAGCTCTTCTCTTCTATATCATTGTTTAGATGGATGACGATGTAGTTGCATGTATTCGAGACATGTCATAACTTGTATTGCTATTTCGAGATGATGACGAGAGACATCATTTGTGTTGGATGATGATTATGATGATGACATCATTTGATGAGACTATTTGTATGTGTATGATATGATTAGATTTGTATGTGTATGATATTATGAGTATTGTGTGTATGATATGATATAGACTATTGAATAAATCATGTACAAATACAGAGGAAATATGATGCAGAAAATAATTACAGTAGTGCGGGGTATGCACATAGCAGCAGCGAGGCATTACCAGCAGCGCGCTCTAAATAGAAGCGCGCTGCAGCTTTTAGTGTGGCGTCAGGCTCGTCAGCAAGGCTGTTTTTGGCACACCTTAGCTAGGCTTTTCTGCACTGGTGAAAACACACTGATACGTCAATTTTTCATCATGCTTTTATATCGATATTTATTGCATTATGGGCTGTTATACACATTATATCACAATACTTATGCCTTTCCTCTCTTATTTTATAAGGTTTACATGAAGAGGGAGAATGCCGGCAACTGGAATTCTGGACTGGAAAAGGAGCAAATATTAGAAACCTATTCTGAACAACTCCAAAAGTCCTGAAACTTCATGGAGAATATTTTTGGAATATGTAAAAAATATTGGGCGAAGAAAGTACCAGAGGGGGCCACCAGCCAGCCATAAGGGTGGAGGGTGCGCCCCCCGTCCTTGTGGGTCCCCTGGCAGGCCCCCGATGCCCATCTTCTGCTATATGGTGTGTTTTGACCTGTAAAAAAATCAGAAGGAAGCTTTCGGGATGAAGCGCCACCGTCTCGAGGTGGAACTGGTGCAGAACCAATCTAGGGCTCCGACGGAGCTGTTCTGCCGGGGAAACTTCCCTCCGGGAGGGGGAAATCATCGCCGTCGTCATCACCAACGATCCTCTCATCGAGAGGGGGTCAATCTCCATCCACATCTTCACCAGCACCATCTCCTCTCCAACCCTAGTTCATCTCTTGTATCCGATCTCTGTCTCAAAACCTCAGATTGGTACATGTGGCACTACAAAAAAAAGACACATCCGTGACATTTTGGGCCGAACAAATTTTTTTGCTGTCATACATATGACACTTCTATGACGATAATTGTGACAAAACACGATATCATCATAGATGTGGTGGGCTCCTACTTCTATGACAAAAAATCATGACAGACACTGGGCTTTTCGTCCTGGGCGGGCCGGAGACGCCGCTGCATGACATTCTTTGGGCCGTCCATGATGGAAAAACCGTGGTAGAAGCGAGGGGGAGGAAAATTTCGGGGAGTTCCCGGTTACGGTGGGAGGTCGGGGGCTGAGCGATGCGTGTTTCTCTTGTACATTTACGCGCGTGTGTGCGAGGCGTTGGCTCTAACTGAACCCGAGCGAGGCATTGGGCTCTAACTAAACCCGAGCGATTCCTTCGCTACTGCTGCAAACTGAAGCCGATCGATGCTGCCTCTGGGATGAAAAGTGAGTGTTGCCGGGGGTTTGGATGAACAGTGAGCGGTGGCGTTGCCTCTGGATGAATAGGACCCCGTGGTGTGGTGGAGGGCTGGATGAACAGTAGACGGTGGAGGGGTGCCCGTGGAGGGTGGTTGAACAGGACCCGTGGTGTGGATGGCTGGATGAGCAGAGAGCGGTGGAGGGTGGTTGAGCGAGAGCAGGTGGAGAAGCGCGGTGGAGGCTGGATTAATAGGAGCCCGTGCAGGTTGGAGGAGGTCGACGGTAGCCCGTGGAGGCTGGAGGAGGTCGACGGTGGAGATGAACAGTATCCCGTGGAGTCCTGTTTTGCGGTACGCCACACCCCTCCCGATGAACAGGACTCCCGTTTCGACAGTAGGAGGTCCGTTTCGTCCATTTTGCGGTACGCCACACCCCTCCCGATCAACAGGACCTCCGTTTCGACCGTAGGATGTCTGGTTCATCCGTTTTGCGGTACGCCACACCCCTCCCGATCAACAGGACCCCCGTTTCGACCGTAGGAGGTCCGTTTCCTTCGTTTCTGCGGACGCCACACCCTCCCAATCAACGGGACCCGTTCGAGCGTAGGAGGTCCGTTTCCTCCGCCAGCGGTACGCCAGGCCTCGTTTCCATCACCTGTTCCGTCCAAGCCCTCCCGATGAACACGACCACGCATTCCGTTCCGACCCAGCCGGTTGGCTCCCACGCGTTCCGTTGCCTCCCCATGAACACGACGCATTACGTTGCCTCCCCATGAACACGACGACAACGCTGTTTCTCCGTTCCGACCCAGCCATGTACACGAGCCCTCGCCGTACGTATGCGCGAGTAGGCATTCGAGACCCCGCCCGTATGTACACATACGTGGCCGTATTTTCTTTCTTGCACCCTGGCCGCTGTACGTACGTGTACATGCTACGTGCGTGCCTCTACATCCACCAGTATATATGTACGTACACGTTCGCGACCAGAATGACAACGCTACGTACGCTTCGACCAGGTGGGTCCCGTACCGAGCACTTCCTTACTGCGAAGATGTAGCTGGTGGGTCCTAGAAGTCAGGGGGCGAATCGTTTTGGGTTTTTTTTGCCCGGACGCACTTCCTTGTGTGCGAAGATATAGCTGGTGGGTCCCAGCAGTCAGGGGGGCGAATCATTTTTTTCCTGGATGCACTTCCTTATGTGCGAAGGTGTAGCTGGTGGGTCCCAGCAGTCAGGAGGGAAACGTTTTTTTCATGAAATATGGTGGTCCGTCCGGTGGGTCCCTGCTATCAGGTGGAGGAATCATTATTTTCCGCGTAATAAGGAGGCACTTCCTTGCTGCGGCCGTGGACCCAGCTGTCAGCCTCTCCACGTACAGTCCACGTCCGATGGAAATCGTTCCTTGACCACGTTGACCACGCCGCGCCGAGAGCACCAGGGCGGTGGACGACGGCGAGGCCTAGGAAGGGGACGACGCGGAGCCGGTGAAGACGCGGTAGTGGATGTCCACGCAGAGAGCAGTATGAGGGTTCACTCGTTCGGCTGCGGTGTGAGGCTGCCGTCACTTGTGGCCCGGCCAGCGGTGGGAATAGTAGGGCGGTGAGGCCTCATGGCAAGACAGCCGCCACGGAGGCAGGAGCAGGCAGCACGACCGGTGCTGCTTTGGGCGGCTGGAGCAAGAAGACCAGAGGTTGAAGAAGCACTACGGCCGTTGGATGGACATCGTACGGTCACTAGAGCTAGAATCATTCATATTGACTAAGTTGACAAAGCCCTCCGTCTCCGTCAACTTAGTAGGCCCACAAGTCAGCCTCCCACCAAGGTGGGTCCCAGCTAGTAGGGGGTATTCGTTTTTTTGTGCGTAATAAAGAGGCACTTCTGGTGGGTCCGAGCTGACCGCGGGGGGAACGTTTTTTTTGCGAAATACGGTGGCCCGTCCGGTGGGTCCCAGCAGTCAGGGGGGAAATGTTTTTTTCACGAAATAAGGTCGCCCGTCCGGTGGGTCCCTGCTGTCAGGTGGAGGAATAATTATTTTGTGTGTAATAAGGAGGCACTTCCTTGCGGCCGCCGTGGACCCAGCTGTCAGCCTCTCCACGTACAGTACTCTTCCGATGGAAGTCGCTCGTTGACCACGTTGACCACGCCGTGCCGAGAGCACCAGGGCGGTGGACGACGGCGACACCTAGGAAGGGGACGACGCGGAGCCGGGGAAGATGCAGCGGTGGAAGCCCGCGCGGAGAGGAGTACGAGGATTCACTGGTTCGGCTGCGGTATGAGGCTACCGTCGCCGCAGAATAACAGGGGGTGTGCGTGATTGGAGGGATGGCCTGCCAGCGGTGGGAGTAGTATGGGGGCGGTGAGGCCTCCGCGGCAGCACAGCCGGCCACGGGAGGCAGGAGCAGGCGGCAAGACTAGCGCTGCTTTGGGCGGCTGGACCAAGAAGACCAGAGGTTGAAGAAGCACTACGGCCGTTGGATGGACATCGTACGGTCACTGAAGCTAGAATCATTTATATTGACTAGGTTAACAAAGCCCTTGGTACGCTCCAACTTAGTAGGCCCACAGGTCAGCCTCCGAAACGATGCGCCCCAGATGTCAGGGGGAGGAATCATTTTTTGGGCGGCCGAAGCTAAGAATATCCGAGATTGAAGAAGAAGCACAACATCCGTTGGATAGACATCCAACGGCCACTGCTGCTAGAACCGTGTGTTGACTATAATAAGTTGACAAAGCCTTGCATACGCGTCAACTTATTTTTTTAGGGGATGCGTAACTTAGTAGGCCCACAAGTGTGTGGCAGAGAACTTATAGCCCATTTGTGTTTTGTAAGAATGTACAGCCCATTTTTGAATTCTAATGGAATTTACAACAGCCCATTTACAGTTTGTTAAAAGTACAGCCCATTTTCTAGCTAGGACAACGATTAATAAGTTCAACCAATCGTTGAAGACAGAATTCAATAAAATTTCCCACATTTTGATGGGATCCAAAATATTTTTATCCTGAAATTTCTAGTCAGATTAAATATAAATTTGTATTACGTAAAAATCCAACGAAACATTGCACGCGCAACAATGAAAATTTAAGATTTTTAAAATCCATAAATAATATTTTATAAACTAATTTCGTGTTTGGTGCATTTTTTATAGTTACTGCCCAGTTTTTATAATTACATCCCATTTATAATTTTTTAAAGCCCATTTTCCTGTTAAGCCTAATGCATCCCTCCTAGAAAAGATTTCCAGCCAATGAGGCGAGATTAACAAGTTGACCTTGCTCGGTATTCCTCAAAAGACGTATAGCTGGGCTAGCCATTTTCATCTTGAAAAATTAGTATCTGGGTTGGATATCGGCTCGGGCTAGACGGGCCACAGCCCGCCTAGTTAATACCCTACTCTCCTCTCGAACAATAACGAAATCATCGCCAAGAAAAACTCTGCAGGTTGCTCACGCCTCAAAAACACAATATCTGCTCGAGCTGCTTGGTCCCAGCGATCGGCCGCACCTTGTGCAATTCTCTCGTTTATATTGACTACATAGGTTGACAATGGTGTGGGGCCGTGATGTCGTGAAACCAGGAGAAAGCAAAAAAATAGTTGTACATAATAAGGAGGCACTTGCGTGACGTGCGGCTATGGCCCTAGTGGGTCCCTAGTGTCATCCAGTCAAAATAAAGTCATCTCCTGAATCCTCATGTTCAGAGACCATGTTAACAATGCTCGGCGCCACGGTGGCGCAACAACTCGAAGGACAACGAGAGGGCCTCGCGGGCCCTACGGAGGTCGATCTGGCGCCGCTGCTCATTCAGAAGCCGGGATCATCGGACACCTATGAGCACCTTGAGAAACTGAGACAGCATGAAACGACAAGGCCGCGCTTGGGAGCTCTGGTTTATTTCAAACCTGTATTAACATACAAGTGTAATTTACTCGTCTTCGGAAACAACGCGTAAAATACAGGCGTAATGAAACCGAGGGCCCGAGGTCTGTAAGTAAAACTGGCGGGTTACGCGTGTAATTTGAGAGACCAGTGTATATTTTACGAGCACTGCTATATGGACGACATTACCAGACGATACATGCGCGACGTGCGTATCATGCCATCCATGGGCAAGGCTAAAACAGTAGCTAACGGCTGGATTAGCAATCGTCCGAGTGTCGTTCAGCGTTTTTATCGTGTGTGAAGTACTTCCGATATTTTACTAGTCGAAATCGACCAACCAAGCGCCTTTGCCCGAGACCATCTGCTTCATTTTACAAGCGTCAGTTTTACAAGCGGTTTTGGTTGGAAAACGACGATCCAATCACGGCCTAAGATAATGAGTTGGTCAGAAGATCATATGGTTTCACGTCTAACCTACCCGACTTGTCGTATAGGCTATGAATGAAACATCAGATGATGAACTTCTTAAGCACGGAAACAACAAGAGAGGATGATCTTCTTAACAAGCAAATCACTAGCATTAGATCGACATGCAAAACAATACAAAGCTTTATTCTCAGGAGGCACGGTGAACAGCTCGTGATGCCGCATGCCACGACATTCCAAGCTCAACTTTGCAATCAAACACAAGGCCTGGCATTACATAGACAATATTCAGAACAAACTCTTGACACAGGAATATCTCAGCAGAGTAACTATTTACTTCTAAACTGAACACAGGAATAGGAAAAAACACTCGACGCTGCTCATAGCAAGGGCATCCCACTCAAAAATATCAAATGCATGTCTTCTGGCTAACATCAATGAGCAAATTTTGACAAGGTTTTCCAATTCCAATATATTAAACTAACGTATTCTTGCTAACATCAATGATTAAACTTTGACAAGCTTTTCCCATTCAAAATATGTAATGCCTATGATCGTGGAGTCCTGTCGTAGCTTCCTGTACTTGTTTGGGCACTTTTTGCCCAGGGCACTCCACGTGTTGTTAAATTGCCAATGGTCTCTGCGGACTAGTCATGACACCGGTGTCTAATAATACTTTGTAAAGCTTCTCGGTCATTCCTTACGTAATGTAGCGCAAACAGTGATCGCTTCTTTACGCAAAGTGGAGCGACCAACTGGACCCAAAGAATGCAGCAGTTTGCCTTGGACACATTGGCTCCTTTTGTGCAGTTCAACTAAAATTGAAGTCAGAATAATACCGAGCTTTAATTTTGATATCCCTGTAAGCAACAATAGGTATAAGGGAAACAATTACTGAGAAATAACAGTTGATGACTTGTACTCCCAGAAGAAAAGCATCTACTGATCTACTTTATCTTAATGGGAAACAAAGCAGAGAGTAGCAATTCTCCATCGATGTGATTCATTCATATTGGTGAGACATTATCTTAACAATGCCTTGTTTCAACATGTATAAAGAACGACAAAGCAGAAAAGTACCATTCCTAAAACAATGCAACTGATTCATTTTAACAGAGACATTATCTTAACAATACCTTGGTTAAACATGTAGAAAGAACTACAAAGCAGGATAGTACCATTCCTAACAAGTGTTGCAGTTTTGAACTAAGATTCAGTAGTTAATTAATTATGAGAGTGGCATTGCTTAATTTTACCGGCGGCATTAGATTAACGAAAAGCATAAACAGTTCCAGGGAGAGTGGGCGCAACAACAGTATGTGCTTCCATCTACTTATAAAGGGGGTGATGCAGAGTTTGTTGTAACAAAGCAACAAGCATCATGTGCAGGTTGGTCCCATTTTGTTCACTACTTAATGGGAAAAGACAGAATACAATAGCTTCAATTCAACATTTATTTAAAACATTACCAATACAAGTATCACAACATCTCAAAGCACTTTGCACAATCATGTGGATGAAGGCCTGTCTTGACCTTTCATGAGACCACCAGATAAAATACGAATCTGCCAACACGAATAGGAAATCCAATCTCGTTTTGTGCGGTTGCCTTTGAAATCAAGCAAAGTGTTTCGCGTAGCGAAGCAAAATGTCGCAATAGCAACAAGTTGAATAGATATCCCTGTTTAAACAGAGGAAAAAAGGAATCAATTACTGGCTAATAAAGGAGGATAAAACATGCGGCCACAAAAATGGTAATCACGCCAATCCCTAACAAATGTTGCAGTTTTGAAATAAGATTCAGTAGTTAATTCTGAGAGTGGCATCAATTACTGGCTTATAAAGGGGGTGATGCTGAATTTGTTGTAACAAAGCAACAAGCATCATGTCTGCATTGGTCCCATTTTTGTTCACTACTTAATGGGAAAAGACAGCAATACAATAGCTTCAATTCAACATTTATTTAAAACAGTACCAAAACAAGTAGCACAACATCTCAAAGCACACTGCACATCATGTGGATGATACCAAGATTGGAAACAACTCGCCACGAAGACTGGAAACAAATATCGATCTCCTTTTGTGCAGTTCCACAAAAATTAAGCAAAGTCACTGGTGTGACATTCAAGTTGAATTGCACAAAACACTCTTAAAACATAAGTGTTTCGAGTAGCGAAGCAAAATGTCGCAATAGCAACAAGTTGAATCGATACCCCTGTTTTAACAGAGGCAAAAAAGGAAACAATTACTTGCCGATAAAGGAGGATGAAACAAATGATGACATAAAGACGCATCTAACTTATCTTGGATGGAAAACAAAGTAGGATAGTAGCATTTCTAAAACGGTTGCATTGATTCATATTAACAGAGACATTCTCTTGAAACAACATTCGTTAAAAATGTAATTTACTTTTAACAGTGGCATTGCTTCAATTTTCCAGCGGCATTATTAGATTAACAACAGCAAAATAGCTGTATGGGACATGCCAGCACCATGTGCGTCCACACGTATAAATGGGTGATGCAGAGTATGTAGCCAAGCAGCATATATGCGTTGGTCCCATATTTGTTCTCTTTGAACCTTTTTCCTAAGTGAGGGCAGCAAATCTAGTCCTGCACAAACTACCCGACCCCCCAGTTTCTTTCCCTTTTCAACAAAGAGATCGGTTCCTTACAGATGTGTGTACTGGGTTACCCCCTTTTCCCCTTTTCGACCTACAAAGTGGCTGGATAGCCAGTTTATACTACTTTCTGCCCCTCCTTTCCTCATTGAACCACGTCCTAGATTCTTGCTCCAGCCCACCGCACCCTTCTTTCCTCTTTGAACCAATACCTAGATTCGACTACAGATCGAAAAAGATCCACATGCAGCTAGAGCAACGACGGTTTCAAAGAAACTTATACCTTAGGGTCATCGGGATGTGGCAAGACGTGCGGCGGGAGGCCGGATCTGCCCACACTACGTACGGCAGCAAGGAAGAAGGGGTTGGTGGCCCTCCCGCACAGGCGCTGGGTGAAAGAGAACAGCGCAGCCGGTAGTGGATTGCCTCCCTCGCCGAAGGCGGTAGAGTGAACGCTGCACCTCCTCCCCTTCCCGGTGCGACGGGATATGGACGCCTCCTTCACCAGCTGTGAGGGGGGAGAGAGAGACAAGAGGCCAACGCAGTCTTGTTTAGATCTGGTGAAGAGAGGGTGAGAGACTGTGAATATAGCAAACCCTAGCAAATGAACGCTGAGCCTCCAGTGTGTAACATATATGTAGTGCGGCGTGTGGAGAGTGCAAACCCTAGAAAACAAAATGAGTATATATATATATATATATATATATATATATATATATATATATATATATATATATATATATATATATATATATATATATATATATATATATATATATATGTAGTACGGACTGAGCTCGGTGCCTTCTCAGCACTGCTTTTGGCTGTATGACATGGTGAGCCAGCCACATTTTGGGCCCACTGTCATAAACCCAAAGGCAGGTGCACTAATTCAATGAAGCCGCGTCCATATAGTACTCTCATGTATATGACTAATATGTAGTGGAGTGGTTTTCTTATTCTCTCCATAACAATCGTTTTAAATTGTGTAAGTGTGAAACGAAACTCTTTATTTAATGTACAGTGAAGAAAACTAGTACTACTTCCGATGAACTAACGATCCACGCCCACGCGTCCTGGTCGCACTTCCTGTCCTTCAAGTGTGGTACACTACCCTCCATTAAGTGAACAACCAAAAATGCGCCAAATTATCAGAAACGTGTGAGAGTGTGTACAAATAAAGAATTTTAATTTCAATTATCGGAAATGTTTGAGAGTATTACAAAGTTTGACTTCAGTCAAATCTAATATGTGGAGTAAATAAAAATGGAGGGCTACTACGTCCATCCAGGTTTTTAGTCCACACCATTTTTTAAATCAAAGCTAATAGTTGGACAAATAAAATTACAGGGGAGCTGGAGACAAAGTTGTGAGAAGGCTTAGAAATTAATACAAAACTTATGCTCTTAGTACCAACGTCGACCCTTCTTCGAGGAAACATTTAGTTCATAGCCAATTGTGTGATAAAATTGCACCAACATGAAAGACGACTGCCTCTCCAACGCAACCAAGATGAACTAACAAAGGATATCATCTTTGTGCGTAACAAGCAAAGAGCACTGATGGAAGACAGCTTGTTTTTCATTGAAAATCGATTAGCTTCACCAGTGGACGCAACCATGAGGTGCAACCATGAGCATCGATAGGTCATCATGGTGATGCATCATCCATTTGGCATCAAGTTTGGGTGAGGCACCTATGAGGTTCGACAAATCCTCACTGTGGTCTGTTTCTTCTCAGTAATCAAGCTCGAGGAAGTAAGAACCACGTGGCAGAGGACAGTGAGGCGGAACAACAATGGCCATCCAATTTTGTGCAGTTCCACTAAAATTGAGGAAGACATGCCCGGGTATGGAGACACGCATCACTGTTTCCAAAAATATAAAAAAGGCTTAGCAACGACATCTCAATTGTCAATAAGAATTAATGAAAAGTACACCAACAAACAGAAGCATCATAATTATATCTTGATGGGAACTAAACCAGGATACCCGAGAAAAAAAGCATTTCTTCATTTAACCAGTGATAGTACTTCCACCATATGGACAATGACCGCACAACCACCATGTACTTTTTGTCGAAACAACATGTATACCTCCACCGAGGCATAAATTGGGACAACTTTTCGAGTGGGATTTCCTCTATAATAGTACTAGTAGGTGATGTTGGACCAGCCGACGAACCCTAGCTACTATGCATGGGGGGCTGGGGAGTAGTCGCATAGAAGAAAACCCGCACGCAGCGACCCGGGGAGCTGGACCAGTACAAGAAGTTATACCTCAGGTGGGAGAGATGTCGTTTAGGTGGGCGGGCGGGATCTGCCCACACGACGGCAGCGAACAAGGGCGCGGAGGATCTTCGTCCGCGCCAGCGTCGGCTCCGAGAGGACGGTGCGCATCGGCTCCCTCCGTCACCGACGGCGACAACGTCAACGCTGCACCTCCTCACCTCCCGCAGCGGACGGGATTCGGCCGGATCTGTGACCACCGGTGAGGAGAGAGATAGAGTGGACACTATCATCTTGTTTTGATATGGAGAGGGTGAGAGAGCGAGACGCGAGAAACTCTATCAAACAAGAGGTTGTAATGGAGTAAAAAAATCTCTCCATAGCAGTGGTTTTAAATAGAATATGCACGTTCCCGGAAAAAAGAAACGAAAACTGGCAGACAATTTTTTAAGGGTCTGTCTAGGACACATCTAGATGTGACATAGTTATGTCACATCTAAGTTGATGTCCACTCTGTTTGTGGTCTATTTTTTTGTCCTAGTTTTTTTTTGTTTCTTGTTGCTACATTATATACTTGTGGGAGCTTAGATGTGATATCCTTAAATAACATCTAGATGTGAATTAGACAAACTGATTTTCTAACGTACCAAGAAAGAAAAGTCGATCAAAAACATGCCCCGCTTCCTGTGTCACGAGTCGTCGCACACACACATAGACATAGACATGCATATCCGTGTTTACGAAAAATTCCATTTCCATCTCCATCTCCAATCATATTTGTCCAACGGCACATTATTTACGTTGTTAATTATATACGCAGCAATATTAACGTACAACATCTCTTGTTTGCGCACGTCCGGACCCTGCCACGCCGGTCTGACCAACCCGAACCCTCTTCATCACCCGCGTGCTTCCCGCCCAAACGGTCGATTGCCGCATTCATGCCCGCCAAAGCGGACGCGACCTCTCACTGGCGCCAGCATTGAAGCGGCGCGCCGGCCGAGATAGCGTCGCCCGCGCCGCTTTCGGGTGCACGTGGCTGCTCCATGTTCAAAGGTCGCAATAGCCGACTACAACATGCATGTAAAAAGTTCTTGGGAGTCCGTGCTACAGCTAGCTATCCTCCCCCAACTCGGCAATCTCTTCCAGTAGTGCTAGTACTCCATGGCGCGATCCATCGACAAGCAGGTGGGAAAGTTATCGTATACTCGGTTTGCGTTGAGTGGCATGCCGAGCGACCGTGTGGGGTCGAGCCATGGAGGAGGGTGAGACACGAACACGACAGACGTGATTTAAACGTTGGTTTTTCTCGATGGCGCGATCCAACGAAACGAAACGTTGGTTTCTCTCCGTTTCCATTTTTTCTCCGAAAAAATGGAAACTTTCCACTCCATTTTCATTCCTATTCCAAGGTTGCCCCGTTACAACATTCCATCAAATACAAAGGAAAACTAACACGCATGCTGATGCATCTCAATGATTCACAGATCATAGCCAATATTTACTTCAAAACTAAAGAAAAAAGTTGTGAGAGCGTGTACAAAAGAAAAACTACTGATGGGGTCACTATGACTTAAACCCTAAACCATAAACATGATTTAATTCCCTGGCCAGGTAGAACCTGTTGAAGGAAAGGCGGCTGGCATCCTCGGATCATATGATGCTTTTGTGCAGCTCCACTAAAATCGACCTGAGCATCCCTGATGGCAAAGATATTGAAGAAGTGTGACTAGAATAATAGTACTGGAACTAGTTCATGAGACATAAACTCATCACAAGTAGAAGCCGGTAGAAGTAGAGAAAGATCGACATGGAGATGGAGCTACGGCAGTGGAGCAAGCCGGCTCCAAAAGGAAGATGGACTACCTGGGACGTCAGGCTGTAGCTAGAAGGGCGGTTGGGATGCGGCATCGACCCATACCGCGGTGACCCCGATTGGGACGCACCGACTGTGGGTTTCTCCTCGCCGATGTCGATCGGCGTCACGCAGAACATTGTTCCCTTCCCCCAGCTGCGGGATCAGGCCCGTCGTTCTATGCTTGTGAAGAGAGCAACCTTAGCAAGCAGGCTTGTAGCTTAGGCTCCTGCTAGTGTATATATAGTGGTTTTCCTTTTCTCTCCATATCAACCATTTTATATTGCGTACGTGTCATTCAAGAGTGAAACGATGGTTGCTTCATCCGACTAACTTACTGTGTGATTTGACTGCTCCTTAGTGGCCCCTACACGTACTCCCCCTACGTGTATGCAATAGTCACACGTACACATGGACGCAAAAACGCGCGCGACGCCCTAATGCATGCATGTCCGAGCACACGACGGAACACACACGGTCACGCTAAGTGCTCAACCTACACGTGCATGCACACACATACTCAGTCAAGGTGAGCTAGTGACCATATAAACACCGGAAAATATATATATTGAGCGCAATGAGCGTATTATGAAGTCCACTTACCGTAATTTTACAAATATACAGTGACAGGTAGTGTATTTATCTCGTTTGAAATTAAGCCATATTAACCGGAGAGGAGGCAGTATGGACTAGCATTACTTTGCTGTGTCCCGTCAACTTGTCGAACGAGGAGAAGGTTGCAGGACGGGAGAAGCTTGCGCGCAGTGGCTCACATGACAAGGAGAAACTTTTGACTAATGCAAGCTCTCCCTCGCTCAAAGCGGTGGACGGCAACAGTTAATTCGTGTCGATTGCGTAAGCATAGACTATACTACTAGTGCTACTATTGTTCAACTTCCCGAATAGGCGAACAGCCAAGCGCAAAGTTTACTAGTACTACTACTACTACTACTATAGTCTATAAAGGTACGTACTATACTAGTACTAGGAACCGGATGGAGGAGCGTCTGCACTCTTATTATAATTTTAAAATGTGATAAAGCAATCTTCAACACATTTGGTTCTCTTCGAGGGTTCTCGCATGTGATAATGGAAGTTGATTGCATGGAACACTCGCCACAATTCTCGCTTAATTTTGGCTCATATCCTGTTACAAATAGTAGCGCTCGGTAATATTTCCTCTTTTTTTGTATTCAGCATGTAAACAGGTCAGCAAACCTTGCGGCGATTCGCATGAACCGTGCTTGCTGCACTTTGAATGTGGCGAGAGTTGGCTTGATGGAACACCTCGCTTCCTACTTCTTTTTTATGGGTACCTCGCTTCCTAGTGACCAGTGTCTTGGCTGATCGTCCTAAGAATGCTTATATATGAATAAAGCTCTCTCATTTACCCGCAAAAAAGATTAAGCCATATTAACCGGAAAGGAGGGAGTATGGACTAACACTACTTTTTGGTGTGTCTCATCAACTCGCAGAACGAGGAGAAGCTTGCAGGACAAGGTGAAGCTCGCTTATGCCTTTTGACTAATGCAACCTACCCTCGGTGGACATGCATCAGTCCATTCGGTGTCAGATTGTCAGAGGCATACACTGTAGTACCCAACATGCAGAGTACCATCATTGTTAGACTTCACGAAGAGGCGAAGAGCCAAGCGCAGTAGTACGAGTAGTACTACTACTAGAACCACATGGTGGAGCGTATGTACTCTTTTTTTTATCACTGATAAAGTACACGTTTATTCCGGAGAAGGGCGGAAAACGGCAGCCCAACATGTAATGAATGATATCGATCAACCAACCATGCTCGAATATATCTTGGCCTCCGTGCGAGCCCATCTGTGTGTTCTCGCTCCTCGTCTCTCTCAAGGAACGGCAGGTTGGCTCTTTGCCGTCAATTGAGATCGGTTTGCTCACACTCCTGTCCCACATGTCAGTGATATGCCAAGAGGAGGTGCGTTGACCGACCGCCATACGCTGCATTTGGTTTTGCACCTTCATACTACTCCTCCCTCCGTCCACAGTTCTGGTAGCGCTTCATTATGATGCATTTCTCTCAATGCATTTTCACCACCAGAGAGACTTTAGATGCATTTGGTTTAATGCTCAATTAATTAGGGCGTGGTAAGCGCAATCAAGTCCACAATTTTCTCTCCATGTACTGTACTACTACGGAGTGGAGTAAGTACATGCATGTGTGTACCCGGGGTGGAAGCACTGCATGCAAGTGTGTATGCCGTGATACAACTACCAATGCTATTTTTCAGGCCGGTCGCTAGTCGCCTTGGTCCCACAAAATTTTTTTCTTTTTTTTTAAGCGCGCTGTATAAACAGTGATGGATGGAGTAGTATGAGCGGATTCAAAGAAGAGCGTATTGATGGTTGCTTCTTTGAGCAACTTACGATTGGGAAAGGTGGGGCTTATGATTTGACTGCTCATTGCTCACTATTAATGCGGCGAACGACGGGCTGAGTCTCCCATGCGGTTGTGCACTACCCCTCGGTTCTTAAATATACTCCGGAGTATATTTGTCTTTCTAGAGATTTCAACGAGTGACTACTCAAATATTTGTCTTTTAGAGATTTCAAATGGGTGGCACATACGGATGTATATATACATATTTTAGAGTGTAGATTCACTCATTTTGCTCCGTATGTAGTCACTTGTTGAAATCTCTAGAAAGACGAATAGAATATTTAGGAACGGAGAGAGTACACATACGAAGCAAAATGAGTGAATCTACACTCTAAAATATGCCCGTTTTAAATTTGTAAAAAGATAAATATTTAGGAACGAAGGAGTATAATTTTGTGCATGGAACATGGACCCGGATGATGAAGAGGCTTCTAGCAATGCTATCAAGCTTCCATCATTTGTTTACATAATTGACGTACTATACAAATAATTTTCCAGCGACATGAAATTGTACAATGGTGTGAGCTTTCAGCTTTTGTTTCGCGTGTCTTGCCATCGATGCTCTTTCAGAAACAATAAAAAACTAACTTCCTTGCTAATGCATGTCAACTATTAGCAGATCAGATCTAATAATTACATCACAACTGAAGACAGAGTTGTGAGAAGGTGTTAAATTAAAATTGATCCATGCTTCCATTGGCAGCAACGTCCCCCCAGCTCTGTCTAAATCAACAAGGCATGTTGGGAAAAAAGTAGCTGTTTGGAGCATGCAACATTCCGATCATTTTGTGCAGTTCCACTAAAATAGAGATGAGCGTCCCTGTTACAAAGATATTAAGTTTGATTACGATAATAGAGGACTGCTGGTGAAACAATAAACACACAAATAGAAGCCGGTCACCTTTGCAGTCTCTCTTAAGACTAACTAGTTGGAGAAGATTAGGCTCGAAGTTGGATGAGGAGGATAGAGCAAAACCAATCTCCCTTTGTGCAGTCGCACTGAAATGTAGAGACGTTGCCCGTGTGATATTTTAGTACAATTGCACAAAACACTCTTAAGAAAGAAGTGATTTGTGCAGTTCATCAAAAGGTCGCAATAGCAACAAGGTGAAATGGATAGCCCTGTTTGCAAAAAAGAGGTAGAAAGGAAACAATTACTGTCCAATAACAGTTGATGACACATGCGACGATTAAAAAAGAAGCATATTCCTTGCCCTAAGGGAAGATAACAACACGGTTGTGTTTGTCTAAAACGGTGTGAGGACGAGAATGCAATATGGAAAGTACGCTGGACGAGCTACGTTTTGGGCAAAGAACTATGGAATATCCACATGCAGCGATGCGGGAAGACGGGCAGTGGAGCAAGGCCGGAGGGGATACCTGGAGGTCGTCGGGATGTAACTAGGTGAGCAGCGGCGGGCGGAATCTACGAGCAGGTGGCGTAGGCCCTGCCGCGCCGGAGCTTGGTCAGAGAGAACGGTGTGTACCGCAGATCAGGACGTGCTGCCTCGGCGCGAGGCGCCGTCGAACGGAGAAACGATGCACTTCATCCCTTTCCCCCGGCGGACGGGATGCGGCCGGATCAGTGACCAACGGTGAGAGAGAGAGAGGCCACCGCACTCCCTTTCCCCCGGCGGATGGGATGCGGTCGGATCAATGACCAACGGTGAGAGAGAGAGAGGCCACCGCAGCCTTGTGTGAGATACTCTGGAGAGAAACAAACCAGGCACGCAAGGCTCCATTGTATATAGTGAGCGTACTACCTTTTTTCCATAAAAATCGTTTTATATTCTGTGTACGTACCATTGAGCGCTATAACTTTATTTAAAAATAACGCGGCAACGCGTCAAGTCGAGCTTTGTTTCATGCAGACGTGGTACACGACCTCCCTAGGTAAACAACCGCTACAGGCGTTCAAATTAGCACGTGGGCTGCCATTTCGTAAAGAAATGAGCTCCACCATGTACCCGCGCGGGTGTGGCTGGGCACGAAGCGTGAGTACGTGCACGGTGCACCTATTCTCTTGTATACGTACACCACCTACGTGGGTTTGTGTGAGAGAGATACAAACCTAGAGAGATATAGTGTGTGGGTTCTTGAGAGTTTTTTTTGGGGGGGGGTCAATGAAAAAATGTAACATATGCAATGTAGTGACCAGACCCAAATGGATCAAGTCTCTGTGCTCAGTGTCATCCCTGGATCAGTAATGCTGACACCACACAGTACTTCGAAGGATTTATAGCAGAGTAGCAATCACACACTTATTACATCGTTGTCCACAAAGGAACTTATTACAATAATATGGCTTAAGGCCATCTAATAATAACAGCGGAAGGCTTGGAAGATAAGTGAGTCCATCAACTCCATCGGCATCACCGAGTATAGAACCACGACCTAACACCTTACTGTAAATTCGAAAAGTCTGCAACGTGAAAGTTGCAGCCCAAAACGGGTCAGCACATGGAATATGCTTGGCAATGTAACACATAAAGAGCAATGAAGGAAATAAGCCTATACTACATGCATATATGGCTGGTGGTAAGGCTCTCTGGTTACATTTTTGCATAAAGCTAGTTTTTCCCTACAACAAAGGAATAATTTTATTTAACTATCATGGTGGTTGTTAAACATTGAGAATGGTTGACAAGATCCTCAATCCCAATTAAAAGTACTCATCAAAACCCAATACATTTATTAGAAGTAACATGTTGAGATTCACATGATATTCAATTACCGATACTCAAAACATCCATAACCGGGGACACGGCTAATCATGATTAGTTTATACACTCTGCAGAGGTTTATGCACTTTTCCCCACAAGACTCGATCGCCTCCGCTTGGTTCTCGTGACTACATGGTGTTTGAGAGACGGATGACCGAGACATAGTCTTTCGTAAGCGCTAGCACCTTACATGTGGGTAGACCGTACCAACCTACATCCCCTACATCAGCTAGCCTACCCGTAAGAGTTCGCACAACTTAGTCAACTACGCCAGAGCCCATAATTGGCTTGTGGCTGCACACGGAAGTTTCTAGTTTGAATAATCTTATGATCCCTTAGAGCACTGGGTGGCGGTCCGAAGAAATACTGGGCAAGTCTGATGGAAACCAGTGCCTCAATCCACCCAGATGTGTGTTTAGGTTGCCACCTTAGATAAACCATTAATTAACAATCTCACATCTGTCATGGATATTCACTCACCCAATCCACGCCTACTAGCATAGCATGGCATAAAAGCAAACATAGAAGTAACTCCCAAGGTTTCATAAGTAAAACAGGTAATAGGTACTACCTCAATCTACTTCCCAACCCACAATTTAATTAGATCCTAAACATGCAAGTGTTTGAGGGTTTGATCTAATGCAATAAAACTGGGTAGTAGAAAAGGTATGATCAAGTGTTACTTGCCTTGCGATGATCCATGAGACCTAGAGATTCGAAGTAACAAGCGGCGCACTCCGGGTGATCTAACGCAGACAAACAACAAGCATACAATAAGTACTCATCTAATGCACAGGGAAATCTCGAATAAAAGATCTAACCAGATAGTTCAACTTAAGAACCCTGGTTGCAAAAGAATCGAATCAAATAAAGCATCGAAAGTCGAAACTCGAGAGAGAACGACTCGGTTTAACAATCTGAAACTAGGTCAAAATTCACAGTAGCAAAACTCTGTGTAAGTACGGTAGTCGGAACGGCGGTTTCGTAACGAAACTCCAGGCGCTTGAATCACCTGATTCCGATAAACGAGCGAGAAAATAAACAGATTTGAAAATCGGATCGGAAATCGAATCAGAAAAATAACGGATTAAATCCGATTAAAAGAAAACGACGAACAGATTAAATAACGGACGTTCGTTAACAGAACTATTCCAACGAACACATTCATTGAAACGAACGGTTCCGTGAACGTTCATTAAATAAGAAAACCAAAAAAAAACCATTTAGGGTTTTTTTTTAAAAAAAACCGAACATCTTTAAAAAACCGGATCGGGTTTTCTAAAGAAAACCAGATCGGGGGTTGGCGGCGGCTACCTCGCGGGGCTCTCGGGAGGGGGGCGGCGAGGTCCCATGGGTCGGGAGGGGTCGGGGTCGGCAGGGGTGGCGAGGGGCTCCGGCGACGGCGGAGAGGCGGCGGGCGGCCTCGGGCGGTGGAGGGGGCAAGGCGGCTCGGGTTGGAGGAGGCGGCGGGTGGGATGAGGAGAGGGGGGTCGGGGTATATAAGGAGGGGGTGGCGCGCTTGGGAAGGGGGCAGCGGGCGGCCGGGTCCGAGCCGGACTCCCGAGGCGGCGGCGGGCGGCGGCGGCGGCGGAGACCTCATGCAAGGCGTCTGTGAGGGGGAGAGGAGGTGGGCAGGCGGCTGGGCTGGGCTGGGCCTTGGCCCAAAGGCGGGCGCGCTGCTTTTTTTTTAAACAAAACTAAACGAATTTAAAATAAAACCAAACGAACTCAATTTAATAAAATTAATTTTCCCGACACCTAAAATGATTCGAACAAAATGAACTTTAAAAACGGGCAATATGCATATATTTTAAAATGCTCATTTTGCCTAAAGCAAATAAATCCTCAAAACCAAATTTTGATTTATTTATAATATCTTCATTTTTCCTAAATGTTGGGAAAGTCATATTATTCCTCTCTTTAACTTTTTATATCGGAAAAACTTGTGAAGATAAATAAATAAATCCAAATGATCCTTTTTCCAAAATTTGAGAGATCCCAAATATGAAAATAATGAAACTTCCAACTCTCTCCGAGGGTCCTTGAGTTGCGTGAAATTTTCTAGGATCGGAAAATGCGAGAAAATATGATATGCATGATGACCTAATGTATAACATTCCAAATTGAAAATTTGGGATGTTACAAACCTACCCCTTAAGATGAATCTAGCCCTCGAGATTCGGGTTGGCTAGAAAATAGGTGAGGTGGTCCTTACAAAACTTCCTCTCTTCCCGGTGGCTTCATCCTCGGTGTGGTGGCTCCACTGAACTTTGCAAAACTTGATAACCTTGCTGCGGGTAACTCTTCTAGCATAATCGAGAATCTTAACCGGTTTCTCCTCATATGTTAAGTCATCCTTCAACTGAATTGCTTCCAGTGGCACTGTGTCCCTTAACGGTACCTCTGCTATCTTGGGGTGACATTTCTTCAACTGAGAAACATGGAATACATCATGAACTCCTGACAGTCCTCCTGGCAATTCCAACTTATAAGCAACTTCTCCCATACGTTGCAAAATCTTATATGGTCCAACGAAACGTGGGGCTAACTTTCCTTTAACTCCAAAACGCTTAACTCCTCGAAGCGGGGATACTCTAAGATATACTCTGTCTCCAACTTCATACTCAATCGCTGGCGCTTTGAATCGGCATAACTCTTTCATGCGACTGGGCTACCTTGAGCCTGTCTCGAATCAACTTAACCTTCGTTCGACTCCTTAATCAAATTTGGTCCAAACAACCGACGATCTCGGTTTAGTCCCATGACAATGGTGTCCTGCACCTTCTTCCATACTGAGCCTCAAAAGGTGCCATCTTCAAGCTGGTTTGGTAACTGTTGTTGTAGGAAAATTATGCATACGGCAAATTATCATCCCAACTAGATCCATAATCTAGTGCACAAGCTCTCAAAGATATCCTCCAAAATCTGATTGACTCTCTCGGTCTGTCCATCGGTCGTGGGTGGAAAGCTGTATGAATTCCAATCTAGTTCCCAATGTTTCGTGTAACCGGTTCCAAAATTTTGAGGTAAATTGGGTTCCTCTATCGTACGATGCTCCTCGAACTCCGTGTAAGCACACAATTCTGGTCATGTATATCTTTTCCAACTTAGCACTGCTATAGGTAGTCTTGATTGGAATGAAATGAGCTACCTTAGTCAAACGGTCGACTATGACCCAAATCGAGTCATATCTGAACGGGTCTTTGGCAAACCTGTGATGAAATCCATGCCTAGTTTATCCCACTTCCATTCGGTATCGGCAATGGTTGCAACAATCCTGCTGGCTTCGATGCTCGCTTTTACTTTTCGCATACGCCGCAAACTGCTACATACTCCGCAATATCCTTCTTCATTCCGGTCCACCGAAAATATTCTTCAAATCCAAATACATCTTGGTATTTCCTGGGTGAATCGAATAGGGTGAATCATGGGCTTCTTGTAAAATCAACTTCCGATCTACGGGTTATTGGGCACATAAACACGGTCTTCAAACCATAGGGTATCGTGCTCATCCTCACGAAATCCTTTAGCTTTTCCCTTGCTCATTTTCTCCTTTATAGAGGCAACTTCCTTATCTGCCTTTTGGGCTTCTCTGATTTTGTCCATCAGTGTCGACTAAATCTCCAATGCTGCTACATAGCCTCTCGGAACTATTTCCAAACATAGCTCTCGAAGGTCCTCGGCTAACTCATTGGGTATCCCTCCCATCATTAGGGTATTGACGTGGCTCTTACGGCTCAATGCGTCTGCTACGACATTAGCCTTTCCGGGGTGATAATGCAATCTCATATCGTAATCCTTAATAAGCTCTAACCATCTCCTTTGTCTGAGATTCAATTCCTTTTGCGTGAAGATGTACTTAAAACTCTTGTGATCCGTATATACTTCACAATGATTTCCAATGAGAAAATGTCTCCATGTCTTCAAGGCATGCACAACGGCTGCTAACTCCAAATCATGTGTGGCATAATTCAACTCATGGGGCTTAAGTTGTCGTGAAGCGTACGAAACAACTCTTCCTTCCTGCATAAGCACTGCTCCAAGTCCTCGACATGAAGCGTCGCAATACACCTCATAATCCTTGGTGCGGTCCGCAATATCAAACTGGTGAGGTAACCAATCTTTTCTTCAACTCCTGAAAACTTGCCTCACAGTCCTCGGTCCATATGAATTTGTTTTCCTTCTTCAACAATTCAGTCATAGGCTTTGCAATTCTTGAGAAATTCTCAATGAATCTTGGTAGTATCCTGCGAGTCCAAGGAAACTCGAATCTCTCCAACTGTCGTTGGTGCTTCCCATTTGGTTACGGTCTCAACCTTTGTGGGGTCAACTGCTATTCCTTCTCCGGATATAACATGTCCGAGAAATCCAACTTCCTTTAGCCAAAACTCACATTTGCTGAACTTGGCATATAACCGGTGTTCCCTCAGTTTCTCCAAAACCAATCGCAAATGTTCCTTGTGTTCCTCTTCATTCTTCGAGAAAATCAAAATGTCATCAATGAACACCACGACGAACTTATCCAAAAACTCCATAAACACTTTGTTCATCAGGTTCATGAAATAGGCTGGTGCGTTAGTCAGTCCAAATGACATAACGGTATACTCATACAGTCCATATCTCGTGGTAAACGCTGTCTTGGGTATGTCTTGCTCCCGAATCTTCAACTGATGGTACCCTGATCGTAAATCGATCTTGGAAAACACCTTAGCTCCTTGTAAGCAATCAAACAGATCATTTATCATAGGTAGTGGGTACTTGTTCTTGATTGTTACTTCATTTAATCCACGATAATCAACAACCATTCTTAACGATCCATCCTTCTTCTCCACTAACAATACGGGTGATCCCCAAGGAGAAGAACTTGGGCGAATAAAACCTTTATCCAATAGTTCCTTAATCTGCTTCTTGATTTCCGCCAAATCCTGTGCGGGCATCCTGTACGGTCGCTTCGATATCGGGCCTGTTCCTGGCAATAGCTCGATCAAAAACTCAATGTCTCTATCCGGTGGCATTCCCGCAACTCTTAGGAAATACATCAGAAAATCCTTCACCATCGGTACTTCTTCCCGCACCACCTCGATAAGCAATTAACTTGTGCTCTCCTCGGCTCGTGTCGTGATACATACTTGATCCTTCTTCCTTCTGGTGTGGTGAGCAAAATTGACTTTGTGGTGCAATCTATGTTCCCTCCATACTTTCATAACCAATCCATTCCTAATATCACATCCAATCCTTGGGATTCCAGAACTATCAGGTCTGAGGGGAAAACATAGTGTCCAATCCTTAATGGTAGTCGATCACACCATTTTCTAGCCATGTACTCTGCTCCGGGTGAGGTTACTAGCATGGGTGACCTAAGGGCTTGGGTCGGTAACTTGTACTTATCCACAAATCCCCTTGATATGTATGAATGCGATGCACCAGTATCGAAAAGAACAACCGCAGTAAATGACTTAACCAAAAACTTACCGATTCGTGATCGGGCTGATCTTCAACCTCCTCCACATCAATGTGGTTCACCCGTCCCCTGTTGAAAGGGTTGGGCTTCTTTCCGAGCTTCCATTGCCATTTCCATTCTCGCCTTACGGACAGTCATTGGCATAATGCCCGATCTTGCGGCACTTAAAGCAAGTAATGTGACTCAGGTCTACCTTGGATGGTGTTGACGGGTTGGTGCGGTTCTGTCCATTGCTTCCTCCATTCCGCTCCCATTCTTGGGGCCATTATGGTTATCTGAATTACCTCCCCATGGGTATGCTGAAACTGAATTCCTGATTTAGGGTATAACGAGGCTTCTGCTGGCTCCGAGTTATACTTCCCTGTCCATACTTCCTCTTGTGGTTCTCAATTTGCTGCTGCTTTCCTTCAATCATGAGGGCTCGGTCTACCAACTCCTGGTAGTTGTTGAAACTTGCTACCATCAACGGCATGCTGAACTCATCATTCAGTCCTTCTAGAAACTTCTCTGTTTAGCTGCATCCGTAGTAACGTCATCCGGGGCATAACGTGCTAATTTACTAAAGTCATCCACGTACTGGCCAACAGTCCTTCCTCCTTGGCGTAAGTTGCGAAACTCACGCTTCTTCATGGCCATAGCTCCTGCTGAAACATGGGCGGTCTGAAAAGCTTGTTGAAACGATCCCACGTGATGGTGTGTCACGGGTAAGTGGCTGTGAAAATCTCCCACCATGCTGCTGCGGGTCCTTCAAGCTGATGTGCTGCAAACTTCACTCTTTCACCATCATGCATCCTGCAGTGGTCAACTCCTTCCTATCTTGCGGAGCCAATCATCCGCCACAATCGGCTCGGTGCTCTTTGGAATACACCGCGAATTCAGTCTAAGAAACGAGTCGGGTGATCCGCGGTGGTGGTGGCGGTGGGTTGTTGTTGTTGTTGTTGTTGTTGTTGCCTGGTTCGCACCAATGTTTGAATAAGGGTATTCGCTGCTGAATCAGTTGGGTGATCTCTGGCGGAAAACGAATCCGGGGTCGCGTCTCGGAGGCATCTGATGGGTTTAGAAAAGACGAGAATTTAGAATAGATTGAGGTCTAAGGGGAATCACTACCCAAATGCACATGAGCAAATGCACACAAAATCACTTCATTCAATCAAACAAGGGCTTACAACGATCTAACTATCGCAAAAGTGAGTGTACTAAGATATTTACATGGAGGGAATACTACTAATATGTGGAGGACTTCTACTAATTTGAACCGGTGGAAGACTCCATGATGTCCGCTCCAGCTTCGTCTTCAAAGTCGGGTTCACTTGGATCCGAATCGGTGTCGTCGATGTTGATGTAGTCGCTGGACAATCGACATACTGGTCTTCATTCTGAGCGCCAACTTCTTCTTGAGTTCTTCGATCTCGTACTTAAGATCGTTATTGTGTCTTGCTAGAGCTACGATCTCGTCCATGTAGTCCTTGCGCGTAGTCTTTAGTTCTCCTTCCAGTTCGACGATCCTTCCTTTTGCATTCTGCAACTCCAACATATCATTGCACATTTGGTTCTCCTGGCGTCGAATGTGCTGATTTAACTCATGGATGAATGCTGCAATGGACCTATCCTTCTTGGTGCTGAATATGTCCCATTTGTCATCTCGGCGTCCGCAAATCTGGTAGATAGTGTCCTTGAGTTCTTCTTGATAAACTTCTCCAATGCGTCCCATGGTGATGTGAGCTGCCATGCTCTTTCCCAGGCTCCAAGTTGGTGCACTGAAAACACTATCTATAGGCTTGGTGATTGGGGCGAATGTCCTTCCTGGAACGTGAGCTTGAATCTTCCAGCGCTCCTCTTCAGGCAGAGTGGCATTGAAAGTTCCGGTGAAACCTGGTAGTCCAATGTTCAGGTACTTGGTAACTTCCTTCAAGTGAAATCCAAAAGGTGTGCCTTCATCTGGTTGGGTGTACTTGATCTTTGCGTCCGTCATCCTAAAGAGTAGAAAAGATGAGGAGTTAGAAAATGGGAAGAGAGTAGTGATCTATGGCTTTAACTTAGTGGTCGTGTCTCTACATCGGCGTGTGCTCGATACCATTCTCTCAGAGCGACCAGACCCAAATGGATCAAGTCTCGTGCTCGGTGTCATCCTCGGATCAAGAATGCCGACACCACACAAGATTTCAAGGATTTATAGCGAGTAGCAATCACACACTTATTACATCGTTGTCCACAAAGGAACTTATTACAATAATATGGCTTAAGGCCATCTAATAATAACAGCGGAAGGCTTGGAAGATAAGTGAGTCCATCAACTCCATCGGCATCATCGAGTATAGAACCACGACCTAACACCTTACTGTCGTTCGAAAAGTCTCGAACGTGAAAGTTGCAGCCCAAAACGGGTCAACACATGGAATATCTTGGCAATGTAACACATAAAGAGCAATGAAGGAAATAAGCCTATACTACATGCATATATGGCTGGTGGTAAGGCTCTCACGGTTACATTTTGCATAAAGCTAGTTTTTCCCTACAACAAAGGAATAATTTTATTTAACTATCATGGTGGTTGTTAAACATTGAGAATGGTTGACAGCATCCTCAATCCCAATTAAAAGTACTCATCAAAACCCAATACATTTATTAGAAGTAACATGTTGAGATTCACATGATATTCAATTACGGATACTCAAAACGTCCATAACCGGGGACACGGCTAATCATGATTAGTTTATACACTCTGCAGAGGTTTATGACTTTTCCCCACAAGACTCGATCGCCTCCGCTTGGTTCTCGTGACTACATGGTGTTTGAGAGACGGATGACCGAGACATAGTCTTCGAAGCGCTAGCACCTTACATGTGGGTAGACCGTACCAACCTACATCCCCTACATCAGCTAGCCTACCCGTAAGAGTTCGCACAACTTAGTCAACTACGCCAGAGCCCATAATTGGCTTGTGGCTGCACACGGAAGTTTCAGTTTGAATAATCTTATGATCCCTTAGAGCACAGGTGGCGGTCCGAAGAAATACAGGCAAGTCTCGATGGAAACCAGTGCCTCAATCCACCCAGATGTGTGTTTAGGTTGCCACCTTAGATAAACCATTAATTAACAATCTCACATCTGTCATGGATATTCACTCACCCAATCCACGTCTACTAGCATAGCATGGCATAAAAGCAAACGAGAAGTAACTCCCAAGGTTTCATAAGTAAACAGTAATAGGTACTACCTCAATCTACTTCCCAACCCACAATTTAATTAGATCCTAAACATGCAAGTGTTTGAGGGTTTGATCTAATGCAATAAAACTGGGTAGTAGAAAAGGTATGATCAAGTGTTACTTGCCTTGCTGATGATCCGCGAGACCTAGAGATTCGAAGTAACAAGCGGCGCACTCCGGGTGATCTAACACAGACAAACAACAAGCATACAATAAGTACTCATCTAATGCACAGGGAAATCTCGAATAGAATATCTAACCAGATAGTTCAACTTAAGAACCCTGGTTGCAAAAGAATAGAATCAAATAAAGCATCGAAAGTCGAAACTCGAGAGAGAACGACTCGGTTTAACAATCTGAAACTAGGTCAAAATTCACAGTAGAAAAACTCTGTGTAAGTAGGGTAGTCGGAACGGCGGTTTCGTAACGAAACTCCAGGCGCTTGAATCACCTGATTCCGATAAACGAGCGAGAAAATAAACAGATTTGAAAATCGGATCGGAAATCGAATCAGAAAAATAACGGATTAAATCCGATTAAAAGAAAACGACGAACGGATTAAATAACGGACGTTCGTTAACAGAACTATTCCAACGAACACATTCATTGAAACGAACGGTTCGGTGAACGTTCATTAAATAAGAAAACCAAAAAAAAACCATCTAGGGTTTTTTTTTTTAAAAAACCGAACATCTTAAAAAAAACCGGATCGGGTTTTCTAAAGAAACCGGATCGGGGTTCTGGCGGCGGCTACCTCGGCGGGCCCGGGGCGGCGAGGTCCAGCTGGGTCGGGAGGGTCGGCGGGTCGGGAAGGGGCGGCGAGGGGCTCCGGCGACGGCGGAGAGGCATGGGCGGCGGCCTCAGGTGGTCGAGGGCAGGGCGGCGGCTCGGGTTGGAGGGCGGCGGCGGCGGGATGAGGAGAGGGGGTCGGGGTATATAAGGAGGGCTGGGGGATCGGCGCCTTGGGAAGGGGCAGCGGCTGCCGGGTCCGAGCCGGACTCCGAGGCGGGCGGGCGGCGGCGGCGGCGGCGGGAGACCTCAGCAAGGCGTCGGCGCGAGGGGAGAGGGAGGTGGGCCGGGGCGGCTGGGCCAGCTGGGCCTTGGCCCATGCGGGCGGCGCGGTGCGTTGCGTTTTTTTTTAAACAAAAACTAAACGAATTTTAAAATAAAACCAAACGAACTCCGAATTTAATAAAATTAATTTTCCCCGACTCCTAAAAAGGAGTCGAACAAAATGAACTTTAAAAACGGGCAATATGCATATATTTTTAAAATTCTCATTTTTGCCTAAAGCAAATAAATCCTCAAAACCAAATTTTTGATTTATTTATAATATCTTCATTTTTCCTAAATGTTGGGAAAGTCATATTATTCCCTCTCTTTAACTTTTTATATCGGAAAAACTTGTGAAGATAAATAAATAAATCCAAATGATCCCTTTTTCCAAAATTTGAGAGATCCCAAATATGAAAATAATGAAACTTCCAACTCTCTGCGAGGGTCCTTGAGTTGCGTGAAATTTTCTAGGATCGGAAAATGCGAGAAAAATATGATATGCATGATGACCTAATGTATAACATTCCAAATTGAAAATTTGGGATGTTACATGCAATGTGTGTGAAAGAGAGTCCTGGATATAACATATATATAGAGGGGGCGATCTACGAGAAGAGAGTGGAGGTATCATCAGCTTGAGGTGTCCATAGAATCGAAAAGAGGGATGATGTGTGTGTGTATGTGTGTGTGTGTGTGCGCGCGCGCGCGATCGATAAAGAGTGACATCGAATTTGTGTGTGCCCACGTCAAAGATATAGAGTGGCTGGCCTACTGGAACGTAAGAGGGGACATGTGCAGTTTGTCTCTGTGGCATGGATACCTACCTGCAGCGCTCGACTATCGGTGTGTGGTGGGGGAAGAGGGAGGCCCAAAATTAACTATAGAGGTACAATGGCTAGTATATGTGTGGAGGAGGAGAGAGGCCTACCTCATGTATTAAGGAGATCGATCTGCCTCATGTATTAAGGGAGATCGATCGGCATCCATGCATATGTGCAGGAGAGGAATAAGGTTGGGAGAGAGACAAAGCTAGAGTGTTGGAGGGGGTGGTAGTGGAGTTGCTTCTAACAAATGGTGGGATAGGCTTGCTAGACAAACGAAGGGCACGCCCGCAATATCAATAAGAGAGGAGATGGCTACTTGTTTTCTGTGCACGTGCGTGTGAGAGACGGGTAAGGAGGCATGCACGAATGATGAGGGGGGACGATGTGGCTGTGGTAAGCAGACATAACTACATAGGAAGATCAATCGCCCATTGTTAGAGAAAGGAGAGACATAACTTGTGAGGTACGTCGATCGATGGGGGGGTAGTTAAAGTCGATCTAGGTATATGTTGGGAGATCAATCGATATACATGCATGTGTGTGTTAGAAGCAAATGAGGCACGAGGAGAAGGATAGAGAGAGAGGGATGCATGTAGGAGGTGGTACGAGAGGCATACTATATCGGCGGGAGGAGGTGTAGTACGAGAACGATGAAAAGAGTGGTGGGAATGAGGCATGGACGGTGACAAGAGAAGAGGGGAAGCTTGTGTTTGTGCTTGGCACACCTGGCTAGAGAGGCATATCGATCGATGTGTGCCGTAAAGAAGGAGCTGGGGGGCCTACACACACCGTGGGTGAACGACCTAAAGTGAAAAGATGAATTTGCACGATGGAGCTAGAGAATGCTGAGGGAGGGTGAGAGGGATGCGGGCGTGTGCATGCACAAGAGAAAGTTAGCGCTAGCTACAAAGATAAGAGGGTTGTGTGGGTGTAAAAGACGAATAAAGATCATATATACTTCATTATAAAAAGCGAATTCGGATATTTGAAGAATTTATCATAGTGTTTTAAACCGACGCATGTGTGAATATATATAACGGTGATACACATGGTGTGTTTATGAACATGTTATACTACATTTAATATATTTTATCTCTACTCTTATAAAAACGAAGTTGTTGATGATGGTGTGCCTGCCATCCTGCATTATAGGTCGTCCGATTTATATCTCGGCGGATAGCAAGGAAACTATGATGGTTGAAGTTGGCAACAATCATGATTGTAGATTCTTATTGAAATAGAGAAACGAATTCAAATTTAATTGAATTGCAGCGGTAGTATAGACATTTGGAATGCACTAAAATGTTGGTATGAGTAGGTTACATGCATTATACAGCAAGCTTAAAAAATTTAATCGGACATAACACGGATTCATATTTCTTCCATCTATATAGGGCATAATGAGATTTTAAGACCGCCTTTGACTATTGACAAGATTAATAGTACATGACATGCACAATGTGAAAATTATATCATTGAAAGAACCTTTCATGCATAAAGTTAACGGTGTGCTTTGTGTAAGTTGCATGTCATATATCATTGCTCTAATATTTGGTCAAAGTTAGCATCGAAAACGATTAGGCCCTATATAGATGGAAGGAGGGAGTAGCTTTGAATAGCATTTGTATAGTAAAACGGGCAAGACTCTCTCTTTGTGTGGTGTGAATAGTTTTATTTTTTGTTTTCTTTTTGGTTGAGGGAAGTGCGAATTGATTTGGTACGCATAAGTACAATATTACTACACGTTAGGCTTGTCCCTAAAATTCAACCCAGCGCCTTGTTATATCCCGAAAATTCAGATATTGTGCTCCCAAAACTGGCGCCTTCACAACCCACGCCTTGCTATCCCAAAATTACAACGCACGAAAACTCCCTCCACTACCAAATCCCGACACCAAATCCCCTTCTAACCTGAGCCGAAGGGCCGCTAGTTCAAATTGGTGGGGGTACTTTTGTAACACACCCTACATTTTGGACAAGCGTCCCTAAGTCATGCTTCACCCTCGCGACGCCCCTTTTCGCCATTCGAAATCCCAGGCCGCCATAACCTCTGCGCTCCAGCCGCGAAACCCCACCCTCCTCCATCTGCCACATCACCGCTGCCCAGCCGGACCCTCTTCCCCGACGACGTCGTCCACCGCAACAGCTCGACGTCCCTCGTCCACCTCCCCGGATGAGGATCCGTCGACCATCTCGCCGTCCCGCCCGTACAGCTGCCCCGTCCTCCACCTCCAAGGAGCTACTCCGACGATCGCCTCGTCTATCGCGGCTGCTCCATCCCCACAGCGCCGCCTTAACCTGCTCCACCGGAACCGCAGCATCCTCACCGACTCCTCTGACGAAGCCGAGGCCTACTCGGCGCCACCAAAGAGGTTGTACACTCATCGCATTGCACCTTCTCCTTAAGTCGACCTCCCGGCGCCGACAGTGCTCCATCCGCACCCCCATGGGCGGCTACCTTGAAGCGGCGCCCTGGCGACATATCCACGGCGGCACTCCCCCAGTGCGAGGCCCCTTCGGCAGCGGCGTCCATACCAGCCGGATCTGCTGCTGCTGCTCCGGCTCTCGCTCGCTCGCGCTGCTGCTGCTGCTTCGGCTCTCGCTCGATCGCTCGCTCGCCCAGCTGCTGCTGCTGCTCTCCCCCTCGCTCGTGCTGTTGCTCTACTCCGATTAAGCCACACTTTAGTCGACTGAATCGACTTTTGGGTCAGTCAATTTTTAGGGGTTGGGGGGCTCGCCAGAGTTAAGGAAGAACCACCCGCGGCGGGGACGGGGGCTCGCCGGAGAGGTACCCCACTATCTATCTTAGGGTTCAGGGTGGGGGCGGGGGGCCTAGAAGGCTGGCCGGGGCGGCAGTGGCGAGTTGTTTCGGGGCGGCGAGGCGGCGCTGGGGCCGGCGGTTCGGCCGGTGGTGGCTGGCGGCTCAGGGGGGTGCAGGTTGAAGATGAACTGCAGGCCCTCCCTAAACTACATGTCAAGTGCCTCTCTGCTACCATTGCGTTCAGTTTCGACAGTAGCATTCAGATTCCATAGTAAATTTCAGTTTCGACAGTTAACTTTAGAGTCAACAATTTTTACCTCATCTATTGTAGTCAGGTGGTTTTTGGTGATGTTAATTCTACATCCATTTTACATCATCTATTGGAGATGCTATTAGAATCCCACTTGAGATTGACGATGTCTGTCTTGTGCTGCTTCAGCCTTGACATCTTACGGCTCACCGGAGCTGCTCTAACGACGAACGATCCATCACAACAGTAGCAAAGTGCCCTGGACGCCGCTCTCTGATTCCTCGATCTTCCTCCACACCTCCGACAGCCACCTCTGCCTCAACCGCTTCAAATGACCAACCCAATGATGCTGATGTCGACACAGCTACGGCAAAGAGGTTGTACACTTGTTGCATCACTTATTACTATACATTCACGTCGATCCATGCTACGCCTTGAGCTATGCTGGTTTTCCTCAAGAGGAGAGGGTGATGCAGCAAGTGTAGCGTAAGTATTTCCTCAGTTTTGAGAACCAAGGTATCAATCCAAAGAGGAGGCTCCTCAAAAGTCCCACGCACCTACACAAACAAAGCGAGAACTCGCAACCAACGCAATAAAGGGGTTGTCAATCCCTTCACGGCCACTTGCGAAAGTGAGATCTAATAAAGATAGTATGATAAGATAAATATGTTTTTGGTATTTTATAATATAGATGCAAAAGGTAAAGATGCAAATAAAAGTAGACTGGGAGCAAATATGATAAGAGATAGACCAAGGGGCCATAGGTTTCACTAGTGGCTTCTCTCAAGATAGCATAAGTATTACGGTGGATGAACAAATTGCTGTCGAGCAATTGATAGAAAAGCGCATAGTTATGAGATTATCTAGGCATGATCATGTATATAGGCATCAAGTCCATAACAAGTAGACCGACTCCTGACTGCATCTACTACTATTACTCCAAACATCGACCGCTATCCAGCATGCATCTAGAGTATTAAGTTCATAAGAACGGAGTAATGCATTAAGCAATATGACATGATGTAGAGGGATAAACTCATGCAATATGATATAAACCCCATCTTGTTATCCTCGATGGCAACAATACAATACGTGCCTTGCAACCCTTTCTGTCACTGGGTAAGGACACAGCAAGATTGAACCCAAAGCTAAGCACTTCTCGAATGGCAAGTGAGGGAGTCCCGGATTAGGGGGTGTCCGGATAGCCGGACTACCATCATCGGCCGGACTATCATCGGCCGGACTATCATCATCAACCGGACTCCAAGACTATGAAGATACAAGATTGAAGACTTCGCCCCGTGTCCGGATGGGACTTTCCTTGGAGTGGAGGGCAAGCTTGGCGATACGGATATGTAGATCTCCTACCATTGTAACCGACTCTATGTAACCCTAGCCCTCTCCGGTGTCTATATAAACCGGATGGCTCTAGTCCATAGGACTCGAACAACAACCCTTACAATCATACCATAGGCTAGCTTCTAGGGTTTAGCCTCCTTGATCTCGTGGTAGATCCACTCTTGTAAACATCCACAATATCAATATCAATCAAGCAGGACGTAGGGTTTTACCTCCATCAAGAGGGCCCGAACCTGGGTAAAACATCGTGTCCCTCGTCTCCTGTTACCATCCGCCTAGACGCACAGTTCGGGACCCCCTACCCGAGATCCGCCGGTTTTGACACCGACATTGGTGCTTTCATTGAGAGTTCCTCTGTGCCGTCACCGATAGGAAGGATGCCTCCTCCCGTCTTCAAGGACGGTATTTTCGCCAAAGGAGCCTTGGCCGCCGGCCAAACTATCCGGCTAGGTGGTTTTCTTATGACCGCCGTCCGCCATCGCTCGACAATGACCTCTCAAGTCGTCAAAAGCAATTTTCACGTCAGCTCGAATTCGCCGAGCGATCGATCCAATAGAGCTCTCGTCCAGAACGAGCTCTTGGATCGCATCGCCGCCTGGGAGTCGCCATGACTACAATCAGATTGGGCTTAAAACCGATCCGAGAGATTAACTCTCCCAGTCACCCACCACGCTGCAGTGGTAGAGGAACAATGCGGCGACGCTTCTCCCGTATTGAAAACTAGTCATGTCCGGGCTCCCGAACCCCCATGCCGGATTCCCGCGGAGGGACGGACTTCGATCAAGCAATCGAACTTAAAGTCGCATCGGACTGCACTCGCTGGACAACGCCCAGCAATCCAAGCTTCCAAAGTTGGAAACTTCGGCCTTCGAGCCTTGAGATGGGCAGGGTTCCGGACTTAGTTCCACCCACCCGCCTGCACATATGCGATCTATCTCTAATTCGCAAGAGCCCGCTGAAACAAGACATCACCATCGGGCCGATTCTCCCGGTTATGGACAGGATAAAGGACTGCCGAGAGGAAAACGCAATCTCAATTTTTGCAATAATTGCACGGACGAGGAATCTTGAACGCCGCCACCGTCGTGAAATTACACGCCACGACCAAGCGCCCATAGTACGAAAGTACTGTGCGATGGAGAGTTTCCGGACAACCGAAAATAAGTTTTGGGACAATCCGGCCCCGAATACAACCCTAGTCCGCAACAAAAGGGTGCATTACACTCAGGCACTAGATACAAAAACCAAAAAGCAAAAACCCCATAAAGGGCACGGAACCGTACTAGAGGGATGGCTTAGCGGACCCTGTAAAATTCACAGTACAGAAGGCGCCATCCCAACACATAGCCTTCGAGCATGTTGGATATTACGGCAGGTGGCCAAAAGTGGAGAGGAGCTTCTAGCCCCGGAAAACCACTCCAACAACATCGGTACGGTATCAACAGTCTTCGAGACTTTCGTATCAAAGAATATGCGGAAACGAACAATCCGTAGCCTTGCCGAAGTCTACCAAGTAGCAACAACCAATCCATGGAGCGACACAGCCATCACCTTCAACGCCAGCGATTTAACCTAAATTCGAACAGCCCGAGCTCCACCAGACCGGTACTTAGTCCAATAGTGAACGGCTTTCGACTTACAAAAGTCCTCATGGATGGCGGCAGCGGATTAAACCTCATCTACGAGGAAACCCTTCAAAAAATGGAAATAGACTGGAACCGTATTGAGCGAAGCAGCACAACCTGTAGAGGAATAATCCCTAGCCGGGAGGCGCGCTGCACAGGAAAAATCACACTCGATGTGGTATTCGGCTCGCCGGACAACTACAGATCCGAAGAAGTCAAGTTCCAAGTGGCCCCGTTCAACAGCAGATATCACGCTCTATTAGGACGAGAGGCATTCACAATTTTTCAAGCCGTACCCCATTACGGGTACATGAAGCTCAAAACGCCTGGGTCCGGCGGAATAATCACTCTCGTTAGTGATCCGGACATAGCACTCGCACCGAAAACAAGACAGCCGATTAGCCTTAGAGGCCCTATCCAAGCCCTAGCGGCAGAGGAACTCACCACGCCGCGCCTACGGTGAATAGGGACGATGTGATACTCGATAAGAGATCCAAGTCCACCTCCTTTAAACCAGCAGATGAAATAGTAAAATTCCAGGTCCACCCAACGGACCCGACAAAGACGGCCTCCATCGGGCACAATTGAACCTCGATGTAGACGCCAGATCTGCGAGAATTCCTTCGAAAATTGGGACATTTTGCTCGGCACCCTCGGATATGCCCGAATCCCACGCAGATTGGCGTAACACAGCCTAAACATCCTAAAAGGATTCAAGCCACCAAACAGGCTCTTCGACGATTTTTCCGAACCCAAAAGACAGGCAATGGGAGAAGAGCTAGCCAAACTATTGAAGCCGGATTCATCGAGACATCAAGCACCCGGATTGGCTAGCAAACCTGGTAATGGTACCAAAGAAGGACAAACTGGCGCCTATGTATCGATTTCAAAGACCTAAATAAAGCCTGCCCAAAGGATCCCTTCCTCCCTCAAGATCGACCAAATCATCGATGCCACCGCAGGCACGATTCATTGTGCTTCCCGGACGATACTCCGCTATCATCAAATCAAGATGGCGAATAGATCAAGCCGCAACGGCATTCATTACTCCATATGGACCATTCTGCTTCAACATGATGCCCTTCGACTTAAAAACGCCGCGCAACATATCAGCGCATGATTCGTAGACATGTCCGCTACCCGGATCGGCAAAACAGTAGAGGCATACGAGACGACGAGTCGCCAAAACTAAACACGCCGAAACTCTAGTAGACGACTTGAGGCTCACATTCGACAACCTCGAGCATATGACATCAAGCTGAATCCAAAAATGCGTTTTGGCGCATCAGGTGGAAAGCTGCTGGGCTTCATCGATCCGTAGAGGAATTGAAGCAAACCCAGCCAAGATCCGAGCTCACACAGCTAGATATCCCAAAAACCTCAAGCAAATAAAAAATTGATCGATGCGTGGCGGCTCTAAGCCGCTTTATCTCCCATCAAGGAGAAAAGGCATTACCCTCTATCGCCTCCTTAGGCGCATCAACACTTCGAGTGGACGGATGCTGCCACCGCCGGACTCAAGAAATAAAGGCCATATTGGCAACAAATCCGGTCCTGGCTGCGCCCAACCTGGGCGAACCAATGTTGTTATACATCGCAGCTACGCATCAAGTTGTAAGCGCGGTACTCGTCGTCGAACGAGAAAAAGAAGGGCATAAATTCCCTCTTCAAAAACCAGTATACTACGTATCCACTGTGTTAACCCCCTGCAAGTCCCGTTACCCGCACTATCAGAAGATAGCATACGCGGTGTTCATGGCGTCCCGGAAGCTCCGACACTACTTTCAAGAGTGTTCGAGAACAGTGGCCTGTGAAGTACCACTTAACGACATTATAAACAACCGCGACGCGACGGGCAGGATTGCAAAATGGGCCATTGAGCTCTTACCATTTGATATATCTTACAAACCTCGGCGAGCTATAAAGTCACAAGTTTTGGCTGACTTTGTCGCTAAATGGACCGAAGCCAAACTCCCTAAAGAATATGGCGCATACTCCAATTGGATTATGCACTTCGACGGCTCTAAAATGTTAGCTGGATTGGGGGCTGGCGTCGTATTGACGTCCCCGACCGGGGACACAGCCCAATACGTACTTCAGATAATGTACACGGACTCCAACAACGCAGCCGAATACGAGGCCCTTTTACATGGTCTCCGGATGGCAATCTCCATGGGCATTCAACGCCTAGAGGTGCGCGGGGATTCAAACCTTGCAATATCCCAAATAAACGGAGACTTCAACGCCAAAGATCCGAAAATGGCAGCATATCGCAAGCTGTCCTAAAAATGTCAGCCCGGTTCGTAGGACTTGAATTCCATCACGTAGCCCGGGATAATAACCAAGCAGCCGACGTACTGGCACGCATTGGCGCAAAACGCGACGCTGTCCCTCCTAACATCTTCCCGAACGGCTCTTCAAGCCATCCGCATTATGGGAAGAGGAGTCCGAACTAACAAACCGAACAAGCCGCACTAACCGCGATTCAGCCGATGATATAACACCTTCCGCCCACGACATAATGGCAGTAATTGCCCCGTGGATGTAACCATTCTCGCCTACTTGCTTAGGCAGGAGCTTTCAAGACCAAAATGAGGCCCGCTGCATTGTCCGCGATCTAAAGCCTACAAGGTCTATGAGGGAGAACTTTATAAGAAAAGCACAACCGAGTCCTTCAAAGGTGTATCTCAAGAGGAAGGGCGAAACCTCCCGGCTGAAATTCATGTCGGACTAGGCGGACACCACGCCACAGCTCGGGCCCTTGTAGGAAAGGCATTCCGACAGGATTTTATCGCCGACGGCCCGAGCAGATGCTCGTGACTTAGTCCAAAGATGCGCCGGTTGTCGCTCTTTGCTAATCGAGCCATATGCCACCCACCGCCTCAAAACTATACCCATTACCGGCCGTCATGTGCTGGGGCTTGACATGGTTGGACCACTTAAAGGGGGAACCCACAAGCAAAGGTACCTATTGGTCATGGTGGATAAATTCACCAAATGGATAGAGGCCAAGCCAGTTAAAACGGCAGAGTCCGGACCAGTGATAGACTTTATATCCGGGTAGTACACCGTTATGGTGTCCCCACAAGATCATCACCGATAACGGCACGAATTTCACCGCCGATGAGGTTAAATCATGATGCAAAAATATGGGCATCAAGCTCGATTACGCTTCAGTCTATCATCCTCAAACCAACGGTCAAGTGGAACGAGCAAATGGTCTAATAATGAGCAGCATCAAACCCGCACTAGTGCGGTCCTCACGAAATCGACACGACCGGGTAGAGGAGCTCGAATCAAGACTGGGGCTGCGGACAACGCCTAACCGTACTACCGGATTCACACCATTTTTATGGTATACGGCGCGAAGCAGTTTTGCCCACGACATCATTCATGACTCACCTCGAAAGCGCATGTACGAAGAAAGAGAAGCCGAGTTGGATCGGCAGGACAGCTTGGACGATTTGAGGAAGAGCGCGATGTCGCCAAGGCTCGCTCCGCATTCTATCAGCAGCAGGCTCAAGATATCAAAGCAGAGAAGTACGGGCCAAGACTTACAACGCTGGCGAACTGGTTCTACTCCGCCGGACAAGAAAAAGGACAAGCTCAAGCCCAAATGGGAAGGCCCTTCATCATCGATCAAGTCCCGACGGCGGAGCGCATCGTATCTTAAATGCATCGGATAACCAACTCGAGCCGAACCCATGGAACGAGCCCGCCTCCGACGATTATATGCCTAGCGCCGACTAAGAGTTCGCCCTTTCCCCGGCCCAATTTTTTTTTTACTTCAGCTGCCTTTTGTTTATCTTTTTCTTCTCAACCCTTTTCATCCAAGCCTTAAAGGGCCTACTTGCGCAACGTCATACAAGAATTGATGTGCTATCCGCACTCATTATACTCGGGGCTTCTTTACCGAAGCTTAATTATACGGGCTTTATGCCCAGACATGTGTCAAGCCTCCACATGTACCTTTTATTCACCATTATATGCATCGATATGACTTAAGTTTTGGCCAAGCTGGGTTACTCGGCTCCTGTGCTTACCCTCACGCTCCCGATTGTTCGGCTAGGAGGTAAAGGAGCACCTCTGCGATTGTTATCGCTGGTCAGCCGGATGTGTACCTCAGACGGGTGAAGCCGAAGCTAGCGTTTTAAGGGAATATTCGGTCGGTGACTTAAAAGATGATCTTTTATCCACTTATTTATCTGCCCCAGATGTTTTTCTCTTTTTGCAGTCCGACATGCACTTTAGGGCATGCCACCCCGAGAGGAAAGGAACCCTTAACGGAACTATTCTCCCCGAAGATGTTTCTTACTACCCATGTAATATAACATAACTAGTTGGGCACTTGTCCGATAAAGCACCGATGACCCCTACGCTGGTCTCCATGCATACCCGGTTGTTTCATAACCGAGAAGGTATTCGGACACACTCCGGACTCTAGGGTCCCGAGGTCGGCTTAAAAGGTCGGCAAAGACAAACGATCTACAATCCGGCTAGAAGGCATTTTGTATGTCATTTTATAATACATTGTCAAATCGACTGATTGTATTCTTCCTCAATCCCGTCTAACAGGTTGTCTAATTTACAGTCCTGTTGGGAAAATTTAGCGGCCAACTCTACTTGGCCGTATACTAAGCTCACAGGGATCTCCTTCCCATCGGGCCCCACAGGTCCAACTTCGGCCATGTGGTTGGGATCCGCCTTCTTGTACCGCGTCTTTACCATGGCCCAGGCCGAAATCTTCCATAAATGGAAGCGCTGCTGCACTCCCTGCAGGTTCTCCGCAAGCTCCCCAAGACCATCGGGTAAGGAGAAGGCTGGCCATAAAGCCTGGATGACGCCGCTCATTGCCTGCCGAACTCGTTCGATCAGTGGCAACAATTCGGGAAGTTGATCACCCGTTGATGCGGGCATCTCCTCCGCAGGGCGACCTGTGAGCATACCTGCAGACATATTCTGTCAAATTGACCTCCTCGCCGAACTCTTCTTTTGAAAGGAGTTCACTCAAGCACTTACTATATATGCCGCGACGAAGCCGCTGATTCTCCTTAACGGAGCCCGACAGCTCGGCCCGAACGCCTTTCAGCTCTTCTCCAAGCTGGGCATGGGCATCCTGGAGCTTGTTCCTTTCATGCTGTACCTTATGCAGCACCCTCTCGCCGGCCTTTAGTTGGCGCAGAAGTTCTCGCCTATCCGGATCTTGTCCGGCAGCACCTGCAACGTCATTTTTTAGACTTGCGCAAAGGCCAAACGCTACTTATCTTTCTAAAATAATGTGTTACCAGGAGAGGTCCCTGCGTTTCCTCCTGCGCCAGAGAGTGCGGCCTCAAGTTGGGCCTTGCACTCTTGCAGCTCCTGAGACAGTTGGGTATTCTTCTCGGTAAGATCCTTAAATCAGTTAATATAACTACTTTAAGTCTCGGGGGCTACTGGCATATATAACTATTAAATTCTCTTACCAGTATGTCTTTTACATACTGCTCCGTGGCTCTGGTAAAACCATCTTGAGCAACACGAAGGTGTCGCCCCCGTGTTAAAGGCATTCAACGCCTCGGGGAGAAGCACGCGTCACGAAATACTGCCGGGCGGCGCCTGTGATTCAGGCACTCTCCACCTCAGACTTGGTGGCGGACAGTCTGTCCGCATCCTCCGTCGGAGGAACGTCGGCTCGCGCTTTGCGCCACCTCCCTCCGGCCAAAAAGGGAGCTCTGGCTGGTAGAGGTTGGATTGGCAACCTCCACACCCGCTGTCCGGCGGACATTTTTTTCCCTATAAAAGTCATGAGCACTCAAACGCTTCCTAGGAACGTTGCTCTAAATAATGAATTGTGAGCTACACCTTTGCGGCGACGTTTCAGTCCGCGCCGCCTCTTCCGCCTCATCGGTACGAATTCAGCCCTTGTTGGTCAGCCACCGCTGGCTCGGCTTCTCGCCCTAGGGGCGCCTCCTACACAACGCCGTCATATACGGTGGTCAGAAATAAGCAAGGAAGGAATGACGGTGTCAGGGCTTCGGCCGCAATCACCTGGGAAGCCGGATATAGTCCGGGATAGTCGGCCGTGATGGCGACTAAAGCATTGTCCATGCTGAGCTGGTGGAACACCCCGTCGATTAGCTCCACCTTTATGTCCGGATCCTCTTCGGAGGCCGGATCCCGGGATCTCTCTGGATCCTCGGGCTGCGGAGCCGGACTTAGCATGCCCTCCACGGTCCGGCGCAGTTCCTGCGTCGAAAGAAGAACACAATATAAGAAACTTAAGTTTCGAAAGGCACGGGTCGGACGCGCAGAGTGTTCTCTTACCCAAGGTCGGGGATTATTCATGGAGAACCCATTTAACGGGTTCGTCCGAAGGAAATCCTCCTTCTCCCCCTTATACAGGCCGGACAGGATCGTCACCAGATCTTCGGCCGAATCCGGCCCTTTGCGGCCATGACGGCTGGCATCGTCTTCCTCGTTGAAATCCCACATGGGGTGGCCCTCAGATTGTAGTGGCTGCACCCCCACGTAATGCATGTTGCCATGACTCGATCATGGTCTACCCGGCATGGGCCAAGAACCTTATTCGCCCATCAAATAATGGACGCCTTATCTTCCTCCGACGGGCTCATGGACGCCAACTAAGGCGTTTCTTCAGAGGAGCATTGCTGAACTCCGGAGGCCGATCCGAATGGGGTCCGCAGCGAACGCCTTCTATATAAAACCATTCAAGGCCAGTCTTCGGGCGCTTCTTAGGGGTTCCGGATGGATATCCGTCCCGCAATGCGCCATATTTCGGCGCCGCCCACTTTATATATGGACCCCTCGTGAGAGCGGGTACAAGGCGTAACAACCTCTTCCACAGCACAAGTGGGGCTCGACGCCTGTGAATAGCTCGCAGAAGAGCTACGTAACCCGCAATATGCTGGATTGAGGCGGGCGTGAGGTGATGAAGCCGAGTCCCTAGAACTCCGTGGAGCCCGCGGAGGAATGGATGTACAGGAAACCGAGCCCCTTATCGATAGGGGACGAAGCATACCCGCTCCCCTTTGTTGGGATTTGGGGTAACCTCCACTTGCTTCCCACCTTTGTAGGTGGCCAGCCTGGCTCGAACCGGAACCATGAAGGCCGGAGGGAGATATCCCCCCACTTGGAGCTTCACCAGCTCATTGTGCGGAACAAAGCATCTCCTCCAATCTCCTGGCAAAGGGCTGGGAGCGCGAGAAGAGGAGCCGCGTTAACGGTCCATGATGGAATGGATTCTTGGTCAAAAGCGCTCCAATGAGTATTTGCGGGAGGAAGATGGTGATTTGGATCTGGATTCTTGCCTCCCTTATAGGCAGATCATTCGCACAACTAGGGGGTACGACATAAAAGACACCCTGGCTTTTCACGTTCGCGCGACGCGTGGAAGAAGGCCATTATTGGACGTGGAAGCCAAGACGCGCAACATTGATGAGGAAGCTGGACACTGTTCGGCAGGTACGTAGAACTTGAAGGAGAACCCGCCTTGCAACGCCGAAGACTACACGCATGCTGGACTTATCGTCATTGAAGCCTGGTTCGGGGGCTACTGAGGGAGTCCCGGATTAGGGGGTGTCCGGATAGCCGGACTGCCATCATCGTCCGGACTATCATCGGCCGGACTATCATCATCAACCGGACTCCAAGACTATGAAGATACAAGATTGAAGACTTCGCCCCGTGTCCGGATGGGACTTTCCTTGGCGTGGAGGGCAAGCTCGGCGATACGGATATGTAGATCTCCTACCATTGTAACCAACTCTATGTAACCCTAGCCCTCTCCGGTGTCTATGTAAACCGGATGGCTCTAGTCCGTAGGACTCGAACAACAACCCTTACAATCATACCATAGGCTAGCTTCTAGGGTTTAGCCTCCTTGATCTCGTGGTAGATTCACTCTTGTAAACATCCACAATATCAATATCAAGCAAGCAGGACGTAGGGTTTTACCTCCATCAAGAGGGCCCGAACCTGGGTAAAACATCGTGTCCCTCGTCTCCTGTTACCATCCGCCTAGACGCACAGTTCGGGACCCCCTACCCGAGATCCGCCGGTTTTGACACCGACAGCAAGAAAGATCATTCTAGTAGGCCAAATCAATCTGATAATTCGAAGAGACTTGCAAAGATAACTTAATCATACATAAAAGAATTCAGAGAAGATACAAATATTATTCATAGATAAACTTGATCATAAACCCACAATTCATCGGATCTCGACAAACACACCGCAAAAAGAGTTTACATCGAATAGATCTCCACAAGAGAGGGGGAGAACATTGTATTGAGATCCAAAAAGAGAGAAGAAGCCATCTAGCTAATAACTATGGACCCATAGGTCTGTGGTAAACTACTCACAACTCATCAGAGGGGCAAGGATGTTGATGTAGAGGCCCTCCGTGGTTGATTCCCCCTCCGGCAGAGTGCCAGCAAAGGCTCCAAGATGGGATCTCGTGGATACAGAAGGTTACGGTGGTGGAAATTGTGTTTCGTGGTGCCCCTGGATGTTTTCGGGGTACGTAGGTATATATAGGACGAATAAGTACGTTGGTGGCTGCCCGAGGGGCCCACGAGATAGGGGGCGTGCCCTATAGGGGGGCGCGCCCTCCTATCTCGTGGAGGCCTCAGCTGCTTCTTGACTTGCACTCCAAGTCCTCTGGATCACGTTCGTTCCAAAAATCACGCTCCCGAAGGTTTCATTCTGTTTGGACTCCGTTTGATATTCTTTTTCTTCGAAATACTGAAATAGGCAAAAAAACAGCAATATGGGTTAGGCCTCCGGTTAGTAGGTTAGTCCCAAAAATGATATAAATGTGTAAAATAAAGCCCATAAACATCCAAAAGGGGTAATATAATAGCATGGAACAATAAAAAATTATAGATACGTTAGAGACGTACCAAGCATCCCCAAGCTTAATTCCTGCTCGTCCTCGAGTAGGTAAATGATAAAAGGAGAATTTTTGATGTGGAATGCTACCTAGCATAATTCATAATGTAATTTTCTTTATTGTGGCATGAATGTTCAGATCCAAATGAATACAAAATAAAAGTTCACATTGATAAAAGAAATAGTAATACTTCAAGCATACTAATCAAAGTAATCATGTCTTCTCAAAATAGCATGGCAAAAGAAAGTTCATCCCTACAAAATCATATAGTTAGGCTATGCTTCATTTTCTTCACACAAAGACGTTCCCAACTTCTATACCCCCGATGACAAGCCAAGCAATTGTTTCATACTTAAATAATCTCAAACTTTTTCAACCTTCACGCAATACATGAGCGTGAGCCATGGATATAGCACTATGGATGGAATAGAATATGATGATGGGGATTGTGTGGAGAAGACAAAAAGGAAAAAGTCTCACATTGACGAGGATAATCAACGGGCTATGGAGATGCCCATCAATTGATGTCAAAATGAGGAGTAGGGATTGCCATGCAACGGATGCACCAGAGCTATAAATAAATGCTCAACAAAAGAAAACTAGTGGGTGTGCATCCAACTTGCTTGCTCACGAATACCTAGGGCATTTGAGGAAGCCCATTGTAGGAATATACAAGCCAAGTTCTATAATGAAAAATTCCCACTAGTACGAAAAAGACAACTTATGAGACTCTCTATATGAAAAACATGGTGCTACTTTGAAGCACAATATATGAGACTCACTACATGAAGAACAAGGTGCTACTTTGAATCATAAGTGTGGTAAGAGGATAGTAGCATTGTCCCTTCTCTCTTTTTCTCTCATTTTTTTATTTGGGCCTTTTCTCTCTCTTTTTTATGGCCTCATTTTTTTCTTTTTTTTTCGTCTGGAGTCTCATCCCGACTTGTGGGGGAATCATGGTCTCCATCATCCTTTCCTCACTTGGTACAATGCTCTAAAAATGATGATCATCACACTTTTATTTTCTTACAACTCAACAATTACAACTCGAAACTAGAACAAGATATGATTCTATATGAATGCCTCCGGCGGTGTACCGGGATAGTGCAATGAATCAAGAGTGACATGTATGAAAAATAATGCATGGTGACTTGCCACAAAATACGATGTCAACTACATGATCATGCAATGGCAATATGACAAAAGTAAAGTATGTCATGATGATGAACGGAACGGTGGAAAGTTGCATGGCAATATATCTCGGAATGGCTATGGAAATGCCATAATAGGTAGGTATGGTGGCTGTTTTGAGGAAGATATAGGGAGGTTTATGTGTGATAGAGCGTATCATATCACGGGTTTGATGCACCGCTAAGTTTGCACCAACTCTCAAGGTGAGAAAGGGCAATGCACGGTACCGAAGAGGCTAGCAAAGGCGGAAAGGTAAAAGTGTGTATAATCCATGGACTCAACATTAGTCAAAAGAACTAATATACTTATTGCAAAAATTTAGAAGTCATCGAAAATCAATTACTACGCGCATGATCCTAGGGGGATTGATTGGTAGGAAAAGACCATCGCTCGTCCCCGACCGCCACTCATAAGGATGCACAAGCCAGGTACACTTCATGTTTCAAATTTGCTACACAACTTTAACCATACGTGCATGCTACTGGACTTGCTAACTTCAACACAAGCATTCTTTAAATTCATAATCACCCAACTAGCATGACTTTAATATCACTAACTCCATATCTCAAAACAATTATCAAGTATCAAATTGATCATAGCATCCAATTCACTTCCTATGATAGTTTTTATTATACCCAACTTTGATGCCTACCATTCTAGGAACAATTTTATGACCATAGAAAATACCATGCTGTTCTAAAAGACTCTCAAAATAATATAAGTGAAGCATGAAAGACTAGCAATTTCTTCAAAATTAAGATACCACCGTGCTCTAAAAGATATAAGTGAAGCACTAGAGCAAAAACTATCAAGCTCAAAAGATATAAGTGAAGCACATATAGTATTCTAGCAAATTCTAATCAAATAGGCTTCTCCCAAAAGGTGTGTACAGCAAGGATGATTGTGGTAAACTAAAAGGCAAAGACTAATATAATACACGACTCTCCAAGCAAAACACTTATCATGTGGTGAATAAAAATATAGCTCCAAGTAAAGTTACCAATGAACGAAGACGAAAGAGGGGATGCCTTCCCGGGGCATCCCCAAGCTTAGGCTTTTGGCTATTCTTGAATATCTTGGGGTGCCTTGGGCATCCCCAAGCTTAGGCTCTTTCCACCCTTTATTCCATAGTCCATAAAAGCTTTACCCAAAACTTGAAAACTTCACAACACAAAACTCAATAGGAAATCTTATAAGCTCCATTAGTGAAAGAAAACAAAACCACCACATAAGGTACTGCAATGAACTCATTCTTTATTTAATTTGGTGTTAAACCTACTGTATTCCAACTTCTCTATGGATTATAAACTATTTTATTGGCCATAGATTCATCAAAATAAGCAAACAACACACGAAAAACAGAATCTGTCAAAGACAGAACAGTCTGTAGTAATCTGTAACTAACGCAAACTTATGGAACTCAAAAGATTCATAAAAAATAGGAAGACCTAGGCAATTTGCTTATTGATAAGCAGCAATTGGAATCACTATTTTATCACTTTCTGGTGATTTTTAACAATTATTTTCGTGAGCCGAAAGTTTCTGGAAATTACAGCAAGATGAAATAACTATCATCCAAGAATATCCTATAGGTTTAACTTGGCACAAACACTAATTAAAACATAAAACCACATCTAAACAGAAGGTAGATGGATTATTTATTCCTAAACAGAAACAAAAACAAAAAACATAAAGAAAATTGGGTTGCCTCCCAACTAGCGCTATCGTTTAACGCCCCTAGCTAGGCATAAAAGCGAGGATAGATCTAACGAGTGCCATCTTTGGCACTAAACTCATAAGTAGCACACATGATAGATTCATACGGTAATTTAACTTTATTTCTTGGAAAGTGCTCCATGCCTTTCTTTAAGGGAAATTGGAGTCTAATATTCCCTTCCTTCATATCAATAATCGCACCAATCATTCTAAGGAAAGGTCTACCAAGAATAATAGGGCAAGAAAGATTGCAATCTATATCAAGAACGATAAAATCTACGGGCACCAAATTTCTATTTGCAACAATAATAACATCATTGATCCTTCCCATAGGCTTTTTAACAGTGGAATCCGCAAGGTGCAAATTTAGAGAACAATCATCAAGATCATGGAAACCTAGAATATCACATAAAGTTTTCGGAATCGTGGAAACACTAGCACCCAAATCACACAAAGCAAAACACTCATAATCTTTAATTCTAATATTTATAGTTGGTTCCCACTCATCTTTAAGTTTTCTAGGTATAGAAACTTCCAAATTAAGTTTTTCATCATAAGATTGCATCAAGGCATCAACAATATGCTTGGTAAAAGCTTTGTTTTGACTATAAGCATGAGGAGAATTAACAACGGATTGCAACAAGGAAATACAACCTTTTATAGATCAATTATCATAATTAAATTACTTGAAATCCGAGATAGTGGGTTCAACATTATTAGAAGTTGAGGATTCTCCAATCTCACTTTTACCAAATTTAACATTAAGATCTAAAGACTCTGAATTCTTGGGACGCCTTCTAGGCAAAGTTGATTCATCATTAGTCCCATAATCATCAAAAGTCATATTGCAAAACATAGATCTAATCGGAGACGCATCAATAAATTTAAGATACTCATCATTATTTTCACGGAAACTAGAAGAACACGCTTTTATAAAGCTTTCTTTTTTAGCACGCAATCTAGCGGTTCTTTCCTTGCACTCGTCAATGGAAATTCTCATTACTTTGAGAGACTCATTGATATCATGCTTAGGAGAAGAAGATCTAATTTTAAGAGAATCAACATCAAGCGAAAGTCTATCAACGTTCCTAGCCAATTCATCAACTTTGAGCAATTTTTCTTCAAACAAAGCATTAAAATTCTTTTGAGAAATCATAAATTCTTTCACACTATTCTCAAAATCAGAGGAAATCTTATTAAAATTACCGAAAGAATTATTGTAGGAATTTCCATAATTATTAGAGGGATTACTAAGGAACGGTCTACCATTAAAATTTCCTCTATAAGCATTGTTTCCAAAACTATTCCTACCAACAAAATTCACATCCATAGATTCATTATTATTCTCAATCAAGGAAGACAAAGGCATATCATTGGGATCAAGAGGAGTATTTTTAGTAGCAAGCATCTTCATAAGTTCATCCATCTTTCCACTCAAAACATTGATTTCTTCTATAGCATGCACTTTTTTACTAGAAGATCTTTCGGTGTGCCATTGAGAATAATTAGCCATAATATTATCAAGAAGTTTTGTAGCATCTCCTAATGTGATTTCCATTAACGTGCCTCCCGCGGCCGAATCTAAGAGATTTCTAGAAGCAAAGTTTAATCCGGCATAAAATTTTTGTATGATCATCCATAAATTCAAACCATGAGTAGGGCAATTGCGAAGCATCAATTTCATTCTTTCCCAAGATTGGGCAACATGCTCATGATCAAGTTGTTTAAAATTCATAATATCATTCCTAAGAGTGATGATCTTAGTGGGAGGAAAATACTTAGAGATAAAAGCATCTTTGCACTTGTTCCAAGAATCAATACTATTCTTAGGCAAAGACGAAAACCAAACTTTAGCACGATCTCTAAGTGAAAACGGAAATAACTTCAATTTGACAATATTGTTATCTGTATCTTTCTTCTTTTTCATATCACACAAATCAACAAAGTTGTTTAGATGAGTAGCGGCATCTTCACTAGGAAAGCCGGCGAATTGATCTTTCATAACAAGATTCAGCAAAGCGGTATTGATTTCACAAGACTCATCATTATTAAGAGGAGCAATAGGAGTACTAAGGAAATCATTATTATTGGTATTCGAGAAGTCACACAATTTGGTATTATCTTGCGCCATGGCAACAAGTAATCCAACACACAAGCAAATGTAAAACGGCAAGCTTAAAAGAGAGGAGGAGATTGGGAAAGAGAGGGCGAATAAAACGGCAAGGGTGAAGTGGGGGAGAGGAAAACGAGAGGCAAATGGCAAATAATGTAAATGCGAGGGAGATGGGTTTGTGATGGGTACTTGGTATGTCTTGACTTGAGCGATGACCTCCCAAAGAACGGCGCTAGAAATCCTTCTTGCTACGCCTTGAGCTATGCGTTGGTTTTCCTCAAGAGGAGAGGGTGATGCAGCAAGTGTAGCGTAAGTATTTCCCTCAGTTTTGAGAACCAAGGTATCAATCCAGAGGAGGCTCCTCAAAAGTCCCACGCACCTACACAAACAACCGAGAACTCGCAACCAACACAATAAAGGGGTTGTCAATCCTTCACGGCCACTTCATGAAAGTGAGATCTAATAAAGATAGTATGATAAGATAAATATATTTTGGTATTTTATAATATGGATGCAAAAAGTAAAGATGCAAATAAAAGTAGATTGGGAGCAAATATGATAAGAGATAGACCCGGGGCCATAGGTTTCACTAGTGGCTTCTCTCAAGATAGCATAAGTATTACGGTGGGTGAACAAATTATTGTCGAGAAATTTATAGAAAAGCGCATAGTTATGAGATTATCTAGGCATGATCATGTATATAGGCATCACGTCCATAACAAGTAGGCCGACTCCTGCCTGCATCTACTACTATTACTCCACACATCGACCGCTATCCAAAGATGCATCTAGAGTATTAAGTTCATAAGAATGGAGTAACGCATTAAGCAAGATGACATGATGTAGAGGGATAAACTCATGCAATATGATATAAACCCCATCTTGTTATCCTCGATGGCAACAATACAATACGTGCCTTGCAACCCTTTCTGTCACTGGGTAAGGACACAGCAAGATTGAACCCAAAGCTAAGCACTTCTCCATGGCAAGAAAGATCAATCTATTAGGCCAAACCAAACTGATAATTCGAAGAGACTTGCAAAGATAACTTAATCATACATAAAAGAATTCAGAGAAGATTCAAATATTATTCATAGATAAACTTGATCATAAACCCACAATTCATCGGATCTCGACAAACACACCGCAAAAAGAGTTTACATCGAATAGATCTCCACAAGAGAGGGGGAGAACATTGTATTGAGATCCAAAAAGAGAGAAGAAGCCATCTAGATAATAACTATGGACCCGTAGGTCTGTGGTAAACTACTCACAACTCATCGGAGGGGCAAGGATGTTGATATAGAGGCCCTCCATGGTTGATTCCCCCTCTGGCAGAGTGCCGGCGAAGGCTCCAAGATGGGATCTCGCGGATACAGAAGGTTACAGCGGTGGAATTTGTGTTTCGTGGTGCCCCTGGATGTTTTCGGGGTACGTAGGTATATATAGTAGGAAGAAGTACGTCGGTGGCCGCTCGAGGGGCCCACGGACAGGGGGGCGCACCCTATAGGGGGGGCGCCCTCCTATCTCGTGGAGGCCTCGGCTGCTTCTTGACTTGCACTCCAAGTCCTCTGGGTCACGTTCGTTCCAAAATCACGCTCCCGAAGGTTTCATTCCGTTTGGACTCCGTTTGATATTCCTTTTCTTCGAAATACTGAAATAGGCAAAAAAACAGCAATGTGGGTTGGGCCTCCGGTTAGTAGGTTAGTCCTAAAAATGATATAAATGTGTAAAATAAAGCCCATAAACATCCAAAAGGGGTAATATAATAGCATGGAACAATCAAAAATTATAGATACGTTGGAGACGTATCAATCCATTAGGGCTATTTTGGTTCAACGGAAAAACGTCGATCCACTGGTTGTTACCATCACTCTAAATTTCTGCATGCTCTCCTTACATAATCTCACCATATTTTTTTCAGTATGCATGTCGATATTGTACAGTCATGCTGAACATGTAGAGAAAAAGAGAAGAGTTTTGCGCGGCAATACAATGTCATGCAGACATCGCTCCATGGTGGGTTCAATGGCAAACCCTCCCCACCCCTCTCCAGATTGTAATCCAGAGAAAGATATCTGTTCTGAGGCGGATTCAAACGCCGCTGACCACTCATATTTACCCCCCAAGGTGTTTACTCTACCTTGGCATGATGATGTTAGTCATATCATGCATATGTTGCCTTGTAGTGGCTACTTTTGACATCATATATGTCATCTGCTTAGTTTAGACATGTTCTGTAATGCCACCTGTTTAGTTTCTATATCATATATGGGAATTATGCATTCTCATGTCTTTTAGCCAGCCATAATATATGTGAAATGTGCAATGCCATCCTGTTTAACCAGGCATCATATATTTGAATGATATCTTGCCCATCCTTTTCTTCATTACATTTCCATTTGTCGATAATGTTTGTACATTAAACTACTCTTCCCGTGAATCAGCCATTTGGGTGGGAGATGGAAAATCTGGAGTGAAAACAAAGCCTTGAGAGAGCGGTGCTACCGTCAAGCAGATCTCTTGTTGGGTCCCGATAGCTCCTCGTAGATGGATTCAGAGACAGATGATCAGTCCTATTCCCCCACCGAGGTGTATGCTCTAACTTGGCGCAGTTATCTGCTCATATCATGCATACGGTGTCTTGCATTGCATAGTTTAGACATCATATACACAATATTCAACACCATGTTCTTAGTTCAGACATCATATCGAATGCCCTCTGTTTAGCATATAAATAACATATGTGAATTAAATGATTCGATCCTGATTACTTAGATAACATGTAGGTGAATTATGTCATGCGATCATGTTTAGTTATTCATCATATCTTTGAATTATGTTATGCTATGCTATCCAGTTTAGATAGACATCATATATGTGAAATTATGTCATGCTATCCATTTTAGTTAAACAATATACATGTCAACTATTTCATGCCCTCTTTTTTCCACACTATCTATTGCATCTGTCTCTCATACAATGTTTGTACATTCAACTATGTTTCCTGTTTATCAGCCATTTGAATTGGAGCGGTGATGCCAGATTCAGCGGAGTAAAACACGGTCTTCAAATAAAACAGTGCTACCTCTTGGTGGAGATAGCACCCGGTTGTACATGCACAAGAACCAGCCCTACCACACATAACCCATACTCTCGCAGATTGTACCCCTACTGCGATGGACAGAGAACCAGCTTCACCCAATCTAACCCCAACCCCAGCCGATAATAACCCAGTTCCTATTGACACAGCACCATCTCCACCACAGAGCTCCCAAACAAGAGTAGTTAGTAAGGCAGCTCCAGTTCCCAAAGGGCCAGTACTATCACGGCGAACCCCAACTCCACCAGTTAGTACGCCTATTCCTGCGGAGGAAGCACAACCAGCCAGTCGTAGTTTAGCATCTATCGCATTTGATGTTGTTAAATCGTATGTCGTATCTTCCCATCTTGGAAATATTATATCAAGATGAAGGAAAATGCCGCCAGGTGTGTTTGTCCAGAGTTATGTGTAAGTAATGTTATTCATGGCAATTACTTTGCTTCGTCCCATACATCCTACCTCCATGATGGTTATAATACAACAAATTTTCCTATTTTCTCTATAGAGAAGGACCGATTTGGAAACTCAGGATGAGGTAACCTGTGCTAATACCTCTGCTATCTTCAAGAATGCTTGGCGGCAGATCGGAATTACTCAAGAAAACGTACTTCACCGCAAAGAAACTCATCAAATTCCCTTACGCTCTCCCGAGACACATTTACTAGACGATGATCGGGAACGCCTTTGTTCTCATTGGTCCTGAACCAAGAATGTGGTAAGGTCTATGAGCTCATTTTCTATTTTTAAGTATTTTATTCTTGCGTCTTACTGTACTCTGTTCATGTAGAACAAGTGCCTAGACCTGAAGAACAACTGTTCTAATTTAAGATTCCATTGCTATCATAGTTCAAAAAAGCGTTAGGCGTTAATTGTGCGTTTTGCCACCGCCTTGCGCTTTACTGACCAAAGCGCATGCTTATGCGCAGTTATGCACAGATTATGCATAGTTATGCGCAATGCATTTTGCCAACGCCTAGAGCCTAGGCGCGCTTAAGCGCTCGCTTAGGCGCGCCTTTTTTAACTATGATTGCTTTGCTCTTGTATCACTGTATTTACTCATACAAACTTATTTTTAAATTGAAGGATCCAATCGAAACTCCAATGGCACAGCAGGTATGTTCACGCGTGTTTCTTTAACAGGTTTTCTCTTATCAATAGCTCTGTTGATTTCAATTTCAATTGTGTATACAGTTGACTTTCATATCATGCACATTACTAGCATCACAACAGAGCCAATAGTGTTGTTGTACATGTAGACCCGTGGTACCCATCCGAAATCTTGTTGTGCCGTGTAGTTTCCCACGCTTTGTATTCTTTCACTGTTGCTTTGTCTTGAACTGATATGATTTGAACCGTGTCTCTATTTTGATTTGGCAAGACAATGCAGTGACCATAGGACATAGATATATGTTTGTTGATGCTTTTATTATGTACTAGTACTTGACAATAGAAGACTTGGTAGTTTAATCCTGTCCACCTTACTGTTGGGGAACGTAGCGGAAATCAAAAAAATTCTACGCTTCACCAAGATCAATCTATGGAGTTATCTAGAAACGAGGGGAAAAGGAGTGCATCTACATACCCTTGTAGATCGCGAGCGGAAGCGTTCAAGAGAACGGGGTTGATGGAGTCGTACTCGTTGTGATCCAAATCATCGATGACCAAATGCCGAACGGATGGCACCTCCGCGTTCAACACACGTATGGTTGGGGAAGACGTCTCCTCCTTGTTGATCCGGCAAGGGGGAAGGAGAGGTTGATGGAGATCCAGCAGCACGACGGCGTGGTGGTGGATGCAGCAGGGATCTCGGCAGGGCTTCGCCAAGCTCTACGGAGAGGAGGAGGTGTTGGAGAGAGAGAGGGAGGCGCCAGGGGCTAGGGTGCGCAGCCCTCCCTCCCCCACTATATATAGGGCCCCTAGGGGGCGCCGGCCCTAGGAGATGGGATCTCCAAGGGGGGGCGGCGGCCAAGGGGGGCGCCCCCCACCCCTAGGGTTTCCTGCCCTAGGCGCAGGGGGAGGCCCAAGGGGGGCGCACCAGCCTACCAGGGGCTGGTTCCCCTCCCCACTTCAGCCCATGGGGCCCTCCGGGATAGGTGGCCCCACCCGGTGGACCCTCAGACCCTTCCGTGGTCACGGTACAATACCGGTGACCCCAAACTTTCCGATGGTCAAACTTGACTTCCTATATATAAATCTTTACCTCCGGACCATTCCGAACTCCACGTGACGTCCGGGATCTCATCCGGACTCAACAACTTTCGGGTTACTGCATACTAATATCTCTACAACCCTAGCGCCACCGAACCTTAAGTGTGTAGACCCTACGGGTTCGGAGACATGCGAGACATGACCGAGACGACTCTCGGTCAATAACCAACAGCGGATCTGGATACCCATGTTGGCTCTACATGCTCCTCAATGATCTCATCGGATGAACCACGATGTCGAGGATTCAATCAATCCCATATACAATTCCCTTTGTCAATCGGTACGTTACTTGCCCGAGACTCGATCGTCGGTATCCCAATACCTCGTTCAATCTCGTTACCGGCAAGTCACTTTACTCGTACCGTAATGCATGATCCCGTGATCAACCACTTGGTCACATTGAGCTCATTATGATTATGCATTATCGAGTGGGCCCAGATACCTCTCCGTCATACGGAGTGACAAATCCAGTCTCGATTCGTGCCAACCCAACAGACACTTTCGGAGATACCGCGAGTGCACCTTTATAGCCACCCGATTACGTTGTGACGTTTGGCACACCCAAAGCACTCCTACGGTATCCGGGAGTTGCACAATCTCATGGTCTAAGGAAATGATACTTGACATTTGGAAAATCTCTAGCAAACGAACTACACGATCTTTCCGCTATGCTTAGGATTGTCTTGTCCATCACATCATTCTCCTAATGATGTGATCCCGTTATCAATGACATCCAATGTCCATAGTCGTGAAACCATGACTATCTCATTGATCAACGAGCCACCAACTAGAGGCTCACTAGGGACATGTTGTGGTCTATGTATTCACACATGTATTATGATTTCGGATAACACAATTATAGCATGAATAATAGACAATTATCATGAACAAAGAAATATAATAATAACCATTTTATTATTGCCTCTAGGGCATATTTCCAACAGTCTCCCACTTGCACTAGAGTCACTAATCTAGTTACATTGTGATGAATCGAACACCCATAGAGTTCTGGTGTTGATCATGTTTTGCTCTAGGGAGAGGTTTAGTCAACGGATCTGCGACATTCAGGTCCGTATGTACTTTAAAAATATCTATGTCTCCATCTTGAACATTTTCACGAATGGAGTTGAAGCGACGCTTGATGTGCCTGGTCTTCTTGTGAAACCTGGGCTCCTTGGCTAGTGCAATAGCTCCAGTGTTGTCACAGAAGAGTGTGATCGGCCCCGACGCATTGGGTATGACTCCTAGGTCGGTGATGAACTCCTTCACCCAGATTGCTTCATGTGCTGCCTCCGAGGCTGCCATGTACTCCGCTTCACATGTAGATCCCGCCATGATGCTTTGCTTGCAATCGCACCAGCCATCGCCCCACCATTCAAAATAAACACGTATCCGGTTTGTGACTTAGAGTCATCCAGATCTGTGTTGAAGCTAGCGTCGACGTAACCCTTTAAGACGAGCTCTTCGTCACCTCCATACACGAGAAACATGTCCTTAGTCCTTTTCAGCTACTTCAGGATATTCTTGACCGCTGTCTAGTGTTCCATGCCGGGATTACTTTGGTACCTTCCTACCAAACTTACGGCAAGGTTTACATCAGGTCTGGTACACAGCATGGCATACATAATAGACCCTATGGCCGAGGCATAGGGGATGACGCTCATCTTTTCTCTATCTTCTGCCGTGGTCGGGCATTGAGCCGTGCTCAATCGCACACCTTGCAATATAGGCAAGAACCCCTTCTTGGACTGATCCATAGTGAACTTCTTCAATATCTTGTCAAGGTACGTACTTTGTGAAAGACCAATGAGGCGTCTCGATCTATCTCTGTAGATCTTGATGCCTAATATATAAGCAGCTTCTCCAAGATCCTTCATTGAAAAACACTTGTTCAAGTAGGCCTTTATGCTTTCCAAGAATTCTATATCATTTCCCATCAACAGTATGTCATCCACATATAATATGAGAAATGCTATAGAGCTCCCACTCACTTTCTTGTAAACACTGGCTTCTCCATAAGTCTGTGTAAACCCAAACGCTTTGATCATCTCATCAAATCGAATGTTCCAACTCCGAGATGCTTGCACCAGCCCATAGATTGAGCGTTGGAGCTAGCACACCTTGTTAGCATTCTCTGGATCGACAAAACCTTTCGGCTGCATCATATATAGTTCTTCCTTAAGATGGCCGTTAAGGAATGTCGTTTTGACGTCCATTTGCCATATCTCATAATCATAGAATGCGGCAATTGCTAACATGATTCGGACGGACTTCAGCTTCGCTACGGGTGAGAAAGTCTCATCATAGTCAACCCCTTGAACTTGTCGATAACCCTTAGCGACAAGTCGAGCCTTATAGATGGTCACATTACCATCCGCGTCTGTCTTCTTCTTAAAGATCCATTTATTTTCTATGGCTCGCCGATCATCGGGCAAGTCAGTCAAAGTCCATACTTCGTTTTCATACATGGATCCTATCTCGGATTTCATGGCTTCTAGCCATTTGTCGGAATCCGGGCCCGCCATCGCTTCTTCATAGTTCGAAGGTTCGCCGTTGTCTAACAACATGATTTCCAAGACAGGGTTGTTGTACCACTCTGGTGCGGAATGTGTCCTTGTGGACCTACGAAGTTCAGTAGGAGCTTGATCCGAAGTACCTTGATCATCATCATTAAGCTCCTCTCTAGTCGGGTGCGGGCACCACAGAACATCTTCCGAGCTGCGCTACTTACCGCTCTAAGAGGTAGTACTTCATCAAGCTCTACTTTCCTCCCACTTACTTCTTTCGAGAGAAACTCTTTCTCCAGAAAGGACCCGTTCTTGGCAACAAAGATCTTGCCTTCGGATCTGAGGTAGAAGGTAGACCCAATGGTTTTTTAGGGTATCCTATGAAGACGCATTTTTCCGACTTGGGTTCGAGCTTTTCAGGTTGAAGTTTCTTGACATAAGCATCGCATCCCCAAACTTTTAGAAACGACGACTTAGGTTTCTTCCCAAACCATAATTCATACGTTGTCGCCTCAAAGGATTTCGACGGAGCCCTATTTAAAGTGAATGCGGCAGTCTCTAAAGCATAGCCCCAAAATGAGAGCAGAGATCGGTAAGAGACATCATAGATCGCACCATATCTAATAGAGTGCGACATTGACGCTCGGACACACCATTTCGCTGAGGTGTTCCAGCGGCGTGAGTTGTGAAACGATTCCACATTTCCTTAAGTGTGTGCCAAATTCATGACTCAAATATTCCCCTCCATGATCTGATCGTAAGAACTTTATTTTCCTGTCACGTTGATTCTCAACCTCACTCTGAAATTCCTTGAACTTTTCAAAGGTCTCAGACTTGTGTTTCATTAAATAGACATACCCATATCTACTCAAGTCATCAGTGAGAGTGAGAACATAACGATAGCCACCGCGAGCCTCAACACTCATTGGACCGCACACATCAAGATGTATGATTTCCAATAAGTTGGTTGCTCGCCCATTGTTCCGAGAACGGAGTCTTGGTCATTTTACCCATGAGGCATGGTTCGTGACGTGTCAAATGATTTGTAATCAAGAGACTCCAAAAGTCCATCCGCATGGAGCTTCTTCATGCGTTTGACACCTATGTGACCAAAGGCAAGTGCCACAAGTATGTGGGACTATCGTTATCAACTTTACATCTGTTGGTATTCACACTATGAATATGTGTAACATTACGCCGAGATTCATTAAGAATAAACCATTCACCAGTGAGGCATGACCATAAAACATATCTCTCATATAAATAGAACAACCATTATTCTCAGATTTAAATGAGTAGCCATGTCGAATTAAACGAGATCCTGATACAATGTTCATGCTCAAAGCTGGCACTAAATAACAATTATTGAGGTTTAAAACTAATCCCGTAGGTAAATGTAGAGGCAGTGTGCCGACAGCGATCACATCGACCTTGGAACCATTCCCGACGCGCATCGTCACCTCGTCCTTCGCCAGTCTCCGCTTATTCCGCAGCTCCTGTTTTGAGTTACAAATATGAGCAACGGCACCGGTATCAAATACCCAGGAGCTACTACGAGTACTGGTAAGGTACACATCAATTACATGTATATCACATATACCTTTAGTGTTGCCGGCCTTCTTGTCCGCTAAGTATTTGGGGCAGTTCCACTTCCAGTGACCACTTCCCTTGCAATAAAAGCACCCAGTCTCAGGCTTGGGTCCATTCTTTGGCTTCTTCCCGGCAACTGGCTTACCGGGCGCGGCAACTCCCTTGCCGTCCTTCTTGAAGTTCTTCTTACCCTTGCCTTTCTTAAACTTAGTGGTTTTATTCACCATCAACACTTGATGTTCCTTTTTGATCTCCACCTCCGCTGATTTCAGCATTGAATATACCTCGGGAATGGTCTTTTCCATACCCTGCATATTGAAGTTCATCACAAAGCTCTTGTAGCTCGGTGGAAGCGACGGAAGGATCCTGTTAATGACCGCGTCATCCGGGAGATTAACTCCCAGCTGAGTCAAGCGGTTGTGCAACCCAGACATTTTGAGTATGTGCTCACTGACAGAACTATTTTCCTCCATCTTATAGCTGAAGAACTTGTCAGAGACTTCATATCTCTCGACCCGGGCATGAGCTTGGAAAACCATTTTCAGCTCTTCGAACATCTCATATGCTCCGTGTTGCTCAAAACACTTTTGGAGCCCGGTTCTAAGCTGTAAAGCATGCCGACCGAACGAGGGAGTAATCATCAAGACGAGACTGCCAAGCGCTCATAACGCCTTGATTCTCTAGGATGGGTGCTTCACCTAGCGGTGCTTCTAGGACATAATCTTTCTTGGCAGCTATGAGGATGATCCTCAGGTTCCGGACCCAGTCCGTATAGTTGTTGCCATCATCTTTCAGCTTGGTTTTCTCTAGGAACGCGTTGAAGTTGAGGGCAACATTAGCGTGGGCCATTTGATCTACAAGACATATTGTAAAGATTTTAGACTAAGTTCATGATAATTAAGTTCATCTAATCAAATTATTCAATGAACTCCCACTCAGATAGACATCCCTCTAGTCATCTAAGTGAAACATGATCCGAGTCAACTAGGCCGTGTCCGATCATCACGTGAGACGGACTAGTCAACGTCGGTGAACATCTTCATGTTGATCGTATCTTATATACGACTCATGCTCGACCTTTCGGTCTTCCGTGTTCTGAGGCCATGTCTGTACATGCTAGGCTCGTCAAGTCAACCTAAGTGTATTGCGTGTGTAAATCTGGCTTACACCCGTTGTATTCGAACGTTAGAATCTATCACACCCGATCATCACATGGTGCTTCGAAACAACGAACCTTCGCAACGGTGCACAGTTAGGGGGAACACTTTCTTGAAATTATTATAAGGGATCATCTTATTTACTACCATCGTTGAGGGAGTCCTGGACTAGGGGGTGTCCGGATAGCCGAACTATCATCTTTGGTCGGACTCCTGGACTATGAAGATACAAGATTGAAGACTTCGTCCCTTGTCCGGATAGGACTTTCCTTGGCGTGGAAGGCAAGCTTGGCGATACGGATATGTAGATTTCCTACCATTGTAACCGACTCTGTGTAACCCTAACCCTATTCGGTGTCTATATAAACCGAAGGGTTTTAGTCCGTAGGACGAACAACAATCATACCATAGGCTAGCTTCTAGGGATTAGCCTCTCTGATCTCGTGGTAGATCTACTCTTGTACTACCCATATCATCAATATTAATCAAGCAGGAGTAGGGTATTACCTCCATCGAGAGGGCCCGAACCTGGGTAAAAACATCGTGTCCCTTGTCTCCGTTAGCATCCGCTTAGACGCACAGATTCGGGACCCCTACCGAGATCCGCCGGTTTTGACACCGACATTGGTGCTTTCATTGAGAGTTCCTCCGTCGTCACCTATAGGCCCGATGGCTCCTTCAATCATCAAGAACGACGCAGTCCAGGTGAGACTTTTCTCCCGGACAGATCTTCAGATTCGGCGGCTTTGCGCTGCGGGCCAATTCGCTAGGCCATCCGGAGCAGATCGAAGCTACGCCCGCCATCAGGTCAGATTTGGAAGCTTGAACTATACGGCCGATGTCGCGGAGACTTGATCTTCGACGGATTCGAGCCACGTACCGAAGCGTGCCGCCTTTGTCTTGATGGGTACGATCTAGCTCTGCCACCGAACAAAGCTGCCTCGAGGCCGCACTAGTGCCCGCCCGACCCTTAATCCGGAGCCGGTTTCGCCGATCGAGGACGGTTGGTTGGGCACCGCCCGGGGCTGAAATCTCTCTGGCGATTGAGCGAACACCATCCCTGTCCTTTGCAAAGCTCGTGACTCTGTGTGCCGGACTCCTTTCCGGACTCCAACCTCCGCTACCGCGGTCGAATCCGATCGGGCGCCGTTATGGAGTTCACCGCCGAGGACATCTTTCAGCACTCGCCCTTTGGCGATATCCTGAACTCATTAAAGTCTCTCTCTTTGTCAGGGGAGCCCTGGCCGAACTACGGTCATGAAGGTTGGGATTCGGACGACGAATAAATTCAACGCCCAACCACCACCCACTTTGTAGCCACTGTCGATGACTTAACAGACATGCTCGACTTTGACTCCGAGGACATCGATGATATGGACGACGACGCCGGAGACGACCAAGAACCAGCGCCCACAGGGCACTGGATGGCCACCTCAACTTACGATATATATATGGTGGACACACCTAAGGGAAGCGATAACGAGGAACGACGAGACGCCGCGAAAGAAAATTCCCTCGGGAAGCAGTCAAAGCGGCGGCGTAAGCGCCGCTCAAAACCCCACCTCGACAAAGATAGCGCCCACACAGACCCAGCCATAGAGCAGGGTGAGCCGGCCGACGATGAACATGCCATTGAGCAACCATCCGAACAGGCCAACTTGGACAAACAACCCATCCCCGGCAAGGACAACAGTCCGGACGATCTCACGCCGGACACGTCATTGGATCAGAAGAACCTCCACAAAGAGCTCCTCGCTACTGCGTGTAGCTTGAAAAAGCAGAAACAGAGGCTCAGAACAGCGGAAGACGCACTCCGAATGAGATGGAGTAAATTACTCAACACTGCAGACAAATATGGCGACAGCCGCCAAGCAAAGAGCTACCCAAAGCGCAAACTACTGCCCGAATTCGATGAGGAGGCCGTAGAGCCCCCACGATCAAAAAACAAAGAGGCCGCCGGGTCGGATAGACGACCACATGGCAAACGTAGAGCGGCAAGCGGCGCCGCACACAAGCCGGCACGCGATCCGCATAAGGATTCACACCAAAAGGATGGCCCAGTTAGATCTATCTATGGGCCAAGGAAACAAGTTCTGGCGAGCAATACAACACGTCAAATATCCGAACATCACGGCACACCCAAATACAGGGGCGCCGCGCACCCTCTATGTTTCACCGATGAGGTGCTGGATCATGAATTTCCAGCGGGATTCAAGCCCGTAAACATAGAGGCATACGACGGAACGACAGACCCTGGAGTCTGGATTGAGGATTATATCCTCCACATACACATGGCCAGAGGAGATGATCTCCATGCCATAAAATACCTACCCCTCAAGCTCAAAGGGCCAGCCCGGCATTGGCTTAAAAGCCTCCCCGAAAACACCATTGGTAGTTGGGAAGAGCTTGAGGATGCTTTTCGGGCCAATTTCAGGGAACCTATGTCCGACCTCCGGATGCGACGATCTAAGTCACATAACCCAACAGCCCGAGAGTCAGCTCGAAAATTTGGAACAGGTTCCTCACCAAAAGAACCAAATAGTCGACTGTCCGGACGCCGAAGCCTTAGCAGCTTTTAAACACAACGTCCGAGACGAAGGGCTCGCCAGACACCTCGGCCAGGAAAAGCCAAGAACAATGGCCGCACTAACAAGCCTCATGACCCGCTTTTGCGCGGGAGAGGATAGCTGGCTAGTAAGATGCAAGATACCAGCGACCCAAGTACATCCAAGTCGGGGATGGAATGGGAAACCACGACGCAGCAAGGACCAGCGCCGGATTAAGGAACGGTCCAAAGAGCGCGGCAGTCAACGCCGGATTCAAAAGCTCACGGCAGAACAATAAAAAACTGCCCCTTAAGGACAATAGCGATGAGCTATCCAACTTAAACAAAATCTTGGACAAGATATGCCAAATCCACAGTACTCCCGGGAAGCCTGCAAACCATACCCACAGAGATTGTTGGGTCTTCAAGCAGTCCGGCAGACTCAACGCCGAACACAAGGGGCTCGACACACCAAGTGAGGATGATGGCGAGCACCACAAGCAGAGCCCCGGAAAACAAAAGAATTTCCCACAAGAGGTCAAAATAGTAAACTTACTTCAAGTAACAAAAGGGGAAAACAGAGCGGCACCCATTGAATTACGCGCCGCACAATCTACCCCAGCAGAATCCCAACACTGGTTGTCAAAACCAATTACCTTCGACCATCAGAACTACTCCGAAAGTATCCAGAACGCAGGATGGACTGCCTTGATACTAGAACCTATAATCGACGGTCTTCAATTTACGCAAGTCCTAATGGACAGCGGCAGTGATTTAAACCTGCTATGTCAGGACACAATCCGCAACATGGGGATAAACCCAAACAGGATTAGCCATAGCAACACTTCCTTCCAAGGAATAATGCCAGGCACATATGCCCATTGTACGGGCTCCCTACTATTGGAAGTTATGTTCGGCTCACCCGACAACTTCCGTCGGGAAAAGTTGGTCTTCCACATCGCCCCATTTAAAAGTAGCCATCAAGCAATACTGGCACACGAAGCTTTCGCCCGCTTTAACGCAATACCGCATTATGCATCTCTTAAACTTAAAATGCCCGGTCCACAAGGCATCATTTCATTAAAGGGAAGCTGCACGTGTCCCTCAAGGAAAGAATGTGAGACTGCCTTAACAGACTCACACTAATACGGCCTTGCTGGCCAAAAGCGCCTAAAGCAGGTCGTTCGGACTTCGGACACGGTTAGGCGAGTCGGCATAAATAAACATGATGCTTACTAGCCGCTGCACCCCCTTACAAGGGCTCCACGATGTACAACAAGAGACAATAAAGCTCAATTTTACTCATTTTTGAGTCATACTCTATTTTATTTCCAATTACATTTTAGCGCGATCTTTTTCAAACTAAGTTCCTCTCTTTTACAGATGAACGCCGTGCTATACCCGTCCAGGATACGGCACAACGGAGACACATGCGCAGACGTGCAGCAGGGACCCGTTGCAAGGATTCTTTTCAGATTAAGACCCTGCGTAAACCTTTTTCACTGTCTCTTGTTGTTACTCATCCCCTGGTCTCTTATTATAACCGAGGAGGAGGCTGGAGTTTTGGCATCGGCCGCGTCAGAATTTTGCACGTACCTGGACACCAGGGGCTTGTTACCAAGGGCATTGTTCAGCCCGCTTTATAAAAGACCGAATACCTTAGGGAGTGTTCGGCGTCTCGAGTTAGGCCTTATATGCATCAGCTCCGAATCATGTCTTTGGTCAAATTTTGGGTTTGCCCGGCTCCTGTGTTTTGCTTCCTTACGTTTCGTTCTATCGCTAACGCGGCACCGGAGAACTCTGCGATTGTGCCCGGTTAGGCAGGCGAGCACCTCAAGAGAGAAAGCCAAAACTGACTGTCATGATATAGCGAGAGTCCGTCAACCACTCGATGACTCACCGAAATGTTTAGAATTCTCCGCATTAGCAAAGGACTGTTTTCGGTCAGCACATACGCACTTCCAATTCGGAGAGTGCGGTGCCCTGTGGGCTATATAGTAGCCCCACCATCGAACTCCTATGACTAAGTGAAAGTGATAAAGCATTATAGTCTGGTTGCCTAGTTTGCTACGCTACCACCTCCTTTATAGGACCAAGACGTTGGATTAAGTGTGAAAGCGCGATTTTTTTAAACACCCCGCACTATGTGCGTGGGGGAAGTCAAGACTGCCATCTTTCAAAGTTATATACATATATACATCAACGGCCGCACAAGAGGTAGTTTGCTACTTGAAGGCACAAGTATAAAAAGCTCTTACATTAAATTGAAACATTGTTTCATAAAATTATACATGTCATTCAAACATAACATCCTTCGAAAGCATCGCGTCTCTATTAAACGAAGCGCCGGAAGAACTTCCTCAAAATAGCGCCGATCGGTACTCGGCTGCCGTCCGAATCTGGGGACGCAATATCGGTGGCCTTCATCTCAGCCCAAGATGCCTTGACACGGGCAAGAGCCATCCGCCCCTCAATACACGCCGACCGCTTCATTGCGTCGATACGCGGTACCGCACCAAGGAACTGCTGCACTAAGCCAAAATAACTCTTGGCTGGGGTCCGCTGGCCACAAATGAGTCATGACATGCTTCATGGCAAGTACGGATAATCGATTCAGCTCGCCCTGTCGGGCGTTTCCGGGAACGGGGGTCCCGGACTTGCTCGCTGCGGCCCGCGGCGTGGCTCAAAGGAGGCCAGACAGCCCATCTTCATCAACACAAGCTCAAGACCCTCACGAGGGCCAAGCCTCATGGGCGGACGACAAGGAGCTTCTCGAGCACGGCCTCGTCAGCTGGCTCATGAGGAGGCGGAGAGTTCAAGGCAAGGTACTCGCGAGGTGCCCATGACGCAAGCCATGATTTACCAAGGGCGCGATCGGGCGCCAGCCCGCAGCGCAGCGTCCTCCGTTCCTCTTTGCTGCCAAGGGAGCAAGCGCAGGCGAGAGCATCAAGCAAAGGCATCCGTTTCGGTGCAACAAGACCAAGACCAGCACCAACGGCTGGAAGGGAGTCATCGTGGAGCCCAAGCAGGCGTCATCACCAGAGCCTTTGGCAGGCGAGGACTAACTCCAGTCAGGATAAGTGTACCCACTGTTCCCCTTCAAAATGGCCAATTGTTGGCGCCCTTCCCGCTCAATATTCGGGAAGAGGCCCAGGGCCTTCGTCTATATAAGTAGAGCTAGCCACCATAGTAGAGGGAGAGCTGGCATTCGGAGTCCAGAGAGAGAGATAGAGACCCGATCCTCAAGCTAGAGCGACGGAACACCACCTAGCAGTTCATCACACCCACCAAGAACAGACCCTCGCAAGGCTGTTCTTCCCTGTACTGTTCCTCATCAGCCCAAGAGGCAATCCACCACACCACAAACTAGAGTAGGGTATTACACCACAACGGTGGCCCGAACTAGTATAAATCACGCGTCTCTTGTGTTGTTCTTTTTAGTAGTTTAGGTCCCTGCGATTCGGCGAAGTGCGAGATGGTGGAGGGTTGGATCTCCGCGCGCACCCCAGAGTTCGAACCTTAAGGGTCTGCCGGAACCCGAAATCCGACATTTGGCCCGCCAAGTAGGGGTGCGCCGGAATCTGCCTTTCGTCGCCTCGTTCTTCCCCGACCACAGCAACCATGTCTGACGCCCGTCGGGCCCGCGCCGGGCGCCGAGCCGCCCTCGCTTCCCATGTCGCCCAGACAGCTCCCGTCGGCGGGCGCCCTCGATGTTCTCCGTCACCTGCCGTCAACACCGCCATCGGCCCGGCGGGGGACGGGCAGCAAGCATCGTCCCTGCGCTCCTCGGCGACCTCATGGGAGGGGCCACGCGGCTCCCTGGTCACCCGCCCCCTCGCGCCGGCTCCCCCACTCGTCGCGGCCCTCCTCGGCGGCTCGCAGGCGCCGTCTTCCAGCCGCCATGTCAAGACATTCGTCCGCCGGGTCAGCGCCGCCTCCACGCGGCAGGGGGCTCCCTCAAGCCGAACAGAGTCGTCGGCCGGGCTGACCTTCGACTCTCAAGACCACCCCACCAGCTCGGCCGGCTCGGGTGCGCTCCCCCTTCTCTGCACACCCACCATCTGCCAGGTCGCCGTCACCAGGACCCTCATCGACGGCGGCGCCGGCCTCAACTTACTCTCAGTCGAGGCCTTCAACCTCCTCTCAGATACCCGGGAGCGGCTGCTGCCCAGCCCGGCCTTTTTCGGGGTAGGAGGAGGGTCATCCAACTCCTTGGGGCAATCCGCTTCCGTGACCTTCGCACCTACGACAACTTCCGCGACGGAACTGGTCGACCGACATCGCCCCATCGGCCTCCCCTACAATGCCTTCCTTGGCTATCCAGCATTGGACAAATTCATGGCCGTAACCCACCCGGGGTACAACCTCATGAAGATGCCTGGGAGCAGCGGCGTCCTCACCGTGCCCGGGGATACTGAAGGTGCGCTGCAAGCGCTCAGGCTCACCCTCAAGACGGCAGCCGCAGCACAGCCCGCCGATGCGGAAGCCCCCAAGCCCAAGGGGGCTGCGCCGACCAAGAAGAAGCAGTTGTTCACTCAAGACAAGGCGGAGACCAAGCAGATACCTGTCGATGAGGACGGGTCCACAAACGCCACCTTCACCATAGGCGCCAACCTCGAGCCCGAACAGGAGGAAGCCCTTGTCAAGTTCCTGCGTGCGAACAAGAAGGTGTTCGCCTGGGAGCCCGATCAACTGGCGGGGATTCCACAGGGCGTGATCGAGCACCACCTCAACGTGTGCCCCAACGTGCGTCCAGTGAAGCAGAAAGCGAGAAGGCAGTCCACTGAAAAGCAGGCCTTCATCGTCCAAGAGACTCGCAAGCTAGAAGCCGCGGGGGTTATTCGCGAGGTCCGATACCCAGATTGGCTGGCCAACCCCATGGTGGTGCCAAAGAAGGGAGGAAAGGAGCGCATGTGTGTCGACTTCACCAACCTCAACAAAGCATGCCCGCAGGATCCGTTTCCGCTCCCTCGCATCGACCAGATCGTCGATTCCACCGCCGAGTGTGACCTGTTGTGCTTCTTGGACGCCTTTTCCGGGTATCACCAAATCAAGATGGCGGTGGAAGACGTGGAGAAGACGGCCTTCCTAACCCCGTGTGGAGTGTACTGCTATACCTGCATGCCATTCGGGTTGCGCAACGCAGGGGCAACCTTCCAGCGGCTCATGCACATCACCTTGGGCCCACAGCTCGGGAAGAATGTGGAGGCATACGTCGACGACATCGTGGTGAAGTCTCGCGAGGCCAAGACCTTGATACAAGACCTGGAAGAAACCTTCGCGAGCCTCAACGCAGTGAGCCTGCGACTCAACCCAGAGAAGTGTGTGTTTGGAGTTCCCTCAGGCAAGCTCCTGGGTTTCCTCGTGTCCCACCGAGGCATCGAGGCCAACCCAGAAAAGGTCAAGGCAGTGGAAGACATGAGCCCACCGAAGACCCTCAGGGAAATGCAGAAGCTCACGGGGCGCGTAACGGCGCTGGGCCGTTTCATCTCCCGATTGGGGGAGCGGGCGCTGCCTTTCTTCCAGCTGATGAAGAAAAAGGGGCCCTTCGAGTGGACTGAAGAGGCCGACAAAGCGTTTCAAGACCTCAAGAGGTACCTGACCAGCCCTCCAGTGATGGTGGCCCCGCGCCCTCAGGAGCCCTTGGTACTCTACCTCGCCGCCACTCCCTACTCCGCTAGCGCTGCTCTGGTGGCAGTTAGGGAGGAGCGTCAGGCCAAGACCACGGCGGCCACCCGAGCTAAGGCAAGACCGAATCAAAAGGAACTAGCAGAAGCCAGCACCGCAATGGAAGAAGATCAGCCATCACAGCAGAGCGCACCAAGGGCGGGGGAGGCCTCCCATCCAAGCACCCAACTTCCGGAGGCGCCGTCGCCTCGGGAGGCACCACAGCTTCCAGAAGACGCCACTAGCACCGACGCCCCTAACCTCGTCGAGCACCCGGTGTACTTCGTCAGCACCGTGTTACGGGGTGCGAGGGCACGGTACCCCATGCCATAGAAGCTCCTCCTCGCGCTGTTGGTGGCTTTGCGCAAGCTGCGGCACTACTTCCAGGGTCATCCAATCAAGGTTGTCTCGGCATACCCCCTGGAGAGGGTGCTCAGGAGCCCCAACTCGGCCGGAAGGGTCGCCGAGTGGAACATTGAGCTACAAGCATTCCAGCTCGAGTTCAGCACAACCAGAGTCATCAAGGGAGCCGCGCTGGCAGATTTCGTGGCCGAGTGGACAGAAGCACCGGGCCTCAGGGCCGGGAGGATCGGTCCCTCTCCCCAGGAAGCGAAGCGCCAGAAGGTTGGGTCATGTACTTCGACGGAGCATTCTCCAGGCAGGGCGCTGGGGCTGGGGCAATGCTCATATCCCCCGCCCAAGACAAGCTTTACTATGCCGTGCAACTCTGTTTCCAGCATGGCGAGAAGGTCTCCAACAATATAGCGGAATACGAGGGGCTGATAGCGGGTCTGAAGGCCGCCGCTGCCCTGGGGGTGAAGCGCCTTACCATCAAGGGCGATTCGCAGCTCCTCGTCAATTTCTCCAACAAGGTGTACGAGCCAAGAGATGAACACATGGAGGCCTACCTAGCGGAGGTCCGCAGGATGGAGAAATAGTTCTGGGGGTTGGAGCTGCAGCACGTGCCCCGCGACACCAATCAAGAGGCCGACGACATCGCCAAACGAGCCTCCAGGAGGTTACCCCAGGAGCCGGGCATCTTTGAGGAACGGCTCTTCAAGCCCTCAGCCCTGCCGCTGTTATCAAGCACAGCACAGCCTCGGGAGGAGCTCCTCACCACCAGCCTCGGGAGCCCGGCACTGTGGGCCCGGACTCGAGAGCACGCTTTGCTTCTAACAATGGAACCTCAAGAGGAGTGCTGGATCACGGAGCTCAAGAGTTACTTAGCGTGGAACTTTGCCGGAGAAGGAGGAGGAGGCAGGCGTGTGGCGTGGCAAGCCACGGCATACTGACATCATGGATGGAGAACTCTACCGAAACGACCGAACGACGTATCCTGCGCTGCATCACCAGGAGCAGGGAAGGAATTGGCGCAGATATACATGGCGAGATTGTGGCCACCATTCATCGTCATGGACCCTTGTCGGCAAAGGCGTCCGCAGCGGTTTCTATTGGCCCACCGCGCTCAATGACGCCATCGAACTCGTGAAGGCTTGCGAGGCTTGCCAATTCCATGCCAAGCAGATCCACCAGCCGGAGGAGGTGCGCAAACCATCCCCTCACTTGGCCATTCGCGTGCGGGGCTGGACATTCGGGCCCTTTCCTCGGGCGCCAGGCTATCGCTACCTCTCGCCGCCGTGGACAAATTCACCAAGTGGGCCAAGTCGAGGCCGTCCGCGCCATCCCCGCTAGTTCTGCGGTCAAGTTCATCAAGGGCATCGTGAGCCGGTTCCGAGAGCTGAACCGCATCATCACCGACAACGGTTCGCAGTTCACCAGTAACCTTTTTAAAACGTCATGCGCTAACCTTGGGACGCAGATATGCTACACCGGTGGCGCACTTCGCAGCAATGGACAGCCGGCGGGCTAATGCAGAGGTCCTGAGAGGCCTCAAGACCAGGACGTTCAAGAAGAAACTGGAAGCCTGCGGTAGAGGCTGGTACGACGAGCTTCCATCCGTGTTGTGGTCCATCCGCACAACCGCGACCAAGCCCACCGGACAGACCCCTTCTTCTGGTCTCACGGAGCGAAGCGGTCCTCCTCACGAGGTCAGCGTCGATCCAAGGGTCTGGCGCTCGATGAAACGCTGCGGGACGCCATGCGGGGACGGCCCTTGTCTTTGGGGAGGCGCCGTCGAGAAGCTGCTTGCCTGAGCGGCGAGGTACCAGCAGGCGCCCGCGATACCACCGCCGCAACATCCGCCCAGAACTCTCGGTAGGGGACCTCGTGCTCGACGGGTCATCTCGTGGAGGGACTGCATAAGCTCTCTCCCATGTGGGAGGCCCATTCAAGGTTGTTCATGTTTCCGTGCTGGCTCCGTGCGCTTGAGACTCAAGAGGGAGTACCTATCAGAACATCCAAAGCACCTCCGGAGGTTTTACCCCTAAAAGGCCCCGAGCACGTGAAGAAGGCGAATGCTGTGAAGTTCATCTTTTGGAAAAGGCCCGAGCACGTGAAGAAGGCAAATGCCCGTGAAGTTCATCTTTTGGATAAAGGCCGGAGCTCGTGAAGAAGGCGAATGCTGTGAAGTTCATCTTTTGGAAAAAGGCCCGAGCTCGTGAAGAAGGCAAATGCCTGAAGCTCACCTCACGGGAAAAGGCCTAGAGCTCATGTAGAAGGCGAACGCTCGTGAAGCTGTCGCGCTCGAAAGGCCCGAGCTCGTGAAGAGGGCCAACGCCCGTGAAGCTTGCTTCCCAGAAGAAAGGCCTAGAGCATGTGAAGAAGGCGAACGCCTGTGAAGCTCGCCGCCCGTGACACTCTCACGTAATAATGAGTTGGGGCTGTACACGCCCCGGAGTCTCAGGAGTGCCGGCCTCAGGCCCTGGGGCTCCCTCCCATGCCCAGTGGCAGCACTTAGCTCCGCGCTGGTGAGAAGACGTCGAATACTAGAGTAGGTGCCGGACGCGGCTTTTTCATTTGCTTTCTGCAGTTGACTGGTTATTCCCATTTGAAGTTTTTATCGAAACTATCGCCCCTTTTTGGTCTGTGGTTCTTCGATCTTTTTCACCTCCTGCCTCGATTTCTCTTGCTGGGACTCACGAGGCGAAGCCTTGGGAGCCCGTGGCGTTCCTACCTGTCGCTCAAGTTTTCACGGCTCTGGTCCACAGCTGGAGCACCCCTCCTGACCATGCCTCACGGGCAGCACAACGCGAACACGGGGCCAGGGTCGGTCACCCCCGCGGCCACGGTCGGGGTTCACTTGAGAATGGGCGCACGGCAGAAGGGAACAGTATCAGGATAACAAAAGCAGTACAATAATTAACGGCGTTGCCCTAAACGTGCCCCCACGGGGCCACACACTGTTCCCTTTTTACGCAGGAGAAAAGGAAGGAAAAGGACAGAAGCAGGTGGAGCACGCCCTGTGCCGGCTCTCTTGGAAGGCCCGAGCCGCCTCCGGAGCTCAGTCGGACTCCATCTCACGCTTCACCGGGGCGTGGCGGCGAGCGGACCCGCTGCCACCCCCCAAGCAAGCGCGGCGGCGTGGGGGCTGGCCGCGGCCGCTGCTGGAGGAATCGCCACCCGAAGAAGAGCTGGTGAAGCGTGAGGAGTCGCGGGCATCGCCAGCCGCCTGCGCGCTGCCCTCTCCGCCCTCGCCGGGGCTGAGTCCTCGGCCACGGTCGTCGTCCTCAGGGCAGCACCCCATGCGGCGGCCGTCTTCCCCGAACACCCTCACGTAGAGGGTGGCGTCGCCATCATACTTGAAGTGCAGGGAGCACCGCGGCGGAGACCACGCAGAGCGAACGCTCTGCCACAGCGGGCCAGAACAGGTTCCTACAGCAGAGACCTCCAGAGAAGCCCACGGCCAGGCTGCAGCAGCCATGCACGAGGCAGAGGCGATCAAGGCGCCATCTGGGAGCTCACCCATGAGGAAGCACGGGAGCTGAAGCCGGACGCCGGACGGCTCCTCCGCCCTCACCATGAACTCCGACAGAGCTTCAGCAGCATGGAGGCGCGGCCTCGGGGGACGCGCGGCCGGGGCACGCCCTCCGACCATGGCCAGCCGCTCGTCACCACACTGGGAGCCTCCCCCACGACCGCGGGGGACCGCCGTGGAGGCCACGGGGTGCTTGTGAGGAGAGGAAGATTCGACCTGGCGGCCCTTCCCATTCTCTGCGGCCGAGAACTTCCTTGGTGGAGCCATGGAGAAGAAGGAGAGACAAGAAAGGATAGACTGGAAGGGCGCGCCGTTCCGTTATTATGTGGCGATGGCCAACCGTCGGCCTCCACGGTCACCGGTAATCATGACCAACTCCGCATGCAGGGACTTGTCGAATCCGGGAGGTTACCGAGGCATCATGGGGGAGCAGTGCGCACACGCCAAATCAACCGTCACGCGCCGCCCAAGGTCAGAGCTGTTAGGGGCTCATGACGCTTCACACTTGCCCTTCGCCTTTTTCCGCCGGCCAAGTTGAGGCGCGCCGTGGGCCAGGGGCTACTGTCGGAGTTCGGGAACGGGGTCCCTAGACTTGCTGCTGCGGCTGCGGCGTGGCTCAAAGGAGGCCAGGACAGCCCATCTTCATCAACACAAGCTCAAGACCTCGCGAGGGGCCAAGCCTCATGGGCGGACGACAAGGAGCTTCCTCGAGCACGGCCTCGTCGGGCTGGCTCATGAGGAGGCGGAGAGTTCAAGGTAGGGTACTCGCGAGGTGCCCATGACGCAAGCCATGACGACCAAGGGCGCCGGTCGGGCGCCAGCCAGCAGCAGCGCCCTCCTTTCCTCTTTGGTTCCAAGGGAGCAAGCGCAGCGAGAGCATCAAGCAAAGGCATCCGCTTCGTGCAACAAGACCAAGACCAGCCCCACCGGCTGGAAGGAGTCATCGTGGAGCCCAAGCAGGCGTCATCACCAGAGCCTTTGGCAGGCGAGGACTAACTTTAGTCAGGATAAGTGTACCCGCTGTTCCCCTTCAAAATGGCCAATTGTTGGCGCCCTTCCCGCTAATTCAGGAAGAGGCCCAGGGCCTTCGTCTATATAAGTAGAGCTAGCCACCATAGTAGAGGGAGAGCTGGCATTCGGAGTCCAGAGAGAGAGATAGAGACCCGATCCTCAAGCTAGAGCGACGGAACACCACCTAGCAGTTCATCACACCCACCAAGAACAGACCCTCGCAAGGCTGTTCTTCCCTGTACTGTTCCTCATCAGCCCAAGAGGCAATCTACCACACCACAAACGAGAGTAGGGTATTACACCACAACGGTGGCCCGAACTAGTATAAATCGCGCGTCTCTTATGCTGTTCTTTTTAGTAGTTTAGGTCCCTGCGATTCGGCGAAGTGCGAGATGGTGGAGGGTTGGATCTCCGCGCGCACCCCAGAGTTCGAACCTTAAGGGTCTGCCGGAACCCGAAATCCGACAGGCCCATTTGGCCAACCGATCGGTCAACGGAAGAGGATGCTCCGGACTATGGAATTGCGACCAAAATAGCTCTTCCCTTTTGTGCCCCTTCTGGCCTCGGAAGTGCTCAATCGCGTCCGTAGCGCTCGCCGCTAAGTCCAGATAAGCATCCTCCGAACTCCGCAACTTGTCCAAGCGAGCATACCGGATCCGTATATTTCCTCCGCAGAGAAGCGGTTTTCCAGCCGCAATATCTCGCCCGACTCAGCTCCTCCTTGGCAGCTCCCATAGCGGAACAGGCATCCTTGGATTCGGCGGTGGCCTTTTTCAGGTCCTCTTGTTCCGCTTTGACGTTTTTTTTCAAGAACCTCGCAGCGGTCGGTAGTATTCTTCAGTTTCAGGCCAATCGCCATTTCCTCTTGCTTGGCGATAAGCAGCCCGTTCGACTTTCAGCTCTTGACCGCCTTTAAAGCGGCCGCATTACTCTTTCGGGCTTGCTCTTTAGCTCGGGCAAGTTCCGCTGCAGCCTCTCTCCAAAGCAGCGGCACCGTCGCATCAAAGCATACAAGTAGTAAGGCATGGGCGTCAAGCTCCCTTACCGGTGTCCGCGGAGAAGTCCCATACCTTGTGACTCGTCAAACCGTTTATTGACCAGCAGCGATGTCCGCATCCGCCTCGTCAAGTTGCCGCTTTAGTTCGGCAAATTCATCAGTCCGGCTAGCCACCGGACGCCCCGCCACCTACATAGGAATGGCGACATGTTAGTACTGAGATTATGATCCTCGGCACGCTGTCAGTTGTGACAGCATACCGAGTCTCAGGGGCTACTATCTATACAGGGCGCAATCTATATGCATAACTGTCAGAAGGTACATCATTTTTCGTACCTCAAACCCGTCGATAAACTTGGCGGCTTCATGCAATCCGCTCTCAGCGGATGCAATTCTTTCAATTACCGTAGCCATTAGCGCACGATGATCTTCGAGATATCGCTTCGCCCGAGCAGGTCCTTCAGCTCCTCCCACCGACGCCCGGTTGGCGCGGACCGTCGGCCCGCGGACTCGTGGAAACTCTCCGTGGCGACACTTCAGTGTCGCCTACCGCACGAAGGCGCGATAGGTGGAGGTGTTTCGCTCTCTATCATCTCGGACGAAGATCCTCAAGACGAGCTCACGAGAAGGGCTGAGATCCGAACTACAAGGTACAATTTGGTTATCTTGAAATAAATACAGGATGTTCTTTATTCACAGACCCCTTCTTTTTACTTACGGCTCATTGAGGGCTGATCCCTTGGGAAATAGTGCAGCAGGGTACTTCCGCGCCGGACTTTCGGCGAAGACTTCTTTCCCGCTTTGAGGCCTTGGCTTCCGGGTCTTGAGCGGTCCTCTTCTCCCCTTGGAGGGGAGGATCCCTGATCCCCTCTTCCTTGAAAGCCTCCTTCACGGAGGCATGTACTTCCCTGCTCCCCTTCGCCTTCTTTAAAAGGCGCGGCCTTCAACATCTTGGTCAGCATGAGATCCGGCGTGGTCTCTGGGAGGGGAGCCGGACACCTTATCAACTTTGCCTTGGCTATCCACTCATGTTCAAGAAACGGCTCCCTTAAAGGGCATATATATGATAAATGAATGAACAGCCTGTCCGATTCTGGTTACTTACTTGAGTATCTGGGTGATTGCAGCTTAGACCTGCGTCCTCGGTCAAGTCCGGACACTTCTCTTGTGATCCGAAGAACAGTTTGTACATCTCCTTGGGCGTCGCGCCCATAAAATGTTGGAGAGCTCGTGATCCCTCCGGATTAAACTCCCATAGACGGAGGGGGCGACGTTTGCAGGGCAGAAGGCACCGAATCAGCATAACCTGCGCCGCCACGACCAAATTGATCTCTCTTTCTTGGAGGTCTCGAATACGGCCCTGCAACATAGGAACGTCCTTGGACGGCCCCCAGTCGAGCCCCCGATTGACCTATGATGCCAGCCGCTGTGGTGGACCCGAGCGGAAGGCGGGTGGCGCCACCCATTTGGTGCCCCTGGGAGCGGTGGTATAAAACCACTCCCGTTGCCACAAACCAAGCTCCTCTTAAAAAGAGCCCTCGGGCCACGGAGCATCAGCACACTTGGTTATGACCGCCCCTTCGCACTCTGCTTGTTGCCCCTCGATCATCTTCGGCTCCACCTTGAAGGTCTTGAGCCACAATCCAAAGTGAGGGGTAATATGGAGGAAGGCTTCACATACGACAATGAATGATGAGATATGGAGGATGGACTCAGATTCAAGTCATGGAAATCCAGCCCATAATAAAACATGAGCCCAAGACAAAGGGATCCATCGGGAAGCCTAAACCCGAAGGAAGTGAGACACGAACACCACGCTCTCGCCGGGCTCGGGAGTGGGAATGACCTGCCCTAGAGCAGGCAGCCTATCGAAATCTCGCGGTTAGATACTGGCGTCTCGCAGCTTTAGCACATCTTCTTCGTGACGGAAGAAGACATCCATCGGCCGAGCTGGTCGGAGCCGGACATCGTCGAAGGTTCGAAGCGCCTAAATCTGAAGCTTTGGGTGTTAGAACTCGAAGCGTGAGGCGAATTCGATGGAGGGTGGAAAAAAGAAGAGGGCCTTGGTCTCATTATAATAAGGTTGAATACCAAGAGCCCTCCCCGTGGTCGATTGGGACTCGCCTTCGGTAGAGGAGGCGTGCCAACAGGCACGGTTGGGTTAACCACGTCCGTATTGATGAGAATCCCGGAGTAAGGGGGCACGATCTACGCTTTGATAAGACGTGCCAAGGAAACCGCCTCGCTAAACGCGCCGAGGTGGGCCAGTAAAAAAACAATTTGAATAAAGGCTTGGTCGTGGTGTGATGTCACGCCACAGAATACGTCAGCAGATCTGTGCAAAAATTATTCTCTCTATGGTGGTATGTGGAACTTGTTTTGCAGAGCCGGACACTATCCTTGTGTTCAAAACCTTCTAAGTATTCGGAGGAGGAACCCGCCTTGCAATGCCGAAGACAATATGCGTGCCGGACTCGTCGTCATTGAAGCCTGGTTCAGGGGCTATTGAGGGAGTCCTGGACTAGGGGTGTCGGATAGCGAACTATCATCTTTGGCGGACTCTGGACTATGAAGATACAAGATTGAAGACTTCGTCCCTTGTCCGGATAGGACTTTCCTTGGCGTGGAAGGCAAGCTTGGCGATACGGATATGTAGATTTCCTACCATTGTAACCGACTCTGTGTAACCCTAACCCTATTCGGTGTCTATATAAACCGAAGGGTTTTAGTCCGTAGGACGAACAACAATCATACCATAGGCTAGCTTCTAGGATTAGCCTCTCTCGATCTCGTGGTAGATCTACTCTTGTACTACCCATATCATCAATATTAATCAAGCAGGAGTAGGGTATTACCTCCATCGAGAGGGCCCAAACCTGGGTAAAAACATCGTGTCCCTTGTCTCCTGTTACCATCCGCCTAGACGCACAGTTCGGGACCCCCTACCCGAGATCCGCCGGTTTTGACACCGACAGTCGTTCTAAGCAAATAAGAAGCAAAACATGATAAACATCACATGCAATCAAATAGTGACATGATATGGCCAATATCATATTGCTCCTTTGATCTCCATCTTCGGGGCGCCATGATCATCTTCGTCACCAGCATGACACCATGATCTCCATCATCATGATATCCATCGTCGTGTCTTCATGAAGTTGTCACGCCAACGATTACTTCTACTTCTATGGCTAACGCGTTTAGCAATAAAGTAAAGTAATTTACATGGCGTTACTCAATGACACGCAGGTCATACAAAAAATAAAGACAACTCCTATGGCTCCTGCCGGTTGTCATACTCATCGACATGCAAGTCGTGATTCCTATTACAAGAACATGATCATCTCATACATCACATATATCATTCATCACATCCTTTGGCCATATCACATCACAAAGCACTTGCTGCAAAAACAAGTTAGACGTCCTCTAATTGTTGTTGCATGTTTTTACGTGGCTGTTATAGGTTTCTAGCAAGAACTTTTCTTACCTACGTAAAACCACAACGTGATATGCCAATTTCTATTTACCCTTCATAAGGACCCTTTTCATCGAATCCGCTCCAACTAAAGTGGGAGAGACAGACACCCGCTAGCCACCTTATGCAACTAATGCATGAGAGTCGGTGGAACCTGTCTCACGTAAGCGTACGTGTAAGGTCGGTCCGGGCCGCTTCCTCCCATGATGCCGCCGAAGGAAGATAAGACTAGTAGTGGCAAGAAAATTGACAACATCTACGCCCACAACTGCTTTGTGTTCTACTCGTGCATAGTAACTACGCATAGACCTAGCTCATGATGCCACTGTTGGGGAACGTAGCGGAAATCAAAAAAATTCTACGCTTCACCAAGATCAATCTATGGAGTTATCTAGCAACGAGGGGAAAAGGAGTGCATCTACATACCCTTGTAGATCGCGAGCGGAAGCATTCAAGAGAACAGGGTTGATGGAGTCGTACTCGTCGTGATCCAAATCACCGATGACCAAGTGCCGAACGGACGGCACCTCCGCGTTCAACACACATACGGTTGGGGAAAACGTCTCCTCCTTCTTGATCCAGCAAGGGGGAAGGAGAGGTTGATGGAGATCCGGCAGCACGACGGCGTGGTGATGGATGCAGCAGGGATCTCGGCAGGGCTTCGCCAAGCTCTACGGAGAGGAGGAGGTGTTGGATAGAGAGAGGGAGGCGCCAGGGGCTAGGGTGCAGCCCCCCCCCCCCCACTATATATAGGGCCCCTAGGGGGGCGCCGGCCCTAGGAGATGGGATCTCCAAGGAGGAGCAGCGGCCAAGGGGGTGGCTTGCCCCCCAAGCCAAGGGGGCGCCCCCACCCCTAGGGTTTCCTGCCCTAGGCGCAGGGGGAGTCCCAAGGGGGGCGCACCAGCCCACCAGGGGCTGGTTCCCCTCCCCACTTCAGCCCATGGGGCCCTCCGGGATAGGTAGCCCCACCCGGTGGACCCCCGGGACCCTTTCGGTGGTCCCGGTACAATACCGGTGACCCCCGAAACTTTCCCGATGGCCGAAACTTGACTTCCTATATATAAATCTTTGCCTCCGGACCATTCTGGAACTCCTCATGACGTCCGGGATCTCATCCGGGACTCTGAATAACTTTCGGGTTACTGCATACTAATATCTCTACAACCCTAGCGTCACCGAACCTTAAGTGTGTAGACCCTACGGGTTCGGGAGACATGCAGACATGACCGAGACGACTCTCCGGTCAATAACCAACAGCGGGATCTGGATACCCATGTTGGCTCCCACATGCTCCTCGATGATCTCATTGGATGAACCACGATGTCGAGGATTCAATCAATCCCGTATACAATTCCCTTTGTCAATCGGTACGTTACTTGCCCGAGACTCGATCATCGGTATCCCAATACCTCGTTCAATCTCGTTACCGGCAAGTCACTTTACTCGCATCAGTAATGCATGATCCGTGATCAACCACTTGGTCACATTGAGCTCATTATGATGATGCATTACCGAGTGGGCCCAGAGATACCTCTCCGTCATACGGAGTGACAAATCCCAGTCTCGATTCATGCCAACCCAACAGACACTTTCGGAGATATCCGTAGTGCACCTTTATAGCCACCCAGTTATGTTGTGACGTTTGGCACACCCAAAGCACTCCTACGGTATCCGGGAGTTGCACAATCTCATGGTCTAAGGAAATGATACTTGACATTTGGAAAAGCTCTAGCAAACGAACTACACGATCTTTGTGCTATGCTTAGGATTGGGTCTTGTCCATCACATCATTCTCCTAATGATGTGATCTCGTTATCAATGACATCCAATGTCCATAGTCAGGAAACCATGACTATCTATTGATCAACGAGACAGTCAACTAGAGGCTCACTAGGGACATGTTGTGGTCTATGTATTCACACATGTATTACGATTTCCGGATAACACAATTATAGCATGAATAATAGACAATTATCATGAATAAAGAAATATAATAATAACCATTTTATTATTGCCTCTAGGGCATATTTCCAACACTTACTAATGAACTGGTTCACCGAAATGAGTTCCCTATACTAGTACATGCTAAACTTGTTATTTGACTGCTTGTTTCTTCTTTTAGAATGCTGACAGAATATTGGGGAAGAGTGCCTTATTAAGCAATGGTAAAGGAAGTAATGCAGATAAGGTTCGGGATAGTGACACATCCTTGTTGGTCTCCAACAAAGCTGATAAAACAGCTAAGGAAGACTATCTTGAAGACAATGAGACAACCCCAAAGTCATGTCTTGGTTTAGTGTTGATTTATGGCCACTACCGCTTGCAATAAGCTATTCAAACTCACTTTATGCGAATCAGTTCGGTTTCTTGAGTCTTAACTACAAGCTGAAAGACATCGATCACCGTGTCTTTGATAAGAAGCGGAAGGAATGCTTAAGTCCTGGAGCATTGGATGCATACTTTCGGTGCAACAACAAGCGTTGGAGGATTTTAGCGCTAAACAGGACAAAGCTAATCAGCTTGCTAAGCTTATTGCCAGCATGGCAGATACCCAGGATAATGTTTCTTGAGCTCTTTTGAAGTTGTTTCAGTTATGCTCTTGTTTTGCAGCCGCGTTTATTTGCACTGGTGGCCAATTTTGATGGCCAGTGTATGTAATATGCTGCTTTGTTCCCTATATTTGCACTGGTGGCGAACTTCGATGCCCAGTGGATGTAATATGTGTAATAGCGGTAATAGGCTAGCGTTAATTGCTTGCTTATTTATTTCCTTATTGTCTTGTTTAGTTGTTTGCTTGTAGTCACTGCAGTTCTTTTTCTGTGTTTTTCTAATGGCCACAATAGCCTATTTTTGGTAACTAGGCCAAAATAATCATGGCAACACACGGACTATTGTAACCATGGGCCTCCTGCAGGTTGTATGATCCACGGGCCTTCGTCCAGCCGTAGGATCCATTGGCCTTCTATACGGGCCGTAGGATCCATCGGCCTTCTATACGGGCCTTAGGGTCCATGGGCCTTCTACGGGCCGTAGGGTCCACGGGCCTTCTACGGGCCGTACGATCCATGGGCCTTCTACGGGCCGTACTATCCATGGGCCTCATACGGGCCGTAGGATCCATGGGCCTTCTATGGGGCGTATCATCATTTCGCTAATCATGGGTCGTACTATTCGTGGACCATAACGGGCCGTTAATAGGCCGTATTTGATAACTCTATGAAAACAGCCCAACGGGTTTTTTTACATGAAAACGGCCCAACGTATTAACGGTCCGCAAACGGGCCGACTGTAACGACGGGCTGAATTTGGCCCACAAGCAGAAAATGACAATAACGAGCCGTATGTAACCGAATGCTGCAAATGAGCCCAAGAATCAATGGGCCCTGAGAAGGCCGAAAGATAACTTGGGCTCGAAACGGCCCAATGGAATAACGGGCCGTTAATGGGTATAAAGTGAGACACTATTCATTACGGGCCAGTTTCACCACGACCGTTAATGGGCCAAGAGTTACAAAGGTCCTCATATGGGCCGAAAGAAGTCATGGGCCACACATGGGCCGGAAGTTAAAACGGGCTGAATCATATGGGACGGCCCAGATGACGCTATTGGGCCTAATTCGGATAGGGCGTAACGGGCCATGGGTTAGCGGGCTATAAATGGGCTATATGTGAACAGGTCGTTAACAGGCTTTCCGTGGGCCGGGCTGCCACCTTTTGACCAAGTCAAACGGGCCGGCCTTTTCACAGGAATGGGCCTCTATTGGGCCGTGCCATGTGTCGCCGTATCATAGGCGACTACGGTCCAATGAACGGATGACATCTGTCCCAAGGGTGAGCCGACACGTGTTCCCTCCAGCCAATGATGATTTTACACGTGGAAATCCCCATTGGTCGGGGCTGTTAACAGGTTATCGGAACCAAAACCCAACCCGATAGCTTAACGGCATTCCGTTATGGTGGATGCCATGTGTCGGTCACCCTTGACGAAAGCACTTCTGTGACGCGCGATTTATCGTCATGGAAGTGGACACTTCCGTGATGATAATTTTGGTAATGTCATGGAACACTTCTACGACAACACAGGTATGACTATCTTGATTCTGTCATATATTTGTCATGGATGTGCATGCATGACAAAAAACGTGACCTACTGTGACAAACACGTATCATCACGGAAGTGTATTTTTTTGTAGTGTGGGTTGATGACCCACAAGTATAGGGGATCTATCATAGTCCTTTCGATAAGTAAGAGTGTCGAACCCAACGAGGAGCAGAAGGAAATGATAAGCGGTTTTCAGTAAGGTTTTCTCTGCAAGCACTGAAATAGTAGGTGATAGATAGTTTTGTGATAAGATACATAGTAACGAGCTAAAAGTAAATAAAGTGCAGCAAGGTGGCCCAATCCTTTATGTAGAAAAGGATAAGCCTGGACAAATTCTAATAATGAAGAAGGAGCTCCCGAGGACACATTGGGAATTATCGTCAAGCTAGTTTTCATCATGTTCATAAGATTCGTGTTCGGTACTTTGATAATTTGATATGTGGGTGGACCGGTACTTGGGTACTATCCTAACTTGGACAAGCATCCAACTTATGATTAACCCCTATTGCAAGCATCCACAACTACAAAAAGGAGTATTGAGGTAAACCTAAGCACAACATTAAACATATGGGTCCATATCAGCCCCTAACGAAGCGACGCATAAACTAGGGTTTAAGCTTCTGTCACTCTAGAAACCCATCATCTACTTATTACTTCCCTATGCCTTCCTCTAGGCCCAAATAATGGTGAAGTTTCATGTAGTCGACGTTCACATAACACCACTAGAGGAAAGACAACATACATCTCATCAAAATATCGAACGAATACCAAATTCACATGACTACTAATAGCAAGATTTCACCCATGTCCTCAGGAACAAACGTAACTACTCATAAAGCATATTCATGTTCATAATCAGAGGAGTAATAATATGCATAAAGGATCTGAACATATGATCTTCCACCAAGTAAACCAACTAGCATCAACTACAAGGAGTAATCAACACTACTAGCAACCCACGGTACCAATTTACGGTTTTGATACAAGATTGGATACAAGAGATGAACTAGGGTTTTGAGAGGAGATGGTGTTGGTGAAGATGTTGATGGAGATTGACCCCTCTCGATGAGAGGATCGTTGGTGATGACGTTGGTGATGATTTCCCTCCCGAGGGAAGTGTCCCGCAGAACAGCTCCGCCAGAGCCCTAGATTGATTCCGCCAAGGTTCCGCCTCGTGGCGCGAGTTTCGTCCGTAAGCTTGCCCATGATTTTTCGAGGTAAAAGTGATGATATAGCAGAAGATGGGCGCGGAGGCCACCAGGGGCCCAGGAGATAGGGCGCGCCCTACTGGGGCGGCCGCCTGTCTCTGGACGGTGTGGGCCCCTGGCCTATTTCTTTTCAGCATAAATTCTTAATAAATCCAAAAGGTTGTTTCGTGGAGTTTCAGGACTTTTGGAGTTGTGCAGAATAGATTTCCAACGTTTGTTCCTTTTCCAGCCAGAATTCCAGCTGCCAGCATTCCCCCTCTTCATGGTAAACCTTATAAAATAAGATTGAATAGCCATAAGAATTGAGATATAATGTGTAATAATAGCCCATAATGCGATAAATATTGATATAAAAGCATGATGCAAAATGGACGTATCAACTCCCCCAAGCTTAGACCTCGCTTGTCCTCAAGCGGAAGCCGAAATCGAAAAATATGTCCACATGTTTAGAGATAGAGGTGTCGATAAAAATAAAATACGGACATGAGGGCATCATGATCATTCTAATAACAGCAACACATATGGATTTTGTCATATGATTTCCTATGCTCAAGTAATAAGCAATTCACAATATCAAGTATGGTTCAAAAACTTCATTCGGAACTAACAAACTATAATCTCAGTCATTGAAGCAATTGCAATTTATTGTAACATCGGAAAGAGTCAATAATAGAGCTTTTCAGCAAGCTCACATACTCAACTATCTCGTAGTCCCCTATAATTATTAACACTCACGCAATACTTGTGGTTATAGAGTTTCAGCCGGACACTGAGAAAGATAGGGGCTTATTGTGTTGCCTCCCAACGTATTCACCTTTAGGTGATGTCAACAATAATAGCCTATGCCAACTTACATCCAATTGGATATATGTATCATGATCTTTCAAACACGAGGAGCTTGCCAAAGGATAAAAATAAAAAGGGAAAGGTGAGCATCACCTTGACTCAAGCATAAAGTAAAACATAAAGTAAAAGAAAGGCCCTTCACAGAGGGAAGCAGAGGTTGTCATGCGCGTTTAGGGTTGATGCATAAAGTATTAGTGCAAAAGAACGTCACTTTATATTGCCCCTTGTATGTGGACCTTTATTATGCAGTCCGTCGCTTTTATTACTTCCACAACAAGTTCGTACAAAGTTTATTTTATTTGCACTAATAAGTCATACATATTTAGAGAGCAATTTTTATTGCTTGCACCGATGACAACTTACTTGAAGGATCTTATTCAATCCATAGGTAGGTATGGTGGACTCTCATGGCAAAACTGGGTTTAAGGATATTTGGAAGCACAAGTAGTATCTCTACTTGGTGTAAGGAATTTGGCTAGCATGAGGGGGAAAGGCAAGCTCGACATGTTTGGAAGGTCAATGACAATATACTTTAACTGAGATGTCGGAAAACATAAACCATTACGTTGTCTTCCTTGTCCAACTTCAACTCTTTTAGCATGTCATACTTAATGAGTGCTTCACAATCATAAAAGATGTCCAAGATAATATATTTATATGTGAATCCCTCTTTCCTTATCACTTCCTATTAATTGCAATGATGACCAAGGCTACGTTCATCAACTCTCAACAATTTTTATGCCTCATACTTTCTATATGTGAAGTTATCACTATCCATAAGATCAATATGAACTCTTTTGTTCTTTCTACCTTGTCAAGATCATAGCAACATAGCAAAGCCCTTGACTCAACACTAATCTTTATTATAGATAGCACACAGACTCGCTTACATAAAGATCTCACAATGCAAAACTCAAAACTACTTGATATCAAAACTTCAATCTACTAGATCAATATACTACTAAAAGGATCGAACTAAATAAAGCGGTAAAGATAAGAGTGTGATGGTGATACGATACCGGGGCACCTCCCCCAAGCTTGGCAGTTGCCAAGGGGAGTGCCCATACCCATGTGATTATTTCTTCGGAGGTGATGGAGTAGGAGTTGTTGCATTTTTCTTCTCTAGCTTGCGTTTGAGGCTAAAATTTTCCTCCCTCAGATCCTCATTCTCGAGCTCAAGTTTCATTATCTTTTTGCATAGTGCTGCCTTGTTGTCCTGTAAAAAATGTGGTGGGATAGATTGGACCTTAGGGAGGCTTGACTTCTTGAACTCCACATGCATATCACCAGGTTGAGGTAGTGGATCGTCCTCTTCATCGGAGCTTGTCTCATCCTTCCTCTTTGGATCATAGTCTTCTTCTTCCTCTGTGGTCCAGCCATAATGTTCCACATCCCCATATACTTTTGGGTTTGCAATATAATCAGCCATGTAGCTTTCTCCCTCCGAATCTTGGAACGACATATTGTTCCAAATCTGCAACAGGAACAGCTCGAAACGAAAACAGGGGATATTTGCGTGATACGGTGGTCAAAACCTTCGAGAGTATATATAATGAATTTTTACCGACCAAAATACGTAACATACAAGAAAACGGAGTCTGGGAGGCACACGAGGTGCTCACGAGACAGGGGGGCGCCCTACAGGGGGGGGGGCGGCCTCCTCTCTCATGGGAACCTCGTGTCCCTTTCGGACTTCTTCTTTCTTCCTAAAATTCTAAAATAAACCAAAACTGATAAAAAATGCCATTAGAGTTGTTTTGGAGTCGGTTTACTTACCGTACCACGTACCTATACCTTTTCGGAGTCTGGAACATTCTGGAAAGTGTCTCTTATGTATTCCTCAGGGGTTATGGTTTCAATAATATTAGTTTCAACATTTATAGGATTACCTGAAATATAATGTTTAATTCTTTGACCGTTTACCACCCTCGGATTTGTGCCTTCGAAGTTGTTTATTTTTATAGCGCTAGAACGATAGACCTCTTCGATAACGTAGGGACCTTCCCATTTTGAGAGAAGTTTTCCTGCAAAAAATCTTAAACGAGAGTTGAACAGTAACACATAATCTCCTACGTTAAACTCACGCTTTTGTATCCTCTTATCATGCCAGCGTTTGACTTTTTCTTTGAAAAGCTTGGCATTCTCATATGCTTGGGTTCTCCATTAATCAAGTGAGCTGATACCAAACAACCTCTTCTCACCGGCAAGTTTGAAGTCATAATTGAGCTCTTTAATAGCCCAATATGCTTTATGTTCAAGTTCAAGAGGTAAATGACATGCTTTTCCATAAACCATCTTATATGGAGACATACCCATAGGATTTTTGTATGCAGTTCTATAGGCCCATAATGCATCATCAAGTTTTTTGGACCAATTCTTTCTAGATATATTCACAGTCTTTTGCAAAATTAATTTGAGCTTTGTATTGCTCAACTCTACTTGACCACTAGACTGGGAGTGATAAGGAGATGCGATTCTATGATTGACATCATTCTTAAGGAAAGCACCATGAATAAAGTGTGAACCACCATCAGTCATAAGATATCTAGGGACTCCAAACCTCGGAAAAATAACTTCTTTAAGCATTTTAATAGAAGTGTTATGATTAGCACTACTAGTTGGAATAGCTTCTACCCACTTAGTAACGTAATCAACAGCAACTAAAATATGTGTATAACCATTGGAGGCAGGAAAAGGTCCCATATAATCAAAGCCCCAAACATCAAACGGTTCAATAACAAGAGAATAATTTATAGGAATTTCTTGGCGTCTACTATGTTACCTATTCTTTGACATTCATCACAAGATAAGACAAACTTACGAGCATCTTTGAAAAGAGTAGGCCAATAAAAACCAGATTGTAGTACCTTGTGTGCAGTTCTATCTCCAGTGTGGTGTCCTCCATAGGATTCAGAGTGACACTTGCGTAGGATTTGTTCTGTTCATGCTCAGCACACAACGTCTAATAATACCATCTACTCCTTCTTTATAAAGGTGTGGATCATCCCAGAAGTAATGTCTTAAATCATAAAAGAACTTATTCTTTTGCTGGTATGTGAAACTAGGCGGTATATATTTAGCAACAATGTAGTTAGCATAATCAGCATACCAAGGAGCAGTACGAGAAGCATTGACAACCGCTAATTGTTCATCAGGAAAACTATCATTAATAGGCGTGGGTCATCAAGAACATTCTCTAACCTAGACAAGTTATGCGCAACGGGTTCTCAGCTCCTTTCTATCAATAATATGCAAATCAAATTCTTGGAGCAAGAGAACCCATCTAATGAGTCTAGGCTTAGCATCTTTCTTTTCCATAAGATATTTAATAGCAGCATGACCAGTGTGAATAGTAACTTTGGAATCAACAATATAAGGTCTAAACTTATCACATGCAAACACAACTGCTAAGAACTCTTTTTCAGTAGTAGCATAATTTCTCTGGGCAGTATCAAGAGTCTTACTAGCATACTGGATAACATTCAATTTCTTATTGACTATTTGCCCTAAAACAACACCTACAGCATAATCACTAGCATCGCACATAATTTCAAAAGGTAAATTCCAATCAGGTGGCTGAATAATAGGTGCAGTGATCAAGGCTTTCTTAAGTGTTTCGAATGCTTCCAAACAATCATCATCAAAGACAAAAGGAATATATTTTTGCAATAAATTAGTCAGAGGCCTAGAGATTTTAGAAAAGTCCTTAATGAACCTCCTATAAAAGCCGTCATGACCAAGGAAACTTCTTATACCTTTTATGTCCTTGGGACATGGCATCTTTTCAACAGCATCAACTTTGGCTTTATCAACTTCAATACCTCTCTCAGAGATCTTGTGCCCCAAGACAATGCCTTCATTAACCATAAAGTGACACTTTTCCCAATTCAGACGAGACTAGTGTCTTAGCATCTCGCAAAACTCGATCAAGGTTGCTCAAACAATCATCAAAAGAGGATGCATAGACGGAGAAGTCATCCATGAATACCTCACAAATCTTTTCACAAAAATCAGAGAATATATCCATCATGCATCTTTGAAAGGTAGCAGGTGCATTACATAAACCAAAAGGCATACGTCTATAAGCAAAAGTACCAAAAGGGCAAGTAAAAGTAGTTTTAGATTGATCCTTTGCTGACACATGTATTTGAGAGAAACCAGAATAACCATCTAGAAAGCAAAAATGTGTGTGTTTGGATAGCCTTTCTAGAATTTGATCAATAAAAGGTAAAGGGTAATGATCTTTCTTAGTAGCTTTATTTAACTTACGAAAATCAATTACCATCCTATAACATGTAATAATTCTTTGCGGGATCAATTCGTCTTTATCATTAGGAACAACGGTAATACCTCCCTTTTTAGGGACACAGTGGACAGGGCTTACCCATTCACTATTAGCAACGGGATAAATAATACCTGCCTCTAGGAGTTTTAGAATCTCCTTTCTTACCACCTCCTTCATTTTGGGATTTAATCGTCTTTGAGGGTCTCTAACTGGTTTGGCATCTTTCTCCACTGAAATTTTGTGTTGACATAATGTGGGACTAATGCCCTTAAGATCGTCCAGAGTATATCCAATAGCAGCTCGGTGCTACTTCAGAGTTTTCAATAATCTTTCTTCTTCTTTCTCTGAAAGGTTAGCACTAATAATAACAGGATATATTTCTTTTTCATCAAGATAAGCATACTTAAGATTATTAGGTAAAGGTTTGAGTTCAAACACGGATCACCCTTGGGTGGAGGGGATCCCAAGAATTTCAACGGAAGGTTATGTTTCAGCATAGGTTCCTGTTTAAGGAATACTTCATCTATTTCTTCCCTTTCCTTCGTAAACATATCGTTTTCATGGTCTAGCAAATATTGTTCTAACGGATCAGTTGGAGGAACAGCAATGGAAGCAAGACCAATAATCTCATCCTTACTAGGTGGTTCCCTTTCATGAGGTTGTCTACTAAACTTAGCGAAATTAAACTCATGAGACATACCATCTATGCCAACAGTGACAATATTCTTTTCACAATTAATTTTAGCACTAGCAGTATTCAAGAAGGGTCTACCAAAAATAATGGGACAAAAATCATCTTGTGGGGAACCAAGAACAAGAGAATCAACAGGGTATTTAATCTTCCCACACAAGACTTCAACATCTCTAACAATCCCAATAGGTTTAATGGTGTCCCTATTAGCAAGCTTAATAGTAACATCAATATCTTCTAATTCAACAGGTGCAATATCGTGCATAATTTCTTTATAAAGATCATAAGGTATCGCACTAGCACTAGCACCCATATCACATAAGCCATGATAACAATGATCTCCTATTTTAACAGAAATAACAGCATGCCTACACAACAGTCTACGTGTATTAGTATCGGGTCTAGCAATATTAGCAGTCTCACCCAAGAAAGAAATAACATGCCCATCTAAGTCCTCATCCAAGAGATCTTTAACCATAGCAATACTAGGTTCAACATTAATTTGCTCAGGAGGTGTATAAGTCCTAGGATTACTCTTACGAACAACAGTCGAAGCTTTAGCATGATCTTTTATCCTAACAAGAAAAGGAGGTTTTTCAACATAAGCAGTAGGAACAATAGGATCACTATAGGTAACAGTCTTTTCTTCGACTATAATAGGTGCAACTACTTTCACTTCAACATGAGGATTATATTTAAACCACTTCTCTTTAGGGAGATCAACGTGAGTAGCAAAAGATTCACAAAAAGTGGCTACTATCTCAGAGTCAAGTCCATACTTAGCGCTAAATCCACGAAAAGCATCGGTATCCATAAAAGATTTAACACAATCGAACTTAGGTGTCATACCGGACTCCTTACCATCGTCGGAACCCCAATCTTCAGAGTTGCGTTTAATTCTTTCCAGTAAGTCCCATTTGAAATCAATAGTCTTCAGTATATAAGAACCAGCATAGGAAGTATCGAGCAGGTTGCGATTATCAAGAGAAAGCCGAGCATAAAAATTCTGAATAATCATTTCCTGAGAGAGCTCATGATTGGAGCATGAATATAACATTGACTTAAGCCTCCCCAAATCTTGAGCGATGCTTTCTCCTTAGCGAGGCCATAAATTATATATGTAATTACGATCACGATGAACAAGATGCATAGGATAGAACTTCTGGTGAAATTCCAACTTCAATCGCTTATAATTCCAAGATCCCGTATCATCACATAGCCTATACCATGTCAATGCATCTCCCTTCAAAGATAAAGGGAATACCTTCCTTTTAACAACATCATCGGGAATACCTGCAAGCTTAAATAATCCACAAACTTCATCCACAAAGATAAGGTGTAAGTCGGGATGCAATGTTCCGTCTCCTGCAAAAGGATTAGCTAGCAGTTTTTCTATCATACCCGAAGGAATCTCAAAGTGAATATTTTCATAAAGTTCAATAGGTTGAGGAGCATCTATTTGCTCTTCTGGTTGGGGCAAAGATACCCCAAACAAGCCCCTCAAAGGGTTAGTTTCCATAGTGACAAGTGACAGAAAATTTCAGCACACTATATGTTTCCTTACCAAGTTCCACTCACCAAAAGCGCTACACTCCCCGGCAACGGCGCCAGAAAAGAGTCTTGATGACCCACAAGTATAGGGGATCTATCATAGTCCTTTCGATAAGTAAGAGTGTCGAACCCAACGAGGAGCAGAAGGAAATGATAATCGGTTTTCAGTAAGGTTTTCTCTGCAAGCACTGAAATAGTAGGTGATAGATAGTTTTGTGATAAGATAAATAGTAACAAGCTAAAAGTAAATAAAGTAAATAAAGTAAATAAAGTGCATCAAGGTGGCCCAATCCTTTATGTAGCAAAGGATAAGCCTGGACAAATTCTAATAATGAAGAAGGAGCTCCCGAGGACACATTGGGAATTATCGTCAAGCTAGTTTACATCACGTTCATAAGATTCGCGTTCGGTACTTTGATAATTTGATATGTGGGTGGACCGGTACTTGGGTACTGTCCTAACTTGGACAAGCATCCCACTTATGATTAACCCCTATTGCAAGCATCCGCAACTACAAAAAGGAGTATTAAGGTAAACCTAACCACAGCATTAAACATATGGGTCCATATCAGCCCCTAACGAAGCAACGCATAAAGTAGGGTTTAAGCTTCTGTCACTCTAGCAACCCATCTTCTACTTATTACTTCCCTATGCCTTCCTCTAGGCCCAAATAATGGTGAAGTGTCATGTAGTCGACGTTCACATAACACCACTAGAGGAAAGACAACATACATCTCATCAAAATATCGAACGAATACCAAATTCACATGACTACTAATAGCAAGACTTCACCCATGTCCTCAGGAACAAACGTAACTACTCACAAAGCATATTCATGTTCATAATCAGAGGAGTAATAATATGCATAAAGGATCTGAACATATGATCTTCCACCAAGTAAACCAACTAGCATCTACTACAAGGAGTAATCAACACTACTAGCAATCCACAGGTACCAATTTCTGGTTTTGATACAAGATTGGATACAAGAGATGAACTAGGGTTTTGAGAGGAGATGGTGTTGGTGAAGATGTTGATGGAGATTGACCCCCTCTCGATGAGAGGATCGTTGGTGATGACGTTGGTGATGATTTCCCCCTCCCGGAGGGAAGTGTCCCCGGCAGAACAGCTCCGCCAGAGCCCTAGATTGATTCCGCCAAGGTTCTGCCTCGTGGCGGCGAAGTTTCGTCCCGTAAGCTTGCCCACGATTTTTTCGAGGGTAAAAGTGATGATATAGCAGAAGATGGACGCCGGAGGCCACTCCAGGGGGCCGAGGAGATAGGGGGCCGCGCCCTACAGGGGGCGCGCCCTCCTGTCTCCTGGACAGGGTGTGGGCCCCTGGCCTATTTCTTTCGCTCATAAATTCTTAATAATTCCAAAAGGTTGTTTCATGGAGTTTCAGGACTTTTGGAGTTGTGCAGAATAGGTTTCCAACGTTTGTTCCTATTCCAGCCAGAATTCCAGCTGCCGGCATTCCCCCTCTTCATGGTAAACCTTGTAAAATAAGAGATAATAGCCATAAGAATTGAGATATAATGTGTAATAACAGCCCATAATGCGATAAATATTAATATAAAAGCATGATGCAAAATGGACGTATCATGGGTTACTAGTAGTGTAGATTACTCCTTGTAGTTGATGCTAGTTGGTTTATTTGGTGGAAGATCATATGTTCAGATCCTTAATGACAATTAATACTCCTCTGATTATGAACATGAATATGCTTTGTGAGTAGTTACGTTTGTTCCTGAGGACATGGGAGAAGTCTTGTTATAAGTAATCATGTGAATTTGGTATTCGTTCGATATTTTGATGAGATGTATGTTGTCTTTCCTCTAGTGGTGTTATGTGAACGTCGACTACATGGCACTTCACCATGATTTGGGCCTAGGGGAAGGCATTGGGAAGTAATAAGCAGATGATGGGTTGCTAGAGTGATAGAAGCTTAAACCCTAGTTTATGCGTTGCTTTGTAAGGGGCTGATTTGGATCCATATGTTTCATGCTATGGTTAGATTTATCTTAATTCTTCTTTCGTAGTTGCGGATGCTTGTGAGAGGGGTTAATCATAAGTGGGAGGCCTGTCCAAGGAAGGGCAGCATCGAAGCACTGGTCCACCCACATATAAAATTATTAAAGTAACGAACGTGAATCATATGAGCATGATGAAAACTAACTTGACAACAATTCCCATGTGTCCTCGGGAGCGCTTTGCTTTATATAAGAGTTTGTCCAGGCTTGTCCTTTGCTACAAAAAGGACTGGGCCACCTTTCTGCACCTTGTTTACTTTTGTTACTTGTTACCCGTTACGAATTATCTTATCACACAACTATCTGTTACCGGTAATTTCAGTGCTTGTAGAGAATATCTTGCTGAAAACCGCTTGTCATTTCCTTCTGCTCCTCGTTGGGTTTGACACTCTTACTTATCAAAAGGACTACGATAGATCCCCTATACTTGTGGGTCATCACACGCTAATGCTACATATGGATAGCAGTAGCGCGGGCCCCCCGTGCTATTGCTAAAACTTAGTTGTACTCCCTCCGTTCCTAAATAATTGTCTTTCTAGAGATTTCAACAAGTGACTACATACGAAGCAAAATGAGTGAATCTACACTCTAAAACATGTCTACATACATCTGTATGTTGTAGTCCATTTGAGATGGCTACAAAGACAATTATTTGGGAATGGAGGGAGTAGGTCGTAGTAGTAGCGCGGGTACCCGCGCTACCGCTAGGCTTTTCCCTAGTAGTTACAGAGGACCCCCCTGTTGGGGAACGTAGCAGAAATTCAAAATTTTCCTACGTGTCACCAAGATCTATCTATGGAGAAACTAGCAACGAGGGAAGGATAGTGCATCTACATACCCTTGTAGATCGCTAAGCGGAAGCGTTCATGAGAACGGGGTTGAAGGAGTCGTACTCGTCGTGATCCAAATCACCGGAGATCCTAGTGCCGAGCAGACGGCACCTCGCGTTCAACACACGTACAGCCCGGTGGCGTCTCCCACGCCTTGATCCAGCAAGGAGAGAGGGAGAGGTTGAGGAAGACTCCATCCAGCAGCAACACAACGGCATGGTGGTGATGGAGGCGTGGCAATCCCGCAGGCTTCGCCAAGCACCAAGGGAGAGGAGGAGGAGGAGGAGGGGCTGCACCAAGAGGGAGAGAACTCATGTATTATGGGCAGCCCCATAGGCCTCATATATATAGGGGAAGGGGAGGGCTGCGCCCCCTCTAGGGTTTCCACCCCCTAGGGGTGGCGGCCAGCCCTAGATGGGATCAAGGGGGGCGGCCAAGAGGGGAAGGAGAGGAGGCGCCCACTAGATGGGCCTTAGGGCCCATCTGCCCTAGGGTTTGCCCCCTCCCACTCACCCTTGCGCCTTGGGCCTCTTGTGGGGGGCGCACCAGCCCACTTGGGGCTGGTTCCCTCCCACACTTGGCCCACGCAACCTTCTCGGGGTTGGTGGCCCCACTTGTGGACCCAGGACCCTCCGGTGGTCCCAGACATTACCGATATCGCCCGAAACTTTTCCGGTAACCAAAACAGGACTTCCCATATATAAATCTTTACCTCCGGACCATTCCGGAACTCCACGTGACGTCCAGGATCTCATCCGGGACTCCGAACAACATTCGGTAACCACATACAAACTTCCTTTATAACCCTAGCGTCATCGAACCTTAAGTGTGTAGACCCTACGGGTTCGGGAGACATGTAGACATGACCGAGACGTTCTCGGTCAATAACCAACAGCGGATCTGGATACCCATGTTGGCTCCCACATGTTCCACGATGATCTCATCGGATGAACCACGATGTCAAGGACTCAATCGATCCCGTATTCAATTCCCTTTGTCTAGCGGTATTGTACTTGCCCGAGATTCGATCGTCGGTATCCGATACCTTGTTCAATCTCGTTACGGCAAGTCTCTTTACTCGTTCCGTAACACATCATCCGTGATCAACCCCTTGGTCACATTGTGCACATTATGATGATGTCCTACCGAGTGGGCCCAGAGATACCTCTCCGTTTACGGAGTGACAAATCCGATCTCGATTCGTGCCAACCCAACAGACACTTTCGGAGATACCTGTAATGCACCTTTATAGCCACCCGATTACGTTGTGACGTTTGGTACACCCAAAGCATTCCTACGGTATCCGGAGTTGCACAATCTCATGGTCTAAGGAAATGATACTTGACATTAGAAAAGCTTTAGCATACTGAACTACGATCTTTGTGCTAGGCTTAGGATTGGGTCTTGTCCATCACATCATTCTCCTAATGATGTGATCCGTTATCAACGACATCCAATGTCCATGGTTAGGAAACCGTAACCATCTATTGATCAACGAGCTAGCCAATAGAGGCTTGCTAGGGACATGGTGTTGTCTATGTATCCACACATGTATTTGAGTTTCCTATCAATACAATTATAGCATGGATAATAAACGATTATCATGAACAAGGAAATATAATAATAACTAATTTATTATTGCCTCTAGGGCATATTTCCAACAGTCTCCCACTTGCACTAGAGTCAATAATCTAGTTCACATCGCCATGTGATCAACATTGATAGGTCACATCGCCATGTGACCAACATCCAAAGAGTTTACTAGTGTCTGTAAACTAGTTCACATCATCATGTGATTAAGACTCAATGAGTTCTGAGGTTTGATCATGTTTTGCTTGTGAGAGAGGTTTTAGTCAACGGGTTTTAGTCAACGGGTCTGAACCTTTCAGATCCGTGTGTGCTTTGCAAATTTCTAGGTCATATTATAAATGCTGCTTCCACGCTCCACTTGAAGCTATTCCAAATGGTTGCTCCACTATATGTATCCTGTTTGCTACTTAGAGTCATTCGGATAGGTGTTTAAAGCTTGCATCGACGTAACCCTTTACGCCGAACTCTTTATCACCTCCATAATCGAGAAACATGTCCTTATTTACTCCAAGGACAATTTTGATCGCTGTCCAATGATCCATTCTGGATCATTCTTGTACCCCTTGAGTGACTCATGGCAAGGCACACTTCGGTGCGGTACACAAGCATAGCATACTATAGAGCCTACGTCTAAAGCATAGGGGCGACCTTCGTCCTTTCTCTCTTTTCTGCCGTGGTCGAGCTTTAACTCTTAACTTCATACCTTACAACTCAGGCAAGAACTCCTTCTTTGACTGATCCATCTTGAACACTTTCAAGATTATGTCAAGGTATGTGCTCATTTGAAAGTATTATTAAACATTTTGATCTATCTTATAGATCTTGATGCTTATTGTTCAAGTAGCCTAATCCAGGTTTTCCAGTGAAAAACACTTTTCAAACAACCCTATATGCTTTCTAGAAATTCTACATCATTTCTGATCATCAATATGTCAACAACATATACTCATCAAAAATTCTATGGTGCTCCCACTCACTTCTTTGGAAATACAAGTTTCTCATAAACTTTTGTATAAACCCAAAATCTTTGATCATCTCATCAAAGCGTACATTCCAACTCCGAGATGCTTACTCCAGTCCTTAGAAAGGATCGCTGGAGCCAGCATACCTTTTAGCATCCTCAGGATCAACAAAACTTTCTGAATGTATCACATACAACCTTTCCTTACGAAAACTGGTAAGGAAACTCATTTTGACATCCATCTGCCAGATTTCATAAATGCAGCTAATGCTAATATGATTCCGACGGACTTAAGCATCGCTGCGGATGAGAAAATCTCATCGTAGTCAACTCCTTGAACTTGTGAAAGCTCTTCGTCACAAGTCGAGCTTCATAGACGGTGATCTTACCGTCCACGTCCGTCTTCTTCTTAAAGATCCATTCATCTCAATGGCTTGCCGATCATCGGGCAAGTCCACCAAAGTCTATGCTTTGTTACGATACATGGATCCTATCTCGGATTTCATGGCTTCTAACCATTTGTCGAATTTGGGCCCACCATCGCTTCTCCATAGCTCAGAGGTTCATTGTTGCCTAGCAACATGACCTTCAAGACAGGATTACTGTACCACTCTAAAGTAGTACGCATCCTTGTCAACCCTCGATGTCTGAGAGCGACTTGATCGGAAACTTCATGATCACTATCATAAGCTTCTACTTCAATTGGTGTAGGTGCCACGGGAACAACTTCCTGTGCCCTGCTACACACTAGTTCAAGTGACGGTTCAATAACCTCATCAAGTCTCCACCATCCTCCCACTCAACTTTTCGAGACAAACATTTCCTCGAGAAAGGACCCGATTCAAGAAACAATCCCTATTGCTTTCGGATCTGAATTAGGAGGTATACCCAACTGTTTTTGGGTGTCCTATGAAGATGTATTTTATCCGCTTTGGGTTCGAGCTTATCAACCTGAAACTTTTCCACATAAGCGTCGCTGCCCCAAACTTTTAAGAAACGACAACTTAGGTTTCTCCAAACGGTGTCGTCTCAACGGAATTACGTGGTGCCCTATTTAAGTGAGTGTGGTTGTCTCTAATGCCTAACCCATGAACGATAGTGGAAATTCGATAAGAGACATCATGGTACGCACCATATCCAATAAGGTGTAACTATGATGTTCGGACACACCATCACACTATGGTGTTCCAGGCGGTATTAATTGTGAAACAATTTGCACAATGTCTTAATTGTGTGCCAAAACTCGTAACTCAGATATTCATCTCTATGATCATATCATAGACATTCTATCCTCTTGTCACGAAGATCTTAAACTTCACTCTGCAATTACTTGAACCATTCAGACTTGTGTTTCATCAAGTAAATATACTCAACATCTACTCGAATCATCTGTGAAGTAAGAACATAACGATATTCACTGCATGCCTCGGCACTCATTGGACTGCACACATCAAAATGTGTTACTTCCAACAAGTTGCTATCTTGTTCCATCTTACTGAAACCGAGGCTTTTCAGTCATCTTGTCCATGTGGTATGATTTGCATATCTCATGTGATTCAAAATCAAGTGAGTCTAAACGATCCATCTGCATGGAGCTTCTTCATGCGTATGCACCAATAGACATGGTTCGCATGTCTCAAACTTTTCAAAACGAGTGAGTCCAAAGATCCATCAACATGGAGCTTCTTCATGCGTTTTACACCAATATGACTTACATGGCAGTGCCACAAGTAAGTGGTACTATCATTACTATCTTATACTTTTGGCATGAAAATGTGTATCACTACGATCGAGATTCAATAAACCATTTTTTAGGTGCAAGACCATTGAAGGTATTATTCAAATAAATAGAGTAACCATTATTCTCCTTAAATGAATAACCGTATTGCGATAGACATAATCCAATCATGTCTATGCTCAATGCAAACACCAAATAAAATTATTTAGGTTTAACACCAATCTCGTTGGTAGAGGGAGCGTGCGATGCTTGATCACATCAAGCTTGGATAAACTTCAACACATATCGTCACTCACCTTTAGCTAGTCTCCATTTATTCCGTAGCTTTTATTTGAGTTACTAACACTTAGCAACCGAACGGTATCTAATACCTGGTGCTACTAGGAGTGCTAGTAAAGTACACATTAACATAATGCATATCCAATATACTTCTATCGACCTTGCCAGCCTTCTCATCTACCAAGTATCTAGGGTAATTCTGCTCCAGTGGCTGTTCCCCTTATTACAGAAGCACTTAGTCTCGGGTTTGGGTTCAACCTTGGGTTTCTTCTTTGGAGCAGCAACTGATTTGCCGTTTCACGAAGTGTCCCTTCTTGCCCTTGCCCTTTCTTGAAACTAGTGGTTTCATCAACCATCAACAATTGATGCTCCTTCTTGATTTCTACTTTCGCGCTGTCAAACATCGTGAATACCTCAAGGATCATCATATCTATCCTCGATATGTTATAGTTCATCACGAAGCTCTAGCAGCTTGGTGGCAATGACTTTGGAGAAACATCACTATCTCATCCGGAAGATTAACTCCACTCGATTCAAGTGATTGTTGTACTCAGACAATCTGAGCACAAGCTCAACGATTGAGCTTTTCTCCCTGAGTTTGCAGGCTAAGAAAATCGTCGGAGGTCTTATACCTCTTGACATGGGCACGAGCTTGAAATCCCAATTTCAGCCCTCGAAACATCTCATATGTTCCGCGACGTTTCAAAAACGTCTTTGGTGCCTCAACTCTAAACCGTTTAACTGAACTATCACGTAGTTATCAAAACGTGTATGTCCGATGTTCGAAACATCCACAAACGACGTTTGGGGTTCAGCACACTGAGTGGTGCATTAAGGACATAAGCTTTCTCGTCCGCATAATCGCATCATCAACTTTCAACTATATTTTCTCTAGGAACATATCTAAACAGTGGAACTAAAGCGCGAGCTTATGACATAATTTGCAAAGATCTTTTGACTATGTTCAGGATAATTAAGTTCATCTTATGAACTCCCACTCAGATAGACATCCCTCTGGTCATCTAAGTGATTACATGATCCGGGTCAACTAGGCCATGTCCGATCATCACGTGAGACGGACTAGTCTCATCGGTGAACATCTTCATGTTGATCGTATCTACTATACGACTCATGCTCGACCTTTCGGTCTCTGTGTTCCCGAGGCCATGTCTGTACATGCTAGGCTCGTCAAGTTAACCCCAAGTGTTTTTGCTGTGTAAATCTGTCTTACACCCGTTGTATGTGAACGTAAGAATCCATCACACCCGATCATCACGTGGTGCTTAGAAGCGACGAACTGTAGCAACGGTGCACAGTCAGGGGAGAACACTTCTTGAAATTGGTGTAAGGGATCATCTTATTTACTACCGTCGATCTAAGCAAACAAGATGCATAAACATGATAAACATCACATGCAATCAATATAGTAGTGACATGATATGGCCAATATCATATTGCTCCTTTTGATCTCCATCTTCGGGGCTCCATGATCATCATTGTCACCGGCATGACACCATGATCTCCATCATCATGATCTCCATCATCGTGTCTCCATGAAGTTGTCTCGCCAACTTATTACTTCTACTACTATGGCTACCGGTTAGCAATAAAGTAAAGTAATTACATGGCGTTGTTCAATGACACGCAGGTCATACAATAAATAAAGACAACTCCTATGGCTCCTGCCGGTTGTCATACTCATCGACATGCAAGTCGTGAATCCTATTACAAGAACATGATCAATCTCATACATCACATATCATTCATCACATTCTTCTTGGCCATATCACATCACATAGCATACCCTGCAAAAACAAGTTAGACGTCCTCTAATTGTTGTTTGCATGTTTTACGTGGCTGCTTTGGGTTTCTAGCAAGAACGTTTCTTACCTACATAAAACCACAACGTGATATGCCAATTGCTATTTACCCTTCATAAGGACCCTTTTCATCGAATCCGTTCCGACTAAAGTGGGAGGCGGCACCGCTAGCCACCTTATGCAACAAGTGCATGTCGATCGGTGGAACTGTCTCACGTGAAATGCGTGTAAGGTCGGTCCGGCCGCTTCATCCCACAATACCGTCGAAACAAGATTGGACTAGTAACGGTAAGCATATTGAACAACATCAACGCCCACAACTACTTTGTGTTCTACTCGTGCAAAGAATCTACGCAATAGACCTAGCTCATGATGCCTTTGTTGGGGAACGAGCAGAAATTCAAAATTTTCTACGTGTCACCAAGATCTATCTATGGAGAAACTAGCAACGAGGGAAGGAGAGTGCATCTACATACCCTTGTAGATCGCTAAGCGGAAGCGTTCATGAGAACGGGGTTGAAGGAGTCGTACTCGTCGTGATCCAAATCACCGGAGATCCTAGTGCCGAGCGGACGGCACCTCCGCGTTCAACACACGTACAGCCCGGTGACGTCTCCCACGCCTTGATCCAGCAAGGAGAGAGGGAGAGGTTGAGGAAGACTCCATCCAGCAGCAACACAACGGCATGGTGGTGATGGAGGAGCGTGGCAATCCCGCAGGGCTTCGCCAAGCACCAAGGGAGAGGAGGAGGAGGAGAGGCAGGGCTGCACCAAGAGGGAGAGAACTCATGTATTATGGGCAGCCCCATAGGCCTCATATATATAGGGGAAGGGGAGGGCTGCGCCCCCTCTAGGGTTTCCACCCCCTAGGGGTGGCGGCCAGCCCTAGATGGGATCAAGGGGGGCGGCCAAGAGGGGAGGGAGAGGGAGGCGCCCACTAGATGGGCCTTAGGGCCCATCTGCCCTAGGGTTTGCCCCCTCCCACTCACCCTTGCGCCTTGGGCCTCTTGTGGGGGGCGCACCAGCCCACTTGGGGCTGGTTCCCTCCCACACTTGGCCCACGCAACCTTCTGGGGTTGGTGGCCCCACTTGGTGGACCCCCGGGACCCTCCCGGTGGTCCCGGTACATTACCGATATCGCCCGAAACTTTTCCGGTAACCAAAACAGGACTTCCCATATATAAATCTTTACCTCCGGACCATTCCGGAACTCCACGTGACGTCCAGGATCTCATCCGGGACTCCGAACAACATTCGGTAACCACATACAAACTTCCTTTATAACCCTAGCGTCATCGAACCTTAAGTGTGTAGACCCTACGGGTTCGGGAGACATGTAGACATGACCGAGACGTTCTCCGGTCAATAACCAACAGCGGGATCTGGATACCCATGTTGGCTCCCACATGTTCCACGATGATCTCATCGGATGAACCACGATGTCAAGGACTCAATCGATCCCGTATTCAATTCCCTTTGTCTAGCGGTATTGTACTTGCCCGAGATTCGATCGTCGGTATCCGATACCTTGTTCAATCTCGTTACCGGCAAGTCTCTTTACTCGTTCCGTAACACATCATCCCGTGATCAACCCCTTGGTCACATTGTGCACATTATGATGATGTCCTACCGAGTGGGCCCAGAGATACCTCTCCGTTTACGGAGTGACAAATCCAGTCTTGATTCGTGCCAACCCAATGCAGACACTTTCGGAGATACCGTAATGCACCTTTATAGCCACCCGATTCGTTGTGACGTTTGGTACACCCAAAGCATTCCTACGGTATCCGGAGTTGCACAATCTCATGGTCTAAGGAAATGATACTTGACATTAGAAAAGCTTTAGCATACTGAACTACGATCTTTGTGCTAGGCTTAGGATTGGGTCTTGTCCATCACATCATTCTCCTAATGATGTGATCCCGTTATCAACGACATCCAATGTCCATGGTTAGGAAACCGTAACCATCTATTGATCAACGAGCTAGCCAATAGAGGCTTGCTAGGGACATGGTGTTGTCTATGTATCCACACATGTATTTGAGTTTCCTATCAATAAAATTATAGCATGGATAATAAACGATTATCATGAACAAGGAAATATAATAATAACTAATTTATTATTGCCTCTAGGGCATATTTCCAACACCCCCCTTGTTTCACCCCTTTGAAGCTACAAAAAATTGTTCACATCAATGACTTTAACATTAAGAGTCCCTCCCTAACCATCATTTTAAACTATTCCATCCATTTTCCATTAAAACCCATCTCTCTCAAACTATGGAAAATGGAATTATAGTTCACCCTATCGGTAGGCTTTTTCAAAACCAAGATTCAAGACTACTCCTTGTTGTTTCATTCTCTTAGATTAATTCAAAGACATTACCCCATCCATCATGTTTCTGCTTTTTATGGAAGAATTTTGACTCGCGAAGATCAATTTTTCATAAGAGGTTTACTCTTCATCCATAGCTTTGGGAAGCATCTTAAAGAGTACATGTAAAAGGCATATAGGCCTATATTTCTAAATTGTGTGTTCATCAACTCCCTTGGGTATTAAAGTGATACTGTCAAAACTTATCCTACTGAGATCCAAACATTCACATGAATTTCATGGAATCATGTCATTAGATCATCCTTGATGAAAGGACATCAAGCTTGATAAAATTTAATAGGAAATTTATCACATCCTAAAACCCTATTTATTTCCATATCATCGATCACTTTTTTGATCTCTTCTTAACAGAAAGGTTAGCTAAGATCATCGTTAACAACATCAGTCATTTTCATGGGCATCCCAAACATCACTCCCAAGCCTATAAACAAAACTCTCAGCAGGATCAAATAAGTGCTTATAATTTTCAGTAGCATGATTAACAAGGTCAGGAGTACCCTGAATGATATTATCTCCATTTTTTTAGAGAGAATATATATTTCTTCCCCCTCCCACTATTTGCAATCCTACAAAAATAACTAGTACCCCCTCCGTTCCATAATGTAGTGCATTTACATTTTATGAAAGTCAAACTTTACAAACTTTGAGCAAGTTTATGGAGAAAACTATTTATGACTTCAATACTAAATGTATACAATATGAAAGTATGTATTGTGATGCATCTAAGGATGTGGATTTGGTATTCTAAGTGTACATGCTTTTCTCTACAAACTTGGTCAAAGTTTGACTTTTCAAAAAATCTATATGCACTACAATGTGGAATGGAGGGAGTATTATTATGTTGTTTAAGCAGTCAGTCTTCACCTCGACTTTTATGCCAATATTCTTCCTCTTCCTCTGAGGATTCACAAATAGATGTTTATATAAAACTCATCTAGTCATCAGCTCATTATTCAATGGTTGGATTTCTTGTAATTCTTGAAGATATTTCAGTTCTCCAATAAAATCAATTTTGTATTTTAGTTCTAATTGGACTCATATATTATTGATCAAATTTCACTCATGAAAAGGGATAAAACCGTATAAAAAGGGAACGAGGCAGTAACACAAAGGGAGGGAGGGAGAGTGTGTGGGGGGCAGAGTTTCCTCGGTTTTGTTTTTCTAAGGTGTATTTGTTTTTCACTGAAAACTCACAATGTAAGGTGAATTTATGGTTCTACCACCAATTTTCTTTTATGCCCCGCCCCCATCTTGTAAGATCCATCTCCAGCAAAAAATCAGGGTGGGCCACCCGAGCTCTGGTTAGGAAAAAATGATGAACACATACGTATGTTTCACCTTCTGGGTTTGTTCATGAAAAAATCAAAATGTATATATCTTCCATTTCCATGTAGTGCTAATTTCCTGAAAGATGTTGTGTGCATGGTCATAGAAGCGAGTAGGATATCTCTCACACAATGAAATTGTTGGATGCCATTTTCGGGTGTCTGGGGATTATGTACTCATGGTTATTTGTCTGTTGCAGTGCTGCTAACCACCAAATTAGTAAAGGGAAATTCTATCATAAATTCCCCTCAATTTTGTGCCTTGGTTGGCATGCCAAAATAACACACCTTACACTAGTGCACTTTATTAACATGCTTCACGGTTGGCAGAAACATATGCAAAGATGTAGCTGCAACTCGCGCTAGTGGATAGAGCTACGCATGCTATAAAACACCGATAATACCCCAAGATTCTCAACGATGCCAACTCAGTTGTCGTATGAGTGGGGCACCTCATAAGTGCTAACGACAAGCCCGTATTTTTCCGTTGCATGATGCAAACGCATGCTCGTGCTCATTCGCGTAAGATACGTATGTGAGATTAATTCTGGCATATACTCAACTGACATCGTTCCTCAAGGTTCTCCTCATCTATGTCGCCTAGCTTCTTCAGCTTGTCTTCCTCTCCAGCCTCACACACTCTTCCTTTTGGGGGCATGACATTGAAGAAGGAAAAGAAGACCTAGTTTCTTCTTCTACGTATGTATATTACTCCCCCTCCCTTTCAGTTTGTGCATAACCTGCGTAACAAGAAAGGGTGAGGATGAGTTGCATGTAGTACATGCATTAGTCCTGAGTTGTGGCTGAATGGTTGGTTCTTCAATTAGAGTCCACATGCAACACATACATTGCTGCAGATGGATAAGGCACAAACTATAACACAACAAAATTATGCTAGTCAAAATGAATGGAGGGATCTCCTTGTGCAGACCTGGAGTAGATATTAGTTAAACTTTCTGATTTCCACTCCAAGATCTTTGGCGGTTGGATATATGCAATTCTTGACGTTGTTTTGGTTTGGTTATGCAATAATAGGTATATTAGTTTCAATATGTAGAATGAAATATTTAGCATCTTAGTTTAGAATGCAATAATTCACTACCTTGAATAGCCTACAAGTGAGATAATTTAGGATTTTACATGCAAACAAATGTTTGAAAAATAGATCATGAAAACTTTAGTCATGTAACAGTAGAGATTGAAAACAAAATCTATTGTTTGGCTGGCTTAAAAGTGGCTCAAAATCGACTCAAGATTGTTAGTACAAGCAAGGTATGAGACACCCTGGGCTAATTCGTCTCTTATGCCACATAGCAGTTTGGATTAAACACGGAATATTTGCAATGGTTTCATACGAGAACCTTTATTTTCTCTCCTTTATCCTTAAAAATGAAATTATGTATGCTTATGTCGATCCTTAAAAATGAAATTATGTATACACTATGCTTATCCAGCTTCTAATTCTAGTGTAAACACATAATCAATCGGCTAGGCTTACACTACGTGCTCAAAACATGGTTAGTTTACGACCCTGACTCCTACTCATAATTAGTGGAACAAATAAAATCATGTTCCTTTTCCAGGCCACCTCCCTCTCCAAAAACCCTAGCCGCCACAACTCCACTACTCTCCACCAGCGAGGCCATGACTCCCCTCCTCCTCCGCCTGCCACTTCTGCACCAGGAGGGGGTGTGGACCCCAGATGTGCGTTGTGATACTTTAGTTAGATCTCTTAGGATTAGACTTTCGTTTCTCGGTGGAAACACCATAGTGGAGATGCCTGCGCGGTGCAGATCAAGAATAAGGTTTCCTCCTGATCCACCTCATCGGCGGTGTAGAGGAGGGTGTGATATCATCTGGTCGTTGTACTTCTCGAATGGCGGATCCGGCTGTGTTTAGTGTTATGTAGGTGGTCTTCGAAGGTCTCTTCCCATGGAGCGAAAATGTTGCTTCATGTATTTGTCCACTGACTCCTTCTCTGACCAATAACATTTAGGCAGTTTGGCGTCAGCTCGAAGCTTGCGATGATATGTCTCCCTGGATATGTTTGGCCAGATCTGGGATGGTTGGCTAGCCCTCTTTGTTGCTTCTTCTCAGGGGCGGCGACTTGTTTCTGAGATCGCTATCGCCGGCAACTTATGGCTCCGGCCAATGACTTCCCGACCACCATGTCAACAATGTTTCCCTAGATATGATAGTTTTGAGAGGTCCGAAGGGCACATCGAACTTCGCTCACCTTGTGTTGTTGGTAAGTGCGAGAGAAAGATGATGTCAAAAACCCCAAAGACCGACGTGGGATTTTTAATTCTATAGGATGCGACTAACTTCCGGACGGCAGGATTTTAGCGACAGGTGTGTGCTACTTCTTGAGCTTGTGTTGATTTTTTCCTTGAAGAGGAAAGGGTGATGTAGTAAAGTAGAGATAAATGTTTTCCTCGGTTAAGAACCAAGGTATCAATCCAATAGGAGGCACAAGCAATTCTCCAATCTATGCACCTGCACAAACTAACAAACACTTGCACTCAACGCGAAAAAGGGGTTGTCAATCCCTTCACGGTCTCGAACAAGAGTGAGATCTAATAGAGATAGGTATAAAAGATAAATAAAAAGGCAAACTGAAATAAATCTAAATAAATTGCAGCAAGGTATTTTTTTAGTTTTTTGGTTTATAGATATGAAAATATATGATGGAAATAGACCCCGGGGCCATAAGTTTTACTAGAGGCTTCTTTCTTAAGAAAACATACGGTGGGTAAACAAATTATTGTCAAGCAATTGATAGAAAAGCGCAAAGTTATGACGATATTCAAGGCAATGATCATGAATCAAGGCATGACGCCCGTGTCAAGTAGACCGACTCCTGTCTGCATCTACTACTATTACTCCACAGATCGACCACTATCCAGCATGCATCTAGAGTATTAAGTTCATAAGAACGGAGTAATGCCTTAACTAAGATGACATGATGTAGAGGGATAAACTCAAGCAATATGATGAAAACCCCATCTTTTTACCCTTGATGACAACAATACAATACGTGCCTCACTACCCCTACTTTGTCACTGGCTGAGGACACCGCAAGATTGAACCCAAAACTAAGCACCTCTCCCATTGCAAGAAAAACCAATCTAGTTGGCCAGACCAAACCTATAATTCAAAGAGAAATACAAAGCTATTTGATCATGCATAAAAGAGTTCAGAAAAGACTCAAATAATATTCATAGATAATCTGATCATAAATCCACAATTCATTGGATCTCGACAAACACACCGCAAAAGAATATTACATCGGATAGAACTCCAATCGAGGAGAACATGGTATTGAAGATTATAGAGAGAAAAGAAGACATCTAGGTACTAGCTATGGACCCGTAGGTCTGTGGTAAACTACTCACGCTTCATCGGAAGGGCAGCAAGGTTGATGTAGATGCCCTCCGTAATCAAATCCCCCTCCGGCAGGGTGCCGGAAAAGGCCCCAAGATGGGATCTCACGGGAACAGAGGCTTGCGGCGGCGGAAAAGTATTTTGGTGGATGCTTTTGGTGGTTTGAGAATATTTGGGTATTTATGGAGCAAGAATTAGGGTTGGAGGACACCCGAGGGGCCCAGAAGCCCTCAGGGCGCCGCCCCTTGGGGCGCGCCTAGGAGGCTTGTGGCTTCCTCGGCCATCTTCTGACCCCCTCTCTAAGTTCCGTGGATGTCTTCTGGTCCAACAAAAATCATCTCGAAAGTTTTATTTTGTTTGGACTCCGTTTGATATTCCTTTTCTGTAAAACTCAAAAACAAGGAAAAAACGTAAACTGGCACTGGACTCTAGGTTAATAGGTTAGTCCCAAAAATAATATAAAATAGCATATTAATACATATGAAACATCCAAAACAGGTAATATAATAGCATGGAACAATCAAAAATTGTAGATACGTTGGAGACGTATCAGTGCGGACGATCACCCTCAATGGCTTCCGCTTCTCCCGTCCTCCCCCCATCGATTAGTTTCAAAATAATAATAAAACACGAATTGAGAAAAAAAGTACTACACCAACCTACACTGTTGTTTAATACTTGAAAACAAAATCTTTTAAAACTCTTCCTCATCATTGTCAGATGAGAAAATGAAAGGTACTTTCCTGAATTTTATTACACTGCATAAATGATGATGTACTATACGATGTGAATGTATAGAGGGGCTCCTCTATGACTTTTTTTAGGGTTCTTTAGGATAGGTGGCTTTACAAAATGTGTTCACGTGTGTATGTGTGATGCATTTTTGCTTCGAGTTCCAACAAGTTATCACGGTGTTTTGTGTGTAAAGTTAACAGGATTGCGGACCGTAAATTACCGTGCTATTTACTAAAGTGGTCGTGGTATGTTGCAACTACTTTTTTTTCCTCCTAGGTCAAAGTTACCATGTGGTGTACATAAGTTATCATGTCTTCGATATGTAAAATATCATGTTATTTGCACATATGTTACCATGATATGTTTCAAAAACTCTCCACCCCCATCCCGATCACCAAAGTTAACAGGGCCGGGTACATAAGTTATCAGGTCTGCAATGTGTGAGTTACCATGCTATTCACACACAAAATTGCCGAGGGGATATTTCATCAATTTCCCCGTCGCCAAAATTACCAGATCCGGGTACATAAATTATCAACAGGTCTACGATGTGTGAGTTACCATGCTATTGACACAAACGCTACCGAGGGGACATTTGATGAACTCCCCCCTCCCTTTGCCAAAGTTACCAGGATGGGGTCCATAAGTTATCAGGTCCGTGATGTGTGAGTTACACATCAACTCCCCCGCCCTCCTTCGGCCGTCAAAGTTACCAACACTGGGTACGTAAGTTATCAGGTCTGCAATCGGACGTAGACCAAGGTCCCACACCGACCCATAACACTAGCACTCTCCGCCGGCACACGGCTGGCGATGGAGCTGCACCGATTTCGGCGAGTCCAACTTGTCCGCGCACGGCCACAGCATGCGTGGTGGAGGTGCCTCAACTTCTCATCGATCGACCGGGCCGGGGCATTTATGCACAGTTTTTCTCGTGGACAATCCGTGTTGCCAAACAGTGTTCTAGTTGACGCCTTGCATGCGTCGCCATTAACTACCCCGTGTCTCCCGTCGAATCAACTTAATTTTCTCCTCTTTTACTACTCCAGAGAGACGGGAGAATAGTCAAGACGAGATAATTGCATGGGGCAAGAAAATGCTTTGACAACATATGCTACTACTACATCTACATGAGCGCCAGCCAATTATTTTTCTTGCCATGTGAATAGCGTGCCGCACAGCGCAAATACTCCGGATCACGGGAGGAAAAGAGTATATATAGAGAGAAAGAAAAAGAGATGTTGGGCCAGATTGCTCTGCGAAGAGATGGGCAGGGACAATGACAAGTGACAACTACTCCGTAGGAGCTCTACGCTTTCGCTGCCGCAACAACAGCGTGGTATGGCGAGAGTTAAGGCCCCCTCATTCAATACCGTCGTACGCATATTCTCCAGCGCAACAAGAAGCCCAAAATGACCAAGAGCCCCCAGAACGAAGCCATTCCCCAAAACGACCAAGCCCTCAAAAAAACCACAAACCCAAACTCCACAACTGCGTTATATCTACTCCTTGCATAGTACTCCCTTCCAGATCATAAATATAAGATGCTTTGGACATCTCAGCAGACTAAAATGAGTGAACAAACACACTAAAAAAATATAACATCTTATGTTTTAACATTACGAACGTAGTAGAAAGTAGCACTTGGCCACCATGGCATGCAAGTTTTTGCTAGTGATCGATGCATGCATGCATATCGATCTGCATGCACAGTGCACGCATGTGTTTCTTTTCTTCTTGTCCATGTGTGTGAGTGTGAGTATGTGCAGGCTATCTGCAGTGCAGTGGTGGTGCTTACTAGTTAAGCCGCGATGTAGAGTAGGTCGGGACTTATTTGGTCCCGGCGGCGGCGGGAGCGAGCGAGCGAGCCGGAGGCGCGTCATCAAGCCATGGAATGCATATAGCGGGCGTCGATCAAGCAGCTGGCTGGCGCGGGAAGGGAAGGGAACAGCTCCTCCTCCTCCGCGGAAGGCAGGCAGGCAGGGGCGGGCGGGCGTGCATCAATGGCGCAGTAAAGTGAGGTGGGGATGGTGACCAGGCTGCTCGCGCGTACCTACGTACGGCCGCCAGATAGGGAGCGGGCGCCCTCCCTCTCCCTCCCTCCCCGGATCAGAGCTCCCACACACACGCGCGCCCTTGGATGGATGGATGAGACAGACGGCGGCCCCAACCGCCGTACTTAAAGCGCGTGGCCGTCCGCCGATCATCAGCACGGCGGCGCGCGCATGCATGCATGGCCGGTCGACGCATGGCGTACGCCCGAGTCGGTTGTTGGGCGTGTCGCATGTGCTCGCTCCGTGACGCAGACACGTCTGTCTACATATACACGAAACACGCAGCTGCTTCGGTTGGTTGGTTGGCTGGTCTCTTCGACACGATGATCGATCGACCAACAACAACAACAACGCTGGGCCGTTGCTGCATCCTACACGTATAGGAGCAAGCCAGCAAGCGATGAGAGCAGTAGACTTGTGGCAGTACAGGAGTACGAATACAGGCAGTGTAATAGTAAGAGGCCGGGCCCGGAGAGCAAGCGGGGGTGCTGGCAAGAGCAAGAACAAGATCGAGCGCATCATCTCATCCATAAAACTTTAACCAGATCTCTTTCTTTTCCATTTATAACCGAAATGAATGTTCATTCAAGGCTGTACATTGATGGAGCCAAGTCAATACCCGAACCATGCATTTCACCCCCTACCCCCTCCCCTATTCTCTGCCGCACACACACGCACAGCACCAACACATAATGATAAGCGGCACGAGGAGGAAGAAAGGGACAAGCAGCAATGGTTCGTTCTTGACTCTCTCACTGTCAAAGGCGCCTATCATATCTCTCTTTCTGGATGCTGATCTCTCTGACTCTGACAGACTCAACTGACTGACTCACTGACCTGACCGACGCATATGCATGCATGAACTAGTTTAAGGTGGGAAAAATCCTGTAAAATTACGCTAATGGAAATCCAAAACGAAGACTGACGAAGGAACGAAGCCTAAACATGCAATGGGATGGTGTGACGGTGGATGCATGGATGGGTGGACGGAAGGAGAAAGAGAGAGAGAGCTGCATCGATCGGCTTGAGATGCCGCAGCAACAGCAGGTGGAGCGCATGAATGCGAGCATTCAAAGCACCAACCAACTGCTCTCTCTCTCTCTCCCTCGTCAGAAGCACTACGCAAACACTCTAGCTTAGCTCGGATGCATGGATGGTGGGTGGACGCCCATGGCGGCTAGACGCAGTTGAGGGCGGCCTTGATGTTCTGGACGGTGGTGCTGACGAGGTTGTTGACGGTGGCGATGGACTCGGCGTTGAGCTTGGACGACGGCAGGCTGCTGATGAGGATCTGGAAGGCGACGCTGACGATGCACCCGGCCGCCATCGGGGTGGCGGTGGCGCTGGTGGACGCGCCGCCGCCCACGGCCGCGGGCCAGATGGCGAACCCCGAGGGCAGCAGCGGGATGCCCGACGGGTCGGCGCCGCTCATCATCATGTTGGCCGCCGGGATGTCGATGGGCGAGTGCACCACCATGGAGCACCCCGACGTGTCCGTGCAGCTCTCCTGCAGCACCAGCATGGTGGCCTGGCCGCCTTGGGGAGCCTGGCTCGGGCTCAGGGCCTGCGATTCAAAAGTTGCCAGGATCAGACGCCATTAACGCAAATACTATCCACAGTGTTAATGCAGCAATTCAATGGAGACGGAGCATTATCGCCTCGTCAAGTCATTAGTCATTACCCGCAGCAGCGTGATGCAGTTCCCGGGATTGGGGCCGTTGGGGATGTGCGACACCGGCTGCACCGAATTCTCCTTGCACAGGACGTCCCACTGCATGCACATCAACGGCGAGATACATGGCGTCAATGGCGTGTGTCACCCGGTACTACGTACGTGACAAGTGATAACAACCGTAACAGTGTGTAGTGTGGTGCGTGAACGTAGGGAGTAAAACCGAACCTGGGTGCGCGTGTTCTCGTCGCGGAGGAAGCCGAAGACGTGGTCAGCGGGGACGGGGAGCCAGACGGAGGTGGCGGCGCCGAGCACCACGCCGTTGGGATGCCCGGGCTGGGCGCCCTGGTTCATGGACACGCGCACGCACACCTCGGTGCCGGCGGCGCCGGGCATGGTCGTCCACTGGTGCTGCGGCGACGCCGTCATGCCCCCGCAGAAGCTGCTCACCATGCGCTGCGACAGCTCCATCATGCTGCGTCTCCCTTCGGCCGTCACTGTCAACAAAATCCATCATCGTAGTTAGTAAAACAAAACAAAACAAAAAACGATCTTGCCTGGGGTTTAAGGGCCCATCAGGGTACCTCCGGTGGTCTCGCCGTGCATCACGCCGGGCACCTCGAGCGAAGAAGCGTAGCGCTCGCAGGCGCGGTGCAGCGCGGCGACCCAGCGGTGCGCCCCGAAGGCGGCGCCGCTCTGCACGATGTCGCGGTACAGGGGGCCGATCGGGCTCTTGTCCTCGATCTCCATGTGTTCGACCCAGGTCACCTGCCAACGAAACAATGTCCATGTCAGAACAACTCTCAGAAGCACAGCATGCTACACAGGAGAGAGGCCGATGGCCTGATCGGTCGTTGGCTCGTTGCTGACTGACCTTGGAGTAGCCATTGGTCATGTCGGCGATGAGGCAGCCGGACGGGAGGCGGCGGGAGCGCGGCGGCGGCGCGCCGTAGTGGGCCTCGCGCTGCATGTCCGCGGAGACGTCGGCGATGGCCCACATGCCCTGGTCGATCTGCCGGCAGTAGCGGAGGAAGCTGAACTCGCGGGTCGGGACGGCCGGCGTCATGAACTGGAGCTGCTCGTACATCTGCACACCCAACACCGTTATGTCAGATCGCGACTGATTAAGATTCTATGAAGAGAAAGGAACGGATTCGATCGACGGCATTACCATGACGAGAGACTCGTTCCTCCCGTTGAGGCCATTGACGAGGGGGTCAGTGATCCGCGCGTGGGACACGATGCTTGGGAAGAACTCCATGAACTTGCTCTGCGGCAGCCAGCAGCAAACAGTCAGTTCAGAACTAGTCGATCAAGAATTGAAGGGCAATCGGTCGAACGGCTAGAGGGGATGGATGGCGACTCACCGGGTCCATGAACACTTCGACGAGGTTGACGGGGCTCATGCACACGATCGCCGAGTCCCGGGAGCCCTCGACGCGGATGTCTCCGGCGCGGAAGTTGCTGCTGCCGGGCTTGGAATAGATGGAGTCGTACGCCTGGACGTCGATGGTCTCCCGGCCGTCGCCGCCGGGGATCTTGACCCACACGTTGTCGCCCTGCTGGGTGAGCCGGATCAACTCGTCCATGGCCCGCGTGGCCATCTTGGCCAACAAGGGGCGCTCCTTTTCAGTCACGGGCGCCGGCAGATGCATGGTCGGCATGTCCGACAACGGCATGCCCAGGCCGGCCCCACTGAGGAGGTCGAGGTCGAGCGACAGGCCGCCGCCGAACGGCTGGTGGTGCCCGCCGCCCATCGGCACGCCGCCCATTGGCACCCCGCCCATGGAGAGGTCGAGCGAGGAGACGTTCATCTGCGGCGTGCCCTGCGGCAGCTGCGTGAAGGGGCGGCCGAGGTACTTGGCGGTGAGGCCGGCGACGCTGTCGAGCTCCTGCTTGAGGCGCGCGTTCTCCATCCGGAGCTTCTGCTCGTCGAAGTAGTCTTCCGCGATGGGCGGGCCGCCGCAGGTGGGGCAGATCACATTCTTCAGCGCCTCGCGCATGGCGATGTTCTCGCAGCGGATCTTGTCGTTCTCCTGGCGCAGGAAGCAATTGTCCTGCCGTTCGTGCTGCGCCTGCCATGTCCATGCCATCCACAACAAACAGATTCCGCCCCGTTCAGGAAACAATTCAAGACCAGATCATAGAGAAGAAAAAGAGAGAAACTTGGAGCAATCAAAGACTCGAGTCCATGGAGGGCACCACTCACCTTCATCTGCGTGCGCCGGTTCTGGAACCAGAACTTGATCTGGCGGGCCTCGAGGCCGAGCTCGCGGCTGAGATTGGCGCGCTGCGCCTCGTCGGGGTGGGGGCACTCCTTGAACATCCTGCCAAAACACGGACGACAGACGCCATTACTCCTCTCTACCGATCACCGGCGGCAAGAATTAAGATCACAAACAAGGCGGGAATTAAGGCAGGAAGGAATGGAGTGGGGTGCATGATTAAGAGGATTACGTACGCCTCGAGCGTCTGAATCTGGCGCGGCGTGTGGCGGTGGTAGCGCTTGCGCCGCTGGTTCTGGTTCTGCTGCTGCTGCTGGTGCTGCTGGTTGCTCTCGGATCCCCCCTCCTGGTCATCCCCGAAGTCCATGGTTCTCGCTCGCTCGCTAGCGGAGGAGAGGACTGGAGGAAGAGCAGGAGGAGGGAGGAGGACGCGAGAGACCTTGGCACTCTGCGCTGCGTGGCCTCTCCGGGCTCGCCCCGGGGCCTATTTATACGCGCCGGAGAGGTAACGGCAGCAGCGCCGGGCCTCGAGGATGAGCACGCGAGAGGGCGAGCCGCGAGCGATATCCGCTGGCGTTGCTTCGCCACCCGGATGCCACCCCCGCGATCTTTGTTCCCGTATGCCGATTTTTGCACCGGGTTGAAACGGCCGATTGGACCAGCTAGCTCCTCCGCCGCTGCTGGCTGGACGCTCCTCTCCCTCCTCCCTCCCTCACCCCCTTCGTCCCTATCCTTCTCGCTCTCTCCGCTCCACGGCGCCAGCAGCGGGCGGGGTGGTGGTACTAGTAGTAGTAACCGGTGCGGGCGGAATTAAGGGCCGGCGATTTTAAACACGGCGCTCGATCGTCGGGGCCATGACCACTCCCCCCTCCTCGCTTTCTCTCTCCGCACTCGATAGACTGGCGCTCTGTTGGGCTCCGATGGGCACAGCTGGAGCCATTTAAGGCCAAGCGGGTCGGGTCCGCGAACGCTACACCCTTTGCTGTCAGTCCTCCTCCCGTAGTAGCGCAAACCACTCCTCCGAAGCCTGGATGATAGATGGCACTTGTGGCATTTGGACCTGATGATGGTTTATTTTTATGGTATAATGTAAATTGGGAAACAATCATGCATGATAATGCTCATAACCTGGTAGTGTATAATACATGTTGATCAAATAACCATGCTTATTTGTATGGATAGTATTAACTTTGGACACTTGGCCACAATTGGCAATATTGCGCGGGTTAATACTTGCTATAAACGATGTTTCCTACTATTATTGTTGGAACCAGGTTTCAGAAATTACAATCCTTTTAAATTGGTTTACTGAAGATTATTAGAAGACCATGTTGGCCTTTAACAAAGAAGACTATGTTGGTATCTTTGTGTTTCCTTTGCCTGCCTATGAACTTTTATGCATGTGGATCAGTCGATTCACGAAACATTCATGCCACGCTATGGTTAGAAAGCTTAATACATATCGTTTTACACTCGTCGCTAGCTAGAGCAAACAAATTTTCATTGTGTCGCGATTCATTTTTTGTATGGGCAAATTGACATGATTGAGGCCCTGCGTGTTCATAAAGCCATGCTAGGATGTTATAGCGTGTAAATATTTGCATGGGTCATTAAGACCTTCATGCTCCCTTTTGTGTCGCCGTACGTACTTCCTTTCATGTCGTAGGATGGTTGTTTCTTGTAACGTAATGCAAGGTTTTATGTCTGTGTACGTAGTTCCTTCCATGTAGGATGACCGTTTCGTGTAACGTAATGCAAGGTTTTACGTCTCTGTACGTACTTCCTTTCATGCACAATGACCGTTTCTCGTGATGTAATGCAAGGCTTCACATATTTTTGTATGTACTTCCTTTCATGAAGGATGATTGTTTCTTCTAACATAATGCAAGGTTTTACGTCCCTCTACGTACTTTTTGTCATGTAGGATGGTCGTTTCTTTCTTGTAACGTAATGCAAGGTTGTACGTCTCTCTACGTACTTTCTTTCATGCAGGATGACCGTTTCTTGTAACGTAATGCAAGGTTTTACGTCCCTCTACGTAGTTTCTATCATGCAGGATGGTCGATTCTTTCTTGTAACGTAATGCAAGGTTGTATTTGTTTGAAGTTTCCAAGAAGCTTATTAGTGTTCATTCAAATTTAAATCATATAATATATAATGATATTTGGCAGAATATATGAAGCACTTCATATCAACTATATTCGAGTTTATTGACATGCTTTTCTACCTGCCCTATTGGGTTTGGATGCAAACAACTGAAGGCACCTAGAGTTAGACTAGAACATAGTGAACTGTCTTGAAATGTATTTTTTTCTCCCCGTTCATAAATGACTCTAGAGGCATTCTTAAGAATGTTCACTCTAACAAGGGATATAATCCTAAAGCTAATTTTGAAGCTAGATAATCCTAAAGATATGTCCATGTATGGCTTGTTAACCATTCCATTCAATTATACAATACTTCAAAATGCAATTAACAAGCAATAATTTCCTACGTCCTACGTACGTATTTGAAATCAAATCATTGTATCAGTGGATTGTTATCCGGTAAATCATAATATTCATGTCCTAAAGTAAGATAGTAGAACAATGACCCACCTATTATTGTGGCCGGGCATTACCATGATGAGGCTAGATATGGTAATTTATTTGTTTGAGTTCATCATTTATTTCTTTTACAATGGCGGTTTGGTTATAAAATGTGTTCATCCACATGGGAGATTTGATTTAGTCGTCGATTTTATTTAGCTTTCCACTTACATGAAGCAACATGGAATCAAGTCCTTGATCCTTCATTTATGTTGCATATACTTTAATTCAAGTGGAACTCCTTAAGTAACATGTGTTGTTTTATTAGATTCATAGCCAATCACATGTTAGGCCGAGAATAAACTTTTTATGTTTAAACAATTAATATGATACTTTCTTTGCCCATGAAACTAAAACAACCATCAAAACTACAATCATCTTCTTATTGTAAAACCTTTTTCTGCCATTGTCCTTCACAACCATTATACCTACTGTATGCATGTAAATTTGATCTAGATGCTTGTGCTAAATGGGAAGTTGTGATTGGAAAAGATATATTGCAAGATATTTATGTATATTACTTGTATGTTTTTATTACCTTAGTCAATTATCATACTTCAGTTCACTTGATGGTATAATTTTTCATGTACCTGTAGTGTTGTCATGATTAATAAATACAATGACATAATAATCTAATCCCTTATAATTGTAGGTTTATGAATTAAAATAGGACTGAATACTGAACTTATATTTAATTTCCATATTTACGTGGGGATATTGACACGCAGAAACAAATTACTTCCAACTATGTTTCCCATGTGAAGTGTGTTCAAATCAATACATATTACACAAATGTATCTAGTTTATCAATTATGTAAGCAATATAACTTTATGAGATGCGCCTTTTACTAAGGAAAGTATGGGTTCCCAATATAGCTTACAAAAACATAACTTTGTATGGCATGCTTTGTACAATAATATGAATGCTATATAAAACAATACTCGTATACATATTAGTTTAAATAAATACAAATGTCGTATTGGCTAAAAGTATATGCTAAAACAATGCACAATGAGACTACGTGTCGTGGGTTTCTTTTGTAAGAACAAACATGATTTGCAATGATCATATTAACTCATCGATCACAAATATTTGTTGTGATCAAGTAGAGTAACACTACTCATTGTGAAAAATGAAGTAGACCAAAAAGATAAGAAACAACTTTTAATAATGTACTAAACCGAAGGCTTGAGTAACAACTCGCTCTTATGAGAAATTGAGTTTGGAGAATGGTATACATTTTACCAACGCAAACACATGTTTAGTTTTGATTGTTTAATGCGCAGAAAAGGTACAAAGCTTGTGAAAAATACATGGAAGCTACGCATCTATGTATACTACCAGCTCGACAAAAAAGGGTTATGTACTATGTTTGTACTTTTAGTGACAACTACACAACAGTTTTTTTGCATGGGAACACCATAAGGGCATGCATCGAATCCTTGGGGGAATGCGATTATATTGGATAACTAAACCCACATTTACCATGATTGTTTATTTATGTTCCCTAACCAAAGATCCATTTTGGGATAAATTCTTGACTTGACTATATGTATCAAGCAACATGATCTTAGGCCCACCAGCACACAGACATATATCTACATGATGCATGAAACCTGTGTTATTTTTAGTTGTTGTTAAAATGATCTTATGGTACACAAGAAAAGCCATTCTTTAGTTCAAGCAATCTCTCTCTCTCTCTCTCTCTCTCTCTCTCTCACTCACTCACTCACTCTCACTCTCACTCGCTCTCTCGCTCTCTCTCCATGTTTTTGTTAACTCTCTATGAGTTGAAGTTATATTACTTATCTTGTAGATGCATATGCAAATAACATAACTTGTATGAACATGTACTTCAGTTTTTAAAAGGCCATATTTCACCATGGGATAACTGCTATCTTGGCAAAAGAATGCAAGATATTAGCTTTGATACTCACCGTTGTTGGCAATGTTGCGCAAGTTATTATAGATACATTTTTGTATGTTTTAATGAAACCATGTTTGAGTAATAACAATATATGAATTGTAAGTTGCCACATTATTATCTTGATACCTTCAACCTCTATGGTATTTGATGCATCCAGTGTAGTTGATTCGTCACACTTAAACATATAGTTTTATAACTACCATATTCATACTCTATATTGATATATAATTATTGGTTGCTAGAACAAATGAGTTTGAATTGTTCCATGTTTGAAAATTTTATGTAGATTAGTTAACGTGTTGATTATTACAATCTTGATGAAATCATAGTGTGTAAACGGTTGTATGGACTACTAATTGTGGTGTTCGTTTTGCATCTTTCTATATGTTCGTTTGCCAAAGAATGCTTGTTTCTATATCATAAGTGTTAACTTGATGGTAGCATGAAGATGTAATTAGTTGATAGCATGACTAAAATATGTTCTGTTGTAGCACCAAATAATTATTTAGTTTCCCACAAAGTAATAGTAGTTGCACTATGCAAACATACAGAACAAATATGAGTTATATTGATGTGATACTAATGATTTATGGTAGAATTGAATAAGAAATCCACATGTATACCATACCACCAAAGTTTTAAACTACACTAACTACAATATATGAGTACATTACTTATAAGAACGATGGCATTGCTGCCAGTGCATCAAATTTATTTTGTGTCAGTGATATAATGCACTGTATCTAAATGTTGTTATTGGAGTCATGTGGTTGGAATAGAGATCATACTTGTACACCACATTATAAGGCATTGCTTCAAGAAGTTAAAATTGTGTGCATTTCGCATGTATTATTAATGTAGGCACTGTATCCATAAAATATTTATGTATCATGAAAATTTACAATAAAAACTAATCCATCTGTATATCTTGTAATAGTAGGCCATCAAATATGTACAAAATACAATGTAATGAGTATAACTCATGGATATTTGAAGTTATAATGAAGCTTTCCACTTCACATGGGAGATATTGAACCATATAAATGTATATTTTTGGTAGAATTTGGTGATACATTCGACGTTATTGACCTCTCTCTCTCTCTCTCTCTCTCTCTCTCTCTCTCTCTCTCTCTCTCTCTCTCTCTCTCTCTCTCTCTCTCTCTCTCTCTCCTCTCTCTCTACCTCTTCTATCGGGTTTGGATGTAAACACATGAGCCCACAGAGAATTCGACCCGAAAAGGGTAATATGTCTTCAAATCTATATTTGTCCCATCATTAAACTACTCCAAAGATATGGACGGTGTGCTGGCTATGCTACTTAATTCCCTATTCTTTAGAATGTAATTAATACACATTAATTTACTGCCTATAATGCATGGATTGGAAAATCAAATAAATATTGTGATAAGGATGCACAATATTCCAAATCTTGTGATATTAATATTGGACATTTAGTACTACCTCATAATACACATGTTCTACAGTAAGAAAAGTAGCACGATAATGGAGTACCTGATATTATAAGGTATTACTACAGAATATTAAGCAAGATATTGCAATATTACTGCTTGATTTTTATTATTTTACCGATTTTACAATAGGCATCTAGATATTTATTTTGTTCATCTTAATCTACATCAAAGATCAACTAACGTTGGAAAGCTGGGTTTTAGGTTCACTTGGGATAATTTTATTTTGTTCCTGCTACATACAAGGAAGAACGTGACATCAAGATCTGGACCCGGAATTTGTGTTGAGTATTGTTTTATATGAGTGCAACTCCTGGAGTAATATGAAGTATTCTTTTTCATATGGATAAGTGATAATCATATATTTGTCTAAGATACAACTTTGTTGTTCATCTTATAAATTCCATTCCGAGGAAATACAAGTACAACAATCATACATTCTACAACCATTTTCCTCATGTAATTTTTTTTCATACCCACTCTCCTTCACAAAGTACATACTTGCAACCATTATACATATTTTATTTTGAAAATATAGGCTTATGATACTAAATGATGAATTGTAATCATCCATAAGCATATGGAAGTGAGGAACACATAATGAATACATATTTAATTTTCACTTTTTTATTTGCTAGACACTTTAATTCATTATGGTATTTCACTATTCAAAGGATGGTGTAACTCATCTCGACTCATAATAGTCAATGATGATGGCATCTAAGATATGAAAGAAGAGCCATCCAATATTGTAGTCACTTATAATCTTAATAGTTATGAATGGAAATATTGTTGGATATGAACCAATATATAATACCTATATTATTGAAGAATATTGAGAACAACTTTGGGGGTACTATTCCCCATATCATCTGCTTTTAAAGTCATATATTCCTTGATACGTTATCTAGTTTATTTGTTCTTTATGCAATATAATTTTGTGACATGTATTTTTGCTACTAGGAGATTTTTGCTTCCTAATATAATCTGCACATTATATGTATTTTTATGGAATAATCACTATAAGACAAACCATACACCGTATGAACTTGGTCTGGTAGTGATAAGTGAAAATACATTATAACGTGTTATATACTTGCCCAAATATAAGTGTTGTAGATTAGGTGGAATTAAACAAAACTCTATAAATAATTGAAGAAAAACCAAGAGGATAAATAGACAAAGGTCTTATAGTAGATAACCAACCCCAGGCGGTTGAATAGCAACCTTATCCTAGTAATGACCTTAATTTGAAGAATGTGAAGTGCACGATCAACACACATATGCTTGATTTATTTGGCATTTTGAATATGTCTAAAAGATTGATTCATGGAAGCTAAGCATCCACCTATACCGATTGTCGATGAAAAAGAGACATGCATCTCCATTTATACATATGTAGTGGTCGTTGCATGACAATAACCGCTCCATGTGGAATGGAATGCATGATTTTTTTGCGAATGGATGTACTTCATTAAGGCATCAAAGATATTCTACAACAAAGTCTATGATTACAAGAAAGCTCACCAAATGGCAAGGGCAGAAAAAGATTAAGCACCAACCTCATTCTACCTTATGACACAAAGGGCAACAGAACTTTTCTCAGTCGAGAGGTCAAACTTGGATCTAGAAGATAGAGAGAACGGTCGGACGAAGCCAACAATTGTTGCCACCACTTTCAAAGATCCATAAAGCATTTACCCACCACATCACTTGAGAATCCCATAGGATGGGGTCTGTTGGCCGGGATGAGAAGAGGACCAGTAGTGGCGCAAAAGAGCAAGGAACAAATGATAGAGGAGGTTGTCGCTGATGAAGTAGATAGTTGCCACCACAAATCATTACACCTTGCCTTCTTGTGCGGCACGTTCATAAGACCGACATCAACAAAAAATTGCTGCCTAGATCCATGATGGAAAAAATCGAATGCTCATACGTTGACGCCTAAAAGTGCAACACTGCAAAAAGGACAGAGCTTGGTGAAAGGACATGCGGTGCCCCCATGTGTGGTTTTGGTAATTGATGACATTCTCTATGGACTAATGGTTGCATTGAGTTATATTTGAAGGATTTGTCCATAGGAATTTCTTGAAGTCCATGTGTTGGTTTCAAGGAGTTTATGTGTTGACCAAGGTGCTATTAAGGAATTATCCAAAAATTGGTCATGTGAGTGTTGAGATTATTGCAAGCATGTCTTGAAGAAGAAGATTGTGTGATCATTCATGTTTACCTTCAAGACATCATCCAAACGAAGAGAGTTGGAAAGATTCGAGGTTGATCAAGACTAAGTCAAGAGTGAATCAAGTTGATCAACTCACAAAGCGTAGAAGATGTACCGAGAGGGATCAAGTGATCCCATGGTATGGTAAGCATTATCCATTGCACTTTGTGTACTAACCCATGGTCTATGTGAGAGTCTATGTGGTCTTAGGTACGTGTCCATGGGCTTGCGTCAAAAGGAAGATATCATACAACCCATGGAAAGGATGACATCAAGTGGTGATCGTCATCAAGATTGCCGTGTGCAAGTTCAAGTGGAGCAGCACGAAGAGATCAAGTGCTTGAAGCTTGCCATCCATTGTGGTGTCAATGGACTTGTGAAGATGTGCCGAAGAGTGGCTCACCCATAGTGGAGTATGGGGGAGCAATCATCTAGTCTCCATCGACCCAACGCAATCAAGAAAGGTGGTCCATCTTGAGGAGGACAAGATCGTCATCATCTAGCTCAAGTGGATCATGTGCAAGGCAAAGGTTTGCCCTTGATAGGTTTTCTATTATACTGGTCTCATGGTGGTAGTTGGGAGACCGGGTTATAGGATCGATAGCCGTACTATCAAGGGGGGCTCTCAAATGAGTAGCTTGATCGTATCGTTCGTCGAGAGCTCAAACCATTGCATCCTTGCATCATGTTTCTTGGTTCTTGTTTGGTTCTCTTTGTGAGTCTTAGAGCTTATGGTCATCTTTATGACAAGCTTGAGTTCATCGAAAATGGAGTTTGCATGCGTCTTCTATGATGTTTTCGGTGTTGGAGGCTTTACCGGTCTTTTCCGAGGAAGGGTTCTCACCATTTTCTTTTGGGCCTTTTCTCATTTGCTTATTATTGGTATTTCCCTCAATATTGTGTTAGCCCTTGTCTCTAGCTTTCCAACAAACTTGGTTTCGTCGAATTGAGTCCGAATCAGAAGTTATGGTAGTTTTGGTGTTCGAAAAGGCTGCAGAAGTACTACATGGGTAGGAGCGGAAGTAATTTTTACTACCGCCCTTGGGAGCGGTACTACCGCTCTTGGGAGCGGTACTACCGCTGGAGCAGTACTACCGCGGCTACTTCCGTGGCTACTTCGCTCGGGACCAAAAACTCGTCACAAGTCCAGCGGTGGTAGGCACGGATGTAATTTTTAGTACCGCTTCATAGCAGTAGTACCGCTACCCTTAGCGATAGTACCGCTACCCCTAGCAGTAGTACCGTGATGTCGGCGGTACTACCGCTCCGTCTTGAGCTGTGAGCATAACGGTTGGATTTTTCCCCACCTATAAAGGGGTCTTCTTCCCCATTGAACCTTATCCTTTGAGCTCGTGTTCTTCCCCCATTGTTGACCTTCTTGAGCTTGCTAACTCTCAATCCCTCCATGGATTCTTGCTAGTTTTGAGGGAAAAGAGAGGAGATATAGATCCACATTTCCACCAATCACTTTCTCCTCTAAATGAGGGGAACCCCTTGGATCTAGATCTTGGAGTTCTTTGTGTTCTTCTTTCTTCTTCCTCTCATTTTCCTCCCAAGCATTAGTTGCTTTGGTGGGATTTGGGAGAGAAGGACTTGGGCACTCCGTGTTCCCTTGCCATTGCATTTGGTGCATCGGTTTAAGTTCTCCATGGTGATACGTGGAAGTGAAGTTTGAGAAGCTTATTACTCTTGGGTGTTTGGGCACCCTAGAGCTTGTTCCTCTTGGGTGCCTTGGCGCCCTAGGCGGTTAGTGGTGTTGGAGCTCAACCATTGTGGTGTAAAGCTCAAGGCAGCGTCGGGTCTCCAATTAGGTTGTGGAGATTGCCCGAGCAATTTGACGGTACCGTGACCGCCCCAAGGGTTGCCAAAGTGTACGGGTTCGGTGACCGCCCCAAGGGTTGCCATTTATGCGGGTTCGGTGACCGCCCTCAAGGGTCCCTTAGTGGAATCACGACATCTTGCATTATCTTGGCGTGAGGAGATTACGGTGGCCCTAGTGGCTTCTTGGGAGCATTGTGCCTCCACACCGCTCCAAGCGGAGATTAGTATCCGCAAGGCTGTGAACTTGGGATACATCGTCGTCTCCGCGTGCCTCGGTTATCTCTTACCGAGCCCTTTACTTATGCACTTTACTTTGTGATAGCCATATTGTTCTTTGTCATATATCTTGCTATCACATAGTTGATTATCTTGCTTAGCATAAGTTGTTGGTGTGCATTGGTGAGCCTAGTTGTTTTAGGTTTTGTGCTTGACAAATTAACCGCTAGGTTTTTTCCACATGTGTTCAAGCCTAAACCGTAATTATTTTAAAGCGCCTATTCACCCCCCTCTAGGCGACATCCACGATCTTTCAATTGGTATCAGAGCCTCGTCTCTCTTTGTTGGGCTTAACCGCCTAGAGAGTAAAGATGTCGACTAGGGGATTAGGATTCTCTGACACTCTTAGTTTCGATGGCACAAATTTTGATGTTTGGGTAATTCGCATGCTTAATTTTTTAGGGTCATGGACCCAAATTTGGAGCGAATTGTAGATATGGGTTTTTCTCCTCCAAAGGATCCCCAAAGATTATCTTTAGAGGAAGAGAAAAACTCTTATCTCAATGCTCAAGCTTCTAATGTGCTTTTCGATGCTTTGAGCAATGTAGTTATATTTCAACTCATGCCGTTCCGGGATGCTCATGAGTTGTGGACGAAGCTTCAAGGTAAATATGGTGTGTCCAAGATTTGTAGGGATGATTGTTCTCCCTCCACCTCCGGCCGTATAGTCTTCTCAACTTCTTCTACTTCACCTACATGTGGTTTGCCACAAGGTAATGATATGGTGAGTAGTGTCGGTCATTGCAATGATGATAGTGTGCTTTTGTGGATGATTCTTCATCACTATATTATTGCAATGCTCCGTCTTTGGGCCTTAGCACTTCGAGCACTCAAAATGTTTCACTTGCTTGTGTTGATAGTCCTTGCATATCATGTAGAAATTGCTTGACTAAATCTCATGATGATATGCTTGCTATATCTTGTTGCCATGATAAAAATGCATGTATTTCCTCGAGTTGTTGTGCTAACAATGTAGATGAAACCCAACACTCCATGGAACAAGATGTGGTCTTGAATGGTGCTTCAAGGGATCCTATATCATCATCTACTGCATTTTGCCTTATGGCCAAGGCTTCAAAGGTATCTCCCACTTTGAATCCCAATATATCTTGTGATGATATTGATGATGGTAAGAGTGATGATGATGTTGATTATGATGAAGAGAGTGATGATGTTGCCTCCTTAAAAATTAAGGGGGAAATGATTTTTAAAGCTCTTCTTAAGAATAAAATTGCTCGTTCAACTTCATGGAAATCATGTCTATTGCTATTGAGGGCAAGAAATATATTGATGAGTTGGAATCTCGTCTTGAGGAGCATGAGGTCACCATTGATAAAATGGAAGGTCGTGAGCGTGATTATGCTAATGAGATTGCGGACCTCTCTCAAGCTCTTGAACTTGAACAAACCACCAAGGAATCTCTTGAGGAGACTTTTGCTCTAGAATTATCTAGAGTGAGGGAATCTCGTGATAGAGCTCTTGAGGTGGCCAATGATTTTGAAACTAAAATGAGGAGCTTGAAGTTGTGCATGCTAAACTCCTTGAGGACTTTGAGCACCTCGAAAATGGCTCAAGGGTCATTAAGAGTGAGCTCATCAAACTCACCGAGTCTCATGCTCAACTTAAAGCTTCATATTCAAAAGAGCTTGCCAAGTTGTCTTCTCCTCTTGTTGCTAATGATGATGCTTGTGCTACTAACTCTATCTCTTGTGAAGCATCCATATTGAAGGAGAATGTTGAGCTAAGGGCTCAACTTGAGTTGCTATCTAGCAATTATGGGATGTTGGAAGAAAATCATGTAAGGCTCACAAGCTCTTATGATGATCTTCTAGTATCCCATAATGTGCTAAAGATAGCTCATGAGGCCATGCTTGCTAAGGTAACATCTAGTGAGCCTCATGTGGATACTAGCACTACTTCTAGTCAAAATGCTATATTGATATGTGCTAGTCCTTGTAATTCATCTACTCACAATGTTGGTACATCTTGTGATGAATTGCTTTCCTTGCCTTGTTGCTCTAACAATGAAGCTTATACTTCCTCTAGTACTTGTATTGAGACTAACCATGTAGAGGAAATCAAAGAGCTCAAGGCCCAAGTCACTTCTTTGAAGAAAGACTTGGAAAAGAGTCATGAAGGGAAATCCACACTCAACAATATCTTGAGTGTGCAAAAATCCCCCAATGACAAAGGTGGACTTGGATTCAACTCCAATAAGAAGAAGAAGTCCAAGATGAACAAAAAGAAGGGCCAAGAACAAGTCAAGAAATCGGCCAAGATTGTTTGCTTCAAGTGCAAAGTAGAAGGGCATCATGTTAGATCTTGCCCATTGAAGAAGAAGGCCATTAGTTTCAAGCAACAAGGGAAGAGGGCACAAGTTCAATCTCATGCTCAACCTCAAGTTGAAGAAAGGCCACTTCCCAAGAAGACTCAAGTTAATGCTTCTCTTGTTGAGAAATCAAGTGAGAAGAAAGTGAAGAGTAGACATTGCTACTTATGTCGTGAGAAAGGCCACGTCGCTTCTTCATGCACTAGTGGTAACTTATCCAACCCAATTATTATTGATGATGTCTATTCTCTTGGGAAGGATAAGGTTGGCAATGTGTTTGCCAAGTTTGTTGGTACTCAAAGTGGTGTCAAGAAAAGAACCATTTGGGTGGCCAAGCCTATTGTGACTAACCTCTTAGGACCCAACTTGGTTGGGGACCAACTAGCTCAAACTTGATCAATAGGTGTTGTTGGAGGTCATTGGAGACTTGGCTACATTATGAAGATTTAAGGGTCCTCATCATTCATATTGTGTCAAGCCAAGTCGTTCGGATTATCTTTCTATCATATATCCAATGTTCCTCCTTGCGGTAACTCGTGCTTAAATTGCTTACATTAAAAGTTACTTGTCCCTTAGCATGTTGTGGTTTTGTATCTTACATGTGCTTGTATATGTTGTGCTTCCAAATTGCTTATCTTGAGAAATCAAGTATGTGCATGTTGGTTTGCACATCATGTACATGTGTGTTGTGTGTTGAGCCTTTTGCATCTTGTTTATTTCTTAGTTGGCTCTTGTGAGAGATTAATGGAATATCCCATTATGGGGAGTGATGTGCTTTGTGCACCTCACAATCCTATAAATGTGTGTACATGAGTAATACCATCTAGTATTGATATTTCAAGATTATCTAGTCTCTAGGTGGTATATCTCTCATGAGAAATTCAAATTCTAAATTTTCCATTAATTATCTCTTGTTGGATCCTTTTAATTGCCTCTTGTCTATCTTTAATTGGTATCACATTATGGGGGAGTAATATGCTATGTGTGTATTACTAGCCTAGAAAATGTGTACATTTGAGATATTGTCACCTAGAATTGATATTGTAAATTATCTTGTTCCTAGGTGGCATGATAGCTCTACAAGTTGCAATTTTCTTGTGTTTGGTGTGAAGATGATGTCGGATATCCTTGCTATCTACCACCGGAATTATTTCCATTTACTTCTTGTCTTTTGACAATTGGTACTCACTTTTGTGGTAGAATTTATTGATCATCTTTACATTGGCTTTTGTTTTTATTTTGCCTTTTCTCTTGCCAAGGTTTGTGTCAACTCCGTTGTCTTCCCTACCACTTGTGGATCTTGTTTTTTCCTCGTCCTTGTCTAGTGTTTTCTAGATATAGTGAAAGTGGTGATCCCACCTTGTGCATTTTGTATTCAAATGCAAATTCTCTATAATGCACTAGTCTTGGGGAGCTATCATATTCTCTATAGAACACTCTTCTTGTGATCCTTATCAAGTGTGTGTTGGTGGAAGGCAAGCCGTTTCGTTTTGGTACTTTGTGCTATCATGAAACTTTGTAGAGAGCTTGGTTTGTTTGGAACCATCCTCTCTTTTGGGAGTTTGATATCTTTTATTTTGAGTGTATCAATGGATATCTCATTCCTTGATGTATCTTTTATGGATATCCTCCAAGTGATGTTTTATTCATTTGGTATCCTTTTCACTTGGCATTTCTTTGTCTTTTGGTTTTGGGTTTTGAAGTCTTGAGCATGCATGTTTTCTTCATGTATTTTATTTGGCATGCTTTCTTTCTTTGACTCAATATATGGGAGAAACTCCACCTAGTCTCAATTTGGATGAGATGTGCATGATATTCATTTTCATATCTATATGCACATATTTATGTGGAGTTTGTCCTATGTATTGGTGTTTCTAACTATTTGGTCCCGATGAGTTTGGGTACCGTTTAGTTTGTGTTGTTCTTATAGGAACATTTGGAGATGCATTGGATGCTCGGCTCACTCACAAGGAAGGTGTTGTCACCATGTGCATATTGGAGTCAAGCTAGGATGATCAATGAACTACTATCTACCTTCAATTGGTATCTACTACATCCTTCCAATGGTATCTCGGTAATAAGTATCATCATCTACTACATGCACACATTACTTGCATCAACCTTGTGTAGGTTGTATCATGGCATGTATTTCATTCTTTCTTGTGAAACTTGTTTCCTTTCTCAAAGCATCTCAACGATGATCTCATGTTGCTAGTTGTGATGTCTTTGATGTTCATGGGTAGGAATTCATTTATATACAATAAGACCATATCTAGCCAAGTGCTATGCTTTCAAGCAAATATCTTATTGGTATATTTATGACTTCCTTGTGGATATCTTGTTCCTTCATGTTGTAACTATTTCGGGTGTACATCCCTCTTTGTAGATATATATCATCATGATTTTGTCTACCTAGAACCTTATACACTTGAGAGAAATTACATCTCTAGTTGATATCCTTTCTTTCACATCCACCTTGTCTTTCTTATGTTATTTCTTTGGTGGCTCCGTGAAAGCTTTTGCCTTGAGTGCGTGTCCTCTATCGTTGCATCTTGATGCACTCTTGTGTGGTGAAGATTATTTTCCTCTTGCTCATCTTTACGAGGCTTTTGCCATCTTAATTGGTACCCCTCGTCTTGATGAGCCTCTCATCGTCTATCTTCACCACGGGTTGTCACAAGCATAGGTTCTCTATTTTCTTATTAGTAAGCTTGTGAACCCATTTGCTAGTTTGTGTGAGAATGAAAGGCTTTGCACGTGTATCTCATTCATTCGAGACTATGTTGATGCTTATGCTCATTCAGTATATTAGTCTTCTCATGTGCTTTGCCATGACTCACACACATCATTTTGGTTGAGCCTATTCTTAAGTTGCCTCTTTTACAATGTTGCTCAACCATGTGCTTGTTGCAAGCGCTAGGCTTAGTTTCCTATATGCTCTATTGCACTTGTTGTTAGTTTCATTGACTTTGGGGAGCTATGATCTATTTTCTGCATTTTGTATCCAAATACAAAAATTCTTGATGTGCACAAATCATGGGGAGCTTCTCTAGTTTCTTTAGAACAATCCTCTGCTCATATCATAATATCTTTTCATGTGGCTCGTAGGATCTTTGGTCTAGTTGGTTCAGTTGATATCTTTTGATAGCTTGCTTCAATTGGTATCTTTTGATTGCTTGATTGCTTGTTTCTCTCTTTGTTATGTCTTTGTGGCATATCATTCTTTTGCAATCTTGGTGCCTCAATATAGTTGGTCTTCCTCCAAGTATTACCTTTGGATATGTGTATGTCATTCCACTCTCTTGTTGAGAAATACACAACTTTTGGAGGAACACCTTTTATATTGGTCTTCTTAGCTTTTAGCCCATTTTGGCAATCGATGCCAATGGGGGAGAAGTTTCAGAGAGTTTTGTGGAGAAGTCTTCAGAGTTTTCTCCTTGCTTTGGTTTTGTTCCTAAGCATTTTCATCTCATACGCATGCATTATTGGTTGTTGCATTGCATGGTGATGCATAATTCCTTATATAAACTCTCTTGAAAGTGATTGTCATCAATTACCAAAATGGGGGAGATTGAAAGGACATGCGGTGCCCCCATGTGTGGTTTTGGTAATTGATGACATTCTCTATGGACTAATGGTTGCATTGAGTTATATTTGAAGGATTTGTCCATAGGCATTTCTTGAAGTCCATGTGTTGGTTTCAAGGAGTTTATGTGTTGACCAAGGTGCTATTAAGGAATTATCCAAAGATTGGTCATGTGAGTGTTGAGCTTATTGCAAGCATGTCTTGAAGAAGAAGATTGTGTGATCATTCATGTTTACCTTCCAGACATCATCCAAACGAAGAGAGTTGGAAAGATTCAAGGTTGATCAAGACTAAGTCGGGAGTGAATCAAGTTGATCAACTCACAAAGCGTAGAAGATGTACCGAGAGGGATCAAGTGATCCCATGGTATGGTAAGCATTATCCATTGCACTTTATGTACTAACCCATGGTCTATGTGAGAGTCTATGTGGGGTTAGGTACGTGTCCATGGGCTTGCGTCAAGAGGAAGATATCATACAACCCATGGAAAGGATGACATCAAGTGGTGATCGTCATCAAGATTGCCGTGTGCAAGTTCAAGTGGAGCAGCACGAAGAGATCAAGTGCGTGAAGCTTGCCATCCATTGTGGTGTCAATGGACTTGTGAAGATGTGCCGAAGAGTGGCTCACCCATAGTGGAGTATGGGGGAGCAATCATCTAGTCTCCATCGACCCAACGCAATCAAGAAAGGTGGTCCATCTTGAGGAGGACAAGATCGTCATCATCTAGCTCAAGTGGATCATGTGCAAGGCAAAGGTTTGCCCTTGATAGGTTTTCTATTTTACCGGTCTCATGGTGGTAGTTGGGAGACGGGTTATAGGATCGATAGCCGTACTATCAAGGGGGGCTCTCAACTGAGTAGCTTGATCGTATCGTTCGTCAAGAGCTCAAACCATTGCATCCTTGCATCATGTTTCTTGGTTCTTGTTTGGTTCTTTTTGTGAGTCTTAGAGCTTATGGTCATCTTTATGACAAGCTTGAGTTCATCGAAAACGGAGTTTGCATGCGTCTTCTATGATGTTTTCGGTGTTGGAGGCTTTACCGGTCTTTTCCGAGGAAGGGTTCTCACCATTTTATTTTGGGCCTTTTCTCATTTGCTTATTATTGGTATTTCTCTCAAGATTGTGTTAGCCCTTGTCTCTAGCTTTCCAACAAACTTGGTTTCGTCGAATTCGAGTCCGAATGCGAAGTTATGGTAGTTTTGGTGTTCGAAAAGGCTGCAGCGGTACTACATGGTAGGAGCGGAAGTAATTTTTTACTACCGCCCTTGGGAGCGGTACTACCGCTCTTGGGAGCGGTACTACCGCTTGGAGTAGTACTACCGCGGCTACTTCCGTGGCTACTTCCGCTCAGGACCAAAAACTCATCACAAGTCCAGCGGTGGTAGGCACGGATGTAATTTTTAGTAACGCTCGCAAGCAGTAGTACCGCTACCCTTAGCAGTAGTACCGCTACCCCTAGCAGTAGTACCGTGATGTCGAGCGGTACTACCGCTCCGTGCGGGTTGTGAGCATAACGGTTGGATTTTTCCCCACTTATAAAAGAGGGTCTTCTTCCCCATTGAACCTTATCCTTTGAGCTCGTGTTCTTCCCCCATTGTTGACCTTCTTCGAGCTTGCTAACTCTCAATCCCTCCATGGATTCTTGCGAATTTTTGAGGGAAAAGAGAGAGGAGATATAGATCCACATTTCCACCAATCACTTTCTCCTCTAAGTGAGGGGAACCCCTTGGATCTAGATCTTGGAGTTCTTTGTGTTCTTCTTTCGTTCTTCCTCTCATTTTCCTCCCAAGCATTAGTTGCTTTGGTGGGATTTGGGAGAGAAGGACTTGGGCACTCCGTGTTCCCTTGCCATTGCATTTGGTGCATCGGTTTGAGTTTTCCATGGTGATACGTGGAAGTGAAGTTTGAGAAGCTTATTACTCTTGGGTGTTTGGGCACCCTAGAGCTTGTTCCTCTTGGGTGCCTTGGCGCCCTAGACGGTTTGTGGTGTTCGGAGCTCAACCATTGTGGTGTAAAGCTTGCAAGCGTCGGGTCTCCAATTAGGTTGTGGAGATTGCCCTAAGCAATTTGATGGTGCACCGTGACCGCCCCAAGGGTTGCCAAAGTGTCTGGGTTCGGTGACCGCCCCCAAGGGTTGCCATTTGTACGGGTTCGGTGACCGCCCTCAAGGGTCCCTTAGTGGAATCACGGCATCTTGCATTGTGTGAGGGCGTGAGGAGATTACGGTGACCCTAGTGGCTTCTTGGTGAGTATTGTGCCTCCACACCGCTCCAAACGGAGATTAGTATCCGCAAGGGTGTGAACTTCGGGATACATCGTCGTCTCCGCGTGCCTTGGTTATCTCTTACCCGAGCCCTTTACTTATGCACTTTACTTTGTGATAGCCATATTGTTCTTTGTCATATATCTTGCTATCACATAGTTGATTATCTTGCTTAGCATAAGTTGTTGGTGTGCATATGTGAGCCTAGTTGTTTTAGGTTTTGTGCTTGACAAATTAACCGCTAGGTTTTTTCCGCATGTGTTCAAGCCTAAACCGTAATTATTTTAAAGCGCCTATTCACCCCCCCCCCTCTAGGCGACATCCACAATCTTTCACTTGGGACCCTACTTCGACACCATGTCACCATCCCCGGCAAGTCCATGTAGACATAAAACCTCGCCATCAACACTGCATTGGAGGCAAAGAAACAAATGAGAAGCTATTACAAGTGCAAATCCGTCCATCCCAACCTTCAAATGAAACATTATCTAGTTTCTCCATCGATCCACCACAAAACAAATCATTGGAGTCAGAGTAGACGCCAAGTGAAAAATTATTGGCGCCATCATCAGCATAGCCATAGGTTCAAAGCAACAGACAACAAAATCTTAGATAGTAGGCCTTCTAATACGCTGATTATGGGTCCCATGGATAGACCAGGCACTTAAAGTGTATTATGGTGATAATGAATACTTATTCATATTGTTATTGTGAGGTTTTCTTATGTGCCCTAAAGCAAGACCCATAATTGTATGAATGACTTCAATGTACAATGAAACATGAAGTGAAGCACAATGTGTGCACGCACAATTATCAATGATGCATAATTCTCGGGATATTTTAGCCAAAATTGACGCCAGCTTGTGCCACATGTGAAAATGGTAATGGCGGGATGCACTCATTATGTACTAAGATGATAAAAAAATAATCATTCATACAAATAAGGATGTTTTATGATGTGCCATAACGGAAGATCCAGGAAAAATGATAAAAATGTACCATGCAACATACCGGAAGATCCAGGATGCACTCATTATGTACTGATCTCTTGTAGTGACAACTCGTGCATACCTGGAGGCGATTGAGCAAACCCGAACCACTCCGGACACTATTGTGTTGGCCATGTAGATAGTCCATCCGATTTGGCAAGGTTCCATTTGGTTTTTTCATTCTTTTATCTCCACCTTTTTCATATATTTAGTTTTTTTCTTATATTTGTTTTCAAATTGAAGAATATTTATTGAAATTCAAGGTATAATTTGAATTTTTGAACATTTTTTAAAATAAAAAATATTTTCTTCAACTTTTTAACATTTTTTATAATCCATAAAAATCTTTTCATATTGATGGATATTTTAAAAAGTTTACAAACACTATATAAATTCACAAATATTTTTAAAATTTGTGAACATTTTGGAAACTCGTCAATAATTTAAAATTTATGGATAATTTTTTAAGTTAAACAGTTGCAATAATGTCACGCAGAACCCACGATCCGAAGAGACGCTTACATGCATGGTCCACTTAGAGGAAAAAACTTTGGAGCTCTCTTAAACCTTTTTTTTTTGCGAGGAACTTTCAATTTATTCATGTTGAAACATGGCAGTACAAAGAACAACAGAGATAATAAAAATTACAACAATGTCTGTGGACCACCTAGCGACGACTACAAGCACCGGAGTGAGTCAAAGGCGCACCGCCATCACTGCCCCTCCCTTACCGGAGTCGGGGAAACCTTACTGTAGTAAACAGTCGGGAAGTCATTGTGCTAAGGTCTCATAGGACCAGCGCACCAGATGAGCAACCATCACCGATGAAGAAATCCGTAGATTAGAAGGATCAAACCTGTAAACACCCAAACAAAGATGAACGAAGACCGGATTCAAACAGATCCACCGAAGACCAGTACCGATTGAATCGCGCTAGATCCGACCAAGACACACCTCCACACGCCCTCCGATGCTACTAGATGCATCATCAAGATGGTGATAGAATGTGAGTGACATTATTCCTACTAAGAGACATCACCGCTGCCGCACACCCCCCACTCAAGACGCTGAACCTAACAAGAATGAGAACAGGGTATCTCCCCGGGGAGGGGCAGATCCTTCTGCATCTCCATGCACTAGAGGCCATCGGAGACGGGGCGAATCGGCGGCGGCGCCGATGGGAGTAGAAGGAGCTTTTCTCATGGAGGAGGAAAGAGATTTTGCTATGGTCGTTTTTTAAACCTCTATTCCTTTGGAGCTTAGCAATTGCAAGTATGCTAAAAAACGACAGAGAAAATGTATAATATTTTCAATCCAAAGTTCCAAACGACCGCAGAGAATGACGCGTCCGTAGTTCTTTTCGGACGGTGTCGTGTCCACGCCTGGTTTACGGGTGCAACCAGAGGCCATGCCGACCGGGACGTTGCCATCACGGCTTGGGTGTTTTGGGAAGCGGATTCAGCGGGGCTCGGTTTGGTTCTGCGGGACGCGGCAGCCGCTGCAGTGGGCCGGGGAGGCAAAGGAGATCAGCGTTCTTGCCATTCCCAGCCGCCCATCCCTGTCCTCCCAAGATCCATCTCCGATTTGGTAAAAGGACATGGCCGCTGGGTAAATGTCATCTGGCCACATTGCCGGAAGGAACGCGTGCCTTTTTAACGGTGCGCTGTGCTCGGCGTAACCTCGGGTCATGGCGCTTGCTCCGAATGGTAAGGGAATCTTGGCACCTCCTTCCAGATCGCACAAGCTGATGCAGAACGGTAAAGGCGCCGGAACGGTAAGGAAGAATGGTGTGGCCTGGTCAAAACGACGGCTCTTTATGCCCACAGTTTTTTTTTTTGGCCGAGATAAAATAAAATGTCCTCTGCTGCAACCTGCAATCATAGATAGTCCATCATTATATTCATATACGAGGTAAATTAATAGTAACATGTGATGGATACAATGCTCAAATTCACAGCGCACAGCAGCAGTCAGCAGCATCAGGAACAGTGGATCGGAGACCTGGCCGTGACCTGATCACCTGACCTTGACCGCTCGGTGCGGGCATGCCGAAGTCGGACCAGTCCAAGGGGAATGTCAAGCTTTGCACCATCTTCACGTAAGCGGGGTAGGACCACCTGTCACAGGCGCGGCTCCGAGAGTACTCGAGTACACCTGGCTTGGGCCGCTGCCACGGAGGCGCGCGGCTGGGGCCAGCCATCCAGCCCGCCGGCGTGGAGGCGCTGCTATGCCTTTTTCTTTTTTGCGAAAAGCTATGCCTTTTGTTTTGAGAATCAAGGCGCTGCTATGCCTTCGCTTTACGGAAATTCCTATTTGACGCATTCTGCGTCAAGATGTCTTCCACTTCGCACGGGAGAGCGATCGCTCTGATTGGGCCGGCCCGTTTAAGCGTTCCTGGTTTTAGGGTCCCAGATGGTTTTTTCGGGTTTTGAGAACCTTTTAGAAGTTTCCCAGAACCTTTTTTTTCTTTTATTGGCTTTCTTGTTTGTTTTTGGTTTTTGAAAACCTTTTTTCCTAATTTTCGTTTTTATGTTAAATTTTATTCTTTCTTCTTCCTTTTCTGTTTCTTTTTTATTCATAGTTTTAATTTCTTTTCTATTTTTCATTTTTCCCTTTATAAAAAAGTTCATGTTCCAAAAAAATTCGGAATTTTTTTAAAAAAATCGTGCCTTTCGATAAAGTTCATTTTCTCAGAAAATGGAAGTGTTTTATAAAGTTGTTTGTAAATTCAAGAAATGTTCCCATATAAAAATTGATCAGAAATTTTCAAAAATGTTATTATTTTACAAAAAAATGGTATTGTTCACCTTTCCAAATTTTTTTGAAAAAATTCAAAATATGTTCTTCGATTAAAATTGTTCCCTTTTCAAATTTTGTCCACAAATTCAAAAAATGTTCGTGTGTTGAATTTTTTTCGTAAATTCAAAAAAAGTTTGCATTTTTTTCACGAATTCAATGTTGCTCAAAATTTCAAGTTTTGTTTAAAAATTCAGAAAATTTTCTTCATTTAAAAATTGTGCCTGTTCTCAAATTTTGTCCACAAATTCAAAAAATATTCGTGTTTTGGAAATATCTTCGTAAATTCAAAAAACAGTTCGCATTTTTTTCAAAAATTCAATGTTGCTCAAAATTTCAAGTTTTGTTTATAAATTCAAAAAATGTTTGGGAATTGCGAAAAATGTTCCAACTTTCGAAATTTGTTCACAAATTCAACAATAGTTCATGTTTTCAAATTTTATTCACAAATTAAAAAAAATGTTCGGGAAGTTTGAAAACACGTAAACATTTTTACTTTTAGTTCACAAATTCAAGAAATGTTCCCTCTTTCCAAATTTGTTCACGTCATCAAAATGTTCATGTTTTACAAAATTTCTTCGAAAATTCAAAAAATGTGTTTATTTGAAAGAAAATATTCATAATTTTGAAAAAAAATGTAGAAGGTCCTCGGTTCGACTGAAGACATGGACTGCAGTTTTTGGGATTTTTCGCAAATTAATGTCTAAGTTTTGTCGTTGTCGTATGTGTCTTTTGTTAAAGTATGTACCGTAGGATGTATACGGTGTAGATATAAACCGTATACGTATGTGGGCGCGTGCGTTGTACTTAGGTAGTTAGGATACGTTTAGGTTGATCTCTATCCCTTGTATAGATTATGACTTGGAGATCAATCCTACAACAACCTAACTACCTAAACCCTGTAATTTCTTGTGCCTATAAGTAACACCCAACGCGTCCCTGCTGAAGCATATGCTTAACGCATCTTTACATGGTATCAGAGCCATTCTCCTCTAAGCATATCCCCTGCACCGCCAACCCCCTTGCGTCGCCATGTCTTCCTCAAGCTCCACCACAGCCGCCCCATCCGTGCTCATCCCCATCGCCGAGAAACTCCATCGCTCCAACTTCAACGTCTGGCGCGCGCAGGCTATGGCCACGATCTGTGGCGCTCAGCTGGTCACCTACCTCGATCCAGAGAGGGAGGTACTGGCGCCCAAGTTGTCTGACAAAGACGGCAAGGTCACCGACGTGCCGAACCCGGCATATGAGATCGACAGGGCCCGAGACTCTCAGGTTTTGAGCTTTCTTTTCAATTCCATCTCACCCCCTGTGATGTTCCAGATCGCAACGTGCACCACGGCGTCAACAGCATGGACTGCAATCACGGAGATCTTCATCTCCCAGACGCAGGCGGCCATCGTCAGTACGAGGATCGCCCTCTCCACCACCAAGAAGGGGAACTCCACCATTGCTGAGTATCTTGGCCGCATGAAGGCCCTCGGCGATGAGATGGCTGCCATCGGCAAGCCGCTCACGGACAATGATATGGTGTCGTATATCCTTGTTGTCTTGGATTTCGACTACATATCCTTCGTCTCCTCCATCTGCGCCAGGACCGTCCCCATCAAGCCCAACAAGCTCTACGCCCAACTCATCAGCTTCGAGAGCCGCCTCGCCATGTTCGAGGGTGGCAACTCATCGTCCCACTCTTCCGCGAACGCCGCTTCCCATGGCAGTCGCGGTGGCTTCCCTCGCGGCGGAGGCTACGGCAGGAACGGAGGCGGCCGTGGCCACGGTGGTGGCCGTGGCAATGGAGGCAACAGCGGCCGTGGGAACGGTCACGATGGGCGTGGCCAAGGAGGCGGGGGACAAGATGAGCTCCCTGAGGTGTTCTGTCAGATCTGTAAAAAGCCCAACCACACCGCCATCGAGTGCTACATACGCTTCGAAATCGCATTCACCAAGGAGAAAAGTGCGAGCGTCGTGCCCAACTCTTCCTACGGCGTCGACACCAACTGGCACCTCGACACAGGCGCCACAGATCACATCACCGGAGAGTTGGACAAGCTCACCATGAGGGAAAGGTACAACGGCCATGACCAAGTGAACATGCCCAACGGAGCAGGTATGAAAATTACTCATATTGGCCAAGCATATGTTCGTACTCCCACTGGTAATCTTCATCTAGAAGATGTCCTTTATTCACCTAAAGCCACAAAAAATCTTGTTTCTGCTCATCGTCTATCTCAAGATAATCATGTGTTTCTTGAAACTCACCCTCGTTTCTTCTTCATTATGGACAAGGCAACGAGGAGTACCCTCCTCCACGGCAGGTGTAGAGCCGGCCTCTACCCCCTATCATCGACTTCTTTAGGCCCGGACAGGCATGCTTTTGGTGCCACCAAGATTTCCCGTCAAGGTGGCATGATCGATTAAGTCATCCGTCTTTGAAAATTGTTCAGTATGTTCTTAGCAAGAACAAAATTCCTTTTTCAGTTCATGAGTTGAATAAAGAGGGGGTGTGTGATGCATGCCAACAAGGCAAAAGTCACCAACTTCCCTATCCACATTCTAGTAGTTCTTTGAATGCTCCTTTAGAGCTTATCTATTCTGATGTATGGGGGCCTGCCCGTGATTCAATCAATAAAAAGAATTATTATGTGAGCTTTATTGATGATTTCAGTAAATTTACGTGGATATTTCTTCTTAAACATAGGTCAGAGGTTTTTAAAGTGTTTCATGAATTTCAAGGACTTGTAGAAAGACACTTTCGCAAAATCATCACCATGCAAACCGACTGGGGTGGTGAGTATGAAAGGTTAAACTCCTTTTTCCGCCAAGTTGGCATCACACACCATGTTTCCTGCCCGCATGCCCATCAGCAGAACGGCTCCGCCGAAAGAAAGCATCGTCACAATGTCGAGGTTGGCCTCTCTTTGTTAGCTCATGCGTCTATGCCCCTAAAGTTTTGGGAAGAGGCATTCATAGCTTCCACGTACTTGATCAATCGTACACCAAGTAAGGTGATCAATCTTGAAACTCCACTAGAAAAATTATTCCATGAGACACCAAACTATCATGCCCTTCGTACCTTTGGGTGCGCATGTTGGCCCAACTTCCGTCCTTTCAATGCTCGCAAGCTTGAATTTCGCTCCAAACAATGCGTCTTCCTTGGCTACAGTAACCTTCACAAAGGGCTCAAGTGTCTAGACATAGTTGTTGGACGTGTTTATATTTCTCGGGACGTTGTGTTCGATGAAACAGTGTTTCCCTTTGCCAAATTAAACCCCCAACGCCGGTGCACTTATCAGATCTGAAGTCCTTCTTCTCTCTGAAAATTCCTCCTCTTTACCTCTTGATCATGGGGACGAACATATAGCTAATGATCACTTGGGTAAATCTCATGAAAATTCTGCTATAAATTTTGGAGGAAATGTGGTTGTGCACTATGATTTTATGCAGCAGCAAAGGACAAGCACGGAGCATGAGGCTGATCCAGGTGCTGTACCAGGAGCTGACAGCAGCGATCCCGGTGAGGATTCGCCCTCGCCTGTTGCGCCAGGCAGCGGCAGCGCACCCACCTCGGGGTCAGGCGGGCTAGCAGCGGACGACCACGCGTCCCCCCGCGTCCCCGCGGGCGAGGCAACGACAACCCATGGCGGGCCCAGCGGTGCAGGTGGGCCAGCCGCACTCACGCGCCAGGCCAGGCGCCTCTCCGCGTCGTCTGGCGGTTCCCCTGGGCCTCGCCAAGTGGCCCAACGAGCAACTGGCTCTGGCTCCGAGGAGATCAACTTGGGATCAGGTGCTGCTGGATCGTGTGCCGCGCTGGATCCTGCTGGATCTTCTGTGCAGCGGCCCTCTGCTGCAGTTTCTGTGCCAATAAGAACCAGATCACAACATGGGGTTTTGAAACCAAAGGTTTGGACAGATGGCACGGTCAGGTATGATAATATGCGTTTTGGTGGCCTAGCTGTTACAGGTGAGCCAGGAAATTTGACTGAGGCTTTTGAAGATAGAAATCGAAAAAATGCTATGGATGAAGAATATAATGCTCTTATTAGAAACAAAACATGGCACTTAGTTCCTCCAGCAAGAGGCAGAAATATAATTGATTGTAAATGGGTTTATAGAGTCAAAAGAAAGGCTAGTGGAGAAATAGACAGATACAAGGCTAGATTAGTAGCAAAGGGTTTAAAACAACGATACGGCATTGACTATGAGGACACGTTTAGTCCAGTTGTTAAAGCTGCTACTATTAGACTTGTTCTCTCTGTTGCAGTATCAAATGGTTGGAGCCTTCGTCAATTGGATGTGCAGAATGCGTTCCTTCATGGCGTTCTAGAGGAGGAAGTCTACATGAAACATCCACCTGGGTATGAGGTAAAAGACAAGTACCATTATGTGTGCAAACTTGACAAGGCATTATATGGTCTAAAACAAGCACCTAGAGCATGGTATTCTAGGTTAAGTGATAAACTCCAAAGGCTTGGTTTTCGACCTTCAAAGGCTAACACGTCACTTTTCTTCTATAAGAAGGGAAAAATAATCATCTTTATGTTGGTATATGTTGATGATATTATTGTGGCCAGCTCATCACAAGACGCAATCAGTGCATTGTTAGAAGATCTTAAGAGAGACTTTGCTCTAAAAGACCTTGGCGATTTGCACTACTTCTTGGGAACAGAAGTGAAAAAGGTAACCGATGGGATATTCTTAAGTCAGGAAATATATGTGTCAGATATATTAAAAAGGTCAGGTATGATGAATTGTAAAGTTTCAAACATGCCACTTTCAACTACTGAAAAACTTTCCAAGGAAGAAGGGGAGTCCTTGGGAGCCGAGGCAACTACAAACTACAAAAGTGTGGTAGGTGCCTTACAGTACTTGACGCTTACAAGGCCTGACATATGTTTTCCTGTCAACAAGGTGTGCCAATTCTTGCATGCTCCTACTCTTCAGCATTGGACTGCAGTGAAGAGGATTTTGAGATATCTTAGAGGTGCTATGAGTACAGGATTAAAGTTCACAAGATCAAACTCAACTGTAGTAAGTGCCTTTCCGGATGCAGATTGGGCAGGTTGTCCTAATGATAGAAGGTCAACTGGTGGTTTTGCTGTTTTCTTTGGACCAAATCTCATATCTTGGAGTGCACGAGAACAAGCAACTGTGTCTAGATCTAGCACTGAGGCTGAATACAAAGCTCTAGCAAATGCCACGGCTGAGTTGATACGGGTTCAAACCTTGCTTGCTGAACTAGGTATAAATCATTCTTCAGTTGCACGATTATGGTGTGACAACATTGGTGCTACTTATCTGTCAACAAATCCGGTGTTCCATGCAAGAACAAAACACATTGAAGTGGACTATCATTTTGTTCATGAAAGAGTAGCTGTCGGTGTCAAAACCGGCGGATCTCGGGTAGGGGGTCCCGAACTGGGCGTCTAGGCGGATGGTAACAGGAGACAAGGGACATGATGTTTTACCCAGGTTCGGGCCCTCTTGATGGAGGTAAAACCGTACGTCCTGCTAGATTAATATTGATGATGTGTGTTACAAGAGTGGATCTACCACGAGATCAAAGAGGCTAAACCCTAGAAGCTAGCCTATGGTCTGATTGTTGTTCGTCCTACGGACTAAAACCCTCCGGTTTATATATACACCGGATAGGGTTAGGGTTACACAGAGTCGGTTACAATGGTAGGAGATCTAAATATCCGTATCGCCAAGCTTGCCTTCCACGCCAAGGAAAGTCCCATCCGGACACGGGACGAAGTCTTCAATCTTGTATCTTCATAGTCTTGGAGTCCGACCGATGATGATAGTTCGCTATCCGGACACCCCTAGTCCGGACTCCTCAAGAGCCCTCGAACCAGGCTTCAATGACGATGAGTCCGCGTTGATCGTCTTTCGCATTGCGGCGGGTTCCTCCTCCGAATACTTCATAGAAGGTTTTGAACACAAAGATAGTGTCCGCTCGCAAAACAAGTTCCACATAACACCGTAGAGAGAATAATTTTTGCACAGATCGGCTGACGTACTTCGCGGCGTGACATCACACCACGGCCAGGCCTTTATATGAATCGTTTTTACTGCTCCACCTCAGCGTGTTTAGCGAGGCGGTTTCCCTGGCACGCCTTATCAAAGCATAGATCGTGCCCCCCTTATTCCGGGATTCTCATCAATACGGACGTGGGTAACCCAACCGTGCCCGTTGGCACGCCTCCTCTATCAAAGGCGAGTCCCAATCGACCACGGGGTGGGCTCTTGGTATTCAACCTCTTTATAATGAGACCAAGGCCCTCTCCTTCTTACACCCTCTATCGAGTTCGCCTTGCGCTTCGAGTTCCAACACCCAAAGCTTCAGATTCAGGCGCTTTGGACTTTCGACGATGTCCGGCTCCGGCCAGCACGGCCGATGGATGTCTTCCTCCGTCACAGAAGAAGATGTGCTAAAGCTGCGAGACGCCAGGTATCTAACCGGCGAGATCTCGCGACAGCTGCCTGCTCCAGGCAGGTCATTCCCACTCCCGAGCCCGGTGAGAACGTGGTGTTCAGTGTCTCACTTCCGTCGGGTTTAGGCTTCCCGACGGATCCCTTTGTGCGGGGGCTCATGTTTTATTATGGGCTTGATTTCCATGACTTGAATCCGGAGTCCATCCTCCATATCTCGTCATTCATTGTCGTATGTGAGGCCTTCCTCCATATTACCCCCACTTTGGATTGTGGCTCAAGACCTTCAAGGTGGAGCCAAAGATGATCAAGGGGCAGCAAGCGGAGTGCGGAGGGGCGGTCATAAGCAAATGTGCTGATGCTCCGTGGCCCGAGGGCTCTTTTCAAGAGGAGCTTGGTTTGTGGCAACGGGAGTGGTTTTATATCACCGCTCCTGGGGGCACCAAATGGGCGGCGCGCCGCCTTCCGCCAGTCCACCACAGCGGTGGCATCATGGGTCAACAAGGGGCTCGACGGGGGCCGCCCAAGGACGCCCCCGCTGCAGGCCGCATTCGAGATCTCCGGAAAGAGGGATCAATCTGGTTGCGATGGCGCAGGTTATGGTGATCCGGCGCCTTCAGCCTGCAAGCGTCGCCCCTCCGCCTGTGGGAATTCAATCCGAGGGACCACGAGCTCTCCAAATTTTTATGGGCACGACGCCTGTGGAGATGTATAAACTGTTCTTGGATCACAAGCGAAGTGTCCGGACTTGACCGAGGACGCAGGACTAAGCTGCAATCGCCAGATACTCAAGTAAGTAGTCCTGTAACGGACAAGCTGTTCATTCATTTATTTCATATATATGCCCTTTAAAGGAGCCGCTCGAACAGGAGTGGATAGCCAAGGCAAAGTTGATAAGGTGTCCGGCCCCCTCCGGAGACCACGCCGGATCCCATCTTGACCAAGATGTTGAAGGTCGCGCCTTTTGAAGAAGGCGAAGGGGGAGCGGGAAGCAACCGCCTCTGCGAAGGAGGATATCAAGGAAGGAGGGATTAAGAGTCCCACCTTCCGAGGAGAGAAGAGGACCGCTTCGGAAGATCCGAAGGTCAAGGCCTCAAAGAGGGGGAAGGAATCTTCGGCAGAGAGTCCAACGCTGGGAAGTAACCCAGCCGCATTATTTCCCCTAGGGGATCAGCCCTCCAGCCAGCCGGAAGTAAAAAGAACGGGTCTTTGTAAATAAGAACATCCCTGTATTTATTTATGAAGATAACCGAAATTGTACCTTGTAGTTCGGACCTCAGCCCTTCTCAGCAGAGCTCGTCTTCGGGGGATCTTCGTCCGGAGATGATGGAGAGCGAACGCCTCCACCTGTCGCACCCTCATAGAAGCGGACGACCCGGAGGTGTCGCCGCGAGGGTTCCCAAGTCCGGCGGGCCGAAGGTCCGTGCCAAGTGGCGTCGGTCGGAGGAGTGAAGGATCTGCTCGGGCGGCGGCTATTTTAGAGGATCACCGTGCTCTAATGGGTACGGTGATTGAAAGAATTGCATCCGCGGAGAGCGGATTGCATGAAGCCGTCGAAGCTTATCGACTGTGGTTTGAGGTACGCAAAATGATGTACCTTCGGCGCTTATGCATATAAAATGCACCTGTATAGATAGTAGCCCCTGAGACTCGGTATGTTGTCAAAATTGACAACGTGCCGATGATCAAATTCTCAGTTTTAACATATCGCCGCTCCTAAACAGGTGGCGAGGCGTCCGGAGGCCAGCCGGACTGATGAATATGCCGAACTAAAGCGGCAACTTGACGAGGCGGATGTGGACATCGCGCTGGTCAATAAACGGTTTGACGAGTCACAAGGTATGCGACTTCTATGCGGACACCTGGTAAGGGAGCTTGACGCCCATGTCTTACTAATCATATGCTTAATGCAGATGGTGCCACTGCCGTGGAAGAGCTGCGGGTAGAACTCGCCTGAGCGAAAGAGCAAGCCAGAATTGGTAATGCGGCCGCTTTAAAGGCGGCCGAAGAGCTAGAAGCTGAACGGGCTGCTCACTGCCGAAGCAAAGAGGAGATGGCCGATATGGCCAAAAAGTTGAGGAGTACTACCGACCGCTGCGAGGTTCTTGAAAAAGAACGTCAAGTGGAACAAGAGGGCCTAAAGAAGGCTGCCGCCGAATCCAAGAGTGCCCAATCGGCTTTGAGAGCTACCAAGGAGGAGCTGAGTCAGGCCGAGGCAATTGCGGCTGGTAAACCGTCTCTGCTGCGGAGGAAATATACAGATCCAAAGTATGCTCAGTTGGATAAATTGTGGAGTTCAGAGGATGCTTATCTGGACTTGGCGGCGAGTGCTGTGGACGCGGTTGAGCACTTCCGAGGCCAGAAAGGGCAGAGAAGGGAAGAGTTATATTGGTCGCAATTCCATAGTCCGGAGCGTCCTCTGCCGCTGACCGATCGGTTGGCCGAATGGTCCGAGCTGAATCGATTGTCCGGATTTGCCATGAAGCATGTCTTGACTCACTTGTGGCGGGCGGACCCACCAAGAGCTATTTTGGTTTAGTGCAGCAGTTTCTTGGTGCGGTGCAGCCAGACGACGCAACAAAGCGATCGGCGTGCATTGAGGAGCGGATGGCTCTTGCCCGTGTCAAGACATACCGGGCGAGATGAAGGCCATCGACGTTGCATCCCGTGATTCGGACAGAGGTCGAGTCCTCGCCGAGCACTACTTTGAAGAAGTCTGCCGGGCGCTCGCTTAATAGAGACGCATGCTCGAAGGATATTATGTTTGAATGACATGTATGCTTTGTGAAAACAATGTTTCAATGTAATATAAGTGCTTTTTATACTTGTGCGCTCAAGTAGCAAACTACTCCCCTCAGGCGGCCGCTTATGTATATGTAAATATAACTTTGAAAGATGGCAGTCATTGGTTTAACCCCACGCACATAGTGCGGGGTGTTTGCAAAGAAAGCGCTTTTCACACTTAATCCAACGCCTTGGTCCTGTTAAGGAGGTGATAGCGTAGCAAACCAGGCAACAGACTATAATGCTTTATCACTTTCACTTAGCCATGGAGTTCGAGGTGGGGCTACTATATAGCCCTCGGGGCACCGCACTCTCCCGAATCGAAGTGCGTATGTGCTCGACGAAAACCAGTCCTTCGTTAATGCGGAGGAATCCTAAACATTCTGTGAGTCATCGAGTGGTTGACCAGTCTCTCGCTATATCATGACGATCAGTTTTCGGCTTTCATCGAGGTGCTCGCCCGGCCGAACCGGGCACAATCGCAGAGTTCTCCGGTGCCGCGTTAGCCGTGAAAACGGAACGTAAGGCAGCAAAACACAGGAGCCGGCAACCCAACATTTGACCAAAGACGTGATTCGAGCTGATGCATATAAGGCCTAATCTCGAGACGCCGAATACTCCCTAAGGTATTCGGTCTTTATGAAAATGGGCAAAATAATGCCCTAAGCCCCTTGTGTCCAGGTACGAGCAAAAATTCTGGTGCGGCCAATGCCAAAGCACCAGCCTCCTCCTCGGTTATATTAAGGAACCGGGGGGGTATATATCAACAAGAGACAGTGAGAAAAGGTTTACGCAGGTCTTAATCTGAAAAGAATCCTTGCAACGGGTCCCTACCGCACGCTGCTGTGTCTCCGTTCCGCAGCCATATCTCGGATGGGTGTAGCACGTTGTTCATCTGTAAAGAGAGGAACTTAGTTTGAAAGAAAAGGGTCGTCGTAAAGGTGTACTTAATATTAAATAAACAGAGTACAGTTCGAAGAAGTGAATGAAATTGAGCTTTATCGTCTCTTGTTGTACATGCATGCAACCCCTTGTATGGGGGTATGCCGCTAGTAGGCGCCGGACTCGTCTAGCCGTGTCCGGTGTTCGAATTACCTATTCAGGTGCTTTGGTTAGCGGAGCCGGATTGGTGTGGGGCTGTTAAGGCAGCCTCGCATTCTTCCGTGCTCGAGTGACACTTAATACTCCCTTTTAATGAGATGATGCCGCGTGGACCGGGCATTTTAAGTGTAAGAGATGCGTAATGCGGTATTGCGTTAAAGCGGGCGAAAGCTTCGCGTCCCAATAGTGCTTGATAGCTACTTTTAAATGGGGCGACATGGAAGACTAACTTTTCGCGACGGAAGTTGTCGGATGAACCGAACACAACTTCTATCAGTAGGGAGCCCGTATAATGGGCATATGGGCCTGGCATTACCCCTTTGAAGGAGGTGTTGCTACGGCGAATTTTGGTTGGGTTTATCCCCATCCTGCGGATTGTGTCTCGATATATCAGGTTGATGTCCCGCCGCCATCCATTAGGACTTGTGTAAATTGGAATCCGTCGATTATAGGGTCCAATATCAAGGCAGTCCATCCTGCGCTCCGGATATTTTCGAATAGTCCCGATGGTCGAAGGTGATTGGTTTTGACAACCAGCAGCGGCGCACCTTTTAGTGGGCGCCGCTCTGTTTTTCCCTTTGATCACGTGAAGTGAGTTTACTGCTTTAACCTCCCGTGGGAAAGTTTTTGTTTTCGGGTTTCGCTTGTGGTGCTCATCGTCATCTTTACTTGGTGTGTCGAGCCCCTTGTGTTGGCGTTGGTCTGCGGACTGTTTGAAGACCCAACAATCTCTGTGGGTATGGTTTGCGTGCTTCCGGAGGTACCATGTATTTGACACAGTCTATCCGTAATCTTGTTTAGGTTGGATAGCTCGTCCACCGTTATCCTTTAGGGCAGTGTTTTGATGTTCGCCGAGAGCTTTTGAATCGGCGTTGACCGCCGCATTATTTGGGCCATTTTCTTTATTCCGCGCTGATATTTTCTGCGTCGTGATTTCCATTTCCATCCCTGGTTTGGATGTACTCGGTCGCTGGTATCGCATCTAGCCAGCCAGCTGTCCTCTCCCGCAAAAGCGGGTCATGAGGCTTGTTAATGCGGCCATTGTTCTTGGCTTTTCTTGGCCGAGGTGTCTCAGCGAGCCATTCGCCTTGGACGTTGTGTTTGAAAGCTGCTAAGGCTTGGCGTCCGGACAATGACTATTTGGTCTTTTTAGTAAGGAACCTGTTCTGAATTTCCGGCTGACTCTCCGGGCTGTTGAGTTATGTGACTTATATGCATCCGGAGGCGGACATAAGTCCCCAAAATTTGCCCGGAATGCGCCCTCGAGCTCTCCCAGCTTCCAATGGTATTTTCGGGAGGCTTTTAAGCCAATGCCGAGCTGGCCCTTTGAGTTTAAGGGTAAGTATTTTATGGTGTGGAGATCGTCTCCTCGCCATGTGTATGTGGAGGATGTAATCCTCGATCCGCACTCTGTGGTCATTGCTCCATCGTATGCCTCTATGTTTACGGGTTTGAATCCACTGGAAATTCATGATCCAAAGAACTCATCGGTGAAACATAGGGGTGTGCGGCGCCCCTATATTTGGGCGTGCCGTGATCTTCGAATTTTGGCGATTACATTGCTTTGATGAGCTCGCTTGGCCCATAGATGGACCTAATCGGGCCATCCTCTTGATGTGAATCCTTATGCGGATCGCATATTGGCTTGTGTGTTGGCGCCATTCACCGCTCTCTTTTTGCCGTGGGGTCGCCCATCCGACCGGTGGCCTTCTTACTTTTTAATTGTGGGGCTCTAAGGCCTCCTCGTCAATTCGGGCAGTAGCTTTCTTCTCGGGTAGCTCTTTGTTCGGCGATCGTCGTGCATTTGTTCTGCGGTGCTGAATACTTTGCTCCATCTAATCCTGAGTGCATCTTCCGCTGTTTTGAGCTTCCGCTTCGCTTTTTCAGGCTACTGCTGATGGCGCGAGCTTTTTCGGAGGTCATTTTGCTCCAGTGGTTTGTCCGGTGAGGTCGTCCGGATGTTGTCTTCGTCGGGGACAGATTGTTTATCCAAGTTGTCTTGTTCGGACGATTGCTCGATAGCTTGTTCGTTGTCCACCGGTTCGCCTCGCTCTATGGCTGGGTCTTTGTTGAGGCGGACTTTGTTCGGCGTTTACGTTGCCGTTTTGACTCGCCGAGGGATTTATCCTTCAGAGCGCCCCGCTGCTCCTCGTCTTCATTTCCTTTGGGCGATCCACCATGTATACATCATGGATGAGGTTGTCCAACATCCTATAGGTGCTGGTTTATTGTTGTCTCCTACATTGTCGCCCATACCGTCGATGTCTTGAGTCGAAATCGAGCACGCCGTGTAAGCTTTCGACGATGGCTATGAAGTGGGTGGTGGGTGGGCATTGAATTTCTTCGTCGTCCGTATCCCAATCTTCCCGACCGTAGTCCGCCAGGTTCTCCGGATAAAGAGAGACTTTAGTGAATTCAGGATGTCACCAAAGGGCGAGTGCCGAAAGATGTCCGCGACGTGAACTCCATAACGGGCGCCAATCGGATTCGATTGGCTAGGCGCGGAGGGTTCGGAATCCGGAGAGGAGTCCGGCTTCGGAGCCAAGGTCTTCGCAGCGACAGGATGGAGTTCGCTCGATCGCCGAGAGATTGTAGCCCCGAGGTGGTGTCCAACCACCCGTCCTCGATCGGGGATCCGCCCAATTAAGGGTCGGAACGGATATCGGTGCGGCCTCGTGGCCTTCGCTCGGCCGCAGAGCTAAATCATGCCCATCGAGACAAGGCTGGCGCGCTGGCTGCGGCTCGAATCCGTCAAGATCAAGTCTCCGCGGATATCGCCATATAGTTTAAACTTCCAAATCGACTGACGGCCGGGCGTAGCTTAATCTGCTCCAGATGGCCTGCGAATTGCCGCGATGCAAAGCCGCCGAACACGAAGATCCGTCCGGGAGAAAAGTCTCACCGACCGCGTCGTTGTTGATGATCGAAGGAGCCATCGAGCCTATCGGTGACGACACGGAGGAACTCTCAATGAAAGCACCAATGTCGGTGTCAAACCGGCGGATCTCGGGTAGGGGTCCCGAATCGTGCGTCTAGGCGGATGATAACAGGAGACAAGGGACACGATGTTTTACCTGTGTTCGGGCCCTCTTGATGGAGGTAAAACCCACGCCCTGCTAGATTAATATTGATGATGTGTGTTACAAGAGTGGATCTACCACGAGATCAAAGAGGCTAAACCCTAAAAGCTAGCCTATGGTGCGATTGTTGTTCGTCCCACGGACTAAAACCCTCCGGTTTATATAGACACCGGATAGGGTTAGGGTTACAGTAGTCGGTTACAATGGTAGGAGATCTAAATATCCGATCGCCAAGCTTGCCTTCCACGCCAAGGAAAGTCCCATCCGGACACGGGACGAAGTCTTCAATCTTGTATCTTCATAGTCTTGGAGTCCGACCGATGATGATAGTCCGGCTATCCGGACACCCCCTGGTCCGGGACTCCCTCAGTAGCCAAGAAGCTACTGGACATTCGGTTTATTCCTACTAATGATCAAGTCGCAGATGGTTTCACTAAAGCCTTGTCATGGCACAAGTTGGAAGAATTCAAGAACAATCTCAACTTGATAAAGTTGTGATTGAGGGGGCGTGTTAAAGTGTGTACCGTAGGATGTATACGGTGTAGATATAAACCGTATACGTATGCGGGCGCGTGCGTTGTACTCAGGTAGTTAGGATACGTTTAGGTTGATCTCTATCCCTTGTATAGATTATGACTTGGAGATCAATCCTACAACAACCTAACTACCTAAACCCTGTAATCTCTTGTGCCTATAAGTAACACGCAATGCGTCCCTGCTGAAGCATACGCTTAACGCATCTTTACATCTTTAATTGCCGCGATGCGAATTGAACGTGAGAGCGTTTAAGTCCCAGTGCTTTGAATGCCGGGCCAATTTGTACGAAGTCGCGGGTTCTAGTTTCAGCACTAGAGCTATTTTCCTTTTTTGCGGTTTTTCATCTCGGGAACGTGTCGCCGCGTGCCATTGTAAATGGGCTGGCCCAGCATAGCCGCTCCTGTGCGAAGCGCCAGCACTTTGCCGCAGCGAGCGGCGTATAGGAGCTCCCTTGCTTCACCTCCCGCTCCTCTCCAGCCGAAATCTGGCTCCCCGTAAGAAAACTGCCCAACAATTTTGCGAGCGCCTATTCGGCCCAGCATGCACAGGGAAACCGACGAGCGCGCATCGCCGCCCTGTTGGCACCGCGCGCCCATTTGGGCCGGCCCATGAGCGGCGCAAGATATACACTATTTTCTTGTTTTTTTGCCTTTTTCTGTTTTCTTTCATTTTTGTTTTTTCCTCTTTAAATAATTCGGGGTTTTGAAAAAGTTCCAAAATGCAAAAAAGTATTTGGAAACATTTCATGGAGCCAAAAAAGTCCTTGAATTCAAAAAATGTTCACAAATTTGACAAATGCTCGTGATTCCAAAAAAATGTTTGTGAATCTGAATATTGATGAACATTTTTTGATCAGATGGGAAATTTTTTGAATTTGATGAACAAATTCTCAATTTTTTTTTGAAATTTGATGAATTTTTGAAAATGCATGAACATTTTTGAATTTGATGAATATATTTTCAAATTATGGTGAACATATTTAAAAAGGAACAATTTTGAATTGTATATGATTTGTTTTTCATTCTTTTCAACATGATGAACAAATTATCAATTCAATAACATTTCTTTGAAATCCGACGAACTTATTTTAAAATGGAAGAACATTTTTGAATTTGGTGAACATTGTTTAAAATTATTGTGAACAAATTTTGAATACGATGATTTTTTTGAATTTCATGAACATTTTTTGTATTAGATGATTTTCTTTAATTCAGTTAACAAAGAAATGTTCATGAGAAAAAACCAAAGAAGAAAAAGTAAAGAATATTATAATTTTAAAAAGTAAACAAAATGAATAGAAAAAGGAAAAGGCAAAAAAACGAAAACATGAAAATGAAAAAGGGGAAATAACCGAAAAAACATAAACCATGGTTTACGAAGGTTCTAGAAACTTCTCAAAACCGGACATGATCTACCTGGGCCGGCCCACTTATACACGAGAGGGTTTGGGGGGGGGGGGGGGCACAGTTTATTCAAAGGATTATCGATTTCATGGGTTGGAAGCCCATATAGAGGTGATTCGGCCAATTTTGCATGGAAGCATTTGGCTCATTTCCCATGTCACAGCTCCAACCGAACTATCCCCGTCATCGGCAACGAATGAAGCACAATGTTTGGCCTAGCTCCACCTGCGCAGTTCGCAGGAGTTGGGTGCTCGAGCGTTGCCGAACATGCCCTGGGTAAGAGGTGAGACCACACCTACTATCCTATAGAGGGATAAGAAGGAAACGCGGCGTGTGCCGCAGTGAGCCGACGCATTCACTGGTTTGTCAGGGTTTTTTTTTGAAAATTTGAATATTGTATATTACAATCAATAAAACATTCAAAAAAATTAATTAGGAACATATTTGTATATGTTCATGCTTATAAATAATCATCATGTATTTGTATGTTTGATTGTGTATTATTTGTTGTATGTTGTAAAAGTGTTCATATTTTTTTGTGTACTAAAAAATATCCATTTCACATTTAAAAAATGTTCATCATGTATCTGAAAAATGTTCGTTACATATGTAAAGCATATTTGTCGCACATTGAAGAAATGTTCATTGTGTACTTGTAAAGTATACATCACATATTTGTAAAAGAGTGTTAACCATGCATGTGTGTTCTATGTAAATATGGAAATATTCTACAAACTCCTAAAAAGAGATAAATAAACATGCACACCCAAAAAAATATAAAAGCCACAAACACATTTGGGAAAAATGAATAAAACCGTGAAAAAGGAAAATAAAAAAGAAAAAGGACCAAATAACACATGAATTGGGTGAAAACTTGATGTAAACTACCACTAGAGAAAACCAACCCCCAACAAATTGCACTGATGAGAAATGCCAAATAAGTCGGGAGCTCCTATGTGTCACGCGTTCAGGCAAGTAGTCGGCCAGACGCACAGTGAGCGCCAAACTGGGCCAGTCCATTGTGCGCTGTAGCGACCCACCTACTGTAGTGGTTGATTTTTTTCTATCATTTTTACGACACACATGTAAATGTAATTTTTAGAAGTGTGAACATTCTTCTGAAAAAATTAATTTTTTTAAAACGCGAACAGTTTGCAAAACATTTATGAAATATGAAAGTTTTTTTTGAAAGAAATGTGTTCTTTGAAAACTGGAACATTTTTTGAAAAACAAGAACTAATTTCAAAGCATTGTGAAAATTCGAATAATTGTTTAAGAAAACAGAACCCTTTTCAAAATTTTGAAGAACTTCCAAATTGATAATATTTATTGAAAATTCCAAACCATTTTTGAAATTATGAAAAAAATTGTGAACTGATACAATATTCTAAACATTTTGAAAATGTGAACAAATTTTAATTTGTGAACATTTTTGAAAACAGGAAATTTGTTTCAAATGCCAAGAAATAAATTGAATCATGATTTTTCTAAAAATTTGAAACCTCTGAGCAATTTCTAAAATGGATTTTATTTTTAAAAAGGGATAAAAAGTAAAAAAAACATATTAAAATTGGTGAAAGAAATAGCAAAAAAAGTAGTAAAAACCAAAGAGAAACCTTTCGAAAGGTTCCCAAGAATGAACAACTACTTGGGTAGGCCCTACTCATTATTCCTGTCCGAAGCTCCACCAATTTGACGCAAAGCACGACAAATAGGGGACTTCGGAATGACTCATCCAATAGTGGTGCATCCATGCTTGCGTGAAGATTGCTATTCCTCGGCGTATGCACGAAATAGAATCCACCTTTGGAGGTACATTGGTCGAAATCATTAATTAAGGTGTACTCTTTGCAAAGGTCACTCCCATCTTTCTAGGTTGTCACTTGTTGTCACTTGGAAGTTTTCCGGTTTTTATAGATTCGTTTATTCAAAATGTTTTATCTCTTAAACCATGCGTCCAAATCGCGAACCGTTTTCGCCATCGGATTTCTCGTATCGAGATCTTCGAAACTATACCATGTTAATAAGTTTCGTCGAACTTTTTCTTTACAAAAAAACGAAAGATGCAAATCTGTGCCTCCACGAGAAGCAAATTTGTGCGTCTTGCGAAAGAAAAATTGTGTTTTTTTTATTCCGAGAGGCACAGCTGTGCAACTCGCGGAAGCAAACCTGTGGCTACACGAGAAGCAAATATGTGTCTATCGCGGAAGAAAAAAAATGGCCTTTTCTCTTTCTGAGAGGCATAGGTGTGCCTCTCGCCGTAGCAAACCCCGTGCATTCACGATAAGCAAACCTATGACTCTTGCGAAAGAAAAGAACACATTTTTTTCTTTTTTGATAGGCACAGTTGTGTCTCTCATGGAAGTAAACCTATGCTTCACAAGAAGAAAATTTGTGCCTCCTGCGGAAGACAAAAACATGTTTTTCGCGTAATTTTTTTAATCAAATTTTCCTTTTCTCCAAAACCTAGGGAAAGCCGGGCAAAAACTGAAAAGCCAAAAAACAGGAAAAAATCATCTAAAACCCAAAAACACGTAAAAATAATAAAATCCCGAGGGAGTGCTCATTCACGCAATACGCGGAGGCTCCCGCAAGGAGCACCTCTTAGTTAGTTGCTCCCTACAGTGGTGCATGTGTCCACACCATTTAATGGGCCGGGCCTAGTTGTGCACTCCTTTTATTTTATTTAGTTTTTCAACCTTTTGTGTTCATTTTACTTTTTATATTATTTCAAATAGTGTTAGAAATTATTAGTGATTTTTCTCATGCAAAAAAGGTGTTCACTCATTTAAAAAAATGTCACGCAACAAAGAAAATGTCACAATTTTTGAAGGAGTTTCCATGTAAAATTTTAGAAGCATTCGCATGAATATAAAGATGTATAAATTTTAGAAAGACCAGGCGGCAAGCCTGGTAAGCAATCACAAAAAAAAAATGTATATACGAAAAATACATCCTACAAGCAGGTGTAGTTACATCTACATCTCATATACCACCATGTGTTAGTATATCCTACTACTTTACCATTTTTAGTATGTTTATATATATTTATCTTAGATACTCCAAAGTGAACTACATGACCAAATTGCAAGTCAGCCCAAAACTTCACTATATTTGTGAAATATGTACACATTTGTACGTAATAATGAGGGTGCTAAAAGTATGATTTATACTACCTAAAAGGAGTATATACACTATTCAAATACTCTTTATATGCTACATACTACGCAGTACATACGCTTTTGTATGATAGATACTACATACACCTGATTGTAGCAAAAACTGTTATATATAAGTTCATGCAAGTTTCAAAATATGTTTGTGTTCGTTTATTAATTTTTCATCTTTTACAAATAAAGTTGTTATATAAAAATTGTTCATCAATTATAATAAAGTTTAATACTTTAAAATTATTCATGAATTTATAAATTCCTCATGAATTTTCATCCCCAGAAAAGAGACAAAAATAAATTGAAAACGGAAAAACGAAAAAAATACGAATAAAAAGTAAAAATTGAAATGGTGAAAACTCAGGAATGATAAAACTGGAAAATAGACAAAAATAGAAAATAGCAAATAGGTAAAGAAACAAGAGAAACTGGAAAAACATGTTATAGCCGAGGAGCATGTTGGAGCGCAACTGGAGGGGTGAGAATTATATAGTGCGTGAGGCGCTGGTGAACGCCCAGCACACCCCCTAGTCGCCGCGCACTCTTTTAGGCCGGCCCATGCGTCGGCCGAGACTCCCCGTATGATTTCATTATATGTGTTTTTGATTTTCTATTTTTATTATTTATTTTTAGAAATAATTTGGGATTAAAAAATATCTGAATTTGCAAAATAGTTCAAGAAATCATAGAATGTTTGAGGATTAAAAAAATGATCGTGATTTTGAAAACATTGTTAGATTATTAAAAATGTTCTTGAATTAGAAAGAAATATTTGCGAATTCAAAAATGTTCAACAAAATCAGACAATGATCGCGAATTACAAAAAACATGCTAAAATCAAAAAAATTTACAGATTCCATATGTTCCTGAATTCAAAAAATGTTCATGCATTTCACAAAAATGTTGGTCAGAAAAAAATTAAACAAATTCAAAAATTTGTCGCAAATTTCAGAAGATCATTGTTAATTTAAAAAATATGAGTTTCAGAAAAATGGTCAGAATTTCTGAAATATGTTTGCAGATTTTAAAAGGTCACGGATTTGAAAAAAACATTGTTTAAAAATGTTCATTATTTTAGAAAATGTTTGTGAAGGATTTTTTTTTTCAGGATTTCATGAAAAAGTTTGTAAATTCAGAAAGGAAATAGTCAAGATTTGAAACCTATTTATGATTCCATAAAAAAAATTACAAATTTGAAAAGATGTTCACAAGAGGAAAAGGGGGATATGGTGAAGAAATGAAAAATGAAGCCGAGTACAAAAATAAAAATGTAAAATTAAATGAATGAAAAAATTAAAATAAAAAATAAAAGAACGAAAATGGAAAAAGCAGAATGAGCCGAAAAGAAGCAACACACAAAAATGAAAATCGGTCTGGGAAGAACCTTCCCAAGTTGGCCAGCTGGCGAAAACGCGCATAGCGAGTTGGGCCGGCTCACTAACACAAATCTTCGATCAGTTCTTTTCTGGCTCGGTCCTTCCTTCACCGGTTAACCATTGACCATTGACTTTTCAAATTTAAAAAAAAAAGGAATTAGAAAAAAGTTCAAGAGTTTGAAAAATAAGTTCGTGAATCTGAAAAACATAGCACCAAAAAGAGTTCCCGAATTTGAAAAATTTCACGAAAAAATATGTTCACGAATTTGAACATGTTCGTGAATTCGAAAAAAGTTTATGAAAATACAAAAAAATACGAAATTGAGAGGAAAAGTTCACGAATTTGAGCAATATGTTCGTCCATTTGATAAACACATGAATTTGAATTTTTTAAGAATTTGCAAAATCCACGAAAAGGAAAAAAGAAAAGAAAAAGAAAAACCTAGGAAAACTCGTTGCCAAAAAAACATAAGGAAATCAGCCAAAAAATTTATGTTGGAATCTTCTAGAATGTTTCCAAAACTGGTTCAAAGAGAAGGATGGTCTAGGCCGACCCCACTTAATTAACCATGGATTGCCTACATTGGCCAGGTTTACAGATGTAACGATTGTACTTATTTGTTTCTTCCCCATAAAAAACTTATTTGTTCCTTTACAAAAAGTACAATCGTTACCTTTAGGAAAAATACATAAAAATAATAAGGAAAACACATGAAAGAATTAAAAAAGGGGGCATCTGGTTAGGGTCTATTTTTTCTAGAATAATCTGACTTGCTTTATTTCATTAATTTTAAAGGGATACAAGCAATTCTTCTATTGTTTTTATCTCCTTGGGCCTTAAGGTTATTCTCCTCGCTATGGGAGCGGTACCACTTGTATGATTCTAGAGAAGACGGCGATGTCCCGACCACAAGGCGATTGAATTTACTGGTGCTTGTTCCACAGGCAAGAACGACTCAAAGATCATGGTAAGGTCCTCACGCTACGCCAAAGACGACCATGGCTTCGTACAGGGTGCCTCAGGAACGCGGACACACGTGGTGCATGGTTGTCGTTAGCCCGTGTCGTAAGATGTTGGGTTAAGTCTCGCAATGAGCGCAACCCTCGTGTTTAGTAGCCACTATGAGCTTGGAACCCTGAAAGACCGCCGGTGTTAAGCTGGAGGAAGGAGAGGTATATGAAAGAAGGGAACGAATAAGTGGAACTTATTATTTGTATCCCCCAACCTATTGATCTTTTCCTTTTGTTTTTTTTTTCACTACGCAATGTTTGAACAATCTTCGCAAAGTAGAAAAATTCTTATCTTTATTTAAAAAGGTTCACAAATCCTAAAATGCTCATGATTTTTTAAATGGTTGCATAATTAAAAAAATGCTCGCAATGAGAAAAATGTTCACTATATTCAAAAATTGTTTTTGTATTAAAAATATTTATAGATTCGAGTAAATACTCATGATTTTTTTAAAATGCTGGCATTCAAAAATTGTTTGTGGGTTCAAAAAATGTTCATGAATGCAAAAACTGTTTCTGAATTCAAAAAATGTTTGTGAATTGAATAATTGATCACAGAATCAAAATTGATCACGGATCCAACTAACTTTTGATGAGTGCGCCCCTCTCTAAGAGACGATCTTATGGTTTGGACTTGAGGGGACGCATGCATCTTCCCAAATGTTAATGTGCTCAACATTTCCAACTCTACAAATGCATGCCCTCTAGAATGCTTGGATACCCGTAACCAGGCTTTGCCATGTAAAGGATCAGCCTTTCTTATGTGCGACAGCTAGCAGGTTTCCATCTGCAAAATTCTTCGCTCATAGCACTTGCGCACTTACAGAATCATGAAAATCCAGGATCCTCCAAACTTGTTTAGCCAGCATTAAAAGATTAAAGGAATGTAAATCACAAAAAACCATACCTCCGTGATCTTTCAGAACACAAAGTTTCCCCCACACGCACCAATGAAGGTTTTTACCTTCATCATCATCTCCCCACTAGAATCTTGCAATAGCGTTAGAAATCCCCTTGCGAACACCTTTTGGTATTTTAAAAATTGACATACCTTTTGGTAGTTTAAAGGTTTGACCAAAATTATAGAATAAAATAATAACATCTACAATGCCTAATATATAAAATATGAAACTACTTTTAGATCAGATGATATAAATTCTTATTGTGGATATTGATATATTTTTCTAAAAACTCGGTCAAACATGCACTCGTTTAACTTCTGAAAGAAAAAATACACCTTATATAAAGGAATGGAGGGAGTATGTCATAAGCCTTATGCATGTACAATTTTACACCACGACTACATTCTTTTGTGAACGTTTTTATATACCTCTCCTATGTCATAAGCCTACTCTACTATGTCATAAGCCTACTCTACTATGTCATAAGCCTTATGCATAGTATGTATAGTAGAGTAGGCTTATGACACTGTAAAATCCCATTTTCAATCATATCTCTTAAGAATCCACACTCTACTATGTCATAAGCCTTATGCATGTACAATTTTATAGCACGACTACCTTCTTTTCCATTTCTATTAATTTTTTATGTTATGAACACATTCATATGCAATCATACATTATCCATGATAAACCTACCAGGGACAAAAGCACCTTGTGTCGGAGCAATAATTTCTAAAAGGATCATTTTCAGTCTCTTTGCAAGCATCTTCAAAATAATCTTGTATATAACATTATCAACACTAATAGGACGAAATTGTGTAATAGTTTTAGGAGATTCTTCCTTCGGTATAAAAAGCATAGGTGTTATCATTCCACCCATTAGGAATCTGCTTAGTATTTGTATCCTACAAAATCTCATGTGTGATATCCTGCCCAACTATATGCCAATATTTCTTGGAGAAAATTGCTTCAGCCCATCTGGCCGAGGGCCCTTCAAGTCTCCAATGCTGAAGACATCCCACTTCACATCCTCCTCAGAAAACGGTGCTAGCAGCTATTCGTTCATCACCACTTGAACACATTGCTGGATTTTTTCTAGGAACTCCGGGTCTGTGGAATTCACCTGTGGCATTCACCTCTTAGAGAGAGAGAGATTTTGTTATCCTTAAGAATCTAATTCTACTTTCTAATCAATTCTGGCTACATTATTGATCAGTTTTATTTAAGCAGTTGTCGAGAGGGATAGGTATGAAGCCTGGTAGAATTGTTGTCCTAACCAGCAAACCACAAGCCTCACTCCCACATATGTAAGTAGTAGACTGAAACGATTTACTTACTATATGGTTGTTGCTCTGATTCATATGTAATCTAACATATGTTATTGAGTTCGTAGCAAAGTATAAATTATGTATTTTGTCTTTTGGTTTTATGCAATAGTACATAGCACTTTGAGTACAAAGTTCACCTTCATGGTTTGTACATGTACTTTATGGTAGTGCATTGTAAGGTATATATGGACTCTTCCCACAAAAAGTGATTATAGGCTTATACATCTACTTGTTTAGGGTGTATAGTACGTTAGGCATGAATTACTATTAGCAAAAGGTAGTCATCAACCAATTGACATGGGCTAGTAATTTTTTTTACAACATAAATGTGGGGACGCTCTTTGACAGCAATTGCGGGATATATAAAAAAATAAACTATGAACTGAAAGGACCATGAAGTAGTTTACTTTGGTACTGCATAGGAACAATATATTCACCCAGTGATATGAAGAATTTATATTTTGGCGACATTACTTTTTCTAATCAATATCACAAACCATTTGTACATGATAGGATCTCACATATTTCCATACATATGGATGTCTTATTGCGTTTTTTATGGAGAGTAAATTTTAACTACAAAATACCACATATTTTTGAATGAAATAAAAAATCTAAGACAAACTACATAAGGCTGAATCAGCTAATTAAACTAATGTTGAGAGAATCAGTTGATATTATTACCGCTGACTACATGTGACATGTGGTGATAGTGTTACTAAGATGCTCACCCAATGTGACATGTGGTAATAGTGCTACTAAGATAGTTTGTAAAACTAATTGAACTTCATAGAGTAAAATTGTTTTTTAATATAAAAATAGACCTTCGTATTAAAATGCACTGTGGAGTTCAAAAGATGTGTTCCTAGATTTCCATCCTTTCATTTTGGTTGTTACTAAGCACAACAATATTAGCATATTAATTTTAGTCATGAGCTATATTTTGTGAGTTGTATAAACTGGATGTTAACAAATAATAGAAAAAATTAACATGTCTTAGTTAGTTGGTCATAAAGTAAAGGAACCAGATTTGAAAGCGATAAAGCATATAATAATATTCTGTAAGAATTCCTACATCATAATATATATCTTTCTTGCACCCAGTATCGAAATTGTCATAATGCTACTGCTTAGCATTGCACACACCTTGGTACTTCCCATTAACACTTAAAGTTTGAGACTAGTCAGATGTAGCATTTAGTATACTAAACATAACATTGGATTGGGAAAAGGGATATAAAGAAATTATTTATGCAAAAAAAATGATGCACACCATATCTTTCTTTTCATACTTGATGTGGCAATTGATTTGCATAATATCCTAAACAAAATATAATTTGACCAGCTCTGCAATCAAGACTAGATTAAAAAGTCAATGTCAAACATATCACTAATTGAGTGCATAGTTGCAAATTAAAAGAAGCAAAAGCGCATGATTACTTAGATAGTTATTCTGAAGTGAGGCATTAATACATTAAAATAAGCCATTAAGTCTCTTGGATTATCTAGAAAAGTTGACAAGCAGTACAATTTAATAGATCCAACTTCGAAAATTTAACTTTTAGTAAAACTAATTCATCCTAATATATGAGTGCACAATTGTTAGAACTTTATCAATACATCAGACTCGAACCATGCAGAGTTAAGGCCATCTTTAGCCGAACTCCTAAAATTGAGCCCCTCAAACCTTAGCTCCTCAAATTACAGGAGTTAACAAAAGTGGTTCCTAGCCAGACTCCTAAAACTTAACCCCCTCAAAAATTTGCAACAAATATTTCAAACACAAACTTAAACTACTCAATTGCATAAGATCGCACATCATACAAAGCACAATTAGATGATTTATCAATAGATAGCATAATATAAAAAGAACATCATCTTCGCCCTGGGCACAGTACGCGTCAAAGTCGTCCCGGCCGGAGGAGATAGGGGTCACCCCCACTACCAAAGGGGATGACCACATCGTCATTGGTGCTAGGCCGAGTCAACAACATCTCCTCCTCCTTATCAGAGGGCTCGGCCATGAGATCTTCCAATATATAGTCATTCTTCTTGTACTCGAACCACACCCATTCTCGGCGAGGACCTATGGATTCTTCACAATTAACTCGGCCATGAAGGCCTCATCGATGCACTTGGCCTTGAGCTGGTTCAGGGTGTCGCAATGCTCCTTCTCCTCGGTGTGGGAGACCAATCTAACAGGAGGATCGACGAAGTCCGGGCGTGGGTGCCAAGGGGGAAGTTAAGCTTTGTCTAGATGCCGAAGTTGTGGATCACCGTCATGTCATACATGCATGTCACCTCCTTTGTAGTGGGGAATGTGCTGAACCACATATTCTCCTGCGTCTCTGTATTTCGGATATTCACCGCAAGTGCCCACAATTGCTGATGCACATCGTGGTACTTTGGCGGCGGTGGTCGCTGTGACATGGACCTCAAGGAGGTAATGGTGGCTCAAACCAGAGATCTGAGGATGGAACGGGCACTCGCGGTGGCTACGTGGACCAATTTCGAATGATATGTGGCTCCACGGTGGTCCTCCTCATTGATGAGAGCATGGTGGCGACAATCTCTAGATGCGTCGAATCAGGCGACGATGGCGGGCACCAAACAAGTCAAAATGGCCCGGGGAGGGAGGCGGGGGTTGTAGGGTGCCGACGTGCCTGCATGGTGGCCATTGGAGTTAACGAGGCTAGGACCGGTCCGGAGGCCGTCGCGTGGGGAAGAGAGCGACCGTGCTAGGCAAGGGAATCCTTTGCCAAGAATTTATTTCACCTGCTCAAAATTGAGAGGCGGCTGATGCATCTCCTCAAGTATTTGAAGAGCTACCCTTTTGGGAGTTTGGCTGGGTCCGGTTTAACTCCTCAAAAGGGAATCTTTTAAGGAGTTAAGTCCTATTGATACTTCGGCTAGACATGCCCTAACAGATGAAATACAAAGCAGTAGAAGGACGAATATCCTTCGTAGAGCATCTCTAACCGATCCCTTATAATTTAGGCCCCTATATTGACTCTTATCCTTTAACTCCTTATATTTGCTCCTTAAAAAAGTGGTGTTCCTAACCGATCCCCTAAACCTAACACCCTAGTTTCCCCCCGCCAAATCTCCAGGTTCAAGTTTACATACAACATTTCAACTACATATTTCCATACATATTAAATCCAAACATAATAATTAAGCTTCACACAATTCGTGAATATTACAAATTCAGAGTTTACAAACCAAATAGTCAAAGTCAAACACGCGAAAAGGTTTAAATGAAGTAAAGAGCATGATTAAAGAACAACTATGAAGTGCTATCGAGTTGCCACTGATATTCCACCTCGGTCATATTGTTGCGGTGCTTAGGCGAAGCCCTGCGTCGGTAGAACATCATCATCGTCACCACACCGTCGTGCTGACGGAACTCATCCCCGACACCCTGCTGGATCGGAGTCCGGGGATCGTTATCGAGCTGAACGTGTGCTGAACTCGGAGGTGTCGTACGTTCGGTACTTGGATCGGTCGGATCGTGAAGATGTACGACTACATCAACCGCATTGTCATAACGCTTCCGCTTACGGTCTACGAGGGTACGTGGACAACACTCTCCCCTATCGTTGCTATACATCACCATGATCTTGCGTGTGCGTAGGAATTTTTTTGAAATTACTACGTTCCCCAATAGTGGCATCCGAGCCAGGTTTTATGCGTAGATGTTATATGCACGAGTAGAACACAAGTGAGTTCTTGGCGATACAAGTCATCTTGCTTACCAAAGATGTCATACTTTGGTTCGGGCGGTATTGTTGGATGAAGCGGCCCGGACCGACATTACGATACGCTTACGCGAGACTGGTTCTACCGATGTGCTTTGCACACGTGTGGTGGCTGGCGGTGTCTGTTTCTCCAACTTTAGTTGAACTGAGTGGCTACGCCCGGTCGTTCGAAGGTTAAAACAACATTAACTTGACGAACTATCGTTGTGGTTTTGATGCGTAGGTAAGAACGGTCCTTGCTCAGCCCGTAGCAGCCACGTAAAATTTGCAACAACAAAGTAGAGGACGTCTAACTTGTTTTTGCAGGGCATGTTGTGATGTGATATGGTCAAGACGTGATGCTATATTTTTGTATGAGATGATCATGTTTTGTAACCGGTTATCGGCAATCGGCAGGAGCCATATGGTTGTCGCTTATTGTATGAAATGCAACGCCTGTAATTGCTTTACTTTATCACTAAGCGGTAGCGATAGTCGAGAAGCAATAGATGGCGTAACGACAACGATGCTACGATGGAGATCAAGGTGTCGCGCCGGTGACGATGGTGATCACGACGGTGCTTCGGAGATGGAGATCACAAGCACAAGATGATGATGGCCATATCATATCACTTATATTGATTGCATGTGATGTTTATCCTTTATGCATCTTATCTTGCTTTGATTGATGGTAGCATTTTAAGATGATCTCTCACTAAATTATCAAGAAGTGTTCTCCCGAGTATGCACCGCTGCGAAAGTTCTTCGTCTTTGAGACACCACATGATGATCGGGTGTGATAGGCTCTACGCTCAAATACAACGGTGCAAAACAGTTGCACATGCAGAATACTCAGTTAAACTTGACGAGCCTAGCATATACAGATATGGCCTCGAACACGGAGACCGAAGGTCGAACGTGAATCATATAGTAGATATGATCAACATAGTGATGTTCACCATTGAAACTACTCCATCTCACGTGATGATCGGACATGGTTTAGTTGATTTGGATCACGTGATCACATAGATGACTAGAGAGATGCCTGTCTAAGTGGGAGTTCTTAAGTAATATGATTAATTGAACTTAAATTTATCATGAACTTAGTACCTGATAGTATTTTGCTTGTCTATGTTTGTTGTAGATAGATGGCTCGTGCTGTTGTTCCGTTGAATTTTAATGCATTTCTTGAGAAAGCTAAGTTGAAAGATGATGGTAGCAATTACACGGACTGGGTCCGTAACTCGAGGATTATCCTCATTGCTGCATGTAAGAATTACGCCCTGGAAGCACCGCTGGGTGCCAGCCCCTGCGCTGATGCAACCGACGGTGTTAAGAACGTCTGGCGAGCAAAGTGATGACTACTCGATAGTTCAAGGTGCCATGCTTTACGGCTTGGAACCGGTCTTCAACGATGTTTTGAACGTCATGGAGCATATGAGATGTTCCAGGAGTTGAAGTTAATATTTCAAGCAAATGCCCGGATTGAGAGATATGAAGTCTCCAATAAGTTCTATAGCTGTAAGATGGAGGAGAACAGTTCTGTCAGTGAACACATACTCAAAATGTCTGGGTATAATAATCACTTGATTCAACTGGGAGTTAATCTTCCTGATGATAGTGTCATTGACAGAATTCTTCAATCATTGCCACCAAGCTACAAGAGCTTCGTGATGAACTATAATATGCAAGGGATGGGCAAGACTATTCCCGAGCTCTTCGCAATGCTAAAAGCTGCGGAGGTAGAAATCAAAAAGGATCATCAAGTGTTGATGGTTAACAAGAACACCAGTTTCAAGAAAAAGGGCAAAGGGAAGAAGAAGGGGAACTTCAAGAAGAACAACAAACAAGTTGCTGCTCAGAGAAGAAACCTAAGTCTGGACCTAAGCTCGAGATCGAGTGCTTCTACCGCAAGTAGATCGGACTTTGAAGCGGAACTGCCCCAAGTATTTGGCGGATAAGAAGGATGGCAAAGTGAACAAAGGTATATGTGATATACATGTTATTGATGTGTACCTTACTAATGCTCGCAGTAGTAATCGGTATTTGATACTGGTTCATTGCTAATATTTGCAACTCAAACAGGACTACGGATTGCGAATATTGGCTAAGGACGAGGTGACGATGCGCGTGGGAAATGGTTCCAAAGTCGATGTGATCGCGGTCGGCACGCTACCTCTACATCTACCATCGGGATTAGTTTTAGACCTAAATAATTGTTATTTGGTGCCAGCGTTGAGCATGAACATTATATCTGGATCTTGTTTGATGCGAGGCGGTTATTAATTTAAATCAGAGAATAATGGTTGTTCTATTTATATGAGTAATATCTTTTATGGTCATGAACCCTTGAAGAGTGGTCTATTTTTATTGAATCTCGATAGTGGTGATACACATATTCATAATGTTGAAGCCAAAAGATGTAGAGTTGAAAATGATAGTGCAACTTATTTGTGGCACTGCCGTTTAGGTCATATCAGTGTAAAGCGCATGAAGAAACTCCATACTGGTGGGCTTTTGGAATCACTTGATTATGAATCACTTGGTACTTGCGAACCGTGCCTCATGGGCAAGATGACTAAAACGCCGTTCTCCGAAACTATGGAGCGAGCAACTGATTTATTGGAAATCATACATACTGATGTATGTGGTCCAATGAATATTGAGGCTCGCGACGGGTATCGTTATTTTCTCACCTTCACAGATGATTTGAGAAGATATGGGTATATCTACTTGATGAAACACAAGTCTGAAACATTTGAAAAGTTCAAAGAATTTCAGAGTGAAGTGGAAAATCATCGTAACAAGAAAATAAAATTTCTAGGATCTGATCGGAGGAGAATATTTGAGTTACGAGTTTGGTTTACATTTGAAACAATACGGAATAGTTTCGCAACTCACGCCACCCGGAACACCACAAAGAAATGGTGTGTCCGAACGTCGTAATCGTACTTTACTAGATATGGTGCGATCTATGATGTCTCTTACTGATTTACCGCTATCGTTTTGGGGTTATGCTTTAGAGACGGCTGCATTCACGTTAAATAGGGCACCATCAAAATCCGTTGAGACGACGCCTTATGAACTGTGGTTTGGCAAGAAACCAAAGTTGTCGTTTCTTAAAGTTTGGGGCTGCGATGCTTATGTGAAGAAACTTCAACCAGATAAGCTCGAACCCAAATCGGAGAAATGTGTCTTCATAGGATACCCGAAAGAGATTATTGGGTACACCTTCTATCACAGATCTGAGGGCAATACTTTCGTTGCTAAATTCGGATCCTTTCTAGAGAAGGAGTTTCTCTCGAAAGAAGTGAGTGGGAGGAAAGTAGAACTTGATGAGGTAACTGTACCTGCTCCCTTATTGAAAAGTAGTTCATCACAAGAACAGGTTCCTGTGACAACTACACCAATTAGTAAGGAAGCTAATGATATTGATCATGAAACTTCAGATCAAGTTTCTACTGAACCTCGTAGGTCTACCAGAGTAAGATCCGCACCAGAGTGGTACGGTAATCCTATTCTGGAAGTCATGTTACTTGACCATGACGAACCTACGAACTATGAGGAAGCGACGATGAGCCCAGATTCCGCAAATTGGCTTCAAGCCATGAAATCTGAGATGGGATCCATGTATGAAAACAAAGTATGGACTTTGGTTGACTTGCCCGATGATCGGCAAGCCATTGAGAATAAATGGATCTTCAAGAAGAAGACTGACGCTGATGGTAATGTAACTGTCTACAAAGCTCGACTTGTTGCGAAAGGTTTTCGAAAAGTTCAAGGGGTTGACTACGATGAGACTTTCTCACCCGTAGCGATGCTTAAGTCTGTCCGAATCATGTTAGCAATTGCCGCATTTTATGATTATGAAATTTGGCAAATTGATGTAAAAACTGCATTCCTGAATGGATTTCTGGAAGAAGAATTGTATATGATGCAACCAGAAGGTTTTGTCGATCCAAAAAGTGCTAACAAAGTGTGCAAGCTCCAGCGATCCATTTATGGACTGGTGCAAGCATCTCGGAGTTGGAATAAACGCTTTGATAGTGTGATCAAAGCATATGGTTTTATACAGACTTTTGGAGAAGCCTGTATTTACAAGAAAGTGAGTGGGAGCTCTGTAGCATTTCTGATATTATATGTAGATGACATATTGTTAATTGGAAATGATATATAATTTCTGGATAGCATAAAGGGATACTTGAATAAAAGTTTTTCAATGAAAGACCTCGGTGAAGCTGCTTACATATTAGGCATCAAGATCTATAGAGATAGATCAAGACGCTTAATTGTACTTTCACAAAGCACATACCTTGATATAGTTTTGAAAAAGTTCAAAATGGATCAGGCAAAGAAAGGGTTCTTGCCTGTATTAAAAGGTGTGAAGTTGAGTCAGACTCAATGCCCGACCACAGCAGAAGATAGAGACAAAATGAAAGATGTTCCCTATGCTTCAGCCATAGGCTCTATCATGTATGCAATGCTGTGTACCAGACCTGACGTATGCTTAGCAATAAGCTTGGCAGGTAGGTACCAAAGTAATCCAGGAGTGGATCACTGGACAACGGTCAAGAACATCCTGAAATACCTGAAAAGGACTAAGGATATGTTTCTCGTATATGGAGGTGACAAATAGCTAGTCGTAAATGGTTACGCCGATGTAAGCTTTGACACCGATCCGACGATTCTAAATCGCAAACCGGATACGTGTTTTTATTAAACGGTGGAGCTGTAAGTTGGTGCAGTTCTAAACAAAGCGTCGTGGTGGGATCTACATGCGAAGCGGAGTACATAGCTGCTTCGGAAGCATCAAATGAAGGAGTCTGGATGAAGGAGTTCATTTCCGATCTAGGTGTCATACCTAGTGCATCGGGACCAATGAAGATCTTCCGTGACAATCTTGGTGCAATTGCCTTGGCAAAGGAATCCAGATTTCACAAGAGGACCAAGCACATCAAGAGACGCTTCAATTCCATCCGGACCAAGTCCGTGGGAGACATAGAGATTTGCAAGATACATATGGATCTGAATGTTGCAGACCCATTGACTAAGCCTCTTCCACGAGCAAAACATGATCAACACCAAGACTCCATGGGTGTTAGAATCATTACAGTGTAATCTAGATTATTGACTCTAGTGCAAGTGGGAGACTGAAGGAAATATGCCCTAGAGGAAATAATAAAGTTATTATTTATTTCCTCATATCATGATAAATGTTTATTATTCATGCTAGAATTGTATTACCCGGAAACATGATACATGTGTGAATATATAACCAAACATAATGTCACTAGTGTGCCTCTACTTGACTAGCTCATTAATCAAAGATGGTTATGTTTCCTAACCATAGACATGTGTTGTCATTTTATTAACGGGATCACATCATTAGGAGAATGATGTGATTGACTTGACCCATTCCGTTAGCCTAGCACTTGATCGTTTAGTATGTTGCTATTGCTTTCTTCATGACTTATACAAAGTTCCTACAACTATGAGATTATGCAACTCCCGTTTACCGGAGAACACTTTGTGTGCTACCAAACGTCACAACGTAACTGGGTGATTATAAAGGAGCTCTACAGGTGTCTCCGAAGGTACATGTTGAGTTGGCGTATTTCGAGATTAGGATTTGTCACTCTGATTGTCGGAGAGGTATCTCTGGGCCCTCTCGGTAATGCACATCACTATAAGCCTTGCAAGCAATGTAGCTAATGAGTTCGCTACGGAATGATGCATTATGTAACGAGGAAAGGGACTTGCCAGTAACGAGATTGAACTAGGTATTGGATACCGACGATCGAATCTCGGGCAAGTAACATACCGATGACAAAGGGAACAACGTATGTTGTTATGCGGTTTGACCGATAAAGATCTTCGTAGAATATGTAGGAGCCAATATGAGCATCCAGGTTCCGCTATTGGTTATTGACCGGAAACAGTTCTAGGTCATGTCTACATAGTTCTCGAACCCGTAGGGTCCGCACGCTTAACATTACGATGACAGTTTTATTATGAGTTTATAAGTTTTGATGTACCGAAGGTTGTTCGGAGTCCTGGATATGTTCACGGACATGACGAGGAGTCTCGAAATGGTCGAGACATAAAGATTGATATATTGGACGAATATATTCGGACACCGGAAGTGTTCCGGGTGATTTCGGAGAAAACCGGAGTGCCGGAGGGGTTACCGGAACCCCGGGAAGTATTGGGCCTTAGTGGGCCCTGAGGGGAGAGAGGGCAGCAGCCCGGAGGTGGCGCGCCTCCCATGGGGAGTCCGACTGGACTAGGGAGGGGTGGCCCTCTTCCCTCTCCCTCTCCCTCTCTTTCCTTCCCCCTTCCTCCTTCCTAGTTGGACTAGGAAAGGGGAGTCCTACTCCCACTAGGAGGAGGACTCCCCCCTCCTTGGCGCGCCCCCTAGGGCCGGCCGGCCTCCTCCCCTTGCTCCTTTATATACGGGGGTAGGGGGGCACCTCTAGACACACAAGTTGATCTTCGTGATCGTTCCTTAGCCGTGTGCGGTGCCCCCCTCCACCATATTCCACCTCGGTCATATCGTTGCGGTGCTTAGGCGAAGCCCTGCGTCGGTAGAACATCATCATCGTCAGCACACCGTCGTGCTGACAGAACTCATCCCCGACACCCTGCTGGATCGGAGTCCGGGGATCGTCATCAAGCTGAACGTGTGCTGAAGTCGGAGGTGCTGTACGTTCGGTACTTGGATCGGTCGGATCGTGAAGACGTACGACTACATCAACCACATTGTCATAACGCTTCCGCTTACGGTCTACGAGGGTACGTGGACAACACTCTCCCCTCTCGTTGCTATACATCACCATGATCTTGCGTGTGCGTAGGATTTTTTTTTGAAATTACTACGTTCCCGAACAATATCTTGAAGCTGGGTATGAACTTCTTGATTCTCGATGCTTCGATGTGCTGCGATGAATCTCTGTATCCTGTTTGCATCCTCCTCCGGCTCAATACGATCCAGATTGGAGATGTACCAAAAGTTTTGTGGCATGCCTCTCTCATCTTCAATGATCATGTTATGCAAGATGATGCAACATGCCATTATTTTCCATAGGACCTCGGGGTTCCAATACTTGGTAGGGCCCCGAATAATGCCAAAGCGCTTCTGAAGCACACCGAAAGTCCTCTCCACATCCTTCCTTGCTGACTCCTGACACATTGCAAAGTGAGATCTCTTGTTCCCTTTGGAACGTTGGATTATCTCGACAATGTGGACTATGGAGGATAGATGCCATCTGCGAGGTAGTAACCTAACGTGTACTGACGCCATATATAACATAGTTGCAGGGAGGGGCATCTCCGGCAACAAGCCTAGCGAATAGTAGCGATGTCGACAACACATTCTGGTCATTATGAGAGCCAGGGAATCCAAAGAATGAATGTCAAATCCATCGATCCCCCAACGCAACAGCCTCAAGAATGATTGTTGAATCTTTGTAGTGGTCTTTGTACTAACCTTTCCACCCCGTAGGGCAATTCTTCCATGTCCAGTGCATGCAATCAATTGATCCAAGCATCCCAAGACATCCTCATTGGTCACTCATTCCCAAGAGCCTCTTGTTGTCTTCATCGGTGGGTCCCTTCAAGTACTCTGACCCAAATATCTCAATCATGACTTTTGTGTACCTTTGAGCGGCCTCCAAGATTGTATCTTCTCCAACGCGGGCATATTCGTTAATGGCGTCGGCCAAACACCCATAGGCAAGCAATCGAACAACTGTGGTACACTTCATCAAAGGGCTCACACCGATCTCTCCAGATGCACTCCTCCTAAGTTTGAACCAATCATCATGCTTCTCCACATCTTTGGCAATGGTGATGAAGAGAATTGTGTGCATCCAAAACTGCCGGAGAAAATACTTCCCCGGACAGGTTGCATCGAGGTTAAAGTAATCTCTCATAATCTTGGCATGGCACTCCGTTCTATCCCGATTGATGTGCATATGGGTTGAATTGTGATCCTATTCTCGGCCGCCGAAAATCCCCGTTGAAGATCATGGCAACGACCATTTCCAAGTTGTCATCGTGTTCTTCCTCCTCATTCAATGAAGAGTCGTCGAAGTTCAACTCCCTCAACCTCTTCCTCTACACTAGAAATGACAAGGTTCATTCAATTGCCAAAAGGAAAACAAGGTGAAAAGGCACAAAAAGCTCACCTAGGTAATTCGTCGAACACTTGAAACACTACAAGAAATACGTCAACTTGCGACCATCACTATTGGTCACTGAATGGTCATTGTTTTCCATTTGTGACCTTTTTGTGACCAAAAACAGATGGTCAAAAGCTGGCCGTCTTTAATGGAAATTAACGACCTTTCTTCTGGAATAGTTGTAGATGTTTACAACCAATAAAAGGTCGTAGGTTCAACGACTAATTATTTTGGTCACTAGAAATCCGCCCACACCACATCAGATCCACCGTGGCAAGCTGACGTGGCAGAATTACGACCAAATGAAAAGGTCGTAAAATAGAATCAGCCCGGTCCATTTCGGCCGTCTACATGGGCCAAGCCCAATAATTTAGCCCATTTAATGTTTTTTCTCTTTATTTTTCTTATCTACATGAGCTTGGCCCAATAATTTGGCCTTTTATTTTCTGGGATGGAGCCTTTTTCTGATCAATTCTTTTATAGTCCACTCTTGTTTTGGGCCACAGCCTTTTTAATCTAGTTCTAGTTTGGGCCTTGGCCCTTTATTTTCTGGGATGTAGCCTTTTACAAACTATTTTTTTACAGTCAACTCTTTTTTTAGGCCCAAGCCTTTTTAGTCTAATTCTTGTTTAGGCCTCGGCCTTTTTGCAGTCCAACTAAGTTTAGAGCCAAATTAATCCAAATAATATTTTGTGATCCAAACAAAACTCAAATAATCCAGAAAATGCATAACTACACAGGTTCACAGATTCAGAAAAGGCATAACTTCACAGGTTCATAACCACACAGCTTCCAAAATGGCATAACTTCACAGCTGTCAAAATGAGCCATCACAAGTTCACAGGTTCAACAACAAGTTCAACGACAAGTTTTACGACAAGTTCAACTTCACAATTCCAAAATGAGCCATTGCATAGAGCTTCTACGATGCTTTAGCTCCAAAGAGAGCCATCAAGTGGGCTAACTTATCATCCTGTTCTTGAGACTTCTTGCACAGCAGCTCAAGTTCCTTGCCGCATGCAGCTTCAGCTTCTTCCGCCTTCATCTTGATTGCCGTCAATTCTTCTTGCATCACTTCAGCTTGAAGCTCCGATCTCTCCAGCTTCTGCTCAAGATCACGAACATGAGTAGCCATAGAAGCGGTTGCTTTGCCGGAGTTGTTCCTAGATGACTGGAGCCCAACATTCCTGAGGAATGTGCTTTTCTTGACTTCGGTCTTGAGCACTTCATCAACAATTTCAGCAGCAGACTTTGGCTCTTCACCTTCTGGTACCGGCGTGTCCTTCATTTTTTCCATCTCAAGCTAGCATATGGAGGAAAATGATGCACATTAGTGGCAGATCTATTTCACATTTTGCAAACCAAACCAAGCAATAGAAACCAAACAAGAATGCCACCAAACCAGCGCACGTAATGGATTATTTGAAGTAACCAAACCAGCACACGAAATCTATACGTAGATATTTTACTAAAACTCAAACAGAAGAAGATGATGACTCGTAACCTGACAGCATTATTTGAATTTGCACGTAGATATTATCAATACCAGATTCATTATAGCAAGTGTACACACTTATGTGATCTGGAGACATGCAATTGGAACAATATGATGGCTTGATTAAGCCTAGAATGGTGGTTCTATATAAGATGGCTTCCCGAGTGAGCCGATCATCAAACTAACATTCAGATCAATTTTCATCATATCATAAAAAATGCAACAAATTGCTACAACAAATTCTGATATCTTTGTTGAACTATCTTAGGCTCTAGCAAACAACATCAAAGCACGAAACATAGTGTGTGTTCTTGCTGGCTGTGAATCAAATAGGGCTGACGTTTCTAGACAAAAGTTTGAACTGGCTAGACAAAGCATGGAGTGACTTACTATAGCAATCTTGACTGGCTCCGGAAACCCGTTGAAAGTGCAACTATCCCTGTGTGGTTTTGGTAATTATTAATAGCATATAGCTCATTGAGCTAATGCTATTTCAAGTTAAATATTTCAGGAAAGCTCAATGATTGGCATGGCATGGATGAGGAATGTGGACCCTTCAAAATGCAAAGGACACATATTGGCTCAAGCGCAAGACTCTACATTTTACTTTTAGTGATCCAAGATCACAATGAGTCCATAGGAAAAGCCAATACTACTAAAAGGGGACGAGGTGTTGCTTAATGACTTACTTGCTCAAAATGCTTAGTGATATGCTCCAAAACCCTCAACCACTTTCTCATATCCACATATGTCCCAAACCAAAAAGTCAAACTCGGCCCCACAGAAATATTCTATCCGGCGCCACCGAGTTCACTTGACATAGCCACTGCCACAAACCCTAGTCACTTCGTTCTCACCGATAGGGATTTCAGTCTCACCGAGATGGGATTGCAAACTCTCCGTTTCCCTTCATAACGTTTTGGTCCACCCGAGATGAGCGATCGGTCCCACCGAGTTTGCAATGCAAACTCTCTATTTCCCTTTCGTAACATTCCAGTCTCACCGAAATGAGCGATTCGGCCCCACCGAGTTTGCCTGACCAACTCTCTGGTTAGCTTATTACCAAAGTCGGTCTCACCGAGTTTGTGTAATCGTTCTCACCCAGATTACGTTATGCCCTAACCCTAATGAAATCGGTTCCACCGAGTTGACGTTTTGGTCCCACCGAAAAGCCTAACATTCATATTTTGAACTGAATCGGTCTGACTGAGTTTTCTGATTCGGTCCCACCGAGTGTGGTGAATTGTGTGTAACGGTTAGATTTCGTGTGGAGGCTATATATACCCCTCCACCCTTCCTTCATTCGCAAGGAGAGTCATCAGAACGTGCCTACACTTCCAGCATACATTTTCTGAGAGAGAACCACCTACTCATGTGTTGAGACCAAGATATTCCATTCCAACCATATGAATCTTGATCTCTAGCCTTCCCAAGTTGCTTTCCACTCAAATCATCTTTCCACCAAATCCAAATCTGTGAGAGAGAGTTGAGTGTTGGGGAGACTATCATTTGAAGCACAAGAGTAAGGAGTTCATCATCAACACACCATCTATTACCTTTGGAGAGTGGTGTCTCCTAGATTGGTTAGGTGTCACTTGAGAGCCTCTGTCAAGATTGTGGAGTTGAACCAAGGAGTTTGTACGGGCAAGGAGATCACCTACTTCGTGAAGATCTACCCTAGTGAGGCAAGTCCTTCGTGGGTGATGGCCATGGTGGGATAAACAAGGTTACTTCTTTGTGGACCCTTCGTGGGGGGAGCACTCCGTGGACTCGCGCAACCGTTACCCTTTGTGGGTTGAAGTCTCCATCAACGTGGATGTACGATAGCACCACCTATCGGAACCACGCCAAAAATCTCCGTGTCTACATTGCGTTTGCTCCCTCCAAACTCCTCCCTTTACCTTCATGTGCAATGTTTTACATTCCGCTGTTATACTTTTAGACTTGCACGTGTAGGTTGGTTGCTTGACTTGTGCTAAGTTGCTAAAATCTGCCAAGACTTAAAATTGGGAAAAAGGCTTGATTTTTATTTGGTCAAGTAGTCTAATCACCCCCCTCTAGACATACTTTCGATCCTACAAGTGGTATTAGAGCTTTGGTCTCCATTTGCCTTGATTTCCATAGCTTTTGGTGATCATCACCTTGGTTTCACAACCTAGGAGAGTATGGCATCTAGCGAGGGAAATTACCGCCGTAGAGGTCCTTACTTTGATGGTACTAATTTTGCTAGTTGGAAGCATAAAATGAAAATGCATATTCTTGGACATAACCCCGCCGTTTGGGCTATTATGTGTATTGGCTTGCAAGGTGAATTCTTTGATGGGAGAGAACCAAACCGTGAAGCTACCGCGAAAGAGTTTAAGATGCTGTAATACAATGCTCAAGCTTGTGATATTCTCTTCAACGGATTGTGCCCCGAAGAATTCAACAAAATCAGCCGTCTTGAGAATGCAAAGGAAATTTGGGATACTTTGATTGATATGCACGAAGGTACCGACTTCGTCAAGGAATCTAAATTGGATGTGCTTCAAAGTCAACTTGACAAGTTCAAAATGAAGGATGGTGAAGGTGTCGCTGAAATGTACTCTAGGCTCGCTCTCATCACAAATGAGATTGCCGGCTTAGGAAGTGAAGAAATGACCGATAGATTCATCATCAAGAAGATCCTAAGAGCCTTGGATGGAAAATATGATACCGTGTGCACATTGATCCAAATGATGCCCAACTACAAAGATCTCAAGCTAACGAAAGTCATTGGAAGATTTTTTACTCATGAGATGTCACTCAAGGATAAGGAAGAGCTTCACAACAAGTCAAGTGGTGCTTACAAAGCCTCATGTGATGCTCCCACATCTTCAAGTGAGAAACAAACCTTCAATGAGGAATTGAGCCTAATGGTAAAGAATTTCAACAAGTTCTACAAGAGTAGAAGCAAGGAAAGAAGTTCCAAGTCAAGGTCCGACAATGACAAAAGATATTCAAGTCGTGAACATAATTGCTACTCCCTCCGTCCTAAAATACTTGTCGAAGAAACGGATAAAAATGGATGTATCTAAAAGTAAAATACGTCTAGATACATCCATTTCTCCGACAAGTATTTCCGGACGGAGGGAGTACAATTGTGGAAGACCCGGACACTACTCCAATGAGTATACGGCTCCCTACAAAACATTATCCACAGACTTCCTGAGCATAAGAAGCATCCGGTCCCTGACTTTCTAACCTCTATAGTGGACTAATCTAGTTATAGTCTCCTCCCTGGAGACATGCTTTGTATTTACTCAACTCATGTATAATTCTTTTCTTTCTCCTTTCCCAAACCCCCACCCTCACTCCTTGTAACAAAGACTGTTTGACCCTTAATATTATTTTGCAGTAGGAGCCTTTCCTACTGTTTAACCTTAAAAAAAAAGAGAACATTCACCCAAAAGGAGAAGTAGAGATGATCATTATGAACGAAGAACATCACAGAGAAGCAAGGATTCGGAAAGGAAGGACACATCATCAAGGAGCTACACAAAATGAAGACATCAAGCTCATGTTGGTGAATGGGTATCCGGACCCGACTCCGACAATCACTCCTACTTCGAATATACTCAAGATGAAGGTGTTGCCGGTCTAGCACTTGTGTCAACCAACTCCTACGACATATTTGACTCACCAAATGAAGGAATTGGAAGATGCTTCATGGCTAAAGGACCAAAGGTATCACACCTCGAGTATGTTGATTTCAATAGTAATGAAGATGATTTGCTAGGTGATGATGATTTACTTGTTGACAACTCTAGTGATGAAAACTATGATGAACTTGCTATCAATCATGATAATCAAGATAAAACGAATGATGATGGTAAGACGGAGATTGATCATCTAACTAAAGAACTAAACACTCTTAAGTTAGCTCATGAAACTACCTTGGAAGATCATCAAGAACTTTTAAAGACTCATGAGAAGTTACACTTTGAAAAGCTCTACCTTGAGCAAGAGCATGAGTTCTTAAAAGCGATCAATGATGATCTTCGCAAGAAAAGTTTTCTTACATTGCCAAGCATTTACTCTTGTCTACTTACATGCCACAAGTTAAATCTAGCAACAAGAGCAAGAAAGATTCTTCTTCTAGTAGTAACAACAATCATGTTAAATCCAATATTGTTGCTTTTAGTAGTTCTCTTGATTCCACTAATGATTCTCTTAGCCAAGTTACACTTGAGCAAGAAAATATCCTATTGAAGGGAATTATAGAGAAAGGTGTATGCAAGCAATTTGAAGAAATTGTATGCAAGCAAGGAAGACACCAAAAGAATCAAGGTGTTGGTTTTGAACAAAAGTACAATGCCAATGGAGTTGAGTGAGAAGAAGATCAATACCCCAAGACGAAGTTTGTTCCTCAACAAGAGAAGTATGATCCTACTTCTTTCCAAGGGACACAAGCTCAAGATGATCTTCCACCACGACCACAAGCGAAAAGGCTGGACAAGCTTCAAGAGGAGATTGATGCATTTGAAGAAGCTCCTAAGTCCTTGGTCAAGTGGGTTCCCAAGACTACATCAAGTTCTACTTCATCAAGTACGACTACAACTCCAAGGATTCCCATCAAGATGATATGGATCCCGAAGAAGAAGAACTAGAGAGTTCTTGAGGGTGACTCCGCCAAAATACTTCACTTATATCATTTTGGCAAGGACAAGTGCAAACAACTTCCACATCTTGCACTAGTTCAAGGAGTCACAAACCCTCTTGTTGGTAAGTCAAGGGACAAGGTAACCTAATGCTTTCATGGACATCATCTTGTGTGAACATCACTCTATGTCTATGGATATCCTTGTTTGTTCCTTGTGGGACTAACCCGTGTAGGTATTGAAAGTGCAACTCACTCCAATGGATTGCTCCAAATGATCTACATCAACATTGAGCATCCACATCTTCAACATCTACATGAATTCATCATCGACAAAACCCAAGGTTAGCTCATCCCTCTTAGGGGGGATATCACATCTAGGGGGAGCTTTACTCTAATCAATTGAGCTAAAGCAACTCTAATGGTGTGAACACAACAATGCTTTATGTAAAAGTGGCAACCCCACTTGTGCTTAAACGATGAGTATGACCTATGATCAAATGTTCTCATTTGACTCCTAAGTCAATATACTCATATATAGATGACCTAGTCATCGCCAATTGATTGATAGATGCTTGAGTGTTTGTGCATGCTTTGTCACATATTTCATTTGCCATTTTATTGTGTGAGCATGTTGATTGCATATTTTACTCATTCGAGGACATCCATTTGTTGCTTTGATTGTTTGGCTTTTTCTCTTTTGCCAAATGGATGGACAAGAATGCCTAAGAACACCCTCTAGCTATCTATGCTCTTCTCGTCTCAAACTCTATTCATGCTACATCACAAAGTTTGATCAAGTCATATTCGAACCACTCTGTGTGAGGAGCACTCGGAGTCCCCGATTCGTCATAGACTTAAACTTCCAAAACCTCTTTGTGCATTTCGGTATGACCGAGTCATCCACTTCGGTCACACCGAGTTCACTAAGTTGATCTAGGTTTTCCATCTCGGTGCAACCGATTTGAACTCTTCGGTCACACTGAGTTGCAGTAACCGCTTGCAATTCTGCATCTCGGTGCCACCGAGTTGTTCCACCCGGTCACACCGATAGGGTCGGGATATATATACCGACGGGTTTTGGAAATTCCTCCAAAACTCTTCATCCCGTGCATGTCCTGCTCTGCTGCCTCGGGTCTCCAGATCATCTCCTCGCTGCCAGCGACCTCCCACCACTGGTTTCCATCACCGTCAATGAAATTATGCTCCCCGTTGCCGCTGCAGCGAACTCCTGCCGAACTAGGGTATGGGTTCGATACTTTGTGCTATTTCCTCACTCTGATTCTTGGCACAATGCAATGCCATGATCTTTTCCACGTATGAAAACAATCTATCTAGAAAAAACATCCTTTAGGCTATAATGATTCAAAAAATTTAGGGTTAGGTCTCCGCCGAACTCATCTCAGACCGACCGAGTTGTAGAAATCGGTCTCACCAATTTGGCTTAGGCCATTGCACATGAGTTTTCGGTCTGACCGAAAATTGCAAATCGGTGCGACCGAGTTCGACTCTCTGTGAAACCCTAGCAATCTCGATGCCACCAAACTGTGACTCGGTCTGACCGAATTCACTAGTTTAGGTTCCAAAAGTTGCTTCGATATCACCGAGTTTAACAAATCGGTAGCTCCGAAATGCTTTCTATTGAGAACTAAAACTAAAGTTTTGACTCATCTGTTTTGCAAAAACTCTGCACTTTGTGATGCTCATCCATTCTACCTCATCTACATCTATTCACAGGGTTTGCTGTCAGTGTATTTGCCAAGATGTCTGACCAAAGTGATAGCCAGAACAAGTCTGAAGAGCAAGTGCAGTTGAGTGAGGGCACTAGTCCCTCAGGCAGCTATGATGAGGGCAGCAGGAGCACTCCCAGTAATTTGCCAAAGGCAGCCACCAGGTCAAGGAAGAAGAAAACCTCAGATTTTGAGGATGAGGATTATGTGGCTACTGAAGAGGAAGTGAGCTCTAAGAAGAAGGTGCTGAAGCAAGAGTATGGCACAACTGCTGCAATTAAGCCAGGGTTGAACAAGAAGGCACTAGCAAGAAGGATTCCTATGTCTAAGGCTAGAGCCTCCACTCAAGAAACTATGGAGTTCACCCTTGAACCCAAAGAGGCTGGAGATGGCAAGAAGAGAAAGGAGAGGGTCAAGAAAATCACTGCCAGAGTCATTGGAAGATCCTCCATGTTCAAAGATCCAGCAGAAGAAGAGGAAGAGGAAGAGGATGCTGCTCTAGCTCCCAAGTCTCAGAAGCTCATGGGAGATGCAATCAAGTCACGGGCTGCAACATCAAAGCCCAAAACTGCTCCCAAAGAAGCAACTCAAGCTCAGAAGCCTTCTAAGCCAAAGAGAAGCACCAGAAATATTCCTGCTGAAGAGAAGAACAAGGCCCCAGTGCCTGAAGTTGAAGAAGAAGAAGATGAAGCCCATGTGTTTTGAAAACTAAAACCCAAGATTCCAGACCACAATGACACTCGTCCAGTGGCTGAGGACATGCACATCAGGAAGGATGCAAGATTGAGACTTTGGAGGCAGTCTGATCCATATGCTGTAAGAAGGAGAACTGTAGTGGACTATAGGTTCCACACCAAAGAACAACAAGACTTCTATGAGACTATTCTGCTTGACAAGAGGTCAATTTTCTGTGATATGAAGTGGGTCGATTGGGAATTCATTGATGAGAATGAAGATCACTTCCCAGGTGTACATGAAAGCTTCAAAGCATGTGGTGTTGACAAGTTTGTAGGTCAGAAGCTGACAAAATGGAATGATGAGCTAATCATGCAGTTTTACTCCACTGCTCATTTCTATCCAGATGGGAGGATAGTGTGGATGTCTGAAGGTACAAGGTACCAATCAACTGTTGAAGAATGGGCCAAGTTGATCAAAGCCCCAGAAGAGCATGAGGATGATTTGGATGTGTATGCCAAGAAGAAGAAAGACCACAATTCTATGGCAAATATGTACAAAGAGATCCCTGATAAAGCTTTGGAGACACACAAACTTGGATCTATGCACTATTTGCTGTCTGGTCTGCCCACTATCAACACCATCTTAAGGCATACTCTGCTACCCAAATCTGGAGATCACAAGATGATAAGGGGACATTCCATCAACTTGCTGCAAATCTTTGATGTACCACAAAAATTCAAGGTCATGAGTCTGATTGTGGAAACAATCAAGAGGACAGCTGCTGACCAGAAGAGATCTTGTGGGTATGCTCCACACATTCAGGTGCTCAACTCAAAGATGGGCACATGTAATTACTTGTTGGATAAGGAGCATTTATCCTTGCACCCAGATTTTGAAGATAATGAAGTTGTAATGAATGAGAATGAACCTTCATCAGCACAAGCACAGGAGAAGAGAGCTAAGGAAAAGGCAGAAAAGGCTGCAAGGATGCCAAGTGCCGAGGAAGCATCTCAAGTGTTCCTGAAGAGCAAACAACATCAACTAGCCTATATGATTCAAGCTACATTGAGGACTGAGAATGGCTTGGCCACCCTGACTCAAAATTAGGAGAGCTTGGAGAGAATCGTAGAGACCAAGTTTTATGATCTTGATCTGAAGGTCACTGAGATTCATACAGCAGTCGAGCAACTCCAGGAGGAAGCTGAGGAGAGGAGAGGAAAGACAACTACAGATGCTTTTCAGCGAGTGCCAAGGAGTCAGAGGTCAGCTGCAATGCCTGTGATAGATACAAGAGCTACTTCATCTGCACTAGCAGCAACAACTTCAATTCCACCTCCAGCACCTGCTCCACCATCTCCAGCTACATCAACTGATGCCTTCGTCCTTGGAGTTCTCTCTACACCACCCCCCTAAGACCAAGCCCGAGAGACGCATAGCACTATGCATTTTCGAACTTTTTGGTAACTTGTTGCCAAAGGGGGAGAAATGTATAGACCATAGGCTTCGAGAGAGAGTGTTTTGCTTCTTTGTCTCTCTTGCTTTTGGTTGAACTATATTGTGTGCTTGGTTGATACTTTATGTCTGTGTGAGATACTTGTATGATCATGTGTTTGATCATATGCTACTTTAATGATTGCTTGGATGATATTATCTCTCATATCCTCATATGATCATCCACTTTGCTTGGTGATGAGTGCATGTTTCAATTCATATCATTTTGAGCGCTCCACCAAGATGTATGTGACATGGAAGAGTGACCCATGATCCTAATCGATTGTGCATTTGCATTCAAAAGCAAATCTTAAATAGTGCACAAATTTAGGGGGAGCTCTTGCTTATCACATACTTCTCAAACGATGATGTATTTCAATTTTATTATCATTTGTCGAAGCTTTGATCTATATGTTGTCATCAATTACCAAAAAGGGGGAGATTGAAAGTGCAACTATCCCTGGGTGGTTTTGGTAATTATTAACAACATATAGCTCATTGAGCTAATGCTATTTCAAGTTAAATATTTCAGGAAAGCTCAATGATTGGCATGGCATGGATTAGAAATGTGGACCCCTCAAAATGCAAAGGACACATATTGGCTCAAGCTCAAGACTCTACATTTTACTTTTAGTGATCCAATATCACATTGAGTCCATAGGAAAAGCCAATACTATTAAAAGGGGATGAGGTGTTTCTTAATGACTTACTTGCTCAAAATGCTTAGTGATATGCACCAAATCCCTCAACCACTTTCTCATATCCACATATGTCCCAAACCAAAAAGTCAAACTCGGCCCCACCGAAATATTCTATCCGGCGCCATCGAGTTCACTTGACATAGCCACTGCCACAAACCCTAGTCACTTTGATCTCACTGATAGGGATCTCGGTCTCACGGAGATGGGATTGAAAACTCTATGTTTCCCTTCGTAACGTTTCGGTCCAACCGAGATGAGCGATCGGTCCCACCGAGTTCGCAATGCAAACTCTCTGTTTCCCTTTCGTAACGTTTCGGTCTCACCAAAATGAGCGATTCGGTCCCACTGAGTTTGCCTGACCAACTCTCTGGTTAGCTTATTACCAAAGTCGGTCTCACCGAGTTTGTGTAATTGGTCTCACCGAGATTACGTTATGCCCTAACCCTAATGAAATCGGTCCCACCGAGTTGACGTGTCGGTCCCACCGAAAAGCCTAACGTTCACATTTTGAACTGAATCGGTCTGACCGAGTTTTCTGATTCGGTCCCACCGAGTTTGGTGAACTATGTGTAACAGTTAGATTTCGTGTGGAGGCTATATACCCCTCCACCCTTCCTTCATTCGCAAGGAGAGCCATCAGAACGTGCCTACACTTCCAGCATACATTTTCTGAGAGAGAACCACCTACTCATGTGTTGAGACCAAGATATTCCATTCCAACCATATGAATCTTGATCTCTAGCCTTCCCAAGTTGCTTTCCACTCAAATCATCTTTCCACCAAATCCAAATCTGTGAGAGAGAGTTGAGTGTTGGGGAGACTACCATTTGAAGCACAAGAGCAAGGAGTTCATCATCAACACACCATCTATTAACTTTGGAGAGTGGTGTCTCCTAGATTTGTTAGGTGTCACTTGGGAGCCTGTGATGTCTAATACGCAACCTTCTTCTTGTAGATGTTGTTGGGCCTCCAAGTGCAGAGGTTTGTAGGACAGTAGCAAATTTCCTTCAAGTGGATGACCTAAGGTTTATCAATCCGTGGGAGGCGTAGGTTGAAGATGGTCTCTCTCAAGCAACCCTGCAACCAAATAAGAAAGAGTCTCTTGTGTCCCCAACACACCCAATACAATGGTAAATTTTATAGGTGCACTGGTTCAGCGAAGAGATGGTGATACAAGTGCAATATGGATGATAGATATAGGTTTTTGTAATCTGAAAATATAAAAACAGCAAGGTAACTAAAGATAAAAGTGAGCGTAAACGGTACTGCAATGTGTTGAAACAAGGCCTAGGGTTCATACTTTCACTAGTGCAAGTTCTCTCAACAATAATAACATAATTGGATCATATAACTATCCCTCAACATGCAACAAAGAGTCACTCCAAAGTCACTAATAGCGGAGAACAAACGAAGAGATGATGGTAGGGTATGAAACCACCTCAAAGTTATTCTTTCTGATCGATCTATTCAAGAGTACATAGTAAAATAACACGAAGGTATTCTTTCCGTTCGATCTATCTTAGAGTTCGCACTAGAATAACACCTTAAGACACAAATCAACCAAAACCCTAATGTGACCTAGATACTCCAATGTCACCTCAAGTATCCGTGGGTATGATTATATGATATGCATCACACAATCTCAGATTCATCTTTTCATACAACACATAGAACTTCAAAGAGTGCCCCAAAGTTTCTATCGGAGAGTCAGAAGAAAACGTGTGCCAACCCCTATGCATAAGTTCACGGGGTCACGGAACTCGCAAGTTGATCACCAAAACGTACATCAAGTGGATCACATGATATCCCATTGTCACCACAGATAAGCACATGCAAGACATACATCAAGTGTTCTCAAATCCTTAAAGACTCAATCCGATAAGATAACTTTAAAGGGAAAACTCAATCCATTACAAGAGAGGAGAGGGGGAGAAACATAATAAGATCCAACTATAATAGCAAAGATCGCGATACATCAAGATCGTGCCGAATCAAGTACACAAGAGAGAGAGAGAGAGATCAAAAACATAGCTACTGGTACATACCCTCAGCCCCGAGGGTGAACTAATCCCTCCTTGTCATGGAGAGCGCCGGGATGATGAAGATGGCCACCGGTGAGGGATCCCCCCTCTGGCAGGGTGTCGGAATAGGGTCCCGATTGGTTTTTGGTGGCTATAGAGGCTCGCGGCGGCGGAACTCCCGATCTAGGTTATGTTCTGGAAGTTTGGTTATATATAAGAGGTTTTGGCATCGGGAACAAGTTAGGGGGGGTCTCCGAGGCGGCCATGAGGTAGGGGGGCGCGCCCCCCACCCTCGTGGGTGCCTCGTGACTCTTCTGGCCCATCTCCGATGCTCCGTGGGCTTCTTCTGGTCCAAAAATAATCTCCGTCAATTTTCAGGTCAATTGGACTCCGTTTGGTTTTCCTTTTCTGCGATATTCAAAAAACAAGGAAAAAATAGAAACTGGCACTGGGCTCTAGGTTACTAGGTTAGTCCCAAAAATCATATAAAATAGCATATAAATGCATATAAAACATCCTAGATGGATAATATAATAGCATGGAACAATCAAAAATTATATATACGTTGGAGACATATCAGCCTCCGTCAAGATTGTGGAGTTGAACCAAGGAGTTTGTACGGGCAAGGAGATCGCCTACTTCGTGAAGATCTACCCTAGTGAGGCAAGTCCTTCGTGGGCGATGGCCATGGTGGGATAGACAAGGTTGCTTCTTCGTGGACCCTTCGTGGGTGGAGCCCTCCGTGGACTCACGCAACTGTTACCCTTCGTGGGTTGAAGTCTCCATCAACGTGGATGTACGATAGCACCACCTATCGGAACCACGCCAAAAATCTCCGTGTCTACATTGCGTTTGCTCCCTCCAAACTCCTCCCTTATTCCTTCATGTGCAATGTTTTACATTCGGCTACTATACTCTTAGACTTGCATGTGTAGGTTGGTTGCTTGACTTGTGCTAAGTTGCTAAAATCTGCCAAGACTTAAAATTGGGAAAAGGCTAGATTTTTATTTGGTCGAGTAGTCTAATCACCCCCCTCTAGACATACTTTTGATCCTACACCCGTGCTTCTTGCTATTGTGGGTGGCCTTGAACAAGTCAATCACATACAGCTCCTCACCCTTACGCTCTTCTTTCTAAAATGTTTTTCAACTAAAATCAAAATGTTATCAGCAAGAATCAGAAATGTTATTCAACGAGGATAAAACGGTAAGGTCTCTAGAGAAAAGTGTTGGAAATATGCCCTAGAGGCAATAATAAAAAAGGTTATTATTATATTTCCTTGTTCATGATAATTTTCTATTGTTCATGCTATAATTGTGTTATCCGGAAATCATAATACATGTGTGAATGCATAGACCACACCATGTCCCTACTGAGCCTCTAGTTGACTAGCTCGTCAATCAATAGATGGTTACGGTTTCCTAACCATGGACATAGGATGTCATTGATAACGGGATCACATCATCAGGATAATGACGTGGTGGACAAGACCCAATCCTAAGCATAGCACAAGATCGTGTAGTAAGTCTGCTAAAGCTTGTCTAATGTCAAGTATCCTTTCCTTAGACCATGAGATTGTGCAACTCCCGGATACCGTAAGGGTACTTTGGGTGTGCCAAATGTCACAACGTAACTGGGTGGCCATAAAGGTACACTACGGGTATCCCCGAAAGTATCTGTTGGGTTGGCACGAACCAATACTGGGATTTGTCACTCCGTATGACGGAGAGGTATCTTTGGGCCCACTCGGTAGGACATCATCATAATGAGCTCAATGTGATCAAGGAGTTGTTCACGGGATGATGTGTTACAAGAACGAGTACAGAGACTTGCCATAACGAGATTGAACAAGGTATCGGTATACCGACAATCGAATCTCAGGCAAGTATCGTACCGATAGACAAAGGGAATTGTATACGGGATTGATTGAATCCTCGACATCGTAGTTCATCCGATGAGATTATCGTGGAGCATGTGGGAGCCAACATGGGTATCCAGATCCCGCTGTTGGTTATTGACCGGAGAGTTGTCTCGGTCATGTCTACGTGTCTCCCGAACCCGTAGGGTCTACACACTTAAGGTTCGGTGACACTAGAGTTGTAGAGATATTAGTATGCGGTTAACCAAAAGTTGTTTGGAGTCCCAGATGAGATCCCGGACGTCACGAGGAGTTCCGGAATGGTCCGGAGGTAAAGATTTATATATAGGAAGTCCAGTTTCGGCCACCGGGAGAGTTTGGGGTCACGGTATTATCTGGGACCACCGGAAGGGTCCCGGGGGTCCACCGGGTGGGGCCACCTATCCCGGAGGGCCCCATGGGATGAAGTGGCATGGGAACCAGCCCTTGGTGGGCTGGTGCGCCCCACCCAAGGGCCCAAGGCGCCTAGGGTTGAAACCCTAGGGGGCCGTTGCCCCCCGAGGGGGCATACGCCCCCCTGGATGGAAACCCTAAGGGGGCCGTTGGCCCCCCCCCCTCTAGATGGGATCTCCAAGGGGGCATGTGCCCCCTAGCCCCTATATATAGTGAATGGGAGGGAGGGCAGCCGCACCCTAAGCCCTGGCGCCTCCCTCTCTCTCCCGTGACACCTCTTCCTCCTCCAGTAGCGCTTGGCGAAGCCCTGCTGGAATCCCGCTGCTTCCACCACCATGCCGTTGTTCTGCTGGATCTCCATCAACTTCTCCCCCCCTTGCTGGATCAAGAAGGAGGAGACGTCTCCGCTCCGTACGTGTGTTGAACGCGGAGGTGCCGTCCGTTCGGCGCTAGGATCATCGGTGATTTGGATCACGACGAGTACGACTCCATCAACCCCGTTCTCTTGAACGCTTCCGCTCGCGATCTACAAGGGTATGTAGATGCACTCCTCTCTCTCTCTCTCTCTCTCTCTCGTTGCTAGATAACTCCATAGATTGATCTTGGTGATGCATAGAAAATTTTAAATTTCTGCTACGATCCCCAGCAAAAAGTTCTCACAGTGGCAAAAATGTGTGCTATGTAGTGCCTGGAACCAATTCTCCGTTGGTACACGACTTTTTCTCGATTCATCTTGTTCGACACACTTGTTTCCTACAAAAAAGCATACTGTCAGCATGATCTAGCACTAGCATATCATGTGCAGAACATAAAGCAGCAAACAAAGCAGAGACAAACCTTGTGTCTTGTGGTAGACCACATCTCCACCAGAGCTTGCCATTCACTGTCAGTCAGATCTGGAACTGGAGACTTGATGCTGACTTTGTTTGCTGCTACGGTATCAAAATACTTATTCTTTATCTGATGGCATCTATTATTTGAATTTTTCTGCAGAATATCTTTGCACGCGGTCTTGATGGTCTCCGAGTCCGTGTTCATCTCAAAATTTGCCTACCAAGACAGCAAACAAGGTAGGAACAATATTAGTGATCATGCGTAGGTGTAATAGAAAATAGATAGCACATTAACTACGAAACAAGTAGTTTACAACAACTTTCCCAATGTAGTTCTCCAATAGACTAGCACTTTTTTGTATTCCTTGAAGTGAGGAAGAACCGGCAGATGGCTTCTTGCAACGAGTCCACACTCAGAAGCAAGCTTTGCTGCCTGCAGAGGCTTCGCTGGACGCTTCATCCCTTCAGTAATTTGTATAGGCACCTTGGTACCAAGCGACTTGGTGATTCTCTCTAGCCCTTTTCCGTTTCTAAGTCTAGTCTTGGTAGTCGTTCCATCTGAAAATGAAATTGAACTCATAAATTAGAAGAGAAATTGACAAATGCAGGAATGGTTCTGATAAACAGGTAAGCATACATGATCACTTCCATTTGGAAAATGCACTAGTATAAGAGAGCATTGCAAAGGTGAACTTGCCTGATTGAAGCAAGCTGCTGTTCTTCTTCACTGATGACAACATTCCTGTCAATAGAAGGTGCAATATGGCTGAGGTCTGTGTAGACAGTGCCTGCTTCATCTATGCAGATAGTTCCTCCTTCATCTAGGCAGACAATGCCACTTTCATCCATGCGGAGAGTGGTTTCTTCATCCATGGGCGGAAACTCATCACCCATTTGCACCGAGCTCTTAGAGTCCATGTGCAGTAGACTTTCCTGATGGTCCATCGCAGCCGCCATCTTTGCTTTCTGCCTTGTGACTCTATTAGGGGCAGGTTCATCAGGTTCCAGGATCCTCTTTGTTTGTCCTGGAGGTGGGGCCATCACCCTTCCTGGAGGCATTGCAGTAGATGTTTCTGAGCTCTTCCTCTTCTTGCTGACTGTCTTCTTGTTGACTATCTTCTTGTTGACTATCTTCTTAACACCAGGCCTCTTCGTCCTAGATTCCTTCAGTGCCTCATATAAATAGCATCGAAAAAAGCACTATATCACAAGACAAATATGTGAGCACAAGGAAACACAGAGCATACAAGAACCCCAACCCTCCAAGCAATATAGAGTTTGCACCTTAACAGTCTTCTGCACTACAACATCATCCACTTCCTCTCCATCAATAACTTCATCCTCCTTAGAATTGTACTCTGGGTCATCATTGATAACTCCACTACCTTCTTGAACCTCATCAGTTCTACCTTCTTGTACATCATTCGTTTTCCTAAATCATTGACACTATTGCACCGATGCCAAGGGACTGGAACATCTGATTGTTCCTCATCATATTTCTAGCCCTAACCTTCTCGTACTCGGTGAGAGGCTCTTCTTTGCATGATAAAGGAAATGTAACTATTAGGTGAATGGTTGGAATGCATGGACAGACAGCCAAACATATCTTATGATGTTTTATTATCATTTAATCCTAGTTATTCGGGTAAGGAAGACTAACAACAAACATGCACAATTAAGCCAGCTTATTCAGATTGCAGCAATACATTTCACCTAGCATATTAAGACACATATTTTATAAAACTGACAGTATAACCACAAGGAGCAAGTTGCACACCAACGGTTGGCCTCATGTTTGACCTTGTCATCCTTGCCATGGATGATCTTGAGGTGGTTGGAACGTTTCTATAATAGCTTGCAAAATAGAATAAACAAGAATGAGATACAACAAGGACAAAGTAGAATGATGCACTTGTATCAATAAAGGAAAGCACTTGAACCAGCATGCACACACAGTGTAGCAATGCATCAGTAATAATACATGTGAAGCAAACTTGTTGGATCAACAATATAGTGATGTAGTTAAATTAATTAAGAAAACATGTAAGTGCACTAAACAAGCATGCATGTACACAGGAAAGATATGAAGCATCCCTTAAAATATTGACTACATCAAGCAGGGTGTAGCAATGTACATAACACAACTAAGTTAGTTGGTGTCAATACATAAAAGTGCACAAAGTAACAAACTAACAACCAAGCGATCAATAGAATAAAGCTCATAGAAATGGCAAATGGACTTAATCATTTAGTAATGAACACCACGAATTAAGTAGACTAACCCAGAGAGCATATATCACACCTACATGAACTACTCTAGTAGTGCAGTGAGCAGGAAGCTTTCTATATGAACAACAGAGTCCCATAGGAAGCAATGAGAGATCAGCACTGTCACTGATCAATTTAGCAAACCCAGGAACATAGCTATGGAACTAGATCATTCATATGTAAAGCAAAGCATGGCAGGAGCTCACATGATAGAAACCAACCATGAATGGGAACCTACAAACCCTAGATAGCATGGGAATAACAACTACAGAGCTTTAGATTTAGTGGTGACCATAATCAAGAACACATAACAGGATTGGCAGCAGAGGGAGAGGGAGATGGAGATGGACGTGCTACGTCCTTCTGTGGTGGTGCGTCATGGTAGCCGTGCTTGAGCTCCTCCTCCTGATGGTGCTCAATAACCTGCAGGACAAACAAGACCATAGGTGAGCTGCCACAGGGCATCCACATGACAACGCAAAACATCAAGCAACATGTCCGAGTCATTGACAAGGATGCACAATCAAAATAGTGCATACAAAATCTAGAATAAAGAACCACCTCCCCACAAGACCCTAACCCCATGAATTCATCCCCATCTAAAAATCAGATTACCAATGGCATGAACCCTTACCCCATGAATCCATCCCCATGAAGAAGAACCCTAACTACCAGGAGATCCTAACCCTAACCATCAGGAGATCCTAACCCTAGAAGATGCCAACCCATGAGATCCACCGGACCACCAGAAGATCGTAACCAGAGGGGGATCTACCATGGAGATCGAGGGGAGATCGACCAGTCCTAACCCTAACCTAGAACATCAAGGGAGATGGACATCAAGGGGAGTACCTATCATTGTGTTGTAGATGATGCAGCGGTGGATCCTGTCACAGTTGTCGTTCGCTCCTACCCTCCTGTCGCCGTTGTCGCACGTACCTGCCGTCGTCGATGTAGAGGAGCGGTGCGGGGCAGAGCGGGGTGGGGCGGAGCAGAGGAGGAGGAGCAGGCTAGGGTTACGGGGTGGGGAGGGAATGGAGGGCGGGCGAAGCGAGAGGAGGGCGGGCGAAGGCTGAGGAGGCGGGGCTAGGGTTGAGGGGTGGGGAGGGGAACGAAGGGGAAATTTTGGGAGGGGAGGGGATCCCACGTGTTAGTGGGAGAGGGAGTGGTGGGTCCCACCTGGTAGTGGGAGAGGGAGTGGAGGGAAATTTTGGGAGAGGGAAATTTTGGTGGAGGGAAAATTTTGGTGTGGGAGGGAAATTCTTCGGGGTTTGGAGGCAGAAAAATTTAGGGTTTTTTTTGCAAACTTTATAGAAATAATGGTTAAAGAAAACATCAGTATTCCAAGTTTAATATTTTTCTAGTTGGTAGGCCACATTTAATGATGTGACGCGGAGGTATTCTGAGCTACGGGTCATGGGCGCGGGCAAAATGCTCCTAGCCGGGCCCTGGTACATGTGGCCGTCGGCATCGAACACCACCAGCACGTCCCACGGCCCGTGACGCACGCTGCTAGCTTCCTGCAGCTTCACTTTCTGGGGCTCACGGCCGTCGAACATCTTCGCAAACTTGTCACGCAGCCTCTACAGTGAGGGTCAAGCAGTGGTTAATTGTGCCAATCAAGCACTAGAAAACAGATTGATGATAAAGAGATGGGTGAATGGGAGATCTTGTCTTGAATATACCTGTCTACTGCAGGATTTCTCAATTACGATCTAGAAGAACTCAAAACCTTCCAAGCCGGCCATCTCACTTCTTGGCGTGGCAGAGCGCAACCGGCAGTGATGGCCTCCCCTCCTCTCTGAAAAGCAGCATTGTAATTAAACAACAAGTTACCATAAACAGGACTGGACATAGTTGGAACAGAGCCAAGTTTATGATGGCAAAACTGAGAAAAAAAGCAATGCACTTGTGGACATTTATGATGGCAAGAACACCTCTGCTTTCTTCTTCTACTCATTCCCCATGAAATGAAACAACATAGGAAACAAGCACTTCAAAACAGTAGAATATTTACTACATGTGTTTGTCAGGGCCTCAATTTGGAATACTACTATAAATGGCAATGGCCTCAATTTTCTACTACTCTATCTACAATGGACCATATCTGCCCATGTGCCCATGTCTACTATAAAAGGCAAACATAGATAGAACCATATCTACTATAAATGGACCATATCTATAAACAGAGCTAGAACCATATTTGATAAATGGACCATATCTACAGAATCTTGGCTCTAATCCATATCTATAAATGAACATATCTGCCCATATCATATTTTGCTAGGTCAGTGAGACAACATCAAGCAGAAGCATATCATATTTTGCTACTACCCAAATTTCCAAAGAAAACATCAAGCAGAACCATATCCTCTTGACTTGAGTAGAAGCATTCATCTTAGTTCAACACAACAACAGCGGCGACAAGAACCCTAATCCAACCCTAATCCAATCAAATACAAAACAACAGTGGCGGCAAGAACCCTAATCAAAACCTAATCCAACAACCCTAATCAAACCCTAATCCAATCAGTTCAACCCTAATTCAATGGAATCGAACCCTAATCTAAACAGCAACAGAAAACCAAATGGAGACGAAGGAGTCAGCGGCGGCTGAGTTGACCATCTCCAGAGCACGCCAGCCGAGGCCAGCACCACCCCACCCACTCCCCCTCCATTCGAATCAAACCCGAATAAAATCTAATCCCTAATCCATTCAAACTCTAATCGAATCCAATAAACAGTAGTTCCTCAAAAGAAAATCCAATAAACAGTAGCAGAAAATCCTAACCTAATCAAGAGAGGAAGGAGTTGCGGGAGAGGAAGGCGGCGGATTCATACCTCCAGCGGTCAGCGGGGCGGTGGCTCAGTGGGAGATGAGCTGTTGTGGCGGCGGTGATTCGAATCCAATCAAGAGAGGAAGGAGTTGCGGGAGAGGAAGGAAAAGAATGGGGAAATGAGAGGGGGAGGGTCCACTTGTCAGTTGCGGGAGAGGAGGGTCCACTTGTTTGAGAGACAACCACTCACACAAACACATGTAGTTTCGTTCGGGTACATAACCAACAGTCTCTTCCTAGCTCAGTGCTAGTGAGCGTGTTGAAACAAGCGCTTGGTCGTGGGTTCAAGTCCCCGCTCGCGCAACTTTTTTTACAACATCAAAATTGATGAAAACAACATCAAAATGTTCACTAACAACAAATAGCTCTGAAACAACATTTTGCAACATCAAAATTATAGCCATCAGCTCCATCAGCTCTGAAACAAAACAAAACAATATTTTGCTCCATCAGTATAAAACTACAGCCATCAGCTCCATGCTACAAATTTGAAACTTCATGAAATCTTCATGCCATCAGAACACAACATCTCAATTTAGTTCAAAAAAACTTCATGAAACAAGCATAACAGCTACAAAAACTACATTTTGCTCCATATTACAAAAACTATATTTCACTACTGGAATTTTCAAGAACTATGAATAAGGATAACTACATCACTATTGCTACAACCATAAGGATCATCATTTTGCTACAGCCATCAGGATCATCATTTTTCTACAGCCATCAGGTTCATCACTATTGCTACAGCCATCAGGATCATCATTTTGCTACAGCCATCAGGATCACATCATTTTGCTCCTAGAATCTTCAAGCATTTTTCTACCTGGAGAGAAGATTGATCACATCAGGTCACCAGTCCCATAGATACCAAAACAAAGAACATGCAGTAATAGTATTTAACTTCATGTCCATTCGCTACTCATCGTCGTTGATACCAAAACAAGGAACTCTATGCCCACTCCTGTTTTCCTCATCACCACTACAATATTGCAACATAGTATGATCAGTCCTATTTTCCTCATCCTCGCTCTCATGTCCATTCGCTACCACCTTTCTTCTTTTCTTGATGCCTTCAACTGTTGCAGCATCAACGAGCACACGTTCCCAGTCCCTTCGCACTCTGCTTTGCACCGGAACTTCCATAGAGTCATCATCAGCTTGCACCGGAACTTCCGTAGCATCATCATCCTGGTATGTTAGTCCACTACCACCGGGCCCTTTTCCACTTCAGTTTTAGTCACACTCCACAAGTGCCTGTGCTCAAAGTTTTGGACAATTCGCCATTTTCCATGCAAAAGAGTGTCTGGCAGATAAAACACCATTGTTGCTTGTGCTGTTAGAATAAAGGGATCACTCTTATACCAGCACCTTGCAGTGTCGATGCTTTTGAAGTGACCATCATATTTGACAATAGAGTCTCTCTTCTTCTTGCTACCAAGCTCAAACCAGTCACAGCGAAATAAGACAACCGAGCAATGGATGCCTCCACTAGAGTTTTACTGCAACTCTACGATGCTTCTCACCTGACCATAGAAGTCAATGTTCTCACGATCATGTGACCCCTTAGTGATGATTCCACTATTTCGTGTCTTCCTTTTTTCCTCGCGGTCAATGGTGTGGTACCGGACACCATCAGCAATGCATGCTGAATACACTCTTACTCGCTTATCCGGTAAGCATGCCAAAGCAAATAGATCATCACTGACCTTCTTCTGCTCATGCAACTTTCCAATCTGCACAAATAAACCATTTAGCAACAATGGTATTTAACAGTTGGTGAATAACACAGAAAACATAAAACATGTGGCTAAAGATCTCACATGATTCTTAGACCATTTAGCAAATCCCTTGGCAACCCTTTTATCAACATTGATCTGGCTTTCTTCCTGATTGAACTCTTCCTTGCATTTCCTGCAATGCCAACGAAACACGTGAATTAAAACAATAGGCTGGTGCCAATCCAAGCAAAAAAAATATAATGAGTGCACAAGATATAACGTCCTTGATATATGGTAGAACCTCGGCGCAATTGCCGAGGACTTACCAAACCATCTTGTCATACTTATCACCAGCCTCCAAGTATTGTGAGGCTCCAAGAAAGTTCACACCATGGTTGAAAACCGAGACATCACCACTTTGCGAATCAGACCGCTCTCTATTTCTGCCCGGCCGGTTCCATCTTGTTTCCACATCGCCAAAGTATCTAGAGCAAAAAATCAAGCACTCGTCAATGACATATGCTTCAGCAATCGAACCTTCAGGTCTTGCCGTGTTTCGCACATAACTCTTACAAGTAAGCAACCTTCTTTCGATTGGGTACATCCAACCGTATTGCACAGGGCCTCTAAGCATTGCCTCTTTTGGGAAGTGCACCACCAAATGGACCATCACGGTGAAGAAAGCTGGATGGAAAATCTTCTCGAGCTTGCAAAGAATAATTGAGATTTCTTTTTCAAGTCTTTCTAGAACAATTAACTTGAGTTTTTTGCAGCACAGTTCTCTAAATAAATTTCCCACCTCAGCAACCGCTTCATATATATCCTTTTCCATGATTCCTCGGAGGCCCGCTGTCGGTGTCAAAACCAGCGGATCTCGGGTAGGTGGTCCCGAACTGTGCATCTAAGGTCGATGGTATCAGGAGACAGGGGACACAATATTTACCCAGGTTCAGGCCCTCTCTATGGAGGAAATAGCCTACTTCCTGCTTGATTGATCTTGATGAATATGAGTATTACAAGAGTTGATCTACCACAAGATCATAATGGCTAAAACCCTAGAAGTCTAGCCTGTATGACTATGGTTATATCTCTCCCTATCCGGACTAAGCCCTCCAGTTTATATAGACATCGGAGGGATCTAGGGTTACATCAAGTCAGTTACAGAGAAGGAAATCTTCATATTTGGTCGCCAAGCTTGCCTTCCACACCAAGGAGAGTCCCGTTCGGACACGGGTAGAGTCTTCGATCTTTGTATCTTCATAGCCCATCAGTCCGGCCCATGTCCAATAGGCCGGACGCCCAAGGACCCCTTAGTCCAGGACTCCCTCAGTAGCCCCTGAACCAAGCTTCAATGACGAGGTGTCCAGGGTGCAGATTTTCTTCGGCATTGCAAGGCAGGTTCCCTTTCCCGAATACTCCAAGATAGTCTTTGGACGAACGTGGCTGGATCTGCAACACAAGTACCACACACAACCGCAGAGAATATAATATTTCACGAGTCCAATCTGCTGACAACTTTGTGTAATGTGACATCATGCTCGTCCGTTCATTATTTCGAACCATTTGTTGTCCTGCCGTTCCACGTTTCGAGGCACGGTTTTTATTGGCATGTCTTGTCAAAGCAGAGATCATGTCCCCTTATTGCGGGATTCTCATCAATACGAGCGTGGGTAACCCAACCGTTCCATTGGAAAGATTCCTTAGAAATAGGCAGGTTTTCAGGCTTAGGAGGAGGCATTCGATACCCGTTGCCTTTATAAAGGAGCCAAGGGCAGTGTCTTTTTACGCCAAACCTCTCCTCAGCCTTTCCAACCTCGAGTTCTAGCACCCAAGGTTTGACTTCATTGCCCCAAGCTTCCCAATCATGTCCGGGCCCAGCCCACAGGGCCAATGGGTGGCTTCCTCCGTCACAGAGGATGACACTGTGAAGCTTTGGGCGGCCAGGTACCTGACCGCGGAGATCCCCCACAGGCTGCCTACTCAAGGACAGGTTATTCCGACTCCCAGATCCAGAGAGAGGGTCATTTTCATATCTCACCTCCTCCAAGGGTTAGGATTCGCTCTTCACCCCTTTGTCCAGGTGCTCATGTTTTATTACGGACTAGATTTTCACGATCTAGCCCCAGATGCTTTCCTCCACATCTCGGCGTTTATCATCACGTGTGAGGACTTCCTCCGAATTCCCCCACACTTCGGCTTATGGCTCAAGACCTTTAGTGTGAAGCCGAAGGTGATCGAAGGGAAACAGGCGGAGTGCGGCGGTGCTGTAGTGAGCAAGCTTACCAATGCTCTCTGGCCAAAAGGTTCTTTCACCAAAACCTCCAACCAATGCCAGCGGGAGTGGTTTTACATCACAGAACCCCGCGGTACCAAGTGGGTAGCTATACCTGCGTTCCGTTCTAGCCCTCCGTTACAGCTTGCATCATGGATTAATAAGGGGCTGGAATGGGGATCCGTTGATGAAGTGCAGACTCTACAGAGCCGCATCCGAAGCCTCCTTGAGAAGGACATTGATCTCTTCAACGTGATTCAAGTAATGCTAGTCCGCCGAGCCCTGCCATGCCAGCGTCGGCCTCTCTGTATGTGGGATTTTAATCCGGAAGGACCACGGACCCTCCGACACTTCTTTGGCACTACGCATGAAAGAATGTGGAAGTTGTTTTTCAGAAAACGAAAACAATGGCCGGACACCACCGTGGACATTGGCCTTGACTACAATCATTCCGATACCTCGGTAAGCGCTCGACACCCGAACTCTTTCTATTTAAGTATGTCGTAATATGTTGCTGAGCAAACTATCTTCTTCCAGGGCTGGATAAAGAAAACGGAGCGAATAAGGTGTTCGGCCCCCCTTCCCGAAGACTCAGTGGATCCCGTACTAACAAGGATGCTGGCCCCGGCACCGTACCAGGTGCCTGTGAAGGGAGACAAGGCGGAGAGCGGGAAGGCCAAAGATGGCCTCCCTTCTAAGGTGTCGGTGTGGAACGACACCTATGGGATCACAAGAATCCCTACTACGGTTGCCGGGGCGCGGGGTTGCGAGAAGAGTAGGGCTAGTAGACAACACAAGGATCGTTTACCCAGGTTCGGGCCGCGAGGATGCGTAAAACCCTAGTCCTGCTTTGGTGGGTGTATTTCAGAGAGTTCTTGAGCTCTCGAACTAGCTGTGGTCGGTCGTGGTTGAAAGAGCGAATCCTTCTCGGTATGCCATGGGCCTCCTTTTATAGTCGAAAGGGGCTGTGCCACAGTGGCACACAGGAGGTGGAAAGGCGTACAGTGCCCTGAGCTTATCGCTCGTATTACAGGACAAGACGCATTTAATGCGTAGCTTAGGTGTCCCCTCGCTTTATTGGGGACGGGGGCGAGGCCCGTCCCGTCCGTCGCCGCTCTTCCTCGCTTTGACACACTCCCTGGCCACTGAGGCGTGCGGTGCCATGTAGGCAGGCAGGCAGCTGAGGTGGCGAAGTGGTGGAGTCTTCAAAAAGATCTGCATGCCGCCACGCAGGCGCTCGGTGAGTTGTCCTGGGAGCTGCATGTTGCCATGCAGGTGCCCGCCCAGCTGGTTGGGCTGGCAGCTGCATGTGAACGGCGGTGGAAGCTTGGTTGGCGTGGACCTGGCTGTGGCCCTGCTGGCATCCTTGGCGAGGGCCTCGCCGGGTGGCCCGGCAAGGGTCTTGCCGTGGCGCGTCGTCGTCCCCGGCAAGGACCTTGCCGGGGGTCTGGTGGCCTTCCTCGGCAAGGATCTTGCCGAGGATCATCGTCTTCTAATCTTCATCTGATCTTGAATATGTCTTCACAAAGATTTGCATGCCACCATAGAGGTGCCTTCCCGAGCCCTGGCCCCACGTGGATGACGGTGTTGGGGAGTGTGGGCTCAAGGGTGCCTCGCTCTGTTGGTGTGGGGCGAGCTGCCCTGGCAAGGGTCTTGCCGGGGCTACTGAGGCTGCCCCGGCAAGGGTCTTGCCGGGGGAACCTGCTTCGTCCCTCTGCTCTCTGTGGTCTTGGCCTTGGCGTTGCTCCTATTGTCTTGGGCTTCGGTCTTGCCTTGGCTCACCTCCCCTTTTCTACTTGGCGTGACCGTAGGCGCGGCTCCAACTGCCCGTGCACAGGTATAGGGGTACAAAAACGCATCCCTCTTTTTGTAAACCAACAGGAGCCCCCGGGCCTGGGCCATACATAAGCGCGGCACGTTGTTGGGCCAGGCCCAAAACGGTGCGCGGGCAGGTGTGGCGGTTTTTACCGCGGTAAAACTTTTCGCGTGCTGTGCTTCCCACGACCTGCGCGCGCGGCACGGAATGGAGGGGTGTGCGTGACGTGGGCGGCATGCGTGGGGCGCTTTCCACATGCATGCGCCATATCGCAGTAAAGTGGCGGCTCGCGCCTTCCCCATAAAAAGAGGGAGGCGTCGAGGCGTGGCTCATTTACTGAACGGGGCCGGGTCGTGGTCTTCAAGGCGTCCACTCCCCATGATCACGGGGTGGGGAGAGGTCGCTTCACCCGTCCCCTCAGTTCTGCACGTCAGCCACGCGTCCTTCATGCGCCTGGGGTGGCAAGCGGTGGAGGCAGGAAACCGGGCCGTCGCTGGTTGGGGCAGCGGGTCGGTCCTGATTCCCCGCGCCTTCGGTGGCTGGATTAGCCGAGCGGGGCGGCCGAGCCCTGACCCCGACCCTTTATAAAGAGGGGGAAGGGGGGATGGCATCCCTCATTGTTCTGTCATCTGCCTCCTCTTGCTTCTGCTTCTTCCTTTCACTCGCCATGGAGAAAGGGAATCCGGGTCCCTCGACAGTGGCGGCGAGGGTCACCGCTCGACAGCGCATCCCTCCTCATCCTTAGCCCGCGGTGGGGGAACCGGCCGCGAGGGGAAGGGGGAGGGGGCAAGGCCGTGGGCGAGGCCGGGGCAGTGGTCGCAGTGCTCGGGGAAGAGGAGGACGGGGCGGTGCGCCGGCTTCGCCCCCGCCAATGGTGCCTTTCCTGATGGAAGGCCATGTCGGAGATCAGCCCCGCGAGTTCTTCCTTAGGCAGCGCCGGCCTCCGTGTCGCCGTCTCTGTCTTCCCGCCCCGTTTGCTCGGGAGATGGAGCGTGACCGGCCCCAATCCCTCAGATTGCACATGAGGGGTTGCGGGAATGGGTCAGCGGGTCGACGTCGACTTCCCGGCTCCTCGGGTTATGTACCTCCGTCGCGTGTGGAAGACATTCGCTCGCATCCACAGCCTGACGGCGGGGCTCGTCCTCTACTACAAACTGATGGAGGACGGCCTGCTCTCCGTCAAGGTCTTCGGAGAGTTCGGGACTCGCCTGAAGTGCTGCGTGGAGAGCTCCACCGATGGAGATTCTGACGATGGAAGCTCTTCCTCGAGCGGAAGTGATGAGGAGGACAGCGGGGCAGATGACGGGGATGAGTCCGACTTGGCGTCGGACGCCCCGCGCCTGGGCGGGTGCGGCAGTAGCAACATCTGCACCTGGCCGCTCCTCTGGCAGGGTTTTGCCGGGGGTGGGGCCAGCTCCTTGAACTTCTCGGGGCCGTCTCCTTGGGCGGCTGGCGTCGGGAGGCTGCGGAAGAGGAAGAGGGCAGGCGGCAAGGCCGTCAACTCGGAGTACGCGGGCATCGACGCCTTCGTCGCGTACTGCCGGTCCTGCCGCCTCGTCTTCCAGCTCCTTTCCCGGCACCGTCATCACTGGCCCGCCCCTGGGCGGTCACTGAGGTGTTGTCTTGGTGCTTTCTGTCGCTCATAGCTCGCCTAGGCGCCCCTTTTGCCCTCTCGCCTCCTTGACCTACCTCCTGAGGAGAGGGACAAGAAAGGAATCACAGGCACCTTATCTCTTTTTTAATCTGTAAGCCTTCGGGCATTGTTAAATTTAAAGCTTGTAATCCCCTTTGTTCATGTTTTTCATTTCGTACGAACTGTACCTGTATGGGATCTTTTTAATGAAAAAAGGGATGCTTGCCGGGTTTTTCGTTCGTGGGTAAATCCCGCGACAAGGAGCGAATCCTTGTTATAGTTTAAGATAAACGTTTTTCACCCGGCAACAGGCCTTGCCGCCCCCACTCCACTCGACCGTTCTCGCGCTCTTGGCGGAGGCAGGGATGAAGTGGGCTTTAGGCTCCTTGTTCTACCTCCTTGCCGCCGCGGCTACAACCAAATCCGGACCCAGGAAATAATCCTTAGGTATAGGAAAAAGGGGAGCACGACAGCCTAGATATAAAAACGAGGTTTCACATGCCCCAGTGCTGTTCAGAAATGCATGACAGAGGATAAATAGACTGATCTGGATCTGCAGCCCCCGGCAATCTCATCTTGCCGCGGTTGGATCCTTGTGCTTGCAGCCCCCGGCAACTCTGGTTTGCCGGGGTCGAGACACCGGTCCGTTTCCTTTCTTCCAAGTAGCTCGGCAGAAGTGCTCATGTGCCCTGCGAACCAAAGGAGGACAGAAGAGAAACAGATAGACGCGCACTCGACCTCTAAGCTAGGGGTTAGTCGCTGCTGAGCACTATCAACCCTGACCAAGGAAGAGACTCGACCTAGCATGCATGCTATGACTTTGTACAAAGGGTCACATGCCTTGCTGGCAAAGCTTGTACAAAAGGTGGCTTGCCGGGAGGCCCGGCAAGCCGTGCCTTATGGTTAAAACTTGCGAAGATGCTCGATGTTCGAGAGTTGCTCCAGGGACGGCATCTTGGTCTCAGCGGACTGCGCCGGGCCTGGTGACTCGTATTACCCGATAAGGGCCTTCCCACTTTGGTGTCAACTTGTTGGCATTCTTGGCCGACTGAACGCACCAAAGAACAAGGTCGCCTTCCTCAAAGCTTGGGCATGAACCTTGCGGCTATGGTAGCGGCGCAAGGCTTCTTTGTGTAGCGCTGCTCTCACTGACCGCCGAAGATGATCTTCCTCAAGGAGCGTCGCGTCATCTTGGCGCAACTGCTCTTGCTCAAGCTCATCATAAGCGAGCACTCGAGGTGACCCGTATATGAGTTCTGTGGGGAGACTGCTTCTGCCCCGTAGACCAGGGCAAAAGGTGTCTAGCTGGTGGCTCGATTTGGCGTCGTCCTGATCGACCAAAGAACCGCCCGCAATTCATCAATCCAGCGCCTTCCGCTCTTGCGCAGCTTGTCAAAAGTCTTTGTCCTTAGGCCTCGCAACACTTTAGCATTCGCCCTCTCCGCTTGGCCGTTGCTCCGTGGGTGTGCCACGGAAGCAAAACAGACCTTGCTGCCGAGGTCTTGAATGTATTGCATGAAGGTGTGGCTCGTGAATTGTGTGCCGTTGTCGGCGATGACTCTGTTTGGCACACCGAAACGGCAGACCAGTCCCTTGAAAAACTTGACAACTGATTGAGCAGTCACCTTTCTCACTGCTTCCACCTCCGGCCACTTTGTGAACTTGACGATTGCAACGTACAAGTACTCAAAGCCCCCGACAGCGCGGGGGAAAGGGCCCAATATATCGAGCCCCAGACCGAGAATGGCCAGGAGAGAGGGATTGTTTGAATGGCTTGAGCTGGTTGATGAAGCTTCTTCGAATGGAACTGACACGCTTCACACTTGGTTACTAGTGCCATCGCATCACGGAGGCGGTGGGCCAAAAGAAACCTTGCGGAACACCTTAGGCAAGGGCCCTGACCCTATGTAGGAGCCACATATGCCTCCATGTATCTCCGCCAACAGCTCCAGTCCTTCCTTTGGGGATGCACTTCAATTTCACCTTTGTTTGGCCTTCTCACATGCAGGGGCGTCATCGATTTAACTGGCACAGGTGGACCGACAGGCTACTTTTTCCGCTTCTTCCTGCTCCTCAGGAAGCTCCCCTGTTTGGAGGAATTGGATGGTATGCTGCACCCATGCCGGAGCCTGGGGCTCGACGGCAAGGACCAAAGGCATTTCTTCCGCCATGGGAGCGGCTGTCTCTACAAGCAGGGCTTGACGCCCTGCCGGAGCCAGTTGCTCTTGGGCAGGCTCAGCATCCACGGCAGCACCCTTGCCGACAGCCCCAGGGGTCTCGGTAGGAAAGTACTTGCCGGGACCTGATTTCCTCCGCTTGTTCTGCCCCGCTGATGGTTCGACGGATGGTTGAGTTAACCGGAGTAAAAAGGTACTTGGTTCCACAGGTAGCTTGAATGTGGCACGCTTTGACAGGTAATCGGCGATGTCGTTCTCCACTCAGGGGACGTGCTCCACCTGGATACCGTCAAAGCGTTCCTCCAGCTTCCTCACCTCATCTACATAAGCTTCCATCAATGGGCTCTGATAATCCTTGTTGACCTGTCTGACAACGAGCTGCGAGTCACCCCTGACGATGAGCTTCTTAACCTCGAGGTCTGCCGCGATCCTGAGACCGGCAAGCAATCCCTCATACTCAGCAGTGTTGTTGGTGGACATCTCCCTGGGGAAGTGCATCTGGATCACGTACTTGAGGTGCTCCCCGGTGGGTGCAACGAGCAGCACACCGGCGCCGGCGCCTTGCAGCGAGAAAGCCCCATCATATTACATGATCCAGTCGCGGTCTGCTTCCTTGCCGGGGAGAGTGGTCTCCTGGATTTCTTCGTCAGGCGTCGAGGTCCATTCTGCAATGAACTCCGCCAAGACTCTGCTCTGAATTGTTGAGGTACTTTCAAACTTTAAACCAAAGCTTGACAACTCCAAGGCCCATTCCACAATCCTTCCAGTCACATCTGGGTTATGCAGTATCCGTTGTAATGGGAGGCGGGTGACGACAGTGATCTCGTGGGCTTGGATGTATATAACGACGCATTGATGTCTACTACACAACCTTCTCCTTGTAGACGTTGTTGGGCCTCCAAGTGCAGAGGTTTGTAGGACAGTAGCAAATTTCCCTCAAGTGGATGGCCTAAGGTTTATCAATCCGTGGGAGGCGTAGGATGAAGATGGTCTCTCTCAAGCAACCCTGCAACCAAATAACAAAGAGTCTCTTGTGTCCCCAACACACACAATACAATGGTAAATTGTATAGGTGCACTAGTTCGGCGAAGAGATGGTGATACAAGTGCAATATGGATTGTAGATATAGGTTTTTGTAATCTGAAAATATAAAAGCAGCAAGGCAGCAAGCGATAAGAGTGAGCGTAAACGGTATTGCAATGCTAAGAAACAAGGCATAGAGTTCATACTTTCACTAGTGCAAGTTCTCTCAAATATAATAACATAATTGGATCATATAACTATCCCTCAACATGCAACAAAGAGTCACTCCAAAGTCACTAATAGCGGAGAACAAACGAAGAGATTATGGTAGGGTACGAAACCACCTCAAAGTTATTCTTTTGGATCGATCTATTCAAGAGTTCGTACTAGAATAACACCTTAAGACACAAATCAACCAAAACCCTAATGTCACCTAGATACTCCAATGTCACCTCAAGTATCCGTGGGTATGATTATACGATATGCATCACACAATCTCAGATTCATCTATGCAACCAACACATAGAACCTCAAAGAGTGCCCCAAAGTTTCTACCGGAGAATCAAGACGAAAACGTGTGCCAACCCCTATGCATAGGTTCATGGGCGGAACCCGCAAGTTCTTCACCAAAACATACATCAAGTGGATCAATAGAATAACCCATTGTCACCACGGTTATCCTATGCAAGACATACATAAAGTGTTCTCAAATCATTAAAGACTCAATCCGATAAGATTACTTCAAAGGGAAAACTCAATCCATTACAAGAGAGTAGAGGGGGAGAAGAAACATAAGATCCAACTATAATAGCAAAGCTCGCGATACATCAAGATCGTGCCAACTCAAGAACACGAGAGAGAGAGAGAGAGAGAGAGAGAGAGAGAGAGAGAGAGAGAGAGAGAGAGAGAGAGAGATCAAACACATAGCTACTGGTACATACCCTCAGCCCCGAGGGTGAACTACTCCCTCTTCGTCATGGAGAGCGCCGGGATGATGAAGATGGCCACCGGTGAGGGTTCCCCCCTCCGGAAGGGTGCCGTAACAGGGTCCCGATTGGTTTTTGGTGGCTACAGAGGCTTGCGGCGGCGGAACTCCTGATCTATTATGTCTTTCGATCGTTGTAGGCTATATGGGTATATATAGGAGGAAGAAGTACGTCAGGGGAGCCACGAGGGGCCCACGAGGTGGAGGGCGCGCCAGGGGGTGGGCGCCCTGCCTCGTGGCTCCTCATTCTTTCCTGACATGCACTCCAAGTCTATCGGGTAGCTTTCCTTCCAAAAATAACTTCTCCAGAAGGTTTCATTCCGTTTCGACTCCGTTTGATATTCCTTTTCTTCGAAATACTGAAACAAGGGAAAAAACAGGAACTGGCACTGGGCTCTGGGTCAATAGGTTAGTCCCAAAAGTAATATAAAAGTGTTTAATAAAGCCCATAAAATATCCAAGATGGATAATATAATAGCATGAATACTTCATAAATTATAGATACATTGGAGACGTATCAGCATCCCCAAGCTTAATTCCTACTCGTACTCGAGTAGGTAAATGATAAAAGAAAGAATTTATGAAGTGTCAATGCTAGGAGGTGCATAAGTTTTATCAATGATAATTTCAATCACCTTTTCTTGCATCATTATATGTAATAACAGTAGTTCAACTCATAGAACCTTTCATGATCAAGTAACAAGCTATTCACATGTTAAAGTATAGATCACCAACTTTCTTGAAAACTAACAAACCGTGTTATTAATCATCAAACAATTACAATTCATCTTATTTTCAGGAAGAGTCTATGTCAGAGCTTTGATTCAGCAAACTTCACATACTCAACTATCATTTAATCTTCCATGATTGCTACCACTCAAAGCATATTTTTAGAACAAATAGTATTCATCAAACATAGAGAAAGATAGGGGCTTAATGTTTCGCCTCCCAACCTTTTACCTCAAGGGTAATGTCAATAGTAATAATTCATGCTCAAATATATTTGAATGGCCATATATGCCTAGATCTTTCCATCACATGATGCTTGCCAACTAAATAGTAGGTTGGAATGAGAAGGAATACTACTGAATCTTGCATAAAAGTAAAAGATAGGCCCTTCGCAGAGGGAAGCAGGGATTTGCAGAGGTGCCAGAGCTCGAAGCAAAAATAGAGATGAAAATAATTTTGAGAGGTATGCTTTCATTGTCAACATAACGACCAAGAGTTCCCAATATCTTCCATACTACATACATTATAGGCAGTTCCCAAACAGAAAGGTAAAGATTTTACTCCCCTCCACCAACAATCATCAATCCATGGCTTGCCGAAACAACAGTGCCTCCAACTAACATCAAACCTGGGGAGTTTTGTTTGCAATTATTTTGATTTGATTTCGATCTTTTGATCATGGGATGGGCATCCAGTTACCAGCCATTTTCTCGTGAATGATGAGCGGAGTCCACTCATCGTGAGAATAACCCACCTAGCATGGAAGATCTGCTAACCCGTAGTTGCTACATGAGCGATTCGGGCATACAAAACAGATTATTATTTGAAGGTTTAGAGTTTGGCACATGCAAATTTACTTGGAACGACAGGTAAATACCGCATATAGGTAGATATGGTGGACACTCATGGAAGAAACTTGGTTCAAGGGATTTGGATGCACAAGCAGTATTCCCGCTTAGTACAGATATTTTGGCTAGAAAAGGATTCTAAATAGCAAGTACCACATGTTAGAGGATCCAAAAAAATATAACTTCTATACAAATATACCCAAGAATAACTCAATATGTTGTCTTCCTTGTCCAACTTCAAATAATTTGCTCAGGTTTGAAAATAATTAATGGGGATTACAACCATAGAAGATGTCCAGGATAGTATCTTTATATTTGAAATCTCTCTTCCTTCAATATTCTTTCATGAATTGTTCAAGTGACCAATACAACGTTTGCTAACCTTCAATAAATTAACCACCTCTACTTCTTATATGTAAAATCATTACTCCCCATGGGATAAGCATATGAAACATATATAATTTAATATTTATGACATTCAAATCATTCAACCATTTACTCATAGGATATAAGTGAAGCACACGAGTAAATGACAAACTACTCAAAAAGATATAAGTGAAGATCAATGAGTAGTTAAATAATTATGTAGGTGAAGGCTCTTTAACATTTAAGAATTTCAGATCTTGATATTTTATTGAAACATAAAGCAAAGCTAAAGAAAATAAAATGACTCTCCAAGCAAAATACATATCATGTGGTGAATAAAAATATAGCTCCAAGTAAAGTTACCAATGAACGAAGACGAAAGAGGGGATGCCATCCGGGGCATCCCCAAGCTTAGACGCTTGGTTATACTTGAATATTACATTGGGGTGCCTTGGGCATCCCCCAGCTTAGGCTCTTGCCACTCCTTATTCCATATTCCATCGAATCTTTACCCAAAACTTGAAAACTCCACAACACAAAACTTAACAGAAAACTCGTAAGCTCCGTTAGTATAAGAAAATAAATCACCACTTAGGTACTATTGTGAACTCATTCTAAATTCATATTGGTGTAATATCTACTGTATTCCAACTTCTCTATGGTTCATACCCTCCGATACTACTCATAGATTCATCAAAATAAGCAAACAACACATAGAAAACAGATTCTGTCAAAAACAGAACAGTCTGTAGTAATCTGTATCAAACGTATACTTCTGTAACTCCAAAAATTCTAAAATAACTTGGTGGACCTGAGGAATTTTCCTAGTAATCATATGCAAAAAGAATCAACTAAATAGCACTCTCCAGTAAAAAGTTTTAGCTAATCTCGTGAGCGCTAAAGTTTCTGTTTTTTTACAGCATGATCATAAAGACTTCACCCAAGTCTTCCAAAGGTTCTACTTGGCACAAACACTAATTAAAACATAAAACCACATCTAAACAGAAGCTAGGTGGGTTATTTATTACTGAACAGAACCAAAAAGCAAAAAACTAAAATAAAATTGGGTTGCCTCCCAACAAGCGCTATTGTTTAACGCCCCTAGCTAGGCATGGTGATTTCAATGATGCTCACATAAAAGATAAGAATTGAAACGTAAAGAGAGAATCATGAAGAATATGACTAGCACATTTAAGTCTAACCCACTTCCTATGCATAGGGATTTTGTGAGCAAACAACTTATGGGAACAATAATCAACTAGCATAGGAAGGCAAAACAAGCATAACTTCAAAACTTTAAGCACATAGAGAGGAAACTTGATATTATTGCAATTCCTACAAGCATATATTACTCCCTCATAATAATTTTCAGTAGCATGATGAATGAATTCAACAATATAACCAGCACCTAAAGCATTCTTTTCATGATCTACAAGCATAGAAGATTTACTACTCTCCACATCAGCAAATTTCTTCTCATTCGAAATAGTGGGAGTATCAAAAGAGACTTGAATACTATAAATTGTTTCCACATTAAAAGAGTAATGTTCAGAAAAAGGGTAATCATAATCATGACAAGTTTTATAAATATAATCATCACTACTTTTTATAGCATAAGTTTCATCACAATAATCATCATAAGTAGCAACTTTGTTCTCATCATAATCAATTGAAACCTCTTCCGAAATAGTGGATACATCACTAAATAAAGTCATGACCTCTCCAAATCCAGTGACTTTCGATAAGTCTTTGGGCTTCTTGGAGATGGTGCCTGCTCCTTGAGTTCCTTGCTTCCTTTCGGGACAATGATTGGCATAATGTCCGGCGTCCTTACATTCAAAACAGGTAATATGACTCTTGTCCCTATTTGCGAGACATTGGGTTGTTACGAGGGTGTCTTTGTTTTCTCTTCACAGGTTTCTTCGTTCGATCAAAACTTCTATTCCTGTGGATCAAACTCTATTGCTTCCGTCGGAAGTATCCGGATACTCTTTTCTTTCCTTGGTGCAATCTGTGAAAATGTCCTTCTTCTCCACATGAATAGCAGGCATTGGGGTAAAATCTGTTGAGACCTTCTCCATCCAGGTCTTCAACACTTTCGATCATTCTTGGTTCTTCTAGATCTTCTTTGAGGGCTTCTTTCATTCCATCTTCCTGCTTGGGATAGTTTGTTGCACCGCTGGAGTAAATGTGACCTTTGCACGGGTAGTGGGTGGTTCCTTCACACAGGAAGCAAGTCACACAGCTAGTTGGGCATTCCTCGGTGGGTGTTTCTCCTCACAATGAGGGCATCCATCCTTGTGTTCCTCCAGGTGTGTCCTATTTCTCCATAAATCTTGCAGCACAAGGTTTCTTCTCCGGGTTATCATAGTGCTTCCGGATAAGGCGTGATCTCAACAGGTCTTCTTGAAATCCTCCCAAGTTCTTGCTCCATTAAATCCTGTATGGCTTGATGCATTTTCCACCAGGTTGCAGCACTTTACGTAAAATCTTGAAGAGCGTATTGGACCTCATACTTCCTTGAAACCAAATTGTTCCCGGTGACTCTCCATGTTCGCATCCACAGCTCGCCTCGGCTGAGTCTTGATCCGAAGAATATCAGTCCAACTTCATTCATCATCTATGGGGTTCAAGGGTTCTAGGGTGAGGTGAGAGAGATGGGGGATATACACAATACAACCAATAGTTTTTGAAGAAACAAGTTTTTTATTTTGGGGCTGTCGGAAAACATCAATCAAATGACAGCTCACAAAATCATCGCATCTAACGTAGGTGTATAGCAGGGGTTTGGTCTTCTAAAGGTCAAATAATTCTTCAGATCCTTCAAGTCTTCGGAGTCTTCAACTGTTGTAGATTCTAATGGTGAAATCCTCTTTACTCTGAAGGGGTCATCAGTTCTCCGATCAAATCCTTCTTGGAGCGTCTTCAGTTGATCCTCCGGGTGATCAAAGGATAAGGGGTATATTCTAACTATTTGAGGTGAGAGGGTCTATTTGATAAAATCAGAAAAGATGAGAAGTAAGAGTCTTTTTGAAAATAAAGTTTTTTGAGATATCCTGTCCAAGAGGCTTTCCGATTTCTAGGGTCACGTCCTCAGTCAACATGTGCTCGATACCATCTCAGTGGCGACCCGACCTCGACGGTCAAGCCTACGTATTCTTGTGCCATCCACGGATCAAGTATCTTTGGCACACACATACATCAATGTATATATCAAAGTGCAATCACATGTATAAATAACGTAAAATGATATATACCTCATAATACTCAGCGGAAACAATCAAGCGGGTGTGGAGTCCCATCAACGCCATCGGCAGGTTGAGTGTAGACCGTAACCTGTCGTAACTCTTACTCGTCGAGGAAATATCGCAACATGATACGTTGCAGCCGTGTAGAATCGATTACATTGAATGTACCGGCAAGATCACAATATGAGAAAACAGATGATAAAATTAACTATATGCAATATGGCTTTATGGCCCTGTATCTGAGTTTTGTTTGCGTAAAAGCTGGTTTTATTTTACCTACATCAAAGGAATAAATGAAGTCTGTACTATGGAGTGTTCTATCATGACATGGTTCCGCCAACCGATGTCTCATAGCCCAAAATCATCATAAGTTGCCCACAATTAAGTTATCAATCCGGTGTTGAGAGTTCCGAGATAGATCCAAGTCCAGAGGCTCAAATTGTCCGTAACCGGGGACACGGCTAATCGATTAGGTTTAAACCCTCTGCAGAGGTTTGTACACTTTACCCGCAAGATTCGATCCCTCTCTTCACGTTCTCGCACTTCAGAGTGTTTGAGAACAAGATGACCGAAACATGGTCTTCCAAAGAGTTCCTTTGACCCTGTGTCGGTACCCATCCAATCCTACCGTAGTTCTACATCTGCTAGTACCGTCCCAGCCAGAGTCACAACTAAGGTCAACCAAGCGAGCCCATAATGACTTGCGGTTGCACAGGTAAGCTTCCGGCGTGAAGTATTCATCCGTCTCTTTGAGTCTGGGTGAAGCTTTCCGCAAGATGTCATGGCGCTTCTCCATGCATCCCGCCAACCACTGGTTTCTCCGGGGCTGCCCGTCAACCGTCCTTCACCCGTGAGTGTGTATTGAAATCCTGTCTCGAGTCTTGAAGTCTTGAGGTCTTGAAGATGCAGTCCTTGCAGATTCCACCACGGAGTTATCGTCATTGGCGTAGAATCCTCCATTCTCACACCACTCCGTGCACTCATACCAAACCCGTCTACTATAGCGTAGCATTAAAAGAAATAACGTCCGGGCTTGGTAACAGGGTGATGGGTTCCTACCTCATGCATACTACTCAACTACAAAATTTCAAAAACACTCTGAGGGTGGTTGCAAAGGTGCCACTACATGCAATAAAACATAGGTAAGAAAAGCATGGTCAAAGTGAACTTGCCTGGTTGGCGATCTTGAAAAAACTAGGGTTTCGTAGTAGCAATCTTCACACTCCGGAAATTCTACCGAGGCAAACAATAACTATAATAAGCACATAGCATAACATAACATAACAAAGTAACACACCAAAACCAACAAAGCAAAACCCAAAGGAAAACTTAAAGAAAAAACAACTCAAAGTTTTCCTACTTCAAATAACAACAAAAATAGTTTTATATAACAAAATTTCTTAACATCACCTAATCATGGTTTTATGTTAACTAAACAGAAAATATTTCATTAAGCAACTAGGAGCAAAAAGAATTAAATAAAAATCTATTATGAAACTCCCGAATAAGCAAAACAAGCTTTAATTCAAATCTGATCTAACTCAATTTTATAAATCCAAACATAGACAAATTATATATTTTTGGAAACTACAAGAAAATTGTGATCTAGCGCAAAAAGAATCAGCATCATTGGACTTCTAGATCAAAAGTTATAAGCTAAACAAGAGCGGAACTAAATCTGTTACAGGAATAAATCTGAAAACAACGGAGTTACCTGTCGTGAGGCAGAGATGGCAGGAAGGAGGCGGCGATGTGGAGGCTGCTCGGCAAGGGGCGAGTCGCCAAGAGGGTGGGGGTGGCGGAGGAGGGGTCGGCGCTTGGGAGGTGTCCCTGGGCGATGGGAGGTTCGAGAAGAGCTCTGGTGGCGTTCTAGGCAGGAAAAGGAGGACGGTGGCGAGAAGGCTACGGGCAGGGAGGCGTGGTGATGGGAAAAATGGAGCGAGGAGAGGAGGGGTTTTATAGGCGGTCTCGGGAGGCGCTGGGATGGAAAGAGCGAGGGAGATCGGGAAGGTGGAGATTTCTGTCTCCATGGACATGGAAAGCTTCTGTAACGTGAGAGGAAACAGAGGAAGGAGATGATCTCTTGTTGGGCTAGAATAGGAAAGTACTTAATGGGCCAGGTTTTTCCTAATAAAAGCGATTCCATTCCTATTTTAAAATTAGGAAACTAAAACAATAAAAGGAATCAAATCAATTCGAATCAAGAGTTTTATATACTAAAATTATCAGAAAAATAAAATGTAGATGATGAGCATTATTCCACGGCCAAAATAAAACTTAAAAAAATGTTTTCAGAAAATCCCTAAAGGCTTTATTTCTTTTTGCAAATAATTTTTAAATAAAAACTTTGGTTTTCTTGGCTCAAATATTTTCAAAAGTGCCCTGATTTTGGAGGGTCATTTTCCTCCGCTCTTTCTTGCTTGCAAGAATTTATTTTCGGGTATTTCTCGGGAAGAAAAATAGAGAAGCAAGTGCAAATATTTGAAACAATTTAATTGCAAAACTCCGTTCAAATTCTTTATAGTTGAAGAAGTCATGTCATCTTCTCTCATTGATTTTAATAGGATGAATTTGAATTTATCGGAGAAGGGGAAAGTCATTTTATTCCCTCTCATTCAAAAGTTTTTGAAAAGGTTCAAAGTTCACTCAAGTTTAATTCACTCAAGCAAACAAACAATTCAATTAATTATATTAACATTCCAAAATTTGGGATGTTACAAACCTACACACTTAAAATGAATCTAGTCCTCGAGATTGAAGAAACTAACAAGGAAAAGGTTAGGGTTGGGGTCTTCTAGCAAATGTCTTGGTCAGAAAGGTCAGGGGTGCTACCACACTTAAAAACAAGGTCATGGTTCCAATAAACTTAGATATTTCCTCTGGAGTGCTGACAATGTATGTATCTTCACATATCTTACAATAACTCCTTCATTAACGCTCTTCTGTTAGGAGCGTAAAGTTTTCCTCGAATCCTTGGGTCGGTTGTTCAAAGTTGTGGTTCGTCCGAGACTGGATCTTCTTAGTTGATAGGTTCGTGTCCATTCTAGACAACCATCGAAATACTCATGGTGGTCTACAATTTATGGTTTCTCCTGCAGAAAACGCAGTGCAGGTAGAACCTCACCGTATAACCTACGTTTGGCAACAGCTGCCATGTACATGGGCTTATCATCCTACCACTCTAGGGCTTAAGCAAGGCTTCAACGAGCGTCGTCACTTTACTATGGTTAAGTCTCTCTGATTTACCATTCCAAATAGCAAGAGCGAAAGATACGAGTAAGTCGGTATGGTGATCAATCCATTCCGCACCCAGATCATTACCCTGTATAAGGTTTAGCGAATCTCGTATTCTAACACTCGGTCATTCTCACAAGCATTACAGAATTTCTCTTGTCCACGAACTGGGTTCGAGTAAATCCATGGGTTCTGCAAGCCAAACAAAACATCTATCGTTTACTTCACCACTCTTAGGTTTTTGCGTAACCTACGAAGCGTATGCTGATTGGATCACTGATTCTTCCAAATATACTCCTTTATCAAGGTTACATCTTTCCTTATCAAAATCACGGGCACTGTGGGTTATGGGCCCACTTCAACACTTGTACAGCTTTAACTCATCTTTGGAGTAACTCTCTTGTTACACCTTCTTTAATTCAATAGTACTCTGTTACTTCATACCATCATATCAAGAACAAAACTCCAACTTATTTTGTCCACTTCCTCCTATGGACCGTCATGAATATCACATTTCTTTCTTCATTGATCCTGTGGTTTCTGAGTACTATGACCAAAATAAATGCACAAGTTTATCCATAACATCTCATTATTCTCATATCAATCTTTCATTACATCCTTAATCATTTTTCGTGAATCCAAATTCCAATAAGTATTTTGTTACAAATGCTGCCACCCACATGGTTCGGTATGGTGGACAATACTTCCAACTTTATTCATTTTTCCTCCTTGAGGATCCTTGATCCTTTGGAATTGTGCGACATGAGCCTTGAAATCTTCAATCTTCTGTTTCATCATGGTGGTCTTGAGCTTCACCTTCATCATCTCTGCATGCACTTCGCTTAGGTATTCACGAGTATAACGGACTCTTGCTTCAAGTATTTCTCCGATCGGCGTATGGCTTCCATGGCTGCTTCACGAGCGGCATCGAAGAAAGTTGCTTGTGGCACACGTGAGATGAAAAGTAATGCCCCATCCTCTTTGGGCAAACTCCTTTCAAACGGTGGAGGTGTACCTCCACATACCAAAGTTCCACTCCCTTTTGCATGAAGGGGTAGCCTTTGTAGACTGCATCTCCTTCAAGGTGAATATGCTTCATCATGTCCTTCAAGATCTTCGGGTAATCATGATCACTTGTCAGGGTCATGATGGTTTCCGGACCTTTAAGGAAAGACTCGTAAAGGGTCGTCATTTGCAGTTGTGGAACAGAAATGATGCTCAGAATTAAGGTACTTATCTCCTGGGCACACATTCATATCATCCAAACAAAACTTCAATCTCAATTCCAATTTCCTGTTTATGCATCACAACTCACTTTCTTCCATGTTCATCCAGAATATTAATTTCCAAGATAAAATATGACAACTCCTTAAAGCTTGTCAGCATGTGACATTGCAACTTTATTGAGTCATGAACTATTACAATCTCGGGGTAATCTATTACATAACTCAACTCATTGAGCTCATGAAAATGAAATTGCTTTCTACTACTCCTATTATCCATAATCAAAATTCCAACTACTCAGCTCCAGCTTTCGTCTTGTCGGAACATTTAGTAGCATAATGTCCTGCTTCCTTGCAGCGAAAACAAATGACTTCGATAAGTCTTTGGGCTTCTTGGAGATGGTGCTGCTCCTTGAGTTCCTTGCTTCCTTCGGGACAATGATTGGCATAATGTCCGGCGTCCTTACATTCAAAACAGGTAATATGACTCTTGTCCCTATTTGCAGACATTGGGTTGTTACGAGGGTGTCTTTGTTTTCTCTTCACGGGTTTCTTCGTTCGATCAAAACTTCTATTCCCTCGTGGATCAAACTCTATTGCTTCCGTCGGAAGTATCCGGATACTCTTTTCTTTCCTTGGTGCAATCTTGTGAAAATGTCCTTCTTCTCCACATGAATAGCAGGCATTGGGGTAAAATCTGTTGAGACCTTCTCCATCCAGGTCTTCAACACTTTCGATCATCTTGGTTCTTCTAGATCTTCTTTGAGGGCTTCTTTCATTCCATCTTCACTGCTTGGGATAGTTTGTTGCACCGCTGGAGTAAATGTGACACTGCACGGGTAGTGGGTGGTTCCTTCACACAGAAGCAAGTCACACAGCTAGTTGGGCATTCCTCATTTGGGTGTTTCTCCTCACAATGAGGGCATCCATCCTTGTGTTCCTCCTAGGTGTGTCCTATTTCTCCGCAAATCTTGCAGGCACAAGGTTTCTTCTCCGGGTTATCATAGTGCTTCCGGATAAGACGTGATCTCAACAGGGTCTTCTTGAAATCCTCCCAAGTTCTTGCTCCATTAAATCCCTGTATGGCTTGATGCATTTTCCACCAGGTTGCAGCACTTTCTGTAAAGTACTGAAGAGCGTATTGGACCTCATACTTCCTTGAAACCAAATTGTTCCCGAAGTGACTCTCCATGTTCTGCATCCACAGCTCGCCTCCGGTGAGTCTTGATCCAGAAGAATATCAGTCCAACTTCATTCATCATCTATGGGGTTCAAGGGTTCTAGGGTGAGGTGAGAGAGATGGGGGGGGATATACACACAATACAACCAATAGTTTTTGAAGAAACAAGTTTTTTATTTTGGGGCTGTCGGAAAACATCAATCAAATGACAGCTCACAAAATCATCGCATCTAACGAGGTGTATAGCAGGGTTTGGTCTTCTAAAGGTCAAATAATTCTTGAGATCCTTCAAGTCTTGAGTCTTCAACTGTTGTAGATTCTAATGGTGAAATCCTCTTTACTCTGAAGGGGTCATCAGTTCTCCGATCAAATCCTTCTTGGAGCGTCTTCAGTTGATCCTCCGGGTGATCAAAGGATAAGGGGTATATTCTAACTATTTGAGGTGAGAGGGTCTATTTGATAAAATCAGAAAAGATGAGAAGTAAGAGTCTTTTTGAAAATAAAGTTTTTGAGATATCCTGTCCAAGAGGCTTTCCGATTTCTAGGGTCACGTCCTACAGTCAACATGTGCTCTGATACCATCTCTCAGAGCGACCCGACCTCGGGACGGTCAAGCCTACGTATTCTTGTGCCATCCACGGATCAAGTATCTTTCGGCACACAGTACATCAATGTATATATCAAAGTGCAATCACATGTATAAATAACGTAAAATGATATATACCTCATAATACTCAGCGGAAACAATCAAGCGGGTGTGGAGTCCCATCAGCGCCATCGGCAGGTTGAGTGTAGACCGTAACCTGTATCGTAACTCTTACTCGTCGAGGAAATATCTGCAACATGATACGTTGCAGCCGTGTAGGTCGAGTACATTGAATGTACCGCAAGATCACAATATGAGAAAACAGATGATAAAACTAAACTATATGCAATATGGCTTTATGGCCTCATATCTGAGTTTTGTTTGCGTAAAAGCTGGTTTTATTTTACCTACATCAAAGGAATAAATGAAGTCTGTACTATGGGTGTTCTATCATGACATGGTTCCGCCAACCGATGTCTCATAGCCCAAAATCATCATAAGTTGCCCACAATTAAGTTATCAATCCGGTGTTGAGAGTTCGAGATAGATCCAAGTCCGAGGCTCAAATTGTCCGTAACAGGGGACACGGCTAATCGATTAGGTTTAAACCCTCTGCAGAGGTTTGTACACTTTACCCGCAAGATTCGATCCCTCTCTTCACGTTCTCGCACTTGAGTGTTTGAGAACAAGATGACGAAACATGGTCTTCCAAAGAGTTCCTCGACCACTGTCCGGTACCCATCCAATCCTACCGTAGTTCTACATCTGCTAGTACCGTCCCAGCCAGAGTCACAACTAAGGTCAACCAAGCGAGCCCATAATGACTTGCGGTTGCACGGGTAAGCTTCGGCGTGAAGTATTCATCCGTCTCTTTGAGTCTGGGTGAAGCTTTCCGCAAGATGTCATGGCGCTTCTCCATGCATCCGGCCAACCACTGGTTTCTCGGGGCTGCCCGTCAACCGTCCTTCACCCAAAGAGTGTGTATTGAAATCCTGTCTCGAGTCTTGAAGTCTTGAGGTCTTGAAGATGCAGTCCTTGCAGATTCCACCACGGAGTTATCGTCATTGACGTAGAATCCTCCATTCTCACACCACTCCGTGCACTCATACCAAACCCGTCTACTATAGCGTAGCATTAAAAGAAATAACGTCCGGGCTTGGTAACAGGGTGATGGGTTCCTACCTCATGCATACTACTCAACTACAAGAATTTCAAAAACACTCTGAGGGTGGTTGCAAAGGTTCCACTACATGCAATAAAACATAGGTAAGAAAAGCATGGTCAAAGTGAACTTGCCAGTTGACGATCTTGAAAAACTAGGGTTTCAGTAGTAGCAATCTTCGCACTCCGGAAATTCTACCGAGGCAAACAATAACTATAATAAGCACATAGCATAACATAACATAACAAAGTAACACACCAAAACCAACAAAGCAAAACCCAAAGGAAAACTTAAAGAAAAAACAACTCAAAGTTTTCCTACTTCAAATAACAACAAAAATAGTTTTATATAAAAAAATTTCTTAACATCACCTAATCATGGTTTTATGTTAACTAAACAGAAAATATTTCATTAAGCAACTAGGAGCAAAAAGAATTAAATAAAAATCTATTATGAAACTCCCGGAATAAGCAAAACAAGCTTTAATTCAAATCTGATCTAACTCAATTTTATAAATCCAAACATAGACAAATTATATATTTTGGAAACTACAAGAAAATTGTGATCTAACGCAAAAAGAATCAGCATCATTGGACTTCTAGATCAAAAGTTATAAGCTAAACAAGAACGGAACTAAATCTGTTACAGGAATAAATCTGAAAACAGCGGAGTTACCTGTACGTGAGGCAGAGATGGCAGGAAGGAGGCGGCGATGTGGAGGCTGCTCCAGCAAGGGGGCGAGGTCGCGGCGAGGTGGGGGTGGCGGAGGAGGGGTCGGCGCTTGGGAGGTGTCCCTGGGCGATGGGAGGTTCGAAGAGCTCTGGTGGCGTTCTAGGCAGGAAAAGGAGGACGGTGGCGAGAAGGCTACGGGCAGGGAGGCGTGGTGATGGGAAAAATGGAGCGAGGAGAGGAGGGGTTTTATAGGCGGTCTCGGGAGGCGCTGGGATGGAAAGACGAGGAGATCGGGAAGGTGGAGATTTCTGTCTCCATGGACATGGAAAGCTTCTGTAACGTGAGAGGAAACAGAGGAAGGAGATGATCTCTTGTTGGGCTAGAATAGGAAAGTACTTAATGGGCCAGGTTTTTCCTAATAAAAGCGATTCCATTCCTATTTTTAAAATTAGGAAACTAAAACAATAAAAAGGAATCAAATCAATTCGAATCAAGAGTTTTTATATACTAAAATTATCAGAAAAATAAAATGTAGATGATGAGCATTATTCCACGGCCAAAATAAAAACTTAAAAAATGTTTTCAGAAAATCCCTAAAGGCTTTATTTCTTTTTGCAAATAATTTTAAATAAAAACTTTGGTTTTCTTGGCTCAAATATTTTCAAAAGTGCCCCTGATTTTGGAGGTCATTTTCCTCCGCTCTTTCTTGCTTGCAAGAATTTATTTTTCGGGTATTTCTCGGGAAGAAAAATAGAGAAGCAAGTGCAAATATTTGAAAGAATTTAATTGCAAAACTCCGTTCAAATTCTTTATAGTTGAAGAAGTCATGTCATCTTCTCTCATTGATTTTAATAGGATGAATTTGAATTTATCGGAGAAGGGGAAAGTCATTTTATTCCCTCTCATTCAAAAGTTTTTGAAAAGGTTCAAAGTTCACTCAAGTTTAATTCACTCAAGCAAACAAACAATTCAATTAATTATATTAACATTCCAAAATTTGGGATGTTACAAATAGTATGGATAGCACCAATAGTATAGCAAACATTATTATCACATGCTTCCAAGCAAGTGCCAAAAAGATTTTCAAGATCATAAGAAGTATCATTATCTTCCCAATCATAATCATCACAACAAGCAATAGGCATAACGAGATCATCATCAAGTGCATCATCTTCCACAATTATTTTTGATTCATTTTCATGAGGCACAACAATAATAGGAGCAACATTATTTGGGAGAGATATCTTTTTACATCTCTTCCTTTTCCTTTTCTTCTTCTTCACCACATCATGTGTGGGTTCAATCCTATTTTTGGAGCTCCTTATTAATGAGATTGGTTGAATAGAAGGCTCCTCCTCGTTACCTGATTCATCATAAAAAATAATAGGAGGATATTGGGAAGTCTCTTCCCTTTCGTTAGTATTCTGTTCATCCTCTATTTGCTTTCTTTCCTTTATGTAGTTGGCAATATAAGGATTTTCAATGCAATTCACCGCACAATACATATAAATTTCTTCTAGATCAATATCGAGGAATTTCTTGAGCTTATATTCTGGAATAATCTTAGTTTGATGTTTCATTTCTTAATAACCCAAAAGCAAACTAAGTTCATTATGATGTGCAAGGGAAATCAAGTCATCACAATTTTTGGACACAATTCGGTAATGAAACAATTTGCATTTGATATTTAAATGACCATGTTCATTGCAAAGTTCACAAGTACGACTAAGATATTTTAAATTTTCAGCACTAACATTTAGCCTTTCTTGCAACCATTTAGTTTCTAAATACTTATGCCTCTTGCAATATCTATCTTCCCTATTTGGTGTGTACTTGCAAACCCAATGCACTCCACAAAAATTGACATGTTTATAGGAGACATTTTCATCATAACTAGTGTAGTCATCATTAGTAATATGGATATTCAAGGAGTTCATACTAACAACATTGCAATCATGCTCATCATTCAAAGATTTAGTGCCAAATTTTTTAATGCATTCTTCTTCTAACACTTTGGCACAATTTTCCTTCCCATCATACTCATGAAAGATATTAAAAAGATGAAGCTTATGAGGTAAACTCAATTCCATTTTTTTGTAGTTTTCTTTTATAGACTAAACTAGTGATAAAACAAGAAACTAAAAGATTCGATTGCAAGATCTAAAGATATACCTTCAAGCACTCACCTCCACAGCAGCGGCGCGAGAAACTGCTTGATGTCTACTACATAACCTTCTCCTTGTAGACGTTGTTAGGCCTCCAAGTGCAGAGGTTTGTAGGACAGTAGCAAATTTCCCTCAAGTGGATGACCTAAGGTTTATCAATCCGTGGGAGGCGTAGGATGAAGATGGTCTCTCTCAAGCAACCCTGCAACCAAATAACAAAGAGTCTCTTGTGTCCCCAACACACCCAATACAACAGTAAATTGTATAGGTGCACTAGTTCGGCGAAGAGATGGTGATACAAGTGCAATATGGATGGTAGGTATAGGTTTTTGTAATATGAAAATATAAAAACAACAAGGTAGCAAGCGATAAAATTGAGCGTCAACGGTATTGCAATGCTAAGAAACAAGGCATAGAGTTCATACTTTCACTAGTGCAAGTTCTGTCAACAATAATAACATAATTGGATCATATAACTATCCCTCAACATGCAACAAAGAGTCACTCCGAAGTCACTAATAGCAGAGAACAAACGAAGAGATTATGGTAGGGTACAAAACCACCTCAAAGTTATTCTTTCGGATCGATCTACTCAAGAGTTCGTACTAGAATAACACCTTAAGACACAAATCAACCAAAACCCTAATGTCACCGAGATACTCCAATGTCACCTCAAGTATCCGTGGGTACGATTATACGATATGCATCACACAAACTCAGATTCATCTATTCAACCAACACATAGAACCTCAAAGAGTGGCCCAAAGTTTCTACCAGAGAATCAAGACGAAAACGTGTGCCAACCCCTATGCATAGGTTCATGGGCGGGACCCGCAAGTTGATCACCAAAACATACATCAAGTGGATCAATAGAATAACCCATTGTCACCACGGTTATCCTACGCAAGACATACATCAAGTGTTCTCAAATCATTAAAGACTCAATCCGATAAGATTACTTCAAAGGAAAACTCAATCCATTACAAGAGAGTAGAGGGGAGAAGAAACATAAGATCCAACTATAATAGCAAAGCTCGCGATACATCAAGATCGCAAAATGCAAAATCAAGAAGAGAGAGAGAGAGAGAGAGAGAGAGAGAGAGATCAAACACATAGCTCTTGGTACATACCCTCAGCCCGAGGGTGAACTAATCCTCCTCGTCATGGAGAGCTGGGATGATGAAGATGGCCACCGTGAGGTTCCCCCCTTTGGCGTGGTCTTGGAACAGGTCCCGATTGGTTTTTGGTGGCTACAGAGGCTTGCGGCGGCGGTACTCCCGATCTATTCTGTCTTTCGATCGTTTTAGTGTATATGCATATATATAGGAGGAAGAAGTACGTCAAGGGAGCCACGAGGGGCCTAAGAGGGTGGAGGGCGCGCCCAGGGGGGTGGGCGCGCCCCCCTGCCTCGTGGCTCCCTCGTTTCTTTCCTGACGTGCACTCCAAGTCTATCGGGTAGCTTTCCTTCAAAAAATAACTTCTCTAGAAGGTTTCATTCCGTTTCGACTCCGTTTGATATTCCTTTTCTTTGAAATACTGAAACAAGGGAAAAAATAGGAACTGGCACTGGGCTCTGGGTCAATACGTTAGTCCCAAAAGTAATATAAAAGTGTTTAATAAAGCCCATAAAACATCCAAGATGGATAATATAATAGCATGAATACTTCATAAATTATAGATACGTTGGAGACATATCATGCAGCTTCCTTGAGGCCATAAGGAGGCCGAAGAGCAATTTTTGCACACCGGAGTACCTCGATCTAGCTCCCTGCAAGAGGGAGCTGAGAAAGTAAACCGGGTGCTGCATCATCTTATTCTTCTGCACCACCTCACTTGACTGCGCGGGCACTGCCTTGGCGGCATCAGACTCTGCCGGGGGCCTCGCCTTGCCGGCATCAGGCCCTGCTGGGGGAATTTTGGGCTTGCCATCCGCTGGTTCTGCCGCTGTCACTGCCTCCTCGTTTACCTCCCTCTGTGCCACCAGCGCGGCGTTGACCACTTGATTCATCACCGCCAGATACAGCAGCAACGACTCTTGTGGTTTAGGCGCAACCAGTATTGGCGTGGAGGAAAGGTATTTCTTCAGATCCTGCAATGCTGCCTCGGCTTCTGGGGTCCACTCTATTGGGCCTGCCTTCTTCAAGATTTTTAAGAAGGGAAGGGATCGCTCAGCGGACTTGGAGATGAATCGGCTCATGGCGGCAACGCAGCCGGTGAGCCGACGCAGATCCTTGATCTGCTTGGGCGCCTCAATCTGCTCAATAGCCTTGATCTTGTCTGGGTTTGCCTCGATCCTGCGCTGCGACACAAAGAACCTGAGAAGCTTGCTGGATGGAACACCGAAGACACACTTCTCAGGGTTCAGCTTGAGGTTGATCTTGCGCAGGTTAGCAAATGTCTCTTCCAGATCTTGCACAAGAGTTGGCCCGTCCTTGGTTTTGACCACTATGTCATCCATATTTCTATGGAGCTGAGGTTCAAAGCCAATTTGGACTGCTCCTGCAAATGTTGAGCCAGTGCTCTTCAACCCGAAGGGCATCTGTAAAAAGCAATACGTACCACACGGGGTGATGAACCATGTCTTTTCTTCATCCTCTCTTTTCATGAAGATCTGGTGGTAGCCCGAGTAGGCGTCGAGGAATGATAACAGATCACACCCGTCCGTGGAGTCAACAATCTGGTCGATGCGCGGCAACGGGAAGGGGTCCTTAGGACAAGCCTTATTGATATCTGTGTAATCAATACACGGTCTCCACTTCCCATTCGCCTTGCGCACCACTACCGGATTGGCCAACCACGTCGGGTGGAGCACTCCTCTCACCAAACCTGCCGCTTCCAACTTCCTGATCTCCTCTGTGATGAACTCCTACCTCTCCAAAGCCTGCTTTCTGACCTTCTGCTTGATGGGCCGCGCGTGGGGGCAGACAGCTAGGTGGTGCTCAATCACCTCCCTGGGAACACCAGGGATGTCGGATGCTTGCCATGCAAACACGTCGACATTCACCCGTAGGAAGGTGACGAGCGCGCCTTCCTATTTGCTGTCGAGGGTGGAGCCTATGGTGAAGGCCCCTCCCGTGCCATCCTCCCTGGCAGACACCTTCTTGGTTTGCGGTGGCTCGACTCTGGATCTCTTGCTCTTGTCGGTAGAGCTCTCTGGCACGTCCTCGACAGCAACACAACACTCCGAAGAGGTGCGCTTGCCGGAGTGGGTGCGAGAGGTCTTGCCGGGCTTCTTCTTCCCTCCGGGCTTTGTTGGCGGGGGCAGGTGCCTTGGCGGCAGCTGCTGCAATCGCTTCTGATAGAGTTGGTCGGCGCAGATCAGCGCGTCCTTCTTGTCGGAGGGGCGAAGATGATGGTCAACGGCCGGGCATCTTTAGCATGTTGTAGGCGTAGTGTGGCGCTGCCATGAACTTGGCTAGGCCGAGCGGCCGAGGATCCGTTGTAGGGCAAGGGATCTCGGCCACGTCGAAGACGATCCTCTACATCTGTAGTTCAACTCTCCTCCAAATGTCACGGGCAGTGTGGCCTTTCCCTTGGCTGGCTCCTCCTGGATTGACCCCTTGAAGCGTGCCCGTTTCTCGAGGTCTCCATCAGGATTTGCAACCTTTGATCACGACGAAGCGAGATCAGGTTCAGGCCGCCCCGCCGTCGACCAACATCTTGTTCACCACGAGGTTGCGTATCATTGGTGAGACCAACAATGGCAAACACCGACCGCGGTAGTGCGGTCAGGTGGTCCTCGGCGTCAAAGATGAGGCGCGGCTGGACCACTTCAATGGCTTCGGCGTCGAGCAGCGGCTCACATTGTAATCTCACGCGCCCACTGCTTGAGCTAGCGGTGAGAGTTATACAGCGAGGCGCCGGGCGGGCCTCTCTTGTGATCATCGTCGTGATCATCGTCTTCTTGTTTCTTGTCGCGGCCCCGGGCGGGCCTCTCTTGTTGGTTGTCCTTGCCGGGGCGGCCTCCTTGGCCGCCATGCTTCTTGCCGGATCCCTCAGCACCATCCTGGTCCTTCTCCTTGTCCCGCCTCTTGTACTCAGCCTTTTGCTTCTCAGCAAGCAGCTCGACTTTTCGGCAGTTCTGGAGGTCGTGGCCCTTGGTGCGGTGGATCTTGCAGTATTGCTTGCCGGAGCTCCCTGGCTTGTCGGTAGCCGCCAAGGCCCGGCAGGCGGCGCACCCGGCAATCTCCTTGTCGGGAGCGCCTGCCTTGACCTTCTTGTCGGCACCGGTGTCGTCAGATCCCTCAACGGCAAGCATGGCCTTGCCCTTGCGTTTCCTGTTGCGACGCCGGCCCTTCTTCGTCGGGGTGGCGGCGTCCTCATCGGTAGTGTCGATTTCTGCGCCGGCGTCTTCGCCGGGGTACTTCCTTCCCCTTTCAGCCCGGGCGCATCTATCGGCCAGAACATAGAGCTCGGCCACATCCTTAACCTTGGTCATCGCAGCTCCTCATGCATCATGCGATTGCGCACGTTCTGGTGGAACGCGCTAATCACAGTGGCGGGATGAACGTCGGGGATGTTCTACTGCACCCGGCTGAATCTCGGATATACTTGCGCGAGGTCTCCCCTTCTTACGGGAATGATATGCGATCATCGGCACGACCATGAGCTTGGTGGCCTCCTATGAAGGCGCCAACGAACTCATGGCACACATCCGACCAAGAAGAAATGGAATCCACCGGCCAGTGCATCAACCAAGACATCACATTGGACTTGAGCGCCAGCGGGAAATAGTTGGTGTCGGTGTCAAAACCGGAAGATCTCGGGTAGGGGGTCCCGAACTGTGCGTCTAGGCGAATGGTAACAGGAGACAAGGGACACGATGTTTTTACCCAGGTTCGGGCCCTCTCGATGGAGGTAATACCCTACTCCTGCTTGATTAATATTGATGATATGGGTAGTACAAGAGTAGATCTACCACGAGATCAAGGAGGCTAAACCCTAGAAGCTAGCCTATGGTATGATTGTTGTTCGTCCTACGGACTAAAACCCTCCGGTTTATATAGACACCGGATAGGTTAGGGTTACACAGAGTCGGTTACAATGGTAGGAGATCTACATATCCGATCGCCAAGCTTGCCTTCCACGCCAAGGAAAGTCCCATCGGGACACGGGACGAAGTCTTCAATCTTGTATCTTCATAGTCTTGGAGTCCGCCGTGACGATAGTCCGCTATCCGGACACCCCTAGTCCGGGACTCCTCGGTAGTCCCTGAACCAGGCTTCAATGACGATGAGTCCGCGCGTTGATTGTCTTCGCATTGCGAGGCGGGTTCCTCCTCCAAATACTTCAGAGAAGGTTTTGAACACAAGGATAGTGTCCGCTCGCAAAACAAGTTCCACATGCCATCGTAGAAAATAACTTTTGCACAAATCTGTCGGCGTATTCCACGGCGTGACATCACACCACGGCCAGGCCTTTATATGAATCGTTTTTACCGTTCCACCTCAAAGACGTTTAGCGGCGGTTTCCTTGCACGTCTTATCAAAGCATAGATCGTGCCCCTTATTCGGGATTCTCATCAATACGGACGTGGGTAACCCATCCGCGCCATTGATTACGGCGCTTGGGAGATAAGCGAGTTTTACCAGGCTGGTGGGGGACGCATAACTTCGTCCGTCCCTATAAGGGGATAAGGATCCACCTTTTCACCTACGCCTTCTTCCTCCTTTGCTCATCCATTTCCGCGTACTCGAGCTCTAGCGCCCAAGTCCGCACATTCCTCCTCAACCTTCTCCAACCATGTCAGGAGCGGGAGGCAGATGGATGGCCTCCTCTGTTACGGAGGGGCACATCACAAGACTGCGGGAGGCCGGATATTTGTCCAGCGTCATCGCGCACAGGCTGCCCGACGCGGGGCAGCTTATTCCAACCCCCAGGCCCCATGAGAGGGTGGTGTTTCTCCCCTACTTCCTCCGCGTACTAGGTTTTCCACTTCACCCATTTGTCCGGGGGCTCATGTTCTACTACGGCCTGGACTTCCACGACCTGGCCCCGAATTTCATCCTCAACATCTCGGCGTTTATCGTGGTATGCGAAACCTTCCTGCATCCAACCCCACTTCGGCTTATGGCTGAAGATCTTCAACGTCCGGCCGAAGGTAGTGGGCGGCCGTCAAGCGGAGTGCGGAGGCGCCATGGTTGGCAAGATGGCCAAGGTCCTATGGCTCGAGGGCGCCTTTGTGGAGACAATAAAGGGGTGGCAATCGGGGTGGTTCTACATCACCGAGCCACACGACCCCGAATGGGTGGCGGCCCCCGAATTCAGATCTGGCTTCCCCACACGGCTCTCGTCATGGAAAGAGGCGGGCCTGACATGGGGAATTCGGAAGAGCTATCCGGACTCGGACATGCGTCCAAACCTGGTGGACAAGAATCTCGGGCTTGTCGGCGTAATCCGGTGATGCTCATCCGCCGGATTCTCCCATGCCAACAACGGGCCTTTAACTTGTGGGAGTTCGATCCGGCACAACACGAACCTTGAGCGGCTCTTGACACTATATGCGAAGATGCGGAAGGTCTTGTTCAAGGGCGCTGAAGCCCAAAGATCCGCTAACAAAGATCGCGGATACAGCTCATGGCGCCCAGCGGAGAGGTAAGTTATTTTACCCTTTACGGGACTCTTTTTCATAGATTGACTCTATGTGGGATCTAAAACTCCTATTCTTTAACAGGACTGGTTGAAGGCGCCCGGACAGATTGTCCGGCTCCTTTGCCGAAGACCAGCGGACGCCCGATTGACGGGCTGCTGGCTCCGGCACCATGTGGTGCGGATAAGAAAACTAAGAAGGAGGCCACGGAACTCGAAGGAGCTCCCGGCGCCAGTCTTGTCGATTCTCAAGCGAGAATCTTCTCCGAGGACGAGGAGGAAGAAGAAGAAGCTCCTCACCCAGTGGGGAGGAGAAGAAAGGAAGGCCGCCCCTAACCGGGAGGCGGAGGAATCAAGAAGGAAGAACCCTTCCTCCGGACTTCTCCACCAGCGTCGGCAGCGGCGAGGAGGATTGGCCTACGAGGCCAAGCCCTGGCGAGATCGTAAGTGTCCGGATACCCATGGCTTTTTATTATTGCAGTGTTCTCTAATGTCGAACAATCGTGCAGCCCGCCCAAGGGCGAGTTCGCCGATTCATCGGCGGGTCCTCAGGCTCGTCGAAATGGAAGTACTTGCTTCCGACCGCCTCCTCGCCTCACGCCATGACGACGCCTTGTGGTGGGGCCCCAAGGGGCTTGGTCAAGAGGAGGTGGCGCAGGAGGTGCCACAAGGCAACCTCCCGGACTCGAGCGTGGGGGCAAGACCCCGGGGCTCTAAGCCCGACCTTGTCCGGACTCCATGCGGAACCTTCAGCGGTTCGGAGTCCGCAAGCAGTCCTTCATAAGAAGGGTAAGACGCCGTGTCCTCCGTCCAACCGGAGGCACGGATAGCTCTTGGGCGCCAACGGCGCCTCCATCAGGAGGAGCACCGCCTGTTATGAGTGCGGTGATCCGGACGATTCGATCCGCCAAGAGCGGGCTGACTGAAGCTGCCAGCCTTCTAACAGGCTTTGAGGTAAGTTTAGAATATGTAAAAATATTACCGCATAGGCGGTGGCCCTGATGCTTAGTTCGGTGTTCGGAAAGAAAAGCCGGACTAAGGATCTAAAAATATATACGCAGGAGTCTAACATAAGTATGTCAATATGGGAATGCAGGCTGCGGCTTGACCTCTGCCGCCAGACCGATCATGGAGGTCGATGCCTTAAAGCGAGCCTCGGCGGTCCGAGAACGAGCTCGGCCAAGCCAAGAAGCAGCTCGAGGACAAGGAAGGTACGTAGTACCTTATTAAAGAAATACCATATAGAAAGGTTTTGGTTGCAAAAGATAATAGGAATAACATGGGTACTGCAGGGGCCACGAACGAGGTGGCGACCCTGAAGGAAGCGGTGTCCGTGGCCGAAAACAAAGCGGCTACGGAACGCACCGAGAGAGAGAAGGGGGAGGCGCAGCTGGCTAAGGTACGGCAAGAGCTCCAAGCTCTCGTGGAAAAACACGAGAGTTTGGAGCGTGACTCGAGATTCCGAGCTCGCCTCGGCTCTTGAGAGTGCCAAAGCTGCTAAGGCCGAGGCCCAAAAAGCCCTCCAAGAAATTGAGTCATTAAAGAAGATAGCGGCGGATAAGGCATTCTTTATGCAAAGCAAGCATGTGAAAGTGAATTACCTATTACTTACCCGGATTCGGAGCTCTCTAGGAGCATTCGCAGATTTGCCCGAGTGTGTGCGATCTTGCCGCATTCTACCGCGCCAAGGAGGGGAGCTTGACGGAAAAGGTGTTACGGTCACGATATCTGAGGCCGAACATCCGGTGCCGAGCGACCAGCTGAAGCAGCTGGTCGAGCTCCACAAGGTCGCCGAACAGGCCATGAAGGGCCTTATAAGCGGCTGTGGCCATTGGAGGCCATGCCCGGAGCTACTTTGGCTTGGTGCAGCGGTGGTGGATGCTGTCCATGGATTGAAGTCATCAAGCGCTCCGTCTGCATTGAAGGTGTCCGTCGGGCCTTGCCGTGCTAAAGTGCACTGGGGCAAGCTGGATCGGAGAAGCTTGTGACGGACGGGCCACCAAGGGCCATGAGCATCGCACGCCCGAATGTACTATGAAGGCCTCTGAAGGGTGCCCGCTTGAATAGCGGATGAGTGCTCCAAAGATGTAATTTTGAATAGGATCGCATTTGTTATCCTGTACGCTGAAAACTTGTTCATATGCGCTAAGCAATGCTTGTTAATTTAAAATATTACCTTTTGTGCGGCCGTTTATCAAATTTGAGAGATGGCAAGTCGTTGGCTTCAGCCCCCATGCCACAGTCTTTGGGGTGTTCGGGATAAACTTGAGCACTCTTGTTCCCATTCTTGGGTCCATCTAGGGAGGCGCTCAACACAACGAACAAGGCAACTGGACTTATAATGCTTGAACACTCTCACTTAGCCATAGAATTCTATAATTTTAAATTTCGTGAAGCCCCTAGTATTCGGAAGACCGAGTTGAGGCGCTATCACGCCTTGGCGGACAATTCGGTTCCTCGCTCTAAGCGGCATAAGTCTTTAGGGACCGAAAAAACCTCTCGAACAGCGACCGGCTCTCGCCCTATCATGATGGTCAGTTTAGCTTTCCCATCGAGGTGCTCGACCCAGCTCAAGCTGGGCACCATCGCATGGTTCTCCGGTGCTACCTTAGCGATATAGCGGGCGTCAGGTACCAAAACACGGAGCTGGGCAAACCCAACTATTGACCCAAGACATGATTGAGCCGATTCATATAATGCTATAAGTTCGGGTGCCGCACTTGTGAAAGTGTTAGGACTTATCACACCATAATTTTGGGATACTTAAGCCCTCGGTGTATTGGCCGTACCAAAGTGTACGGTTGCAACATGTCGAAATGAACATATGTATAGATAAAGGAAGTAGAGCAATAATAAGAAAAAGCTATGTATTGTTTATTCAAAAGGTACTGCAATGAAAGCGAGCGATACAAATAGTCACGATAAGCAAGGGATGGGACTATCTAACATGTCCCCTCCGAGGGTAAGCTGCGGATGGTATGTAAAAACATGTATAATGCTCGTAATAGACAACACCTGAACACTTCGACGTGGCTTCTCGCTTCCACGGCTGTTGCATCGTGAGTTGGCGATTCTAGTGCGGACGGGACTTCAAAGACGGAGTCTGAAAGTAAGAAAAGGAAAAAGGAAAAGAATGACACAATCGGGGCCCACAGTGCGGTCGAGCCGCATTCTTGGCGTGCCGTGGTCTTGCCCTCCCATATGCCCATGGTATCTCCAGGCGTAATTATGTATGCGTAATACTAGCTTCGCAATTTCGCGAGGGCTGGGGTTGGGGCGGATTACTCTGGCGATGCTTGAATCGTGCCAGGCGGTCTTGTTGTAGGTTACTCCGGGCGCGCTTGACATTGTCCGGACGCTTAATGGCCGGACTCGAGAGTTGCTGTGAGAGGCTGCTTTGTACCTCCTCCGCGAGGGCCGCCGTGTGCTCCTCCGTTCCGAGAGAGCGTTCGGTGTTTCCATTGACCGTGATTACTCCTCGAGGGCTTGGCATCTTGAGCTTAAGGTATGCGTAGTGCGGCACCGCATTGAACTTTGCAAATGCGGTTCGTCCGAGCAGTGCATGATAGCCGCTGCGGAATGGGACGATGTCGAAGATTAACTCTTAACCGGAAGTTATCCGGGATCGAAGACCACTTCGAGTGTAACCGAGCCCGCATATTGGCCTCTACACCGGTATGGCGCCTTTAAATGTCGTCTTTGTAGGTTTAATCCTTGAGGGTCTATGCCCATTTTGCGTCTTGTATCTGATAAAGAAGGTTCAGGCTGCTGCGCCGTCCATCAGGACTCGGTTAGGTGAAATCCGTCGATAATTGGGTCAAGAACCAATGCGGCGAAACCGCCGTGGCGGATGCTAGTGGGGTGGTCCCTTGATCGAAGGTGATCGGGCAGGAAGACCATGGGTTGAACTTGGGCGATGGCTCCATCGCATATCGTCCCTTAGTGCGCTTCCGCTCCCTTTTGGGTATATGGGTTGCGTATATCATGTTCACCGTCCGCACTTGCGTGGGAAAACCCTTCTGTCCTCTATTGTTTGGCGGCCGGGGCTCTTCCTCGTCATCGCTATGCAGCCCCTTGTCATTGAGTTCGACACTTAACTTGCCTGCTTGCTTGAACACCCAACAGTCCTTGTTGGTGTGATTAGCTGGTTTTTCGGGGGTGCCATGTATCTAGCACAAGCGATCGAGTATTCGGTCCAAGTTGGACGGGCCCTGGGTATTTCTTTTGAATGGCTTCTTCCGCTGACTGGGTTTAGAGCCTCTGAATCCGGCATTGACGACCGTATCTTCAGTGTTATCGCCGTTAATGCGGCGCTTGTTCTTGTTGTGATGTGACCTGCCATTGCTGTCCTTGGTATCTGAACTATCATGATGTTTGGCTAAGTTGTTGCTTCGAGCTAGCCAGCTGTCCTCTCCCGCACAAAAGCGGGTCATGAGTGTTGTGAGGGCTGCCATGGATTTTGGCTTTTCCTGACCTAGGTGCCGGGCAAGCCACTCGTCGCGGATGTTATGTTTGAAGGCTGCATGGGCCTCTGCATCCGGACAGTCAACGATTTGATTTTTCTTTGTTAGGAACCGTGTCCGAATTGTCGGCCGATTCTTGGCTGCTGGATTATGTGGCTAAGGTCATCGGCGTCGGTGGTAGCACATATGTGCCTGGAAGTTATCAAGGAATGCGGCTTCCGGTCCTCCCAACAACCAATTGATTTCTTTGGCAAGCTGTTGAGTCAATGCCGAGCTGGTCCTTTAAGCTTGAGTGGGAGGTATTTGATGGCATGTAGATCATCATCGCGGGCCATGTGGATATGGAGGAGATAGTCCTCGATCCAGACCGCAGGATCTGTGGTACCATCGTATGATTCGATGTTTACGGGTTTGAAGCCCTCAGGGATTTGATGATCCATTACTTCATCTGTGAAGCATAGTGGGTGTGTGGTGCCTCTGTATTGGGCTATATCACGATGTAGCTCATATGAGCTTTGTCTCATTGTGTTCGCCCGGCCGGTTTGTCATATCCGCGCGACGGTGATCATCCCGCGTCGTTAGGCGTAGCGATCCGTGGATCGATCTTGTATGTTTTGCCTTATCCTCAATATATCTACTTAAGTCCGTAGCGTTTTCCGTGCCTTGGTATTTTTGAGCGGCGTCGGGGTGTGGCTTGGCGGAGGGCGAGAGGCTTCTCTGTCGCGACCATGGGGTGGCGGTCTGCCATGTCGTCTTGCTGGTGACTTGGGTGCTTCCTCCTCGATCGAGGAGAGGCCTGCGTTTGGGGTAGCTTTTGGGGGCGTTCGAGTTCATACTATTGGCTGCAAGGACTTCGGTCCATCTGTCAGCTAGCAGATCCTGGTCAGCTCTAAGCTGTTGCTGCTTTTTCTTGAGGCTGCTTGCCGTGGCTATAAGCCTGCGTTTGAAAGCGCTCCTGTTGGCGGGATCCTCGGGCACGACAAATTAAATGCGTCGTCGAGGCTTGCCTCATCTTGGAGGGAGGCACATAATTAGCGTCCTCGACCTCTCTTTCTGCCGCTTGTCGTGCAGGCGGACTTGCTTCTCCCTCCTCCTGCGCTGAGTCCTCGCCTGGGGGGTCCTCTTCGCTTGTCCGGGTGTTATTATCTCCGTGCGGAATCACCGTTTTATTGTGGCGGGATTTAGAGCGGCGCCGCTGACGTCGGCGCTTTGGCTGTTTCTTGGAGGGGTCATCCTCCGTTGTTCCATCGCCGTTCCCATCTTTTGGGATGTCCACCATGTATATGTCATATGACGAGGTGGCCTTCCAGTGCCCTGTAGGCGCTGGGTCTTGGTTGTCTCCGGCGTCGTCGTCCATACCGTCGACGTCTTCGGAGTCGAAGTCGAGCATGTCGGTTAAATCATCGACGGTGGCTACAAAGTGGGTGGTGGGTGGGCATTGAATTTCGTCGTCCGTATCCCAACCTTCCTGTCCGCAGTCCGGCTAGGGCTCTCCGGATAAAGAGAGAGACTTTAGCGAATTCAGAATGTCGCCACATGGCGAGTGCTGAAAGATGTCCGTGGCCATGAACTCCATAACGGGCGCCCAATCGGATTCGATTGGCAAGGGCGCGGAGGGTTCGGAGTCCGGAGAGGAGTCCGGCACCCTAGAGTCGAGGTCTTCGCAAAGGACAGGGATGGAGTTCGGCTCACTCGCCTTAGAGATCGTAGCCCCCGAGGCGGTGTCCAACCACTCGTCCTCGTTCGGGGAATCCGGCTCCAGATTAAGGGTCGGAGCGGATGCTGGTGTTGGGGAACGTAGCAGAAATTCAAAATTTTCCTACGTGTCACCAAGATCTATCTATGGAGAAACCAGCAACGAGGGGAAGGAGAGTGCATCTACATACCCTTGTAGATCACTAAGCTGGAGCGTTCAAGTGAGCGGGGTTGATGGAGTCGTACTCGTCGTGATCCAAATCACCGATGATCCTAGCGCCGAGCAGACGGCACCTCCGCGTTCAACACGCGTACAGCCCGGGGCGTCTCCTCCTTCTTGATCCAGCAAGGGAGAGGAGAAGTTGAGGAGAACTCCGACAACCTGACAGGCGTGGTGGTGATGGAGCTCGTGGTTCTCGTGAGCTTCGCTAAGCACTCACGGAGGAGGAGGAAGTGTTGGAGGAGGAGGGGCTGCGCCCGGAGGAAGAGTGCGGCTGCCCTCTCTCCCTCACTATATATAGGGGTAAGGGGGTGGAGGAGGCGCCCTAGGGTTCCCTAGGGGAGGCGGCGGCCACGGGGAAACCCTAGATGGGTTTGGGTGCCCCACCCCTAGGAAACTTGCCCCCAAGCCGGGAAGGGGGCTGCCCTAGGGAGGCGCCCCACCTCTCTGGTTACGTGAGAGGGGCTGGGAGGGCACACCACCCCTTCTTGGGCTGGTTTGCCCTTCCCTTTGGCCCATGAGGCCCTCCAACACTTGTCGGGCTCCGAAACACCTTTCGGTCATCTGGCCATAGCACAGTACCCCGGAACATAGGACTCCAATACCCTTAAGTCCAATATATCGATCTTCACCGCGGACCATTCTGGTACTCCTCGTGACGTCAAGGGATCACATCCGGACTCGAACAACCTTGGTAACCATACTATTTCCCATAACAACTCTAAGCGTCCACCGAACCTTAAGTGTGTAGACCCTACGGGTTCGGGAACCATCTGAACATGACCGAGACATTCTCGGTCAAAAACCAACAATGGGATCTGGATACCTATGTTGGCTCCCACATGTTCCACGATGATCTCATCGGATGAACCCACGATGTCGAGGATTCAATCAATCCCGTATTCAATTCCCTTTGTCTAGAGGTATTGTACTTGCCCGAGATTCGATCGTCGGTATCCCGATACCTTGTTCAATCTCGTTACGGCAAGTCTCTTTACTCGTTCCGTAACACATCATCCGTGATCAACCCTTGGTCACATTGTGCACATTATGATGATGTCCTACGAGTGGGCCCAAAGATACCTCTCCGTTTACGGAGTGACAAATCCTAGTCTCGATTAGTGCCAACCCAATGACACTTTGGAGATACCTGTAGTGCACCTTTATAGCCACCTAGTTACGTTGTGACGTTTGGTACACCCAAAGCATTCCTACGGTATCCGAGAGTTGCACAATCTCATGGTCTAAGGAAATGATACTTGACATTAGAAAAGCTTTAGCATACGAACTACGATCTTTGTGCTAGGCTTAGGATTGGGTCTTGTCCATCACATCATTCTCCAAATGATGTGATCCCGTTATAAACGACATCCAATGTCCATGGTCAGGAAACCGTAACCATCTATTGATCAACGAGCTAGTCAACTAGAGGCTTACTAGGGACATGGTGTTGTCTATGTATCTACACATGTATTGCGGTTTCCGGTCAATACAATCATAGCATGAATAATAAACGATTATCATGAACAAGGAAATATAATAATAACTAATTTATTATTGCCTCTAGGGCATATTTCCAACAGTCTCCCACTTGCACTAGAGTCGATAATCTAGTTCACATCGCCATGTGATTAAATCGATAGGTCATATCGCCATATGACTAACATCCAAAGAGTTTACTAGTGTCACTAAACTAGTTCACATCATCATGTGATTAAGACTCAATGAGTTCGGGGTTTGATCATGTTTTGCTTGTGAGAGAGGTTTTAGTCAGCGAGTGCGCAACATTCAGATCCGTATGTACTTCATAAATCTCTAGGTCATATTGTAAATCTGCTTCCATGCTCCACTTGGAGCTATTCCAAATGGTTGCTCCACTATCGTATCCGGTATCTCTACTCGAGCTATCCGGATAGGTGTTAAGTTGCATCGGACGCAACTCTTTACGTCGAACTCTTTATCACCTCCATAATCGAGAAACATGTCCTTATTTACTCCAAGGACAATTTTGACCGTTGTCCAATGATCCATTCTTGGATCATTCTTGTACCCTTGACTGACTCATGGCAAGGCACACTTCCAAAAGGTACACAACCTAGCATACTATAGAGCCTATGTCTAAGGCATAGGGGGGGCGACCTTCAAATCCTTTCTCTCTTTCTGCCGTGGTAAGAGCTTTAACTCTTAACTTCATACCTTACAACTCAGGCAAGAACTCCTTCTTTGGTGATCCATCTTGAACACCTTCAAGATTATGTCAGGTATGTGCTCATATCACGCCTAAGATGCGACCCTATCCTAAAGGAACTCGAAGGTCCCACCAAGGATAGAAGCGCATCTTGAAGACGCTTTGCAAGGTGGATATCATTACATCAACATTACATAATAGTGGGGATACATACATAAAAGCGTGAATGCCACAAGAATACATCATCACATACAAGAACAACATCCGACTACGGATGAAACATATGAGAAACTCAAACAATATCCACCTGCTAGCCTGGGCTGCCGACTGGAACCTATCCCCCGATCAAGAAGAAGCGAAGAAGAACTCCAACCAAGCAAACATCGCTCTCACGTCATGATCATCGCACAACCTGTACCTGCAATGGTGGTGTAGTAAAGCTGTGAGCCACGAGGACTCAACAATCCCATTACCATGGGTATCAAGACTAGCAAAGCTTAAGTAGGAAAGGAAGTGATAAAGTGGTGAGGTTGCAGCAGCGGCTAAGCATATATGGTGGCTAACCAACGCAAATAAGAGCGAGAAGAGAGCAAGCGGAGCAGTCGTGAAGCTAGTAATGATCAAGAAGTGATCCTGAACTCCTACTTCGTCGAGACATAACCCGTAAACCGTGTTCTCCTCTCGATCAACCCCGAAAAAGAGACACTCACGTTAGTTCGCTGCAGTTGGTGTATTTTAGAAGAGTTTGCTTCAAGTTTACTACAACCGGATATTAACAAATTCCATCGCCACATAACGCGGCACGGCTCTCGAAAGTTTATACCTGCAGGGGTGTCCCAACAACCCATGATAAGCTCTCGCGATCAACGAAGGATATTCCTTCTCCCGGAAGACCCGATCGGTCTCGGAATCCGGCTACAAGACATTTCGACAAGAATAAAACAAGACCAGCAAAGCGCCCGATGCGCCGACAATCCCGATAGGAGCTGCACATATCTCGCTCGGGGCAACACGGATGAGACTAGCTACTGAGTAAAACCAGACCTCGGGTTGCCTCAAGGTGGCCCCGCAGTAGTTCGGTTCAGCCAGCACTTAGAGAAGCACCGGCTGGGGCTAAAATTAAGATGACCCTTGGGTTGGCCGACCCAAGGGAAGGGTATAGGTGGTGGTGTGGCAAATGGTAAAACCAAGGTTGGGCCTTGCTGGAGGAGTCTTATTCAAAGCGAACTGTCAAGGGGGTCCCATAAACCACCCGACCGCGTGAGGGACGCAAAATCCGGGAACATAACACCGATATGACGGAAACTAGGGCGGCAAGAGTGGAACAAAACACCAGGCATAAGGCCGAGCCTTCCACCCTTTACCAAGTATATAGATGCATTAATTAAATAAGATATATTGTGATATCCCAACAAGTAAACATGTTCCAACAAGGAACAACATCTCCATGTTCAACAAGGAACAAACTTCATCTTCACCGCAACTAACAACGCTATAAGAGGGGCTGAGCAAAGCGGTAACATAGCCAAACAACGGTTTGCTAGGAAGGGTGCAAAAGGTTAGAGGCTGACATGGCAATTTGGGATGGCTTGATAAGCGAGGTAATAGGCAGCGCAGACATAGCGATAGAACGAAGCAACTAGCATAGCAATGATAGTAGTGAGATCCGGGTAGCGGTCATCTTGCCTGAAATCCGCTAGGAAGAAGAACGAGTCCATGAAGAAGGCGAACGGAAGTAGTCGAGCGAATCCTCACAATCGCAACATTACCGGAACCGAGAAGCAACATCGGAAAGAAACAAACAACATGATAAATGCACAAGCATAAACATGGCATGATGCACAATCAAGTATGATGCATGTCCGGTTTAATGAGGCATGGCATGGTAAAGTGCAACAAACAATACTACAAATTAAGTGGAGCTCAATATGCAACGGGTTGCATATTGACAAAACACCACATTGGCATATTCAGTTTGATCTCGTTTAGGTACACAACAATATTAAATGTTGTTAAACATGGCAAGAGGTGAAACAAAAGTAAACTAACTATTTAGGCAAATTTAAATGAGGCCGGAACAACAATTAACAATTCCGGAAAATCCTCATGAGCAATTTTTTAGATTCGGTACTGTTCTGCCCTAAAACATATTTTATTGTTGTTAAACAGGAAAATAAAGTCCACCATGTTAAACTAGATCACTGCCTCTCGTTTACCTCCTCGTGCCCGGTAGCGTTGACCCTTGATTCATCCGCGGATACAGCAACAAGCGCTCTTGTGGTTTAAGGCGCAGCGGTATTGGCGTGGAGAAGAGTATTTCTTGAGATCCTGCAATGCACCTTTCGGCCAGGGGTCCACTCTATTGGGCACCTTCTTCAAGATTTTAGAAGGAAGGGATCGCTCGTGGACTTGGAGATGAATCGGCTCATGGCGGCAGCGCGGTGAGCAACCAGCAGATCCTTGATGATGATCCTTAGGCGCCTCAATCTGCTCAATAGCCTTGATCTTGTCAGGGTTTGCCTCGATCTGCCAGCTGCGACACAAAGAACACGAGAAGCTTGCTGGATGGAACGAAGACACTTCTCGAGGTTCAACGAGGGTTGATCTGCATGAGTTAGCAAATGTCTCTTCGAGATCTGCACAAGAGTTGGCCCGTCCTTGGTTTGACCACTATGTCATCCATATTTCTATGGAAATTTGAGGTTCCAAAGCCAATTTGGACTCACTCCTGCAAATGTTGAGCCGATGTCTTCAACTTGCGAAGGAGCGTAAAAGCAATACGATACCCACGGGGTGATGAACCATGTCTTTTTCTCCTCTCTTTTCATGAAGATGCAGTGGTAGCCGAGTGGCGTAGGAATGATAACAGATCCACACCGTAAAGTGAGTCAACAATCTAGTCGATCTTGCGGCAGGAAGGGTCCTTAGGACAAGCAATGATATCTGTGTAATCAATACGGTCTCCACTTCCCATTAAGCCTTACTTTCCACTCTAGGATTAACCCTTCACGTGGATGGGCACTCCTCTCACCAAACCTGCACTTCAACTACAGTCTCCTCATGAACTCCTACCTCTCAAAGCCTGCTTTACGCCTTACCTTGATGGGCGCGTGGGGCGGAACAGCTAGGTGGTGCTCAATCCTCCTGGGAACACCGGGGATGTGGATGCTTGCATGTGCAAACACGTCGACATTCACGTGGGAAGGTAGCGGCCTTCCTATTTCTTGTGGTGGAGCCTATGGTGAAAACCCCTCCGTTACCATCTCTGGCAGACACCTTCTTGGTTTTGCGGTGGCTCGACTCTGGATCTCTTGCTCTTGTCGGTAGAGGCTCTAAAGCGCGTCCTCGGCGGCAACACAACCTCGAAGAGGTCGCTTGGGAGTAGGTGCGAGAGGTCTGCAGAACTTCTTCCCTCCCGGGCTTTACGTTGGCGGGGAGCAGGTGCCTTGGCGGCATTCTGCAAGCTGCTCTGATAGAGTTGATGCGGCGCAGATCAAGTAGCGTCCTTCTTGTCGGAGGGGCGAAGATGATGGTCAGCAGCCGGGCATCTTTAGCATGTTGGCGTAGTGTGGCGCTGCCATGAACTTAGCTAGTCTTAGGCGTAGGGATCCGTTGTAGGGCAAAGGGGATCGGCCCGTCGGCAATCCTCTACAATCTTTATGGTTCAACTCCTCCAAATGTCACGGGCGATGTGGCCTTTCCCTTGACTGGCTCCTCTGGATTGACCCCTTGAAGCGTGCCCGTTCCTCGAGGTCTCCATGAGGTTGCAACCTTTGATCCGTGGTAGCGAGACGAGTTAGAGCCCGGCCCGCCCGTCGACCAACATCTTGTTCACCCTGAAGTTTGCGTATCATTGGTGAGACCAACAATGGCAAACACCGACCATGTTAGTGCGGTCGAGTGAATCCTCGACGTCAAAGGTGAGGCGTGCTGGACCCACTTGATGACTTGGCGTCGAGCAGCTGACTCCTCTGTCTACGCGCCTTTGCTTGAGCTGGCGGTGAGAGTTATACAGCGGCGCCAGGCCGGCCTCTTGTGATCATCGTCGTGATCGTGATCTTCTTGTTTTCTTATCGCGTGATATGACTCTCTGTTAGTTGTCCTTGGGCGTATCCTTCAGCATATGCTTCTTACCGGATCCTCGGCACCATCGTCCTTCTCCTTGTCAGCCTCTTGTACTCAGCCTTTGCTTCTCGACCAACAGCTCGACTTTTCGGCAGTTCTGGAGGTCGTGGCCCTTGAGTGCGGTGGATCTTGCGGTATTGTGCGGAGCTCACGGCTTCGGTAGCCGCCAAGGCGGCGAGCTGGCGCTACCCGGCAATCATATCGGGGCGCACGCGCCTTGACCTTCTTGCCGGCACCGGTGTAAGTCGAGATCCCTCAGCAGCAGCATGGCCTTGCCCTTGCGTTTCTGTTCAAGCGCTTCCGGCCCTTCTTCGTCGGGGTGGCGGCGTCCTCGCCGGTAATTAATAGATTCTGCGCCCGGCGTCTTGGCAGGCGCTCAACCCCTTTCAGCCAAGGCGCATCTAACCGGCGGAGACATGAAGCTCGGCATCCTTAACCTTGGTCGCCGCAGCCTGTGCATCATGCGATTGCGCATGCGTTCGATGAACAGCGCTAATCGATGGCCAGGATGAGCGTCGAGGATGTTCTCTGCACCGGTACGAATCTGCAGATATACTTGCGCGAGGTCTCCCTTCATACGAGGAACGATATGCAGATGCCCCAGCTGACCATGAGCGGTGGCCTCCTATGAAGGCGTAGCGAACTCATGGCACATCCGACCAAGAAAATGGAATCCACCGGCCGATTACATCAGCAAGACATCACATTGGACTTGGCGCCCGGTAACGATAATTAGTCGGTGTCAAAACCGGCGGATCTCGGTGAGGTCCCAGGCGTGCGTCTGGCGGATGGTAACGGGGAGACAAGGGACACGATGTTTTACCCAGGTTGGGCCCTCTCGATGGAGTAATACCCTACTCTGCTTGATTAATATTGATGATATGGGTAGTACAAGAGTAGATCTACCACGAGATCAAGGAGGCTAAACCCTAGAAGCTAGCCTATGGTATGATTGTTGTTAGTCCTGGGACTAAAACCCTCCGGTTTATATAGACCGGATAGGTTAGGGTTACAGTCGGTTACAATGGTAGGAGATCTACATATCCGTATCGCCAAGCTTGCCTTCCGCCAAGGAAAGTCCCATCAGGACAGGGCGAAGTCTTCAATCTTGTATCTTCATAGTCTTGGAGTCCGGCCGTGATGATGTTCCGTATCCGGACACCCCTAGTCAGGACTCCTCGGTAGCCCACGAACCAGGCTATGGCGATAGTCGGTAGCGTTGATTGTCTTGACATTGCAAGGCGGGTTCCTCCTCCAAATACTTCATAGAAGGTTTTGAACACAAGGATAGTGTCGGCTCTGCAAAACAAGTTCCACATACCACCGTAGAGAATAACTTTTGCACAGATCTGCTGGCGTATTCCGGCGTGACATCACACCGGCCGAGCCTTTATGAATCGTTTTTACGTTCCACCTCAGCAGCGTTTAGCGGCGGTTTCCTAGCACGTCTTATCAAAGCATAGATCGTGCCCCCTTATTCGATTCTCATCAATACGGACGTGGGTAACCCATCGCGCCATTGATTACTGCGCTTGGGAGATAGCGAGTTTTACCGGGCTGGTGGGGGCGCAACCCGTCCGTCCATATAAGGGATAAGGATCCACCTTTTCACCTCGCCTTCTTCCTCCTTTGCTCATCCATTTCCGCGTTCGAGCTCCAGCGCCCAAGTCCGCACATCCACCTCAACCTTCTCCAACCATGTCGGAGGCGGGAGGCGGTGGATGGCCTCCTCCGTCACGGAGGGCACATCACAAGACTGCGGAGGCGGATACTTGTCGACATCGCGCCGCGAGCTGCCCGTGAGGGCAGCTCATTCAACCCAGGCCCCATGAGAGGTGGTGTTTCTCCCCACTTCCTCCGCGGACTAGGTTTCCACTTCACCCATTTGTCAGGGGCTCATGTTCTACTACGGCACTGACTTCCACGACTGGCCCGAATTTCATCCTCAACATCTCGGCGTTTATCGTGTATGCGAAACCTTCCTCTGCATCAACCCCACTTGACTTATGGCTGAAGATCTTCAATGTCCGGCGAAGGTAGTGGGCGGCCGTCAATAGTCTTGGGCGCCATGGTTGGCAAGATGGCCAAGTCCTATGGCTCGAGGCGCCTTTGTGGAACAATAAAGGGGTGGCAATGGGGTGGTTCTACATCAAAACCACCACGACCCGAATGGTGGCGGCCCCAATTCAGATCTGGCTTCCCCACGGCTCGTCATGGAAAGAGGCGGGCTGACATGGGGGTCGGAAGAGCTATCCGGACTCCAACATGCGTCCGAAACCTGGTGGACAAAATCTCGAGGCTTGTCGCGTAATCAGGTGATGCTCATCCGCGGATTCTCCCATGCCAACAACGGGCCTTTAATTTGTGGGAGTTCGATCCGGCACAACACGAACCTTGAGGCGGCTCTTGACACTACGTGCGAAGATGCAGAGAGTCTTGTTCAAAAGGCTGAAGACATCCGCTAACAAAGATGCGGATACATTTCATGGCGTCAAGCGGCGAAGTAAGTTATTTTACCTTTACGGGACTCTTTTTTCATAGATTGACTCTATGTGGGATCTAAAACTCCCTATTCTTTGAGGGGTGGTGAAGGCGTCGGACAGATTATCCGCTCCTTTGCCGAGAAAGACCAGGGCGCTTGATTAGCTGGGGCTTGGCTCCGGCTGTGGTGCGGAGAAAACAAGAAGGAGGCCAGGAACTCGAAGGAGCTCGGCGCAGTCTTTGTCAGATTCTGGCGAGAATCTTCTCCGAGACGAGGAGGAAGAAGAAAGAGCTCCTCCCAGTGGGAGGAGAAAGAAAGGAAGCGCCCCAAGCTGGGGAGGCGGAGAATCAGAAGGAAGAACCCTTCCTCGGGACTTCTCCTGCGTCGGCGTGACGAGGAGGATTGGCCTACAAGGCCAAGCCCTGGATAAATAAGTGTCAGGATACCCATGGCTTTATTATTGCGAGTGTTCTCTAATGTCGAACAATGTGCAGCCCGCCCAAGGCGAGTTCGCCGATTCATCGGCGGGTCCACAGGCTCGTCGGAAATGGAAGTACCACTGACCGCCTCCTCGCCTCACGCTGAGACGGCGCGCGTGGTGGGGCCCAAGGGGGCTTGGTCAAGAGGAGGTGGCGCGGAGGTGCCACAGGCAACCTCCGGACTCAGAGCGTGGGGCAAGACCCCAGGGGCTCTAAGCCCGACCCTTGTCCGGACTCCATGCGGAACCTTCAGTGATTCGGAGTCCGCAAGCGGTCCTCATAAGAAGGGTAAGGCGCAGTGTCCTCCGTCCAGCCGAGCACGGATAGCTCTTGGGCGCTCAGCAGGCGCCTCCATCAGGAAGAACACCGCCTTTATGAGTCGGTGATCCGGACGATTCGATCCGCCAAGAGGCGGGGCAAACTTATACCAGCCTTCTAACGAGCTTTGAGGTAAGTTTAGAATATGTAAAAATATTACATAGACGGTAGCCGATGCTTAGTTGGTGTTAGGAAAAAAGGACTAAGGATCTAAAAGATATCTGTGAGAGTCTAACATAAGTATGTCAATATGGGAATGCAGGCTGTGCTGACCTCTGCCGCTTATTGCGGAGGTCGATGCAAGCGAGCCTCGGCGGTCCGAGAGCGAGGCGGCCAAGCCAGAAGCAGCTCGAGGACAAGGAAGGTAGTAATACCTTATTAAAGAAATACCTTATAGAAAGGTTTGGTTGCAAAAATAACGGAATAACATGGATGCTGCGGGGCCCGCAGCAGTGGCGACCACAGAAGGCGGTGTCGTGGCCGAAAACAAAGCTGGAGCGCACGAGAGAGAAGGAGGCGCAGCTTGGTGGCTAAGTGCGGCAAGAGCTCAGCTCTCGTGGAAAACACGAGAGTTTGGGCGTGACTTCAGATCCGAGCTCGCCTCGGCTCTTGAAGTGCCAAAGCTGCTAAGGCGAGGCCAAAAGCCCTCAAGAAATTGAGTCATTAAAGAAGATAGCGGGTAAGGCATTCTTTATGCAAAGCAAGCATGTGAAGTGAATTACCTATTACTTACCGTTGATTCGGAGCATTCGCGATTTGCCCGTATTGTATCTTTGCTTGCATTCTACAGCGCCAAGGAGGCTCGGCGGAAAGGTGTTACGGTCTCGGTATCTTGGGCGGACATCCAGTGCCCCTAAGCGACCAGTGAAGCAGGTGGTCGAGCTCCTAAGTCGCCGAACAGGCCATGAAGGGCCTTATAGTTGCGGCTGTGGCCATTGAAGCCATGCAGAGCTACTTGGCTTGGTGCAGCGGTGGTGGATGCCATCCATGGTTGAAGTCATCAAGCGCTCGTCTGCATTGAAGGTGTCCGTCGGGCCTTGCCGTGCTAAAGTGCCTGGGGCAAGCTGGATCTGGAGAAGCTTGTGCCAGACCGGGCACCGAAGGGCCATGGCATATACCCCGAAATGTACTATGAGGGCCTCTGAAGAGTGCCGCCGAATAGCGGATGAGTGCTCAAAGATGTAATTTTGAATAGACTCGCATTTGTTATCACATCGCTGAAAACTTGTTCATATCGCTAAGCAACGCTTGTTAATTTAAAATATTACCTTACATGCGGCCGTTTATCAAATTTGAGAGATGGCAAGTCGTTGGCTTCAGCCCCATGCCACGAGTCTGGGGTGTTAGGGATAAACTTGAGCACTCTTGTTCCCATTCTTGGGTCCATCTAGGGGCGCTCCACAGCGAACAAGGCAACGGACTTATAATGCTTGAACACTCTCCTTAGCCATAGAATTCTATAATTTTAAATTTAGTGAAGCCCCTAGTATTCGGAAGACCGAGTTGAGGCGCTATCCATGGCGGACAATTCGGTTCCTCGCTCTAAGCGGCATAAGTCTTTAGGGACCCGAAAAACCTCTCGAACAGCGACCGGCTCTCGCCCTATCATGATGGTCAGTTTAGCTTTCTCAGGGTGCTCGACCCAGCTCAAGCTGAGGCACAATCGCGATGGTTCTCCGTGCTACCTTAGCGATATAGCGAGCGTAGGTACCAAAACACGGGGCAGGCAAACCCAACTATTGACCCAAGACATGATTGAACCGATTCATATAATGCTATAAGTTAGGGTGCCACTTGTGAAAGTGTTGGACTTATCACACCATAATTTTGGGATACTTAAGCCCAGGTGTATTAGCAGTACCAAAGTGTCAGTTGCAACATGTTAAATGAACATATGTATAGATAAAGGAAGTGAGCAATAATAAGCAAAAGCTATGTATTGTTTATTCAAAAATTACTGCAATGAAAGCGAGCGATACAAATAGTCACGATAAGCAAGGGATGGGACTATCTAACATGTCCCCTCCGGTAAGCTGGATGGTATGTAAAACAGGTATAATGCTAATAGAGACCACTGAACACTTGGCGTGGCTTACTGCTTCCACAGCTGTTGCATCGTGAGTTGGCGATTCTAGTGCGGACAGGACTTACGAAGGCGGAGTCCGAAAGTAAGAAAAAGGAAAAAGGAAAAGAAAAGAAGCACAATGAGGCCTGGTGCGGTGAGCCGCATTCTTGATGCGTGGTCTTGCCCTCCCTATGCCCATGGTATCTCGAGCGTAATTATGTGCGTACTAACCGCCAATTTCGCGAGGGCTGGTTGGGGCGGATTACTCTGGCGATGCTTGATCGTGCGAGCGGTCTTGTTGTAAGTTACTCGGTAGCGACATTGTCGGGCGGCAATGGCGGACTCGAGAGTTGCTGTGAGAGCTGCTGTACCTCCGCCGAGGCCGCCGTGTGCTCCTCCGTTCGAGAGAAGCGTTCGGTGTTTCCATTGACCGTGATTACTCCTCGAGGGCTGGCATCTTGAGCTTGAGGTATGCGTAGTGCGGCACGCATTGAACTTTAAATGCGGTTCGTCCGAGCGTGCATGATAACCGCTGCGGAATGGGGCGATGTCGAAGATTAACTCTTAACCCGGAAGTTATCCGGGGATCCGAGACCACTTGAGTGTAGCGAGCCCGTACAATTGGCCTCTACACCGGTATGGCGCCTTTAAAGGTCGTCTTTGTAGGTTTAATCCTTGAGGGTCTATGCCCATTTTGCCTGTATCTGATAAAGCAGGTTGAGCTGCTTGCCGTCCATCAGGACTCGGTGAGGTGAAATCCGTCGATAATTGGGTCAAGAACCAATGCGGCGAAACCGCCGTGGCGGATGCTAGTGGGGTGGTCCCTTGATCGAAGGTGATGGCGGAAGACCATGGGTTGAACTTGGCGTGGCTCCATCGCATATCGTCCCTTAGTGCCTTCCGCTCCCTTTTGGGTATATGGGTTGCGTATATCATGTTCACCGTCACTTGTGTGGGAAAACCATGTCCTCTATTGTTCGGCGGCAGGCTCTTCCTCGTCATCGCTATACAGCCTTGTCATTGAGTTCGGCACTTAACACCTGCTTGAACACCCAACAATCCTGTTGGTGTGATTGGCTGATTTTTAGAGGTGCCATGTATCTGCACAAGCGATGATATTGGTCCAAGTTGGGCCAGACCTGGGTATTTCTTTTGAATGGCTTCTTCGCTGGCGGGTTTAGAGCCTCTGAATCCGGCATTGGCGACCGTATCTTGATATTATCGCCGTTAATCCGGCGCTTGTTCTGTTGTGACCTGACCATTTGCTGTCCTTGGTATCCGAACTATCGGGATGTTTGGCCAAGTTGTTGCTTGAGCTAGCCAGCTGTCCTCTCCCTTTCAGCGGGTCATGAGTGTTGTGAGGGCTGCCATGGATTTGGCTTTCCTGTCCTAGGTGCGGGCAAGCCACTCCATCAGCGGATGTTATGTTTGAAGGCTGCAAGGGCCTGCATCCGGACGATCAACGATTTGATTTTTCTTTGTTAGGAACCGTGTCGAATTATCGGCGATTCTTGGCTCTTTGGATTATGCTAAGGTCATCGGCGTCTGGTGGTAGCACATATGGCCACAAGTTATCAAGAATCGGCTTCGAGTCCTCCCAACAACCAATTGATTCTCTGCAAAGCTGTTGAGCCAATGCCGAGCTGGTCCTTTAAGCTTGAGTGGGTATTTGATGGCATGTAGATCATCACCGCGGGCCATGTGGATATGGAGGAGATAGTCCTCGATCGGACCGCGAGGATCTGTGGTACCATCGTATGATTCGATGTTTACGGGTTTGAAGCCCTCGAGGATTTGATGATCCATTACTTCATCTGAAGCATAGTGGGTGTCTGGCGCCTCATATTGGGCTATATCGGCGTAGCTCATATGAGCTTTGTCTCTTGTGTTAACCTTGACGGTTTCTGTATCGTGGTACGGTCATCCAGTCGTTGTAGGCGTAGCGATCCGTGAATCGATCTTGTATGTTGCCTTATCCTCCAATATATCTACTTAAGTCGGTAGCGTTTTCCGTGCCTTGGTACTTTTGTGGCGTCGGGGTGTATGGCCGAGGGCTTCTCTGTCAGCCACGGGGTGGCAGTCTATATAAATGTCGCTGGTGACTTGGGTGCTTCCTCCTCGTCGAGAAGGCCTGCGTTTGGGGTAGCTTTTGGGCGTTAGAGTTCATACTCTTGGCTGCAAGGACTTGGTCCATCTGTTTGGTCTTGAGGCTCTGGTTCGACCTTTGAAGCCCTGCTTTTCTTGGGAGAATTAAAAGCCTCTCTTTTTCATAATGGGCATCTCTCAAATTCGAGTTATAACATAAAATTAGATGGTTTGAGAGCTTATTATCTCTCTAATAAATAGTGGTCTCCTCTCAGAATCTCTAGAATCTTGTAGAACTGCTGGATTGATTGATTCAGGAGATCAAGGATGAGAATCCCGTTATCATTCTGATTGATCCAGTTTAAGATCCCCAGGGTCCATCTTGGAGGGAAGGAAGTATTGATCAGTCTAGGCCAGGAGGGGCTGCCCTGGGGGTCCCCTCTCTGGGATTCACAGTGATGAGGGGGTGGGAGGGCACACCATCCCTCTTGATGGTTGGCCCTTGCTTAAAGCCATGGGGCCCTCCAGCACTTGTGGGGCTCAGAGCACCTTTCGGTGTAAGCGCAGCACAGTACCGGAACCTTGGGACTCCAATGCCCTTACGTCCAATATATACGATCTTCACACGCGGACCATTCTGGTGTTACTCCTCGTGGCGTCCAGGATCACATCCAGGACTCCGAACCTTGGTAACCACATACTATTTCCCATGTAACTCTGGCGTCCGGAACCTTAAGTGTGTAGACCCTAAGGTTGGAACCATCTGAACATGGCCAGAGACATTCTCGGTCAAAACCAACAACGGGATGCCGGATACCTATATTTGGCTCCCACATCTTCGATACAGTCTCATCGGATGAACGCGATGTCGAGGATTCAATCAATCCCGTGATTCCCTTTGTCTAGAGGTATTGTACTTGCAGAGATTGATCGTCGGTATCCCGATACCTTATTCAATCGTTAAGCCAAGTCTCTTTACTCGTTAATGTACATCATCCGTGATCAACCCCTTGGTCACATTGTGCACATTATGATGTCCCCTACCGGGTATTTACAAGAATATCTCCGTTTACGGGGTGACAAATCCTAGTCTCGATTCGTACCAACCAGCGGACACTTTGGAGATACATGGTACCTTTATAGCCACCTAGTTACGTTGTGACGTTTGGTACCCAAAAGCATTCCCTCGGTATTATCAGAGTTGCACAATCTCATGGTCTGAAATGATACTTGACATAGAAAAGCTTTAGCATCTGACTGATCTTTGTACTGGGCTTGGGATTGGTCTTGTCCATCACATCATTCTCAAATGATGTGATCCCGTTATCAACGACATCAATGTCCATGGTTGAAATAGTAACCATCTGATCAGCGAGCTAGTCAACTAGGAAACACCAGGGACATGGTGACATCTATGTATCTTACATATATTGCGGTTTCAGTCAATACAATCATAGCATGAATAATAAGCGTTATCATGAACGAAATATAATAACTAATTATTATTATTGCCTCTAGGGCATATTTCCAACAGTCTCACTTGCACTAGAGTCAATAATCTAGTTCACATACATGTATGATTAACACTTTGATAAGTCATATATACATATGGCTAACATCCAAAAGAGTTTACTAATTGTCATAAACTAGTTCATCATCATGTGATTAAGACTCAATGAGTTACGGGGTTTGATCATGTTTTGTTGAGAGGTTTTAGTCAATGAATTTGCAACATTCAGATCGTGTGTATATAATCTCTAGGTCATATTATGATACTTCCATGCTCCATGGAGCTATTCAAATAGTTGCTCCACTATACGTGTCAAGTATCTCTACCGGAGCTATCGGATGGGTATTGGTTACATCGACTTAGCTCTTTCATTAGAACTCTTATCACCTCCATAATAGAAACATGTCCTTATTTACTCCAAGGACAATTTTGACCGTTGTCAATGATCCATTCTTGGATCGTCTTGTACCTCCAACTGACTCATGAGCACACTTCGGTCTTGAGTACACAACTAGCATACTATAGAGCCTATGTCTAAGGCATAGGGGCGACCTTAAATCCTTTCTCTTTTTACACCGTGAGTGAGCTTTAACTCTTAACTTCATACCTTACAACTCAGGGCAAGAACTCCTTCTTTGGCTGATCCATCTTGAACACCTTCAGATTATGTCAAATATGTGCTCATATCACATGGTCACGACCCTCCTAAAAGGAACAAGTCTTTACCAGGTGGATATCTTACATCAACATTACATAATAGTGAGATACATACATAAAAGGCGAATACCACAGAATACATCATCACATACAAGAACAACATCAAATTTCTGGATGAAACATAAGCAAACTCAAACAATATCCACCACCTTTGGCCAGGGCTGCCGACACAGAACCTATCCCGATCGAAGAAGAAGCGGAAGAGAACTCAACCAAGCAAACATGGCTCTCACGTCATGATCATACACTTTAACCTGTACACCTGGCTGGTGGTGTAGTAAACTGTGAACCACGAGGACTCAAGCAATCTTACCATGGGTATCAAGACTACAAAGCTTAGTAGGAAGGAAGTGATAAAGTGGTGAGGGTTGCAGCAGCTGACTAAAGCATATGGTGGCTAACCAGCGCCGATAGAAGCGAAGAGCAAGCGGAGCAGTCGTGAAGCTAGTAATGATCAAGAAGTGATCCTGAACTCCTACTTCGTCCAGACGCGCTTGAAACCGTGTTCTCCTCTCGATCAACGAAAAAGAGACACTCACCCGGTTACGCACCGCAGTTGGTGTATTTTTAGAAGAGTTTGCTTCAAGTTTACCACAACGGATATTAACAAATTCCCATCGCCACATAACGCGGAGCACGGCTCTGAAAGTTTATACCCTGCGGGGTGTCCCAACCAGCCCTTGATAAAAGCTCGCGATCAACGAAGGATATTCCTTCTCCCAGGAGGCCGGTCAGTCTGGAATCCCGGCTACAAGACATATTCGTGACAATAAAACAAGACCGAGAAAGCGCCCGATCGCCGACAATCCGATGAGCTGCACATATCTAGATTCTCAGGGCAACACCGGATGAGACCTTTCTGAGTAAAACCAGACCTCGGGTTGCCTCAAGGTAACCCCGCCCGATATCAGCCAGTTGACACGACACTTAGAAACGCCTTGTGGCAGAGGCTAAAATTAAGATGACCCTTGGGTTTAGCGATGAGGAAGGGTATAGGTGGTGGTGGCAAATGGTAAAACCAAGGTTGGGCCTTGCTGGAGGAGTCTTATTCAGCGGACTGTCAGGGGTCCATAAACCACCCGACTGGCGTGAGGGCGCAAAATCCGAGACATAACACCGATATGGCCGGAAACTAGGGGCGGCGAGTGGAACAAAACACGGGCATAAAGGCGAACCTTTACCCTTTACCAAGTATATAGATGCATTAATTAAATAAGATATATTGTGATATCCCAACAAGTAAACATATTCCAACAAGGAACATCTCCATGTTCAACAAGAACAAACTTCATCTTCTGCAACTAACAACGCTATAAGAGAATTTGAGCAAAGCGGTAACATAGCCAAACAACGGTTTGCTAGGAAGGATGCAAAAGGTTAGAGCTGACATGGCAATTTGGGATGGCTTGATAAGCGAGGTAATAAACTGGCGTATGGCATAGCGATGAAACGAAGCAACTAGCATAGCAATGATAGTAGTGAGATCCGGGAGTAGCCGGTCATCTTACTGAAATCCCTTAGGAAGAAGCGAGTCCATGAAGAAGACGGAATGGTGAGCGAATCTCACAATACTTGGCATGCGGAACCGAAGCAACGCCGGAAAGAAACAAAACAACATGATAAATGCACAAAGCATAAACTGGCATGATGCACAATCAAGTATGATGCATGTCCGGTTTAATGAGGCATGGCATGGTAAAGTGCAACAAACAATACTACAAATTAAGTGGAGCTCAATATGCAGCGGGTTGCATAATGACAAACTCACATTAGCATATTCAGTTTGATCTGCGTTTAATTTTAACAATATAAATGTTGTTAAACATGGCAAGAAGGTGAAACAAAAGTAAACTAACTATTTAAGCAAATTTAAATGAGGCCCGGGAACAACAATTAACAATTCGGAAAATCCTCATGACAATTTTAAATTCAGTACTGTTCTGCCTAAACATATTTTATTGTTGTTAAACAGGAAAATAAAGTCCACCATGTTAAACTAGGCATTTTCCACCCAAATACATATAAGTTTGTTAAAAATTGGAGCTCGGTTATTTAGTTATGAAATAAACATTTTAACATGGCATTTAAACAAATTTAATCAAACATTTTAAACATTTTAACATGGGATGAAAGTGGCATAATGTGAAATAGATAAAATTCTAAGCATTTTACATATATAAAAGTTTTACATATGATGCAGATCATAGGTTATTATATACATGAAGTGCAGGGTTTCACAATCTGTTAAATCAACGATAATTGCTAAAATGTGACGAAAAAAACATGCATCGGGCGAGCTTGCTGGGCAGTGTACACAAGAGAGGGCTGATGGGGGCTGCTCACCCATGGGTGAGGCAGATGGAGGCAGAGAGGGAGGCAGTACAGGCCTTCTTAGGGGCAAACCCACTGGCCGGTCACTGCGGACGGTCCAGCGAAGTAGTGATCGTGGCTCGAGAAGTGTCGACCACCTGCTCAAAGCGAGCGGAGGAGGAGGCGGGACTTGGCGCGTCGGCTGGAGGCCTCGGGTCTCCCGTGAAGGCGGCCCAGCAGCAAGGAGGCTTCTGGCGAGGAGGCCAGATCTGGCGAGCGCTCTGAGGCGCCAGATCGAAGAGGAGGGCCTGGCGTGGTCTCTCTCCAGCGATCTTGTGGCCTGCAGGAAGGTTACTGGCTGCGATGAGGAGGCAGCAGAGAGAAGCGTTTGATGCTGGGCGGAACCCGCGTAAATCGTGAAGCGGCGCCAAGCGGAGGCGAGATGGTCTTGCGCGTACTATGGTTGAAACAGGGGACCATGGTCGCGGTGCTCGTGAGAAGAACTTAGCAGCGTGGGCCAAGCAATGTGAGGGAGGAAGATAGGATCGGCGGAACTGGGTGTGCTAAAGGAGCCCTCGAGGCCAGGAAGACTCTGCAGTAGCAATGGTCGAGCTCTCCTCGATTTGGGCCTGGAGGAGGCGGGGAGGCAGCTCGAGGCTGCGGGCTCAGGAAGCTGGGGCGGGCAGCCAGATCCGTTCGGGGAGCAGGAAGTGATGTGGAAGAGCTCTGCTCCTGGCCCGGAGCTGGTGGTCGGAGATGGCGGTCGAGGCGAGGAGAACGCTCTTGCAGTGGCACGAACAATGCCTGTGATGGCGTTGGTCAGCCCTCTGAAGGGCGAGAGAGAGATTAGAGCGGGGAGGGAGAAGTAGAGAGGCGGGAGAGAGGTCGGGGAGACGGCCTGGTGGTGGTCGTGGCCCGTGGTCAGTCTGGCGAGGAAGAGGCCTTGGCGAGGCTGGGCTGCTTGGTTGGTCGAGGGATGCAAAGCGAGGAGGTGGTTGGCTTGGTTGGTGATTTGGATCGGGAGGATCCCAAGGAGAGAGACGAGGTGGAGCTTTTCTTGGCGGCGGGGAGAAATGATTGATGGGACTGCCCTAGTCTAGGGTTTGGACTGAGTTATATATACATCCGATTGGATTAGGCTGGGGTATTTAGTCCCCTAATAGCGAGAACAAGCGAAGAGATTATGGTAGGGTACAAAACCACCTCAAAGTTATTCTTTCGGATCGATCTACTCAAGAGTTCGTACTAGAATAACACCTTAAGACACAAATCAACCAAAACCTAATGTCACGAGATACTCAATGTCACCTCAAGTATCAAGTAGAGTGCGATTATCGATATGCATCACAAACTCAGATTCATCTATTCAACCAACACATAGAACCTCAAGAGTGGCCCAAAGTTTCTACCGAAGAATCAAAGCAACGTGTGCCAACCCCTATGCATAGGTTCATGGGCGGGACCATAAGTTGATCACCAAAACATACATCAAGTGGATCAATAGAATAACCCATTGTCACAGTTTATCCTCATAGAGACATACATCAAGTGTTCTCAAATCATTAAAGACTCAATCCGATAAGATTACTTCAAGGAAAACTCAATCCATTACAAGAGTAGAGGAGAAAAACATAGATCAACTATAATAGCAAAGCTCGCGATACATCAAGATCGTGCAAAATCAAGAACACGAGAAGAGAGAGAGATCAAACACATAGCTCTTGGTACATACCCTCAGCCCGGTGAACTAATCCCTCCTCGTCATGGAGGCGTTGGGATGATGAAGATGGCCACGGTGAGGTTCCCCCCTTTGGCAGTCAAAGGCAGGGGTCGATTGGTTTTGGTGGCTCGAGGCTTGCGTAGTACTCGATCTATTACATCTTCGATCGTTTTAGTGTATATGCATATATATGGGAGGAAGAAATCGTCAAGGGAGCCACGAGGGGCCTAAGAGGGTGGAGGCGCGCCCGAGGTGGCGCGCCCTGCCGTGGCTCCTCGTTCTTTCTGACGTGCACTCAAATCTGTCGGGTAGCTTTCCTTCAAAAAATAACTTCTCTAGAAGGTTTCATTCCGTTTAAACTCCGTTTGATATTCCTTTTCTTTGAAATCTTGAAACAAGGGAAAAAATAGGGCATGCTTTGGGCTGGGTCAATCGTTAGTCCCAAAGTAATATAAGTGTTTAATAAAGCCCATAAAACATCCAAGATGGATAATATAATAGCATGAATACTTCATAAATTATAGATCGTTGGAGACATATCATGCGGCTTCCTTGAGGCCATAAGGAGGCGAAGAGCAATTTACTGCGGGTACCTCGATCTAGCTGCAAGAGGGGCTGAGAAAATAAAGGGTGCTGCATCATCTTATTCTACGCACCTCACTTGGTATTTAGCAGCCTTTGCCTTGGCATCCCGGACTACGCCGGGGCCTGCCTGCAGAAGCATGGAGCCTCTGGGGAATTTTGGGCTTGCCATCCGCTGGTTACGCAGCATCACTGCCTCTCGTTTACCTCCTCGTGCCCGGTAGCGTTGACCCTTGATTCATCCGCGGATACAGCAACAAGCGCTCTTGTGGTTTAAGGCGCAGCGGTATTGGCGTGGAGAAGAGTATTTCTTGAGATCCTGCAATGCACCTTTCGGCCAGGGGTCCACTCTATTGGGCACCTTCTTCAAGATTTTAGAAGGAAGGGATCGCTCGTGGACTTGGAGATGAATCGGCTCATGGCGGCAGCGCGGTGAGCAACCAGCAGATCCTTGATGATGATCCTTAGGCGCCTCAATCTGCTCAATAGCCTTGATCTTGTCAGGGTTTGCCTCGATCTGCCAGCTGCGACACAAAGAACACGAGAAGCTTGCTGGATGGAACGAAGACACTTCTCGAGGTTCAACGAGGGTTGATCTGCATGAGTTAGCAAATGTCTCTTCGAGATCTGCACAAGAGTTGGCCCGTCCTTGGTTTGACCACTATGTCATCCATATTTCTATGGAAATTTGAGGTTCCAAAGCCAATTTGGACTCACTCCTGCAAATGTTGAGCCGATGTCTTCAACTTGCGAAGGAGCGTAAAAGCAATACGATACCCACGGGGTGATGAACCATGTCTTTTTCTCCTCTCTTTTCATGAAGATGCAGTGGTAGCCGAGTGGCGTAGGAATGATAACAGATCCACACCGTAAAGTGAGTCAACAATCTAGTCGATCTTGCGGCAGGAAGGGTCCTTAGGACAAGCAATGATATCTGTGTAATCAATACGGTCTCCACTTCCCATTAAGCCTTACTTTCCACTCTAGGATTAACCCTTCACGTGGATGGGCACTCCTCTCACCAAACCTGCACTTCAACTACAGTCTCCTCATGAACTCCTACCTCTCAAAGCCTGCTTTACGCCTTACCTTGATGGGCGCGTGGGGCGGAACAGCTAGGTGGTGCTCAATCCTCCTGGGAACACCGGGGATGTGGATGCTTGCATGTGCAAACACGTCGACATTCACGTGGGAAGGTAGCGGCCTTCCTATTTCTTGTGGTGGAGCCTATGGTGAAAACCCCTCCGTTACCATCTCTGGCAGACACCTTCTTGGTTTTGCGGTGGCTCGACTCTGGATCTCTTGCTCTTGTCGGTAGAGGCTCTAAAGCGCGTCCTCGGCGGCAACACAACCTCGAAGAGGTCGCTTGGGAGTAGGTGCGAGAGGTCTGCAGAACTTCTTCCCTCCCGGGCTTTACGTTGGCGGGGAGCAGGTGCCTTGGCGGCATTCTGCAAGCTGCTCTGATAGAGTTGATGCGGCGCAGATCAAGTAGCGTCCTTCTTGTCGGAGGGGCGAAGATGATGGTCAGCAGCCGGGCATCTTTAGCATGTTGGCGTAGTGTGGCGCTGCCATGAACTTAGCTAGTCTTAGGCGTAGGGATCCGTTGTAGGGCAAAGGGGATCGGCCCGTCGGCAATCCTCTACAATCTTTATGGTTCAACTCCTCCAAATGTCACGGGCGATGTGGCCTTTCCCTTGACTGGCTCCTCTGGATTGACCCCTTGAAGCGTGCCCGTTCCTCGAGGTCTCCATGAGGTTGCAACCTTTGATCCGTGGTAGCGAGACGAGTTAGAGCCCGGCCCGCCCGTCGACCAACATCTTGTTCACCCTGAAGTTTGCGTATCATTGGTGAGACCAACAATGGCAAACACCGACCATGTTAGTGCGGTCGAGTGAATCCTCGACGTCAAAGGTGAGGCGTGCTGGACCCACTTGATGACTTGGCGTCGAGCAGCTGACTCCTCTGTCTACGCGCCTTTGCTTGAGCTGGCGGTGAGAGTTATACAGCGGCGCCAGGCCGGCCTCTTGTGATCATCGTCGTGATCGTGATCTTCTTGTTTTCTTATCGCGTGATATGACTCTCTGTTAGTTGTCCTTGGGCGTATCCTTCAGCATATGCTTCTTACCGGATCCTCGGCACCATCGTCCTTCTCCTTGTCAGCCTCTTGTACTCAGCCTTTGCTTCTCGACCAACAGCTCGACTTTTCGGCAGTTCTGGAGGTCGTGGCCCTTGAGTGCGGTGGATCTTGCGGTATTGTGCGGAGCTCACGGCTTCGGTAGCCGCCAAGGCGGCGAGCTGGCGCTACCCGGCAATCATATCGGGGCGCACGCGCCTTGACCTTCTTGCCGGCACCGGTGTAAGTCGAGATCCCTCAGCAGCAGCATGGCCTTGCCCTTGCGTTTCTGTTCAAGCGCTTCCGGCCCTTCTTCGTCGGGGTGGCGGCGTCCTCGCCGGTAATTAATAGATTCTGCGCCCGGCGTCTTGGCAGGCGCTCAACCCCTTTCAGCCAAGGCGCATCTAACCGGCGGAGACATGAAGCTCGGCATCCTTAACCTTGGTCGCCGCAGCCTGTGCATCATGCGATTGCGCATGCGTTCGATGAACAGCGCTAATCGATGGCCAGGATGAGCGTCGAGGATGTTCTCTGCACCGGTACGAATCTGCAGATATACTTGCGCGAGGTCTCCCTTCATACGAGGAACGATATGCAGATGCCCCAGCTGACCATGAGCGGTGGCCTCCTATGAAGGCGTAGCGAACTCATGGCACATCCGACCAAGAAAATGGAATCCACCGGCCGATTACATCAGCAAGACATCACATTGGACTTGGCGCCCGGTAACGATAATTAGTCGGTGTCAAAACCGGCGGATCTCGGTGAGGTCCCAGGCGTGCGTCTGGCGGATGGTAACGGGGAGACAAGGGACACGATGTTTTACCCAGGTTGGGCCCTCTCGATGGAGTAATACCCTACTCTGCTTGATTAATATTGATGATATGGGTAGTACAAGAGTAGATCTACCACGAGATCAAGGAGGCTAAACCCTAGAAGCTAGCCTATGGTATGATTGTTGTTAGTCCTGGGACTAAAACCCTCCGGTTTATATAGACCGGATAGGTTAGGGTTACAGTCGGTTACAATGGTAGGAGATCTACATATCCGTATCGCCAAGCTTGCCTTCCGCCAAGGAAAGTCCCATCAGGACAGGGCGAAGTCTTCAATCTTGTATCTTCATAGTCTTGGAGTCCGGCCGTGATGATGTTCCGTATCCGGACACCCCTAGTCAGGACTCCTCGGTAGCCCACGAACCAGGCTATGGCGATAGTCGGTAGCGTTGATTGTCTTGACATTGCAAGGCGGGTTCCTCCTCCAAATACTTCATAGAAGGTTTTGAACACAAGGATAGTGTCGGCTCTGCAAAACAAGTTCCACATACCACCGTAGAGAATAACTTTTGCACAGATCTGCTGGCGTATTCCGGCGTGACATCACACCGGCCGAGCCTTTATGAATCGTTTTTACGTTCCACCTCAGCAGCGTTTAGCGGCGGTTTCCTAGCACGTCTTATCAAAGCATAGATCGTGCCCCCTTATTCGATTCTCATCAATACGGACGTGGGTAACCCATCGCGCCATTGATTACTGCGCTTGGGAGATAGCGAGTTTTACCGGGCTGGTGGGGGCGCAACCCGTCCGTCCATATAAGGGATAAGGATCCACCTTTTCACCTCGCCTTCTTCCTCCTTTGCTCATCCATTTCCGCGTTCGAGCTCCAGCGCCCAAGTCCGCACATCCACCTCAACCTTCTCCAACCATGTCGGAGGCGGGAGGCGGTGGATGGCCTCCTCCGTCACGGAGGGCACATCACAAGACTGCGGAGGCGGATACTTGTCGACATCGCGCCGCGAGCTGCCCGTGAGGGCAGCTCATTCAACCCAGGCCCCATGAGAGGTGGTGTTTCTCCCCACTTCCTCCGCGGACTAGGTTTCCACTTCACCCATTTGTCAGGGGCTCATGTTCTACTACGGCACTGACTTCCACGACTGGCCCGAATTTCATCCTCAACATCTCGGCGTTTATCGTGTATGCGAAACCTTCCTCTGCATCAACCCCACTTGACTTATGGCTGAAGATCTTCAATGTCCGGCGAAGGTAGTGGGCGGCCGTCAATAGTCTTGGGCGCCATGGTTGGCAAGATGGCCAAGTCCTATGGCTCGAGGCGCCTTTGTGGAACAATAAAGGGGTGGCAATGGGGTGGTTCTACATCAAAACCACCACGACCCGAATGGTGGCGGCCCCAATTCAGATCTGGCTTCCCCACGGCTCGTCATGGAAAGAGGCGGGCTGACATGGGGGTCGGAAGAGCTATCCGGACTCCAACATGCGTCCGAAACCTGGTGGACAAAATCTCGAGGCTTGTCGCGTAATCAGGTGATGCTCATCCGCGGATTCTCCCATGCCAACAACGGGCCTTTAATTTGTGGGAGTTCGATCCGGCACAACACGAACCTTGAGGCGGCTCTTGACACTACGTGCGAAGATGCAGAGAGTCTTGTTCAAAAGGCTGAAGACATCCGCTAACAAAGATGCGGATACATTTCATGGCGTCAAGCGGCGAAGTAAGTTATTTTACCTTTACGGGACTCTTTTTTCATAGATTGACTCTATGTGGGATCTAAAACTCCCTATTCTTTGAGGGGTGGTGAAGGCGTCGGACAGATTATCCGCTCCTTTGCCGAGAAAGACCAGGGCGCTTGATTAGCTGGGGCTTGGCTCCGGCTGTGGTGCGGAGAAAACAAGAAGGAGGCCAGGAACTCGAAGGAGCTCGGCGCAGTCTTTGTCAGATTCTGGCGAGAATCTTCTCCGAGACGAGGAGGAAGAAGAAAGAGCTCCTCCCAGTGGGAGGAGAAAGAAAGGAAGCGCCCCAAGCTGGGGAGGCGGAGAATCAGAAGGAAGAACCCTTCCTCGGGACTTCTCCTGCGTCGGCGTGACGAGGAGGATTGGCCTACAAGGCCAAGCCCTGGATAAATAAGTGTCAGGATACCCATGGCTTTATTATTGCGAGTGTTCTCTAATGTCGAACAATGTGCAGCCCGCCCAAGGCGAGTTCGCCGATTCATCGGCGGGTCCACAGGCTCGTCGGAAATGGAAGTACCACTGACCGCCTCCTCGCCTCACGCTGAGACGGCGCGCGTGGTGGGGCCCAAGGGGGCTTGGTCAAGAGGAGGTGGCGCGGAGGTGCCACAGGCAACCTCCGGACTCAGAGCGTGGGGCAAGACCCCAGGGGCTCTAAGCCCGACCCTTGTCCGGACTCCATGCGGAACCTTCAGTGATTCGGAGTCCGCAAGCGGTCCTCATAAGAAGGGTAAGGCGCAGTGTCCTCCGTCCAGCCGAGCACGGATAGCTCTTGGGCGCTCAGCAGGCGCCTCCATCAGGAAGAACACCGCCTTTATGAGTCGGTGATCCGGACGATTCGATCCGCCAAGAGGCGGGGCAAACTTATACCAGCCTTCTAACGAGCTTTGAGGTAAGTTTAGAATATGTAAAAATATTACATAGACGGTAGCCGATGCTTAGTTGGTGTTAGGAAAAAAGGACTAAGGATCTAAAAGATATCTGTGAGAGTCTAACATAAGTATGTCAATATGGGAATGCAGGCTGTGCTGACCTCTGCCGCTTATTGCGGAGGTCGATGCAAGCGAGCCTCGGCGGTCCGAGAGCGAGGCGGCCAAGCCAGAAGCAGCTCGAGGACAAGGAAGGTAGTAATACCTTATTAAAGAAATACCTTATAGAAAGGTTTGGTTGCAAAAATAACGGAATAACATGGATGCTGCGGGGCCCGCAGCAGTGGCGACCACAGAAGGCGGTGTCGTGGCCGAAAACAAAGCTGGAGCGCACGAGAGAGAAGGAGGCGCAGCTTGGTGGCTAAGTGCGGCAAGAGCTCAGCTCTCGTGGAAAACACGAGAGTTTGGGCGTGACTTCAGATCCGAGCTCGCCTCGGCTCTTGAAGTGCCAAAGCTGCTAAGGCGAGGCCAAAAGCCCTCAAGAAATTGAGTCATTAAAGAAGATAGCGGGTAAGGCATTCTTTATGCAAAGCAAGCATGTGAAGTGAATTACCTATTACTTACCGTTGATTCGGAGCATTCGCGATTTGCCCGTATTGTATCTTTGCTTGCATTCTACAGCGCCAAGGAGGCTCGGCGGAAAGGTGTTACGGTCTCGGTATCTTGGGCGGACATCCAGTGCCCCTAAGCGACCAGTGAAGCAGGTGGTCGAGCTCCTAAGTCGCCGAACAGGCCATGAAGGGCCTTATAGTTGCGGCTGTGGCCATTGAAGCCATGCAGAGCTACTTGGCTTGGTGCAGCGGTGGTGGATGCCATCCATGGTTGAAGTCATCAAGCGCTCGTCTGCATTGAAGGTGTCCGTCGGGCCTTGCCGTGCTAAAGTGCCTGGGGCAAGCTGGATCTGGAGAAGCTTGTGCCAGACCGGGCACCGAAGGGCCATGGCATATACCCCGAAATGTACTATGAGGGCCTCTGAAGAGTGCCGCCGAATAGCGGATGAGTGCTCAAAGATGTAATTTTGAATAGACTCGCATTTGTTATCACATCGCTGAAAACTTGTTCATATCGCTAAGCAACGCTTGTTAATTTAAAATATTACCTTACATGCGGCCGTTTATCAAATTTGAGAGATGGCAAGTCGTTGGCTTCAGCCCCATGCCACGAGTCTGGGGTGTTAGGGATAAACTTGAGCACTCTTGTTCCCATTCTTGGGTCCATCTAGGGGCGCTCCACAGCGAACAAGGCAACGGACTTATAATGCTTGAACACTCTCCTTAGCCATAGAATTCTATAATTTTAAATTTAGTGAAGCCCCTAGTATTCGGAAGACCGAGTTGAGGCGCTATCCATGGCGGACAATTCGGTTCCTCGCTCTAAGCGGCATAAGTCTTTAGGGACCCGAAAAACCTCTCGAACAGCGACCGGCTCTCGCCCTATCATGATGGTCAGTTTAGCTTTCTCAGGGTGCTCGACCCAGCTCAAGCTGAGGCACAATCGCGATGGTTCTCCGTGCTACCTTAGCGATATAGCGAGCGTAGGTACCAAAACACGGGGCAGGCAAACCCAACTATTGACCCAAGACATGATTGAACCGATTCATATAATGCTATAAGTTAGGGTGCCACTTGTGAAAGTGTTGGACTTATCACACCATAATTTTGGGATACTTAAGCCCAGGTGTATTAGCAGTACCAAAGTGTCAGTTGCAACATGTTAAATGAACATATGTATAGATAAAGGAAGTGAGCAATAATAAGCAAAAGCTATGTATTGTTTATTCAAAAATTACTGCAATGAAAGCGAGCGATACAAATAGTCACGATAAGCAAGGGATGGGACTATCTAACATGTCCCCTCCGGTAAGCTGGATGGTATGTAAAACAGGTATAATGCTAATAGAGACCACTGAACACTTGGCGTGGCTTACTGCTTCCACAGCTGTTGCATCGTGAGTTGGCGATTCTAGTGCGGACAGGACTTACGAAGGCGGAGTCCGAAAGTAAGAAAAAGGAAAAAGGAAAAGAAAAGAAGCACAATGAGGCCTGGTGCGGTGAGCCGCATTCTTGATGCGTGGTCTTGCCCTCCCTATGCCCATGGTATCTCGAGCGTAATTATGTGCGTACTAACCGCCAATTTCGCGAGGGCTGGTTGGGGCGGATTACTCTGGCGATGCTTGATCGTGCGAGCGGTCTTGTTGTAAGTTACTCGGTAGCGACATTGTCGGGCGGCAATGGCGGACTCGAGAGTTGCTGTGAGAGCTGCTGTACCTCCGCCGAGGCCGCCGTGTGCTCCTCCGTTCGAGAGAAGCGTTCGGTGTTTCCATTGACCGTGATTACTCCTCGAGGGCTGGCATCTTGAGCTTGAGGTATGCGTAGTGCGGCACGCATTGAACTTTAAATGCGGTTCGTCCGAGCGTGCATGATAACCGCTGCGGAATGGGGCGATGTCGAAGATTAACTCTTAACCCGGAAGTTATCCGGGGATCCGAGACCACTTGAGTGTAGCGAGCCCGTACAATTGGCCTCTACACCGGTATGGCGCCTTTAAAGGTCGTCTTTGTAGGTTTAATCCTTGAGGGTCTATGCCCATTTTGCCTGTATCTGATAAAGCAGGTTGAGCTGCTTGCCGTCCATCAGGACTCGGTGAGGTGAAATCCGTCGATAATTGGGTCAAGAACCAATGCGGCGAAACCGCCGTGGCGGATGCTAGTGGGGTGGTCCCTTGATCGAAGGTGATGGCGGAAGACCATGGGTTGAACTTGGCGTGGCTCCATCGCATATCGTCCCTTAGTGCCTTCCGCTCCCTTTTGGGTATATGGGTTGCGTATATCATGTTCACCGTCACTTGTGTGGGAAAACCATGTCCTCTATTGTTCGGCGGCAGGCTCTTCCTCGTCATCGCTATACAGCCTTGTCATTGAGTTCGGCACTTAACACCTGCTTGAACACCCAACAATCCTGTTGGTGTGATTGGCTGATTTTTAGAGGTGCCATGTATCTGCACAAGCGATGATATTGGTCCAAGTTGGGCCAGACCTGGGTATTTCTTTTGAATGGCTTCTTCGCTGGCGGGTTTAGAGCCTCTGAATCCGGCATTGGCGACCGTATCTTGATATTATCGCCGTTAATCCGGCGCTTGTTCTGTTGTGACCTGACCATTTGCTGTCCTTGGTATCCGAACTATCGGGATGTTTGGCCAAGTTGTTGCTTGAGCTAGCCAGCTGTCCTCTCCCTTTCAGCGGGTCATGAGTGTTGTGAGGGCTGCCATGGATTTGGCTTTCCTGTCCTAGGTGCGGGCAAGCCACTCCATCAGCGGATGTTATGTTTGAAGGCTGCAAGGGCCTGCATCCGGACGATCAACGATTTGATTTTTCTTTGTTAGGAACCGTGTCGAATTATCGGCGATTCTTGGCTCTTTGGATTATGCTAAGGTCATCGGCGTCTGGTGGTAGCACATATGGCCACAAGTTATCAAGAATCGGCTTCGAGTCCTCCCAACAACCAATTGATTCTCTGCAAAGCTGTTGAGCCAATGCCGAGCTGGTCCTTTAAGCTTGAGTGGGTATTTGATGGCATGTAGATCATCACCGCGGGCCATGTGGATATGGAGGAGATAGTCCTCGATCGGACCGCGAGGATCTGTGGTACCATCGTATGATTCGATGTTTACGGGTTTGAAGCCCTCGAGGATTTGATGATCCATTACTTCATCTGAAGCATAGTGGGTGTCTGGCGCCTCATATTGGGCTATATCGGCGTAGCTCATATGAGCTTTGTCTCTTGTGTTAACCTTGACGGTTTCTGTATCGTGGTACGGTCATCCAGTCGTTGTAGGCGTAGCGATCCGTGAATCGATCTTGTATGTTGCCTTATCCTCCAATATATCTACTTAAGTCGGTAGCGTTTTCCGTGCCTTGGTACTTTTGTGGCGTCGGGGTGTATGGCCGAGGGCTTCTCTGTCAGCCACGGGGTGGCAGTCTATATAAATGTCGCTGGTGACTTGGGTGCTTCCTCCTCGTCGAGAAGGCCTGCGTTTGGGGTAGCTTTTGGGCGTTAGAGTTCATACTCTTGGCTGCAAGGACTTGGTCCATCTGTTTGGTCTTGAGGCTCTGGTTCGACCTTTGAAGCCCTGCTTTTCTTGGGAGAATTAAAAGCCTCTCTTTTTCATAATGGGCATCTCTCAAATTCGAGTTATAACATAAAATTAGATGGTTTGAGAGCTTATTATCTCTCTAATAAATAGTGGTCTCCTCTCAGAATCTCTAGAATCTTGTAGAACTGCTGGATTGATTGATTCAGGAGATCAAGGATGAGAATCCCGTTATCATTCTGATTGATCCAGTTTAAGATCCCCAGGGTCCATCTTGGAGGGAAGGAAGTATTGATCAGTCTAGGCCAGGAGGGGCTGCCCTGGGGGTCCCCTCTCTGGGATTCACAGTGATGAGGGGGTGGGAGGGCACACCATCCCTCTTGATGGTTGGCCCTTGCTTAAAGCCATGGGGCCCTCCAGCACTTGTGGGGCTCAGAGCACCTTTCGGTGTAAGCGCAGCACAGTACCGGAACCTTGGGACTCCAATGCCCTTACGTCCAATATATACGATCTTCACACGCGGACCATTCTGGTGTTACTCCTCGTGGCGTCCAGGATCACATCCAGGACTCCGAACCTTGGTAACCACATACTATTTCCCATGTAACTCTGGCGTCCGGAACCTTAAGTGTGTAGACCCTAAGGTTGGAACCATCTGAACATGGCCAGAGACATTCTCGGTCAAAACCAACAACGGGATGCCGGATACCTATATTTGGCTCCCACATCTTCGATACAGTCTCATCGGATGAACGCGATGTCGAGGATTCAATCAATCCCGTGATTCCCTTTGTCTAGAGGTATTGTACTTGCAGAGATTGATCGTCGGTATCCCGATACCTTATTCAATCGTTAAGCCAAGTCTCTTTACTCGTTAATGTACATCATCCGTGATCAACCCCTTGGTCACATTGTGCACATTATGATGTCCCCTACCGGGTATTTACAAGAATATCTCCGTTTACGGGGTGACAAATCCTAGTCTCGATTCGTACCAACCAGCGGACACTTTGGAGATACATGGTACCTTTATAGCCACCTAGTTACGTTGTGACGTTTGGTACCCAAAAGCATTCCCTCGGTATTATCAGAGTTGCACAATCTCATGGTCTGAAATGATACTTGACATAGAAAAGCTTTAGCATCTGACTGATCTTTGTACTGGGCTTGGGATTGGTCTTGTCCATCACATCATTCTCAAATGATGTGATCCCGTTATCAACGACATCAATGTCCATGGTTGAAATAGTAACCATCTGATCAGCGAGCTAGTCAACTAGGAAACACCAGGGACATGGTGACATCTATGTATCTTACATATATTGCGGTTTCAGTCAATACAATCATAGCATGAATAATAAGCGTTATCATGAACGAAATATAATAACTAATTATTATTATTGCCTCTAGGGCATATTTCCAACAGTCTCACTTGCACTAGAGTCAATAATCTAGTTCACATACATGTATGATTAACACTTTGATAAGTCATATATACATATGGCTAACATCCAAAAGAGTTTACTAATTGTCATAAACTAGTTCATCATCATGTGATTAAGACTCAATGAGTTACGGGGTTTGATCATGTTTTGTTGAGAGGTTTTAGTCAATGAATTTGCAACATTCAGATCGTGTGTATATAATCTCTAGGTCATATTATGATACTTCCATGCTCCATGGAGCTATTCAAATAGTTGCTCCACTATACGTGTCAAGTATCTCTACCGGAGCTATCGGATGGGTATTGGTTACATCGACTTAGCTCTTTCATTAGAACTCTTATCACCTCCATAATAGAAACATGTCCTTATTTACTCCAAGGACAATTTTGACCGTTGTCAATGATCCATTCTTGGATCGTCTTGTACCTCCAACTGACTCATGAGCACACTTCGGTCTTGAGTACACAACTAGCATACTATAGAGCCTATGTCTAAGGCATAGGGGCGACCTTAAATCCTTTCTCTTTTTACACCGTGAGTGAGCTTTAACTCTTAACTTCATACCTTACAACTCAGGGCAAGAACTCCTTCTTTGGCTGATCCATCTTGAACACCTTCAGATTATGTCAAATATGTGCTCATATCACATGGTCACGACCCTCCTAAAAGGAACAAGTCTTTACCAGGTGGATATCTTACATCAACATTACATAATAGTGAGATACATACATAAAAGGCGAATACCACAGAATACATCATCACATACAAGAACAACATCAAATTTCTGGATGAAACATAAGCAAACTCAAACAATATCCACCACCTTTGGCCAGGGCTGCCGACACAGAACCTATCCCGATCGAAGAAGAAGCGGAAGAGAACTCAACCAAGCAAACATGGCTCTCACGTCATGATCATACACTTTAACCTGTACACCTGGCTGGTGGTGTAGTAAACTGTGAACCACGAGGACTCAAGCAATCTTACCATGGGTATCAAGACTACAAAGCTTAGTAGGAAGGAAGTGATAAAGTGGTGAGGGTTGCAGCAGCTGACTAAAGCATATGGTGGCTAACCAGCGCCGATAGAAGCGAAGAGCAAGCGGAGCAGTCGTGAAGCTAGTAATGATCAAGAAGTGATCCTGAACTCCTACTTCGTCCAGACGCGCTTGAAACCGTGTTCTCCTCTCGATCAACGAAAAAGAGACACTCACCCGGTTACGCACCGCAGTTGGTGTATTTTTAGAAGAGTTTGCTTCAAGTTTACCACAACGGATATTAACAAATTCCCATCGCCACATAACGCGGAGCACGGCTCTGAAAGTTTATACCCTGCGGGGTGTCCCAACCAGCCCTTGATAAAAGCTCGCGATCAACGAAGGATATTCCTTCTCCCAGGAGGCCGGTCAGTCTGGAATCCCGGCTACAAGACATATTCGTGACAATAAAACAAGACCGAGAAAGCGCCCGATCGCCGACAATCCGATGAGCTGCACATATCTAGATTCTCAGGGCAACACCGGATGAGACCTTTCTGAGTAAAACCAGACCTCGGGTTGCCTCAAGGTAACCCCGCCCGATATCAGCCAGTTGACACGACACTTAGAAACGCCTTGTGGCAGAGGCTAAAATTAAGATGACCCTTGGGTTTAGCGATGAGGAAGGGTATAGGTGGTGGTGGCAAATGGTAAAACCAAGGTTGGGCCTTGCTGGAGGAGTCTTATTCAGCGGACTGTCAGGGGTCCATAAACCACCCGACTGGCGTGAGGGCGCAAAATCCGAGACATAACACCGATATGGCCGGAAACTAGGGGCGGCGAGTGGAACAAAACACGGGCATAAAGGCGAACCTTTACCCTTTACCAAGTATATAGATGCATTAATTAAATAAGATATATTGTGATATCCCAACAAGTAAACATATTCCAACAAGGAACATCTCCATGTTCAACAAGAACAAACTTCATCTTCTGCAACTAACAACGCTATAAGAGAATTTGAGCAAAGCGGTAACATAGCCAAACAACGGTTTGCTAGGAAGGATGCAAAAGGTTAGAGCTGACATGGCAATTTGGGATGGCTTGATAAGCGAGGTAATAAACTGGCGTATGGCATAGCGATGAAACGAAGCAACTAGCATAGCAATGATAGTAGTGAGATCCGGGAGTAGCCGGTCATCTTACTGAAATCCCTTAGGAAGAAGCGAGTCCATGAAGAAGACGGAATGGTGAGCGAATCTCACAATACTTGGCATGCGGAACCGAAGCAACGCCGGAAAGAAACAAAACAACATGATAAATGCACAAAGCATAAACTGGCATGATGCACAATCAAGTATGATGCATGTCCGGTTTAATGAGGCATGGCATGGTAAAGTGCAACAAACAATACTACAAATTAAGTGGAGCTCAATATGCAGCGGGTTGCATAATGACAAACTCACATTAGCATATTCAGTTTGATCTGCGTTTAATTTTAACAATATAAATGTTGTTAAACATGGCAAGAAGGTGAAACAAAAGTAAACTAACTATTTAAGCAAATTTAAATGAGGCCCGGGAACAACAATTAACAATTCGGAAAATCCTCATGACAATTTTAAATTCAGTACTGTTCTGCCTAAACATATTTTATTGTTGTTAAACAGGAAAATAAAGTCCACCATGTTAAACTAGGCATTTTCCACCCAAATACATATAAGTTTGTTAAAAATTGGAGCTCGGTTATTTAGTTATGAAATAAACATTTTAACATGGCATTTAAACAAATTTAATCAAACATTTTAAACATTTTAACATGGGATGAAAGTGGCATAATGTGAAATAGATAAAATTCTAAGCATTTTACATATATAAAAGTTTTACATATGATGCAGATCATAGGTTATTATATACATGAAGTGCAGGGTTTCACAATCTGTTAAATCAACGATAATTGCTAAAATGTGACGAAAAAAACATGCATCGGGCGAGCTTGCTGGGCAGTGTACACAAGAGAGGGCTGATGGGGGCTGCTCACCCATGGGTGAGGCAGATGGAGGCAGAGAGGGAGGCAGTACAGGCCTTCTTAGGGGCAAACCCACTGGCCGGTCACTGCGGACGGTCCAGCGAAGTAGTGATCGTGGCTCGAGAAGTGTCGACCACCTGCTCAAAGCGAGCGGAGGAGGAGGCGGGACTTGGCGCGTCGGCTGGAGGCCTCGGGTCTCCCGTGAAGGCGGCCCAGCAGCAAGGAGGCTTCTGGCGAGGAGGCCAGATCTGGCGAGCGCTCTGAGGCGCCAGATCGAAGAGGAGGGCCTGGCGTGGTCTCTCTCCAGCGATCTTGTGGCCTGCAGGAAGGTTACTGGCTGCGATGAGGAGGCAGCAGAGAGAAGCGTTTGATGCTGGGCGGAACCCGCGTAAATCGTGAAGCGGCGCCAAGCGGAGGCGAGATGGTCTTGCGCGTACTATGGTTGAAACAGGGGACCATGGTCGCGGTGCTCGTGAGAAGAACTTAGCAGCGTGGGCCAAGCAATGTGAGGGAGGAAGATAGGATCGGCGGAACTGGGTGTGCTAAAGGAGCCCTCGAGGCCAGGAAGACTCTGCAGTAGCAATGGTCGAGCTCTCCTCGATTTGGGCCTGGAGGAGGCGGGGAGGCAGCTCGAGGCTGCGGGCTCAGGAAGCTGGGGCGGGCAGCCAGATCCGTTCGGGGAGCAGGAAGTGATGTGGAAGGGAGAACTCCTCGACAAGCCCGCTGCTTCTAATTTCTTGATTTCTTCGCTATGAACTCTTGGCGCTCCACTGCCTGTTTCCTAACTCTTTGCTTGACGGGCCGTGCGTGAGGACAGACAGCTAGGTGGTGCTCAATTACTTTCCTGGGAACGCCGGGGATGTCAGATGGTTGCCATGCAAACACATCGACATTCGCCCGAGAAAGCAACGAGCTCGCCTTCCTATTTAGGATCAAGCGTGGCATTGATGGTGAAGGTACCACCAGTGCCGTCCTCCTTGGCGGGCACCTTCTTGGTCTTTGGCGGAGCTGCCATCGTCTTGTTGCACTTGCCGGTGGAGCTCGATGGTGCGTCCTCGACGGTGGCGCAGCACTCGAAGAGGTGCGCTTGCGGAGTGGGCAACAGAGCTCTTGCCGGACCTGGTGGTCTTCTTCTTCCCCGGGAGCTTCAGCGGTAAGTGGTTTGCTATCTGTCATGCTGCTGCATCCCGTAAATCTTGTCGGCGCGAGATAAGTGCATCTTTCTTGTTGCCATGGACAGAAATGGCGCTTATCGGGCGAGCATCTTGAGTAGGTTGTAAGCATAATGAGGCGGCCATGAACTTGGCGAGTCTGGGCGACCAAGTATGCCATTGTAGGGCAATGGGAAATCGGCGGACGTCAAACGTGACCCTCTCGGTTCTGAAGTTGAGCTCGCTGCCGAATGTTACCGGCAGCGTGATCTTCCCTTTGGGCTTGCTCCTTCCTGGGTTGATTCCTTGGAAAGTACCGGTTTCTTGAGCTCATTGTCGAGGATTTGAAGTTTACGGAGCCTGCAGAGGAGATCAAATTCAGGCCGCCCCCGTCAACCAACATCTTTGTGACCTTGAGGTTGCGGATGGTTGGTGAGACCAACATCGGCAAGCACCCGACCGCAATGATGCGATCAGGGTGATCCTCAATGTCAAAGATGATGGGCGTCTGGACCACTTCGAGGTTTGCGTGACTCTATGGATGGTTCTGCTGCATTGACCTCACGCATCCATTGCTTGAGTTGGCGGTGCGAGGTATGCGAGACGCACCCGTCGGCGCAAAGGACCTCCGTTGCCTTTTGAAACTCCTGCTCATCAGCTTCATCGTCTTCATCATCCTCGTCATCTTCATCTTCGTCTTCTTCCTTGTCACGGCCCCGGGAGGTCATCTCCTTGCCGCTTCTTGGCCTTGCTGCCTGTGGCGTCCCCCGACCGGTCTTTTCTTACTTGCTGCACCTGCACTTTCTTGGGCTTTCTCCTTGTCTACGCCGCTCGTATTCAGCTCTCAGTAGCTCAACAAGCTGCTCGACTTTCTTGCAGCTTTGGAGATCGTGGCCCTTAGTGCGGTGGATTTTCTGATCTGCTTGTTGGAGCTGTCGGGCTTGTCGTGGCGTCGCCCCAGCTTGGCGGTCGGCGTCACGGCAACCTCCTTGCGGAGCCACCAGCCTTAGCTTTGTTGGCGGCACCATCCTTGCCGGACTGCTCGACAACTAGTACTTCGCTTTTCTTCCTTACATTGTTTCGCCGCCAGTTCTTCCTTGCAGGCGATTTCCTCACTATCGACTCTGCTCCCATGTTCTCTCCTCGAGTCTTCTTCCTTCTCGGTGCGTGCACACTTGTCGGCCAGGCGTGGAGCTCGTTGGACGTCTTTCACTTTGCACATCGCCATCTCCTCCCTCATCCTGCGGTTTCAGTACATTACGATGAAATGCACTCGATCACCTTGCGGGGTGGGCGTCACAGGATGTTGTAATGCACGGCTGAATCTCTGGATGAATTTGCGCATGGACTCTCCTTCCTTCAGGCGAGTAGGTGAAGGTCACTCTCCACGCCATGGGCTTATGGCCGCTGTGAAGGCGCCTAACAAACTGGTGGCACAAGTCTGCCCAAGAAGAGATAGAGCTGTCCGGCAAGTGCATGAGCCAAGATCGGACGTTTGTCTTGAGCACTAGAGGAAAGTAGTTGGCGAGGATCTTGTCGTCTCGTCCCCCGCAGCCTGCATCGCGATGGTGTAGATCTTGAGGAACTCCGATGGTGTGTCCTGCCATCATACTTCTCCGCACATCTGGTTTGAAGTTTTTCTTGTCGGGCCACGGACTTGCCGCAGCTCACGAGTGAGCGCAGGGCAACCTACGCGTCTGGCAAGTCGCTGGTTCCCTGGCGCATGCATATCGACAGCGGGCCGGCGCGTTAGTCGATTGACGGCGCTTCTCTTGGCGCTTCGATACGGGTTCGAGCGTCTTCTTCTGCCGTTCTCGGAGAATTTGGCGCTGGTCGCGAGCGAGCTCGCGGATCCGGCGGCGCGAGTGGAGTCGCTGCCGAGGTGGATCCGGCGAGTGGCGATCTTGGTCTTCGGGGCGGGGTGCACGGTGGCTGCACCCCGCAAGTCATCGCCATCAGCTCGTGCCTTGTCGCCCTACCACGGCTGCGAGGCACTCGATTTGTCAAGGGGCGTCGCCGTTGGCGAAATCGATGAGACTCTGAATTGTGGCCCTCCATTCGTCGACCTTGTCGGCCGTTGGAGGGTAATCTAAAGTAGCTGTGCTCTTGCCAAGGCTTCGCTGGTGTGGTGGGTGGCAACGGCGACGTGGCGAGAACGGAGGCGCTCGGACTCCTAACCAAGTTAGGAGGAGCAGCATCCCGCCCAAGCGACCGTACTCCACTCGTACCAGCATGTTGAGGCGCATGCGGGTCTCGAGGGCCTCGGGATCCTCCAGCTTGGCCTTGATCCAACGAGCGTATGGTGCCGCGAGCACCATGACGCTGTCGGTCCCGCGCCTCCTGTGAGGGACGCGGTGCAGATTCGGACGCCGACGCCTGCGCTGCCCTGTCCTTGGACCTGGCGGCATCGTGGGCTCTCTCGACGACGCCGGTTCCTCCGCCAGCGTTTCCCCCACCACCTGACAGCTCCGGTGGTGGTGGGTTCGACGCGATTTGCTCTGCTGCTGCGAAGACTTCTTCTTGGCGCCATGTTGACGAAGATGTTGATGAAGTTGCTCGTGTGACCGCCGGATCAGGTTCACACAGCCTCGGCCCCTACTGGCGCGCCAAAGATGTCGGGGAGAATCGATCGTGTCCCACGAGCACCTATGAGACCTGGGTCCCTTGTGGTTGAGGAGGCGGAGATTGCACAAAGAGCGGATCGAGGCGCTGCACGAGCGGTTACCCAACTTCGAGCTCTCCGGGAGATAATACTCCTCTGCTGCTGTGGATTATCATGTGTTCTTGCTAGGGAGCAATGGGAGCTACAAGACCTAGCCTAAGTGTGGTTTCGTGTCGGTATCAACTAAGCGGAGCTGGACCGAACCCTTTCTCGTTGCACTTGGGCTTCCTTTTATAGGCACAAGGGGTCACCACATGTGGCAAGTAGACAAGGGTATGATGGTAAAAACATAGGTTGGTACACGCTTGTATGCAGTGTCAGTAATCTATACCTAACTCGGCGGCAAGGGACAAGAGTCATCAATGCCGTCTCGGTCGCCGAACAGTGTAACAGGGACCGTCAAGTGCGCCTCCGTTTGCCACGATGGTAGCTTGTCGCCGCTTATCGCTGCTCCCGCTGGCTGCACAGCCCGTCGACACGCTGGCGTGCTTGGGAGAGCCCGTGGTGACACGTTGTCGGGTGAGCTGGAGCGGAGATGAAGAGAGGTTGCCCGCCCGGCAAGCGCCTTGCATGGCAGGAACCTTGTCGGCGAGGCTTAGCGCCCACCAAGCCTTCCCGGCAAGCTCCTCTTGCGGGGCCTTGTTGCCAGCATACAGGTGGTCTTCCGACAAGCTTCTCTTCTTTGGGGTCTTGATTACTTTGTTCTTGAATGGCTCCAAAGGAGCGGCGAGGATCTTAGCGGTCATCAGGCCAGCCCTGCCGTGAAAGGCTGCAACTGTCGTGCATGGGTTAGGGATACTAGGTACCCTACTCTAGTACACCGGAAGGTTGCTCATTACTTCTCGATCATTCCATTACGATCGTCGTGATGCCCCATTATTAGAGATTTACGCTGTGAGGCGCAACTAGTCGAGTGGCGAAATGGGCGATTGAACTCCTTCCCCTTGATATCAAGTTTGAGGCAAAGAAAGCCATCAAGTCCCAAGCAATAGCAGATTTCATCGCCGATTGGATTGAACAACAGTTACCGACTCAAGTTCACTCGGAGCACTAGACTATGTTCTTTGATGGTTCCAAGATGCTGAATGGTTCCGGTGCTGGGGTAGTATTGGTTTTCCCCCGAGGAGATAAGCTCAGATATGTGCTCCAGATTCACTTTGATTCTTCCAACAATGAAGCAGAATACGAAGCATTGTTGTATGGGTTGCGTATGGCCATTTCACTCGGCGTCCGTCGCCTCATGGTCTATGGCGACTCAGATCTGAGTGGTTAATCGGTGATGAAGGAGTGGGGACGTCGAAGTCCAGCCATGGTAGCTCTTGTAATGCATGAGGAAGCTAGAGAAGAAGTTTGAGGGTTAGAGCTCCATCATATACCCGACTGAAAAATCAAGCTCTTGATGATTTGGCGAAAATAGGATCCAAGAGGGAAGCCATTCCCAGTGATGTGTTTTTGGAGCACATCCGCACACCGTCGATTCAAGAGGATCCTTTCACTGAAGAGCGGTGGTCGACCTAATCATGGAAGTCATGGTCATCACTCCCGACTGGACAGTACCATTACATCGTATATCCGAGGAAAGAGCTCCGGAGAGCGAAGAAGAGGCTAGGCAGATCGTCCGCCGATCCAAGGCCTTCTTGTGATCAAGGAGAGTTATTCGAGAGAAAGCGTGTTGAGTCGGCCGAAGTGCATAATGCGGAAGAAGGTCAGATAATTCTTGATGATATCCACTCGGGGACTGTGGTCACCATCGTCCTCTCGGACCATCGTGGCTAAAGCATACCGGCGGGATTTTCTGGCCAAAAGCGAATGAAATGGCAAAGTAAATAGTCGACAAGTGTGAAGGATGTCGGTTCTACTCAATATGTCACACAAACCCGCCTCGACTTTGAAGACCATTCCCTCGTCGGCCTTTCGCTGTTTGGGGTTGGATATGATTGGACCACCGAGCTGGCGAAGTGGTTTCACTCATTTGCTTGTGGCGATCGACAAGTTTACGAAGTGGATCGAAGCTAAACCTATCAAGAACCTTGATGCATGCTTCTTTGTCGGTTTCATCGAGAGTTGATATTCATATATGGAGTTCGCATAGCATCATCACGACAATGGGTCAAATTTTGATTCCGACAAGTTCAAACCCTTTTGCGCCTCTCGAGCACATGCAAGTCGACTATGCTTGATCGCTCACCCCGGTCGAATGGACAAGCGAGCGAGCAAATGGTCTAATTCTCAAAGGATGAAACCTTGATCGATCGTGATCTCAAGCATGCAGCAGGAGCGTGGGTTGACGAACTTCCGTCGTTTTTGGGGATTAAGGACCACTCTAATCGGTCGATTGGGAGAACTCCATTCTTTATGGTCTATGGAGCTGAAGCAGTCTACGCGAGTGACCTGCTTCACAATGCCCCAGTGAACTCTACTCTGAAGCTGAAGCGGAGCAAGCCCGTCAAGATGCGATCGACCTCCTTGAAGAGGAGAGGAGATGGCCCTGATCCCTCGACCATCTATCAGCAGGACTTGCGTCGATTCCACGCTAGAAATGTGAAGAGCCGAGCCTTTCAAGAAGGGATCTGGTCCTCGAGTGGATCAATGAAACCACACAAGCTTGCTCCCACTTGGGAAGGTCCCTTCATCGTCACCAGAGTTCTCCACAATGGAGCTTACCATCTTTACAACGTCGAACGCCAGATCGATGAGCCTCAAGCCTGGAATGCGGAGCTGCTCCACCCCTTTTACACTTAAGAACTCACTCGGGTGAGATGTAACAAAAGTACCTCTATAGTTTGTTTATCTAAATCATAAAGATTATAATTTTCCCAGTGATTGTTATTACTTTTTGTTAAAATTCCCACCCAGTGGGTGACTTAGCTGCAAATCCGTTTCGCCTAAGTTTTTTAAAAAAAAATCCTTACCAAGTGGTGAGCCAGCCTCTCACTCGGGGGCTTAGCTGCGAATCCGTTTCGCCTAAGTGTTTTAAAATCCTACCGAGTGGTGAGCCAGCCTCCCACTCGGGGGCTTAGTTGCAGTCCAAGTACTCGCCTAAGTGTTTTAAATCCTACCGAGTGGTGAACCAGCCTCCCACTCGGGGGCTTAGCTGCAGTCCAAGTACTCGCCTAAGTGTTTTAAATCCTACCGAGTGGTGAACCAGCCTCCCACTCGGGGGCTTAGCTGCAGTCCAAGTACTCACCTAAGTGTTTTAAATCCTACCGAGTGGTGAGCCAGCCTCCCACTCGGGGGCTTAGCTGCAGTCCAAGTACTCGCCTAAGTGTTTTAAATCCTACCGAGTGGTGAACCAGCCTCCCACTCGGGGGCTTAGCTGCAGTCCAAGTACTCGCCTAAGTGTTTTAAATCCTACCGAATGGTGAGCCAGCCTCCCACTCGGGGGCTTAGCTGCAGTCCAAGTACTCGCCTAGGTATTTAATACAATGTGCACTTTGCAAGGACGACGAGGTACAGATCGACTGTTGCCTTCCCCTTCAAAGGTATGACACAAAAATCCTCCTTGGAGGCTTAGCTGCAGTGCAGTACTCGCCTAAGTTTGAAAAATCCTACCAAGTGGAGAGCAAACCTCCCACTCGGGGGCTTAGCTGCAGTCCAGTACTCGCCTAAGTTTGAAAAATCCTACCGAGTGGAGAGCAAACCTCCCACTTGGGGGCTTAGCTGCAGTCCAGTACTCGCCTAAGTTTGAAAAACCTACGAGTGGAGAGCAAACCTCCCACTCGGGGCTTAGCTGCAGTCGATACTACGCCTAAGTATCGAAAAATCCTACCGAATGGAGAGCAAACCTCCCACTCGAGGACTTAGCTGCAGTCCAGTACTCGCCTAAGTACGAAATCCATTCCGATCCGCAAGGATGACGAGAGTACTGGTCATTGTTGCCTTCTCCTTCGGAGCTGCGCCACAAGTACAACGTCGCTCCATCCCGATCCGCAAGGACGACGAGGTGCAGGTCATTGTTACCTTCTCCTTGAACTATGCCACAAGTACAACGTGTGCTCCATCCCGATCCATAAGAACGACGAGGTGCAGGTCATTGTTACCTTCTCCTTGAACTCGCCACAAGTACAACGTGGGCTCCATCCCGATCCATAAGGAAGGCGAGGTACAGGTCGATTGCTTCCTTCTCCTGCGCTGCAAGAGCAACAAAGTGTGGGTCATTGGATCCACCTTAGAGCTGCATCTCAAGCATTGAAGCATAATCCGAGTGAAGAGCAAAGTTCACTCCAAGGCAAACAAAAGCATATTTCAACAATAAGTAAAGTTCGGATAGCATCCTAAGGATGCAGAAGTACCACTCGGCATTCCGAGGCAAATTTAAGGTAGAGCATAAAAGTTTTTTACTCCTCAGGTGGAGGACTGGAAGGAGCCACAAACTGGTCAAGGTCGATCCCATCAGCAATCCGGGTGGCAGTGGCGATGAAAGTCTCCATGAAAGATTGGAAATCATACTTCTTCGTATTGGCAACTTTGATGGCCGCCAGCTTTTCCTCTCGCGCCTCCTTGCAGTGGACACGAACCAGAGACAGAGCAACATCAGCACCGCTTTGGCGGAAGACTTTTCCATTCTTGCACTCGACTTGGAACCTCATTGATCGAGTCATTAAGGACTCGAGGTCATTACAGGCGTCGGTCTGGCGAGTGTTGAGTCGATCCAGCGACACCGCAGCTTTCGGTCGGCGAGATAGCCCACCACACCAGCAATGCGAGACTCGGTCGAACACGTTCATAAGCGGCATCATCCTTCACGGGAGAGTTGATGGGGTCCAGCTTGTCTCCACTCGACTCGTCTCCTCTTGAGTTACGACAGAATTCTGCAAATCGACTCGAGTTCAAGCTAATGGTTTTATGATGAGTCGATGATGACAAGTCAGTCGGATAAGAGGAATTACCTTCAAGCATGAGGAATAGCTTCTTGGCGAGCCCTCCTAGATAAACCTCCAGATCATTCCTCTTCCCTTGATTCGCCAGACCTTGTCGATCAAGGCAACTTTGTCATTCTTCAGTCGGCTAACCTCCTTGTTGGCCGCGTCGAGAGCAGACTTTAGTTTGGTATTCTCCTCTTCGAGTTTCCCGAGTGAGACCAGTTTCTCTTCCGCGAGCTTTGTTTTCTCCAAAGCCTCCTTCTGTGCCTCTGCAAGGTCGCGGTCTTTCTTCTTCAGAGCCTCCTCCAGTTTGTCTGCAAAATAACAATAAGCCCAGAGTTGAGAATGGGTAGAAAGACAAAGACAGTCGTCAAAGTTCTCACCAGCCATACCTTTTGCTTCATCTCTCGCCTTTTGCAAGTTCTCCTGAGCAAGCTTCAAGTCAAGGTTGAGCTGGATCTGTTTGTTCTCCAATTCGGTATAGCGGGCCACGAGCTCGCAAGATTTCTGTGAAGAGTCAATCGACAAAACATCAAAGACAGGTCACTTCCGAGTGACTAAAGAAAAATCGTAGCATTTCTAAGACTATAGTCGAATCAAAACATTCAACAGTAGTCTCGGGGACTACACCCAGTGGGTGCACTCAGCATGCCCCCACTGGTTTTATCAATTCGGTTCGGCCAGTCGACCGAAAGAGGCAAAAAGGTTATGATCCTAAAACCACAGCCAACTGTCAGCAGTCAGCCGTGTTAAAAAAATAGTTCCTTAGACTATAGTCGACTGCCAGCAGTCCACCATAGTCTCGGGGACTACACCCAGTGGGTGCACTCAGCGTGCCCCCACCGGTTTCAAAGATCCATTCGACATGGCCCGACCAGACCGAGTGAAGAAGTTCAAAGTATAAAGACTATAGTCGACTGCCCGCAGTCCACCATAGTCTCGGGGACTACACCTAGTGGGTGCACTCAGCGTGCCCCCACCAGTACAAAAATTCAATCGACACACCCACCCAGTGGGTGTACAGTTACAGATATGGAAATCTTCAGAAACAAGAAATTTCAGGTAGCATATCCTAACAGAACAAGCAGCGACCAACTTACTTGGACATTACTCTGAAGAGCTGAGATTGCATCATAAGTCGCCTGGCTGGCCTCCCGGACCACCTTCACTTGCTCCATCATGATCCCTGCCTGGCGTATGGCCTCCTTAGCAGCACTCACTTGGTCTTCCGGGACGTGGTGTGTAGCAAAAAGGGAAGGCGGGTCAGCAGTCGATGACGAAGGCCGGACACTTGTCAGCGGCACAACAAAGGACACAGAAGCCTGAGTGGTGTCGCCTCCCTCGTGAACCAGCGTCTGAGGCAGTGATACAACTTGACTAGCCTTGCCAGCAGGCACCTTTTTGTCCTTCCTCTTCCTCAGCGGTGTTTCATCGTCATCGCCAGGGAGATCAATGACATGAGGTGGAACTACAAGAAAGATTCAAAGGTAAAAATAGAAATCCAATCGACCATAAAGCGAAACTGCAGAGATCATACCAAGGTTGGAGGTGGCGGCATCTTCCATTTCCTGATCTTCGTGCTTAGATGAGGTCCCGGAGGTGGCAGCACTGCAGATTTCATAAGTCAATTGATCAGTCAAACGATTCGACCAAAAGTACACCCATGATAAACAAGAAGACACAAGTTCTGTTGATTACCCGGAAATGGTGGGTGTCGGTGTCAAAACCGGTGGATCTCGGGTAGGGCGTCCCGAACTGTGCGTCTAGGCGGATGGTAACAGGAGACAATGGACACGATGTTTTTACCCAGGTTCGGGCCCTCTCAATGGAGGTAATACCCTACTCCTACTTGATTAATATTGATGATATGGGTAGTACAAGAGTAGATCTACCACGAGATCAAGGAGGCTAAACCCTAGAAGCTAGCCTATGGTATGATTATCGTTCGTCCTACGGACTAAAACCCTCCGGTTTATATAGACACCGGATAGGTTAGGGTTACACAGAGTCGGTTACAATGGTAGGAGATCTACATATCCGTATCGCCAAGCTTGCCTTCCACGCCAAGGAAAGTCCCATCCGGACACGGGACGAAGTCTTCAATCTTTTATCTTCATAGTCTTGGAGTCCGCCGTGATGATAGTTCGACTATCCGGAAACCCCTAGTCCAGGACTCCTCGGTAGCCCTGAACCAGGCTTCAATGACGACGAGTCCGGCGCATATTGTCTTCGTCATTGCAAAGCGGGTTCCTCCTCGAATACTTCATAGAAGGTTTTGAACACCGGGATAGTGTCGGCTCTGCAAAACAAGTTCCACATACCACCGTAGAGAGAATAACTTTTGCACAGATCTGGCGGCGTACTCGCGTGGCATCACACCACGGCCAGGTCTTTATATGAATTGTTTTTTACTGTTCCACCTTAGCGCGTTTAGCGAGGCGGTTTCCTTGGCACGTCTTATCAAAGCATAGATCATGCCCCCTTATTCCGGGATTCTCATCAATACAGACGTGGGTAACCCATCCGCGCCATTGATTACGGCGCTTGGGAGATAGCGAGTTTTACCCGGGCTGGTGGGGACGATAGCCGTCCATCCATATAAGGGATAAGGATCCACCTTTTCACCTCGCCTTCTTCCTCCTTTGCTCATCCATTTCCTTTTCGAGCTCCAGCGCCCAAGTCCGCACATCCCACCTCAACCTTCTCCAACCATGTCTGGAGCGGGAGGCAGGTGGATGGCCTCCTCCGTCACGGAGGGGCACATCACAAGACTGCGGGAGGCCGGATATTTGTCCGGCGACATCGCGCACAGGCTGCCTGATGTGGGGTAGCTTATTCCAACCCCAGGCCCCAAGAGAGGGTGGTGTTTCTCCCCCACTTCCTCCGCGGACTAGGTTTTCCACTTCACCCATTTGTCCGGGGGCTCATGTTCTACTACGGCCTGGAATTCCACGACCTGGCCCCGAATTTTATCCTCAACATCTCGGCGTTCATCGTTGTGTGCGAGGCCTTCCTCTGCATCCAGCCCCACTTCGGCTTATGGCTGAAGATCTTCAATGTCAGGCCAAAGGTAGTGGGCGGCCGTCAAGCGGAGTGTGGAGGCGCCATGGTTGGCAAGATGGCCAAAGTCCTATGGCTTCAGGGCTCCTTTGTGGAGACAATAAAGGGGTGGCAATCGGGGTGGTTCTACATCACCGAGCCACGCGACCCCAAATGGGTGGCGGCCCCCGAATTCAGATCTGGCTTCCCCACACGGCTCTCATCATGGAAAGAGACGGGCCTGACGTGGGGGAATTCGGACGAGACATCCGGACTCCAAACATGCGTCCGAAACCTGGTGGACAAGAATCTCAGGCTTGTCAACGTAATCCAGGTGATGCTCATCCGCCGGATTCTCCCATGCCAACAACGGGCCTTCAAATTGTGGGAGTTCAATCTGGCACAACACTCGACTCTAAAAAGGCTCTTCGACACTACATACAAAGATGCCTGGAAGGTGCTGTTCAAGGGCGCCGAGGCTCCCTCATCCGCTACTACCTCCGTCCCGGTGTATAAGTCATTCGCGTAGTTCTAGGTCGATAATTTAACTATCTAAATATGTATTATATGTGACAAAAAATATATATTTAGAAAATACATCCGTGTGGAAATCTAGTGGTATACTTTTTATGACATATAACACACATTTAATTCCTCAAATCGATGACCTAGAACTACGCGAATGACTTATACACCCGGACGGAGGGAGTACTGAAGATCGCGGATACAGCTCGCAACGTCAAGCCGGCGAGGTAAGTTATTTTACCCTTTACGGAATTTTTTTCATAGATTGACTCTATGTGGGATCTAAAACTCCCTAATCTTTGACAAGGCTGGTGAAGGCGTGCAGATAGATTAACTGTCGGCTCCTTTGCGGAAGACCCAGCGGACGCCTTGATTGTGGGGCTGCTGGCTCCGGTACCCATGTGGTGCCGGAGAAGAAGGCCAAGAAGGAGGCCACGGAACTCAAGCGAGCTCCCAGCGCCGAGTCTTGTCAGATTCGAGCAGAATCTTCTCCCGAGGGCGAGGAGGAGGAAAAAGCTTCTCCCCAGTGGGGAGGAGAAGAAAGGAAGGCCGCCCCAAGCCGGGAGGCCGGAGGAATCAGAAGGAAGAACCCTTCCTCCGGACTTCTCCACCAACGTCGACAACGACGAGGAGGATTGGCCGACAAGGGCCAAGCCTGGCGAGATCGTAAGTGTCCGGATACCCATGGCTTTTTTATCATTGCATAGTGTTCTCTAATGCCGAACAATCATGCAGCCCGCCCAAGGGCGAGTTCGCCACTTCGTCGAGCGGGTCCCTGGGTTCGTCGGAAATGGAGAGTACTTCACTTCCGGCCGCCTCCTTGCCTCATGCTGCGGACGACACCGAGGTGGGGCCCCAAGGGGGGCTTGGTCAAGAGGAGGTGGCGCAGGAGGCGCCGCAAGGTAACCTCCCGAACTCCAGGCGCGTGGAGGGCGAGACCCCCAGGGGCTCTAAGCCCGACCTTCGTCCGGACTCCATGCCGGAACCTTCAGCGGTTCCGGACTCCGGCAAGCGGTCCCTTCGCAAGAAGGGTAAGACGCCGGTGTCCTCCGTCCAACCGGAGGAACCGGATAGCTTACTGGAGGCGCTTAACAGCGCTTCAATCGAGGAGGAGCACCACACTATTATGAGTGCGGTGATCCGGACAGTTCAGTCCACCAAGAGCGGGCTGACCGAAGCCTGTACCAGCCTTCTAACAGGCTTTGAGGTGAGTTTAGAATATGTAAAAATATTACCGCATAGACAGTAGCCCCTGATGCTTAATTGGTGTTGGAAAGAAAAGCGGACTAAGGATCTAAAAGATATCATGAGGAGTCTAACATAAGTATGTTAATATGGGAATGCAGGCTGCGCTGCTGACCTCTGCCGCATTGACTGCGGAGGTCAATGCATTGAAGCAGAGCCTCGAGCTGTCCGAGAACAAGCTCGGCCAAGCCAAGAAGCAGCTCGTGGACAAGGAAGGTAAGTAGTACCTTCTTAAAGAAATACCTTATAGAAAAGGTCTTGGTTGCAAAAAATTAATAGGAATAACTTGGGTACTACAGGGGCCACGAACGAGGTGTCGACCCTGAAGGAAGCGGTGTCCGTGGCGGCTCAGCGGCTATGGACGCACCGAGCGAGAAGGGGGGCGCAGCTGGCGGAGGTGCGGCAAGAGCTCCAGGCTCTCGTGGAAAACACGAGAGTTTGGGCGTGACTCGAATCCGAGAGTCCGAGCTTGCTTCGGCTCTTGAGAGTGCCAAAGCTGCTAAGGCCGAGGCCCAAAAAGCCCTCCAAGAAATTGAATCGCTAAAGAAGATAGCGGCAGGTAAGGCATTCTTTATGCAAAGCAAGCATGTGAAAGTGAATTACCTATTACTTACCCGGATTCGGAGCTCTGCAGGAGTATTCGCAGATCTACCCCATAGTGTGTCTGATGCTGCCGCATTCTACAGCGCCAAGGAGGGAGCTCAGCGGAGAAGGTGTTCGGTCTCAATATGCTGAGGCCGGACATCCGGTGCCCCTAAGCGACCAGCTGAAGCAGCTGGTCGAGCTCCACAAGGTCGCCGAACAGGCCATGAAGGGCCTCATAGTTCGGCTATGGCCATTGGAAGCCATGCCTGGGAGCTACTTTGGGCTAGTCACGGTGGTGGTGGGCGCCTATCCACGGATTGAAGTCATCAAGCGCTCCGTCTGCATTAAAGGTGTCCGCTGGGCCCTTGCCCGTGCTAAAGTGCTGGGGCAAGCTGGATGCGGAGAAGCTTGTGACGGACGGGCCACCGAAGGGCAAGGAGCATCGTCACCGAAATGTACTATGAGGGCCTCTGAAGGGGCCCGCCGAATAGCGGATGAGTGCTCCAAAGATGTAATTTTGAATAGACTCGCATTTGTTATCTGTCGCTGAAAACTTGTTCATATCGCTAAGCAACGCTTGTTAATTTAAAATATTACCTTATATGCGGCCGTTTATCAAATTTGAGAGATGGCAAGTCGTTGGCTTCAGCCCCCATGCCACAGTGCTGGGGTGTTGGGATAAACTTGAGCACTCTTGTTCCCATTCTTGGGTCCATCTAGGAGGCGCTCAGCATAGCGAACCAGGCAACCAGACTTATAATGCTTGAACACTCTCACTTAGCCATATAATTCTATAATTTTAAATTTCGGCGAATCCCCTAGTATTCGGAAGACCGAGTTCGGGGCGCTATCCATGCCTTGGCCGGACAATTCCGATTCCTCGCTCTAAGCGGCATAAGTCTTTAGGGACCTGAAAAAACCTCTCGAACAGCGACCGTCTCTCGCCCTATCATGACGGTCAGGTTTAGCTTTCTCCACTGAGGTGCTCGACCCAGCTCAACTGGGGCACAATCGCAGTGGTTCTCCCGGTGCTACTTAGCCGATGTAACGGAACGTAAAGTACCAAAACACGGGAGCCGGGCAAACCCAACTATTGACCCAAGACATGATTCAGAGCCGATTCATATAATGCTATAAGTTCGGGGTGCCGCACTTGTGAAAGTGTTCAGACTTATCACACCATAATTTTGGGGTACTTAAGCCCCTGGTGTATTGGCTGTACCAAAGTGTACGGGTGCGACATGTCATGAAATGAACATATATATAGATAAAGAAAAGAGTGCAATAATAGGCAAAAGCTATGTATTGTTTATTCAAAAAGGTACTGCAATGAAGGCAGAACGATACAAATAGTGCTATAAGCAAGGGATGGGACTATCTAACATGTCCCCCTCAAGGGGTAAGCTGCGGGATGGTATGTAAAACAGGTATAATGCTCGTAATAGAGACCACCTGAACACTCGACGTGGCTTTCTGCTTCCCTGGCTGTTGCATCGTGAGTTCGGTGATTCTAGTGCCAGACAGGACTTCTGGAAAACGGAGTCCAGAAAGTAAGAAAAAGGAAGAAAAAAGGAAAAAAGAAAAAGAATGACACAATCAGGAGCCCCTGGTGCGATTGAGCCGCATTCCGAGCATGTCGTGGTCGTGCCCCTCCCCTTATGCCCATGGTATCTCCAGAGCGTAGTTATGTACGTGTAGTACTGGCTTCGCAATTTCGCGAGGGCTGGGGTTGGGGCGGATTACTCTGGCGATGCTTGAATCGTGCCAGGCGGTCTTGTTGTAGGTTACTCCGGGCACGTTTGACAATGTCCGGACGCTTAGTGGCCGGACTAGAGAATTGCTGTGAGAGACTACTTTGTACCTCCGCCGCGAGGGCCGCCGTGTGCTCCTCCGTTCGGAGAGAGCGTTCGGTGTTTCCATTGACCGTGATTACTCCTCGAGGGCCTGGCATCTTGAGCTTGAGGTATGCGTAGTGCGGCACCGCATTGAACTTTGCAAATGCGGTTCGTCCGAGCAGTGCATGATAGCCGCTGCGAAACGGGACGCTATCAAAGATTAATTCTTCGCTTCGGAAGTTATCCGGGGATCCGAAGACCACTTCGAGTGTAACTGAGCCTGTACAATTGGCCTCTACACCCGGTATGACGCCTTTAAAGGTCGTCTTTGTAGGTTTAATCCTTGAGGGGTCTATGCCCATTTTGCGCACTGTATCCTGATAAAGCAGGTTCAGGCTACTACCGCCGTCCATCAGGACTCTGGTGAGGCGAAATCCGTCAATAATTGGGTCAAGAACCAATGCGGTGAAACCGCCGTGACGGATGCTAGTGGGGTGGTCCCTTCGATCGAAGGTGATCGGGCAGGAAGACAATGGGTTGAACTTCGGGGCGACTGGCTCCATCGCATATACATCCCTTAGTGCACGCTTCCGCTCCCTTTTGGGTATATGGGTTGTGTATATCATGTTCACCGTCCGCACTTGTGTAGAAAAACCCTTCTGTCCTCTATTTTTCGGCGACCGGGGCTCTTCCTCGTCATCGCTATGCAGCCCCTTGTCATTGAGTCCGGCACTTAACTTGCATGCTTGCTTGAACACCCAACAATCCCTGTTGGTGTGATTGGCTGGTTTTTTGGGGGTGCCATGTATCTGGCACAAGCGATCGAGTATTCGGTCCAAGTTGGACGGGCCCTGGGTAGTTCTTTTGAATGGCTTCTTCCGCTGACCGGGTTTATAGCCTCTGAATCCGGCATTGACGGCCGTATCTTCAGCATTATCGCCGTTAATGCGGCGCTTGTTCTTTTTGCGACGCGACCTGCCATTGCTGTCCTTGGTATCAGAACTATCAGGGTGTTTGGCCAAGTTGTTGCTTCGAGCTAGCCAGCTGTCCTCTCCTGCACAAAAGCGGGTCATGAGTGTTGTGAGGGCTGCCATGGATTTCGGCTTTTCCTGTCCTAGGTGCTGGGCAAGCCACTCGTCGCGGATGTTATGTTTGAAGGCTGCAAGGGCCTCTGCATCCGGACAATCAATGATTTGATTTTTCTTTGTGAGGAACCGTGTCCAGAATTGTCTGGCCGATTCTTCTGGCTGCTAAATTATGTGGCTAAGGTCATCGGCGTCTGGTGGTCACACATATGTGCCCTGGAAGTTATCAAGGAATGCGGCCTCCAGGTCCTCCCAACAACCAATTGATTCTGCTGGCAAGCTGTTGAGCCAATGTCGAGCTGGTCCTTTAAGCTTGAGTGGGAGGTATTTGATGGCATGTAGATCATCACCGCGGGCCATGTGGATATGGAGGAGATAGTCCTTGATCCAGACCGCAGGATCTGTGGTACCATCGTATGATTCGATGTTTACGGGTTTGAAGCCCTCGGGGATTTGATGATCCATTACTTCATCTGTGAAGCACAGTGGGTGTGCGGGCCTCTGTATTGGGCTATATCACGACGTAGCTCATATGAGCTTTGTCTACTGTGTTCGGCCCGGCCGGGTTTGCTATATCCGGTGCGACGGTAATCATTCCGCATCGTTGGGCGCCCACGCGATCCGTAGATCGATCTTGTATGTTTTCCCTTATCCTCCAATATATCTCGCAAGTCCGGCGCGTTTTCCCGTGCCTTGGTACTTTTTGGCGTCGAGGTGTGGCTTGGCGGAGGGCGAGAGGCTTCTCTCAGCATGCCGCACGGGTGGCGGTCTGCCATGTCGTCTTGCTGGTGACTTGGGTGCTTCCTCCTCTGGTCGAGGCAGCGGCCTGCGTTTGGGAGTAGCTTTTGGAGGCGTTGAGTTCATGCTCTTGGCTGCAAGGACTTGATCCATCATCCTTCTTGAGTCTTAGTCAGCTCGAGCTGTTGCTGCTTTTTCTTGAGGCTGCTTGCCGTGGCTATAAGCCTGCGTTAGAAACGCTCCTTTTCGGCGGGATCCTCAGGCACGAAAAATTTGTCGTCGTCGAGGCTTTCCTCATCTTCGGAGGGAGGCGCATAATTATTGTCCTCAACCTCTCTTTCGCGCCTTGTCGTGCGGACTTGCTTCTCCTCCTCCTGCGCTGAGTCCTGCTTGGGGGGCTGTCTTCAACCTTGTCAGGGGTGTTATTATCTCCGTGCGGAATCACCATTTTATTGTGGCGGGATTTAGGCGGCGCCCGCTGACGTCGGCGCCGGTTGCTTCTTGGAGGTCATCCTCCGTTGTTCCATCGCCGTTCCATCTTTGGGATGTCCACCATGTATATGTCATATGACGAGGTGGCCTTCCGATTGCCCTATAGGCGCTGGGTCTTGGTCGCCTCTCGGCATCGTCGTCCATACCGTCGATGTCTTGGTCGAAGTCGAGCATGTCGGTTAAATCATCGGCAGTGGCTACAAAGTGGGTGGTGGGTGGGCGTTGAATTTCGTCGTCCGTATCCCAACCTTCTGTCCGTAGTGCGGCGGGGCTCTCCGGATAAAGAGAGAGACTTTAGTGAATTCAGGATGTCGCCAAAGGGCGAGTGCTGAAAGATGTCCACGGCAGTGAACTCCATAACCGGCGCCCAATCGGATTCGATTGGCAGGGGCGCGGAGGGTTCGGAGTCCGGAAAGGAGTCCGACACCCTGGAGTCGAAGTCTTCGCGAAGGACATGGATGGAGTTCGGCTCAATCGCCGTAGAGATCGTAGCCCCCGAGGCGGTGTCCAACCACTCGTCCTCGATCGGGGAATCCGGCTCCGGATTAAGGGTCGGAGCGGATGCTGGTGCGGCCTCCAGGGCACTGTTCGGCTGCAGAGCTAGATCATGCCCATCGAGACAGTGCGGCACGCTTGGCTGCGGCTCGAATCCGTCGAAGATCAAGTCTCCGCGGACATCGGCCGTATAGTTCAAACTTCCAAATCTGACCTGATGGCCAGGGGCGTAGCTTTCGATCTGCTCCAGATGGCCAAGCGAATTGGCCCGCGATGCAAAACGCCCGAATCTGAAGATCTGTCCGGGAGAAAAGTCTGCCCTGGACCGCGTCGTTGTTGATGATCGGAAGGAGCCATCGGGCCTATCGGTGACGACACGGAGGAACTCTCAATGAAAGCACCAATGTCGGTGTCAAAACCGGCGGATCTCGGTAGGGGTCCCGAGCTGTGCATCTAGGCGGATGGTAACAGGAGACAAGGGGCACGATGTTTTTACCCAGGTTCGGGCCCTCTCGATGGAGGTAATACCCTACTCCTGCTTGATTAATATTGATGATATGGGTAGTACAATAGTAGATCTACCACGAGATCAAGGAGGCTAAACCCTAGAAGCTAACCTATGGTATGATTGTTGTTCGTCCTACAGACTAAAACCCTCCGGTTTATATAGTCACCGGATAGGTTAGGGTTACACAGAGTCGGTTACAATGGTAGGAGATCTACATATCCGTATCGCCAAGCTTGCCATCCACGCCAAGGAAAGTCCCATCCGGACACGGGACGAAGTCTTCAATCTTGTATCTTCATAGTCTTGGAGTCCGGCCGTGATGATAGTTCGGCTATCCGGACACCCCCTAGTCCAGGACTCCCTCAGTGGGAATGACCATCCTCATCTTGGGCAGGGACTTTGGCGGCTTTAACAACGTTGCTCGGGGTTGCTTTGGCGGTTTCTCAGTTGGCACTGGAGAAGTCGCCCGAGGGCGCTTCGTCGACCGACCAACGGGCGCGATAGCCTTACCGCGCTCAACCGCCGGATCATGCGTCAGCTTGGACCGCCTTTTCGAGTGGGGAGGATCCACGTCTTCCTCCTCCTCCTCCTCTTCATCAGAGCTGTCGTTTCCCTCGCCCTCCTCACCGTCGGACTCCCATTCCTCCGGACTTTCGCCTCCGCTTCCTTCTTCTTCTTCGACTTGTTCCTGCGCCCTGTTGGGCATCGAGTACATCTTAGTGGTGGCCTAGGAGACAGCGAAACAAGACGAAAGTCAATCGACCAAATGCAACAGGATCACAGTCGGAGATAAGTGGTCATACCTTGTCTGGTTCGTAAGATTGGTCGAGTTGTGGGATCCTCCTAGCTCCACGAGGGTTATCCTTGTTCCCTGTGATGGTAGTCATCCACCTCTCCAATGTGGCGTTGTCGACCTCCTCTGGGTGGACCCGGGTGGTGTCTTCGGTGCCAGAATACATCCACATCGGGTGGCCTCGGTTAGGGATGAAAATGGAGTGGAAACTTTCCATTTTTCCGGAGAAAAAATGGAAACGGAGAGGAAATATGAAAACGGAAATGAAAATTTGCAAAACGGAAGTGGAAATGGAATTTTTATGTGGAAATGGAAACAAAAGCAGGCAGTGTTTTCGGTGGAACATGCATGGAAATGGAACTTTCCTTCCGTGAATATGGAATTTCTGTTTTTACTATAGATCAATAGCTGCTTTGTAGCCCAACCACCAAAGATAACACAATGACAGAATTAGTAGAATGGATCTAAGGCCCAACTTCTACTACCACACATGTACTCAGCTTGACCCTATATGCAATTGTCCGGTACTACTACAATACTATGCTAAGTTGCTAACATAATGATATTATTTTGTAGCCATGTTAACACGTCATTAAATTTGCTTGTTTTTGTGTGTATTTTTCTACGATTCAAGGGGTTTTAAGTTCCGATCAATGCCTATTTCAGTTTCCGTATCCGCTTTGTATTTGCTCCGTGTCCGTTTCCGATAATATCTGTTTCCGTATTCATTTCGGGGGTTTCTGTATTCGTTTCCGCTTCTGCAAAAATATATGAAAACAAATATGATAGCACTCAGTTCCGTCCGTTTCCGCTCCGTTTTCATCCCTAGCCTCGGTATTGGAGCGGCTGAATGCGCCGTCGAAGGAGAACCTCCAGAAGATCCATGCCGGTCACTCCGTCGCGAATGAGCTGGACTACACACTCCATCAACAATTTAACCTAAACCTTCTCCTCCAGAAGCACCTTTAGAGAGGACGGCTTATTCACTCGACTCATGGAGAAGGGAGGCAGTCCAGTCGACTGCCCTGGCGTGGACTGGTCCTGGCAGTAGAACCATGTCGACTGCCACCCTCTAACTGAATCGGGAAGAATCATGGCCGGAAAGGCACTTTTACCCCTCATCTGGACCCCAAGACCCCCACACATCTGGATTACTTGGGTTCTTTCATCATTCGGATTAGCCTTTTCACGGTGCATGGCGACAAGTGAATATGTGTTTGAAGAGGCCCCAGTGTGGCCGACAACCCAAGAAGTTTTCGCACAAAGACACGAAAGCGGCGAGATAGGCAATGGAGTTGGGTGTGAAGTGATGGAGTTGTGCTCCAAAGAAATTCAGAAAACCCCGGAAGAAAACATTCGGCGGTAGGGAAAATCCGCGATCGACATGGGTGGCTAAGAGGACGCACTCACCCTCCTGAGGCTGCGGCTGCCACTCCGTCCCCGGAATCCTTGCTGACCCATGGGGGATCAATCCCTCGTTGGCAGGTCGTCAAGGTCTTACTAGGTGATGGTCGAGCGGATCCAATCTCCCTGGACCCAACCTTGCAGCAGGCTGGACTGCGACGAGGATCCGCCCCGACTTGGCGCTCTCCCCTTCGCCTTCGCCGTCGCCTTCTTCGCCCGCTCCAAGGCCGCCGTCTTCTCCTTCACCATTGTAAATCGTGAAGCAGGGCGGAGCACAAGCGCTGAGCAGGTTCTGGTGCGGTGGATGAATCGAGGATGGAGGAGGAAAATGGGGCGACTGTTCAAAAGACCCCGCTTGGGTGCCTTATATGAAGTCGCTTCCGAGTGGCTGATTGGTAGGCCCGGGCAATCCTGTCAAATCCCACAACAGTCGCGCGCGTGATACGTGGCGAAAAAGGTGGCACGGAGATCGAGGCATCCTTGCCTTATCCCATCCGAGTGTCGCGGCCTTCTCCGCTTCACGCGCTTCCCGAAATTCGGATCCCGCTAAATCCGCTAACAACAGAGCAACTTGTCAGACGGCAGATTTCCTCCGATCCGTCGCTCGGAAATCTCCAAGGTCATAAAGTTCACTCGGCAGATATAAGGAATGGATCAAGGTGACTGAAAGAGAAATTGACGCCATCACTACAAGGTCACTGATCCAGAGTAAGACACCCTCGCAGCACAAAAAACAGGTCGGAAAGATTATCAACTCCTTCCTCACTCAAACCTCGATCCATTCGGGGGCTAATGATGAAGTCATGTACCTAGGGTAGGGTCATGGAACTGTCCAAGATACCCTCCCCAAGGACATCCTTAGAATAAACTGCCTTCCAGTCGACCTGGTAGGATTCCACTCGATAGACTCAAGTTCACTCGGACATGAAGACCCACTCGACCACCAGGAGTTCGAGAGCCACTCGGTGTCCTAACGATCTGTAGTTAAGTAGTCTTTATGGTCATGATGACACTTTATGTAAGGCGCTACCGATGCGCCTTTGGTCTTAATGTACCTTTAACCCTCCGCTCGTGGGCTGGCTGGGGTCTGGCGCACTCTATATAAGCCACCCCCTCCATAGGTAGAAGGGTTCGCACCCCTGTAATTCATACGCATATAATCCAGTCGACCGCCTCCGGGCTCTGAGACGTAGGGCTGTTACTTCCTCCGAGAAGGGCCTGAACTTGTTAAACTCTTGCATATACAACTGCTCCATAGCTAGTATCTTGCCTCTCCATACCTACCCCCCATTCTACTGTCAGACATAGAACCACGACACCGTGTGGCCCGACAAGGGTCTTGCCGTGGCGCGTCGTCGTCCCCGGCAAGGACCTTGCCGGGGGTCTGGTGGCCTTCCTCGGCAAGGATCTTGCCGAGGATCGTCGTCTTCTAATCTTCATCTGATCTTGAATATGTCTTCACAAAGATCTGCATGCCACCACAGAGGTGCCTTCCCGAGCCCTGGCCCCACGTGGATGACGGTGTTGGGGACTGTGGGCTCAAGGGTGGCTTGCTCTGTTGGTGTGGGGCGAGCTGCTTGGTAGAAGTCTTCTTGGGGCTCTTGAGGCTGCCCAGCAAGGGTCTTGCCGGGGAACCTGCAAATCCCTCTGCTCTCTGTGGTCTTGGCCTTGGCGTTGCTCCTATTGTCTTGGGCTTCGGTCTTACCTTGGCTCACCTCCCTGTTCTGCTTGGCGTGACCGTAGGCGTGGCTCCGACTGCCCGTGCACAGGTATAGGGGGTACAAAAACGCACCTCTCTTTTTGTACATCGACATGAGGGTATCTCAGACACCGTGTCCGGGGAGATCAAGATTCCCCTGCCCGAAGACAAAACTGAAGGAGAAGCCAACGTCTCTTTTCCCCATGGTAAGAAGAGGGCGGCCTCCAAAGAGTGGGAGGAAAGGGCTCCTAAGCGGGGCAGGATGCCCCTGTCGGGTGGCTGGGGCCTGGAGGACGACATCGTCGCATAGTCCCATAATGAGGACGAGCCTCTAGCCAAATCGTAAGTGAACAAGGGTGTTTTAAACATGTTCAGTTCCTTTCTTGTTACCAAGGTAACATCTAGAATATATGTTGTTGCAACTCAGCACACAACCTTCTTCACCAATCCTCTTCCTCGGGGGATCTTCTCCCGGAGATGATGGAAAGCGAGACACCTCCACTGGTCTCCTCGCCCAATAGGGCGGACGACCTCGGGGTGTCGTCCCGGAGGGTCTCTCCCAATCAACAAGTGGTGCGAGGGGTGATGAAGACACTACACGAAGGTGATACTTCGGTAGCCCAGGGTCCGGGGGCCAACAACGAAGGCCCCGAACTGTCCAGGCTGCGGCCGGAAACAACTCCAGGGATGAATAAACGGATCCCTTCGAAGGGAGGCCGTACTCCTACAGCAGCTTCCGGAGGTCCAGAAGCGCCAGATATCTTGACGAACATGCTACGACAGACGTTCGTCTCGGAGGAACATCGTACCTTGATGGGTACGGTGGTTGAAAAGGTTCTGTCCGCGAAAAGTGGATTGACTGAAGCATGCACGAGCCTGCTAAGAGGCTTCGAGGTTTGTACTGTAAAAATTTTGATTGTGTTTTATTCACAAACTGCACCTGTGTATAGGTAGTAGCCCCTGAGACTCGGATTGGCTTCCCGAGGGAGGCGATCAGAAGATAAAAAAAGATATGTCCAGGAAATAATATGATTAATTGAAATGCAGGCTGTCACTTCCCTGGCATCCGCCCGGACTGCACAAGTTGCCGATCTGGAGCGGAAGCTTGATGTGGCGGGAGATGACCTTACGCTTATTGACAAGCATCTTGACGAGTCGCAAGGGATGTTTTTCGGGCAGTCCTCACAAGCATGTGCTTTGTAATGTAAGCATGACGCGAAATATTGTATACTGAGATATGCATGACTGCAGATGGTGCCGCCGCGGTCGAGATCCTTCGAGCTGAGCTGGCCCGGGCCAAGGAGCAGGCCCGGATTGATAATGCGGCTACCAAGAAGGCATCTGTCGAGTTAAAGGCCGAATAGGCTGCTCGGTGCCAATGCGAGGAGAGAATATCCACGATGGCGCGTGAGCTAAAGGATGCCGCTTGCCGCTATGAATTCCTCAAGAAGGATAATAAAGCCAAAACGGCTGATCTTGACAAGGCCTTACAAGAGGCGAAAGAAGCGCGGTCCGAATCTAGAGCAGCCTAGGAGGAGATCCGACAAGCTGGGGAGATCGCGGCTGGTAAGCCCTTTTTATTGCAAATTAAGTTCGGTGATCCGAATTATGCTCCACTTAATCAAGTGCGGAGTTCTCCAGACGCGTTATTGGACTTGCCGAAGAGTGCTTCTGATGCGGCACAGTTTTACCAAGCGCGAGAAGGATATGCAACGGAGAAGCTTTTCTGGTCACAGTTCGGTGCGTCAAAGCGCCCACTGTTGCTGAACGAACAGATGACCCAATGGGCCGAGCTCCACAGACTATCCGGTTCTGCCATGAAGGACGCCGTGATCGGGCTGTGGCCGAACGAGCCAATTCTGGATAGTTATTTTGGTTTGGTGCGGACACTTGCTGATGCGATGCTGCGTATCAACGTTGTTAAGTGGTCGGCGTCCATTGAAGGTGCACGGATGGCTTTTGCCCGTGTTAAGACATACTGGGCGAAGATGAAGGCCACTGATGTTGCAGCGAAGGGTCCACCCAAGGGCAAGGACCATCACACACCAGAGCATTATTTCGAGGATGTCCTGGAGGGTGCCCGCTTGATAGAGGGACAATGTTCGAAAAACATGATATTCGAGTGAAATACATGGAAACTTGTAAAAACAATATTATAATAAGGCTACTTTATGTATTTTCGCCTAAAACTTTTGTTCCTCCTGTGCGGCCGTTTGTGTATTAATCTGAAAGTTTTCCAGTCGTCGGCTTCAGCCCCCTCGTATAAAGTGCGGGGGTGTTTGGAAAAACATTTGATCACTCTTAACCCAACGTCTTGGTCCATTAAGGAGGTGTCAATGCGGTGAACTAGGCAATCGGACTATAGGGCGTTAACTTTCACTTAGCCATAGGAGTTTTATGGGGGGGCTACGATATAGCCCCTGGTATGTACACGGCTTACTCCAATAAGGTGTGTTACATATATGACCTGAAGAGAAAGGTCCTTCATGTAATACAGAGGGAATCGCGAAAGATTCCGATAATTCATCAAGTGGTTGACTAGCTCTCGCCGCATCATGACAGTCAGTTTTCGGCTTTCTCTACTGAGGTGCTTGACCAGATGAACCGGAAGCACAATCACAGTAGTTCTCCCTTTACTACCCTAGTCGATAGAGCGGAACGTATAGGTAGCAAGCACAGGAGCCGGGCAACCCAGCTATTGACCCAAGACATGATTTGAAGCTGATGCATATAAGGCCGAACTCGCGACGCCGAAGTACACTATAAAGCTGTTCGGACTTGTCGGCAACTCATTTGTTCCCATACCGAGCCCCTAGCAAGTTATGCCGAGGTGTATGTGTGAAACAACCACAGGAGCCAAATTCAGTTCTTTTAGAAAAAAGCGAATACTGGATGCGGATTATGTTTATTGGGACCCGAGTGATATGCCCGTCATTATTTTATAGATAACAAATCCGCAATCCCAGCTATTTGACATGCCCAGGGTCGAGGGCGGAGAAAAAGGAACTTTACAGGCTAGAAATAAAGAGTGCGGTCTACAAAAAAGTTATTTTGGACCTCCTATCGCACGTCTGCGCCGCCTGAGGGGACTCCTTGACGGAAATAGCCCTTAGGTGAGTGTATGAATCCGAACTCCGATAGAGTCCATGAGATGACCAGCCTTTGCGTCACCTGTGGTAAAGAATAATGAAAAGGAAAGATTAGTTAGAAAAGAAATAGAAGTTATGGGAGTACTTGCAGGCTTGTCCGTATTGTGCTTCCGCCGATGCCCAGGGTATCTTAAGTGCATAGTTATGTATGCGCGGTACCGATTTCGCAGGTATATGAGGAGGACGGCAAAAGCCGAACTGCTAGTCCAGCTCCGGATTTGGTCGATCCTGTTGAATGGAGACCGGTGGCTTAATGGCCGACAAGGTATGCGGTTTAATAAGACCGCTTTGTACTCCGGCTGAGGTTGCATAGTATGATCCTCACTCTGGAGGGAGTGCTTCTCCTGCTCCCTTGTAGAGTTGTGTGTCACGTATACCATGTTCACTATTTTTACTTCGGGGGGAAATTGCTTCCGACCCCCGGTATTAGGTTGGTGAGTCTCTTCGTCGTTGCTATCACCGGGCGGCCTCCTCCCCTTGTGTTCAGCGTTGAGCTTGCCGACCTGCTTGACGACCCAACAGCTTCTGTTGCTCCACCGACGTACTCCTTCCTCCTATATATACCTACGTACCCCCAAACGATCAGAACAGGAGCCAAAAACCTAATTCCACCGCCGCAACTTCATGTATCCACGAGATCCCATCTTGGGGCCTGTTCGAGCTCGCCGGAGGTGCATCCACCACGAGGGCTTCTACATCAACACCATAGCCCCTCCGATGAAGTGTGAGTAGTTTACTTCAGACCTTCGGTCCATAGCTAGTAGCTAGATGGCTTCTTCTCTCTTTTGGATCTCAATACAATGTTCTCCCCTCTCTCGTGGAGATCTATTCGATGTAATCTTCTTTTTGCGGTGTGTTTGTTGAGACCGATGAATTGTGGGTTTATGATCCAGCTTATCTATGAATAATATTTGAATCTTCTCTGAATTCTTTTATGTATGATTGGTTATCTTTGCAAGTCTCTTCGAATTATCCGTTTGGTTTGGCCAACTAGATTGGTAGTTCTTGCAATGGGAGAAGTGTTTAGCTTTGGGTTCAATCTTGCGGTGTCCTTACCGATGTGATGAAAGGGTTGCAAGGCACGTATTGTATTGTTGCCATCGAGGATAACAAGATGGGTTATTTATCATATTGCATGAATTTATTCCTCTACATTATGTCATCTTGCTTAAGGCGTTACTCTGTTTTTAACTTAATACTCTAGATGCATGCTGGATAGCGGTCGATGAGTGGAGTAATAGTAGTAGATGCAGAATCGTTTCGATCTACTTGTCTCGGACGTGATGCCTATATACATGATCATACCTAGATATACTCATAACTATGCTCAATTCTGTCAATTGCTCAACATTAATTTGTTCACCCACCGTAAAATACTTATGCTCTTGAGAGAAGCCACTAGTGAAACCTATGAGGCCCGGGTCTATTCTCATTATATCAATCTCCATCACTTTAATACTTGCTTTGTTTATTACTTTGCCTTTTACTTTTCACTTTGCGTCTATATACCAAAAATACCGTGAAGGGATTGACAACCCCTAATCGCGTTGGTTGCGAGTAGCTATCGTTTTGTATAGGTACGAGGGAGTTGTGCATTGCCTCCTACTGGATTGATACCTTGGTTCTCAAAAACTGAGGGAAATACTTACGCTACTCTGCTGCATCATCCTCTCCTCTTCGGGGAAAACCAGCATAAGCTCAAGGCGTAGCAAGAAGGATTTCTGGCGCCGTTGCTGGGGAGTCTACGCAAAAGTCAACATACCAAGTACCCATCACAATCCCTATCTCTCGCATTACATTATTTGCCATTTGCCTCTCGTTTTCCGCTCCCCCACTTCACCCTTGCCGTTTTATTCGCCCTCTCTTTCCCCACCTCCTCCTCTTTTTCCCGTTGCCTTTTCCTTGTCCGCTTGGTCGCTCGTGTGTTAGTTTGCTTGCTTACCGTCATGACTAGTCTCATATCTTCTCCGTTATCTCCCGAGAATGAAGTTCTAAATTTTAAGCAAAGGGAGGGAGAAAATCTAAAAGACGCTTGGTATAGAATTTGCAATGCTCAAAATAGATCTACCAGGAAGCAATCTACTTCAGTTCTTCTTCGTAATTTTTACGTAGGTGCTAATCCTTGCTATAGATATATCCTTGATACCATTACGGAGGAATTTCTTGGTAGCCATACTTTTGATTCTTATAATGCTTTAATAGATTTATTTTGCTCACCACCTCTTTTGGTTAATGGAACTATGTTAACTTTGGAGCATGTTATGCAAAGGCTTGAAATTATTGAAAACAAAGTTGCTACCATTGAATCCATTGAAAATCTAGATAAAAGATCCATAATCAAATTACTCAATATGGATCTAAGGTAGGAATGACTTTGAAAAATATTAAGGAGAAGGAACCTATGGTTAATGAGAAAATAAATTTAGATTCCACTCGAATCGATAAACTTGAGGTATCATTACCAACTTGGGAACCGCTTTTCTTCCGTAAAGAATACTCCTAGTCCTCCACAAAATTTCCAAGCTTATATATGTTCCTAAAAATAAGGGTGAATCATCTAGTAAGGAAACTGCGGATCTTAAATCTATAAGTATTCATCCCGATCTTTTTACTATCATTAAGGAACCATTTGCTACAAATGAATTTTTCGATCTTGTGCCTAAAAGTTTGATAATTACTAGAAAGAAAGAAATCTATAAGAAAGATAGATGCCTCATTGAAGAATTGCCTACCAAAGACGGCAATACCTAGATCTATCCTTGCTTTTATGCCTAGCTAGGAGCGTTAAACGATAGCGCTTGTTGGGAGGCAACCCAATTTTATTTTTAGTTTTTTGTTTTTGCTTCTGTTTAGGAATAAATAATCCATCTAGCCTCTGTTTAGATGTGGTTTTATTTTTTAATTAGTGTTTGTGCCAAGCTAGTCCTATTGGATCCTCTTGGATAATAGTTATTTGATCTTGGTGTAATTTCCAGAAACTTTGCGCTCAGTGCCCGAATTATTAAAAATCGCCAGAACATGATAAAATACTGATTCCAATTGCTGCTGATCAATAAAAAAATTGTCTAGGTCGTCTAATTTTGTTAGATTGTTTGGAGATCAGAAGTTTACGTTAGATACAGATTACTACAGACTGTTCTGTTTTTGACAGATTCTGTTTATCGTGTGTTGTTTGCTTATTTTGATGAATCTATGGCTAGTAAAATAGTTTATGATCCATAGAGAAGTTGGAATACAGTAGGTTTAACACCAATATAAATAAATAATGATTTCATTACAGTACCTTAAAGTAGTCTTTTGTTTTCTTTCTCTAACGGAGCTCACGAGATTTCTATTGAGTTTTGTGTTGTGAAGTTTTCAAGTTATGGTGAATTCTTTTGATGGATTATGGAACAAGGAGTGGCAAGAGCCTAAGCTTGGGGATGCCCATGGCACCCCCAAGATAATCTAAGGACACCAAAAAGTTAAAGCTTGGGGATGCCCATGAAGGCATCCCTCTTTAAATCCACTTCCATCGGTAATTTACTTGGAGCTATATTTTTATTCACCACATGATAAGTGTTTTGCTTGGAGCGTCTTGTATTATTTGCGTCTTTGCTTGTTAGTTTACCACAATCATCCTTGCTGTACACACCTTTTGAGAGAGCCATACATAAATTGGAATTTGATAGAATACTCTATGTGCTTCACTTATATCTTTTGAGCTTGATAGTTTTTCTCATAGTGCTTCACTTATATCTTTTGAGCGTGATAATTTTTGCTCTAGTGCTTCACTTAGATCTTTTAGAGCACGGTGGTGGATTTGTTTTAAAGAAACTATTGATCTCTCATGCTTCACTTAGATTATTTTGAGAGTCGTTAATAGCATGGTAATTTGCTTAATGTTAATATGCTTGGTATTCAAGATATGTGAAACTTTCTCTTGAGTGCGTTGAATACTAAGATAAGTTTGATGCTTGATAATTGTTTTGAGATATGAAGATAGTGATATTAGAGTCATGCTAGTTGAGTAGTTGTGAATTTAAAGAATACTTGTGTTGAAGTTTGTGATTCCCGTAGCATGCACGTATGGTGAACCGTTATGTGATGAACTCGGAGCATGATTTATTTATTGATTGTCTTCCTTATGAGTGGCGGTCGGGGACGAGCGATGGTGTTTTCCTACCAATCTATCCCCCTAGGAGCATGCGTGTAATACTTTGCTTTGATAACTTCTAGATTTTTGCAATAAGTATATGAGTTCTTTATGACTAATGTTGAGTCCATGGATTATACGCACTTTCTCCCATCCTTCCACCATTGCTAGCCTCTCTAATACCGCGTACTTTTCGTCGGTATCATACACCCACCATATATCTTCCTCAAAACATCCACCATACCTACCTATCATGGCATTTCCATAGCCATTCCGAGATATATTGCCATGCAACTTTCCACCGTTCCGTTTATTATGACACGCTCCATCATTGTCATATTGCTAGCATGATCATGTAGTTGACATCGTATTTGTGGCAAAGCCACCATTCACAATTCTTTCATACATGTCACTCATGTTTCATTGCATATCCCGTACATCACGGAGGCATTCATATAGAGTCATATTTTGTTCTAAGTATCGAGTTGTAATTGTTGAGTTGTAAGAAAAATAAAAGTGTGATGATCATCATTATTAGAGCATTGTCCCAAGTGAGGAAAGGATGATGGAGACTATGATTCCCCCACAAGTCGGGACGAGACTCCGGATGAAAAAAAAGAGGCCATAAAAAAAGAGAAAAGGCCCAAATAATAAAAAAAATGAGAGAAAAAGAGAGAAGGGACAATGTTACTATCCTTTTACCACACTTGTGCTTCAAAGTAGCACCAAGATCTTCATGATAGGGAGTCTCTCATTTTGTCACTTTCATATACTAGTGGGGATTTTTCATTATAGAACCTGGCTTGTATATTCCAATGATGGGCTTCCTCAAATGCCCTAGGTCTTCGTGAGCAAGCGAGTTGGATGCACACCCACTTAGTCTCTTTTGTTGAGCTTTCATATACTTATAGCTCTAGTGCATCCGTGGGGGCGCCCCCCCTAGGGCGCGCCACCTGCCTCATGGGCCCCCTGTTGCTCCACCGACATACTCCTTCCTCCTATATATACCTACGTACCCCCAAACGATCAGAACAGGATCCAAAAACCTAGTTCCACCGCCGCAACTTCCTGTATCCACGAGATCCCATCTTGGGGCCTATTCCAGAGCTCCGCCGGAGGGGTCATCCACCATGGAGGGCTTCTACATCCACACCATAGCCCCTCCGATGAAGTGTGAGTAGTTTAGTGCAGACCTTCGGGTCCATAGCTAGTAGCCAGATGGCTTCTTCTCTCTTTTTGGATCTCAATACAATGTTCCCCCCTCTCTCGTGGAGATCTATTCGATGTAATCTTCTTTTTGCGGTGTGTTTGTTGAGACCGATGAATTGTGGGTTTATGATCCAGCTTATCTATGAATAATATTTGAATCTTCTCTGAATTCTTTTATGTATGATTGGTTATCTTTGCAAGTCTCTTCGAATTATCCGTTTAGTTTGGCCAACTAGATTGGTAGTTCTTGCAATGGGAGAAGTGTTTAGCTTTGGGTTCAATCTTGCGGTGTCCTTACCCAGTGACAGAAAGGGTTGCAAGGCACGTATTGTATTGTTACCATCGAGGATAACAAGATGGGGTATTTATCATATTGCATGAATTTATTCCTCTACATCATGTCATCTTGCTTAAGGCGTTACTCTATTTTTAACTTAATACTCTAGATGCATGCTGGATAGCGGTCGATGAGTGGAGTAATAGTAGTAGATGCAGAATCGTTTCGATCTACTTGTCTCGGACGTGATGCCTATATACATGATCATACCTAGATATACTCATAACTATGCTCAATTCTGTCAATTGCTCAACAGTAATTTGTTCACCCACCGTAGAATACTTATGCTCTTGAGAGAAGCCACTAGTGAAACCTATGGCCCCCGGGTCTATTCTCATTATATCAACTAGTCGTCAACCCGTGCAGCTGCACGGGCTAGCAATTTTATTATCGGATATAACATAGTTTTGACAAATTAGAAATGTCAAACAATCATTTGAATATTTTGATATAGGTTATTATTATTACACATGCACATTGGATCCAATGAAGTTACATTTGCTTTGAATATCTTGTGATTAGATTGTTTCAGTCCAATTATGCCACAACGGTATAAATAATATCGTTATGTGATGGCAAATCATGTCAGATTTATAGAAGATATGTGGAAATATTGATGTGCTACTTTATGAAGGTTATATAAGGGTATATTTGTCATGTAGTGGAAAACATGGTTACAAATATAAAAGATATTGTATGTATCATGCACTCGTGATCTGTAAGTTTCTAAAAGGTATACAGATCAAGTGTTCTATTGTAGCATTTATCTTCCTTTCTTAGATAACCTAATAAAAAGAAATACATCTTTCATTTTGCCATAGAAGAACAGTAGAATTATAAATACTTTGTTTCTTTTTTTTGAACACAGTACAAACGCAAGCGCTCATATACACGCGCATACACTAACCCCTATGAACGCACACACACACACTGACCCTATGAGCACCTCCGAAAGGCTGAGCCGACATATCATCATGAAATTTACGAAGTCCACGTAGGCACCTCGTCGTCGACGGGAACGTCTCCTCCCACTGAATGCGCATCGCCAGAAATCCTGAAATAATTTGAACCCTGGTGGGCTGGGATATCACAGTCCCTCTAACCATCCAACCACAGGTTGGTTCTCATAAATACTTTGTTTCTGTGCACAATAATGGGCACATGCCTGCATGACTTTCTGTCAACATACATGATATAGTAGCAAATAATATACGTATTTTAAAAAGTGAAAGTTGTGTATTCTCATTATACTATCAGAAGCATAGATTATTCACATTAGAAGTTTTTGTATCTACCAAGGAATTCTTAACCAATTTATGTTATGATTAACATGGATGAAAAATTTAAAATCTTCTATCTGTACTATACATATGTAATATATCACATAGACAATCATGTGTTTATATGCGATCTTTGTGGAGCATGATAGGTCCAGATTCTTTTGTTGTTGATGCACTAATGTTTACGTATATAAAGAGGTTTTATTAGCTAGTTTTTTTCTTTGTTATAAGGACAAAAAAAATACATGCATAGCAGTTCTATATATGCAAATACATATTAGCAATCAGCAGCTCCAAATAATCATATGAATCAAAGGCTAGAATATATGTTACGTAGATTTCCTTTTTTTTTTTTGAGGGAGCGATGTTTTTGCTTTTTTGCATGAGTATTTTTCCTTTCCCGATTGGTAGAAGTATTTATTTATGGACTTCCAGTGGACATCAAATGGATCCGTCTTCTAGAGTTTTTTATGTAAGGAGGCTATCCTTTTATAAGGAACCGATGGATCCTTTCCTTTATTTTTGAATACCAACTGTATGTGTCAAATGTTTTTTTTGACGGAACAGTCTATGTGTGTTACGTAAGTTTCAGCCGCTAGGATGCTTTTCTTTTGGTTGACCAACGTCACATGCAATTTTTTTCCTTTTCATCCGTGGAGTTTATATGGTCGGAGGCTATCTTTAGAAAAGAAATCGTGGATTCTCTGGAAAAAAATTGTCGATGCTTTCCTTGTTTTCTTCCACCGATGTGAACATGTTTCCTCAAAAAAAAAATGCTGAACGTGTCAGACGCAATCTGTTATTTCTTTCCTTTCCAACCGTGGATGCAATTTTTTTCTTTCCTTTTTATAGTGAAGTTTATATGGCAGGAGGATATCATTGAAAAAGGAACCGTGGATGCTTTCCTTGTATTGTTTCTCCAACGTTTTCTTTCTTTCACCAATGTTGGACATGTTGGAATCTGTTATATTTTTTCCGTTCCATCCGTGGATTTTAAAAAGACCGTGGATACTTACCATGTTTTGTTTCACAAAAATTTAACGTGTCAGATGTTTTATTTTTTAATGGAACGACCATCTATGTTACGCAAGTTTTTATTTCATCTTAGACGTCAATTTTATAATCCAACGGTGTAATTAATTATGATGATGTGGATTAATGAGACGGCTTGAAAGGTGCCTCCAATTAGTAAATATTAGATCTCCATCACTTTAATACTTGCTTTGTTTTTACTTTGCCTTTTACTTTTCACTTTGCGTTTATATACCAAAAATACCAAAAATATTATCTATCATCTCTATCAGATCGCACTCTCGTAAGTGACCGTGAAGGGATTGACAACCCCTAATCTCGTTGGTTGCGAGTAGCTATCGTTTTGTCTTGATCTGAGGGACTTGTCGTGGCCTCCTCTTGGATTGATACCTTGGTTCTCAAAAACTGAGGGAAATACTTATGCTACTTTGCTGCATCATCCTCTCCTCTTCGGGGAAAACCAACGCAAGCTCAAGACGTAGCAACGACCGCCTCTTCCTCCTCGATGACTCACGCAAGCCCGGATGCCCTGCAGAGTGGCCTTCAACGCCGTCTTCTTCCTCGATGATGTGGATCGCCGCCGTCAATTTCGCCGCGTGCAGGACCTCCCCGAGAACTCTGAGCGTCTCTGCGAGATCAACATGAGCCCCCACATCATCTCCCACTGTTTTCCCTCTCGTTTTGGTCCTCTAGCCGTGGCCCCCTTCGACCAAGCGCCGCCGTCCGCCATGGATGTCGGCCGTGTCTTTGCCGTGCCTCTCCGCCCGAATTCTTTAGCTAGTTGTGCTCCCCGCACCTCCAGGAGGCCGTAGAACTACTTGTCTTCCCCAATAATGCACCGTAGCACTGTTTTGCCACTTGCCCGAATTCCGGCGGCCGCCACGAGCTCGACTCCGGTGAGCTCGCTCCACCCTAGCACCTCCCGCTCGCACCATTCGATGCGGACGAGTCTCCTCGTTTCGTAGATGGCCTGGGCCTTCAATTTGGTCGCCGTGGGACGAAACCCTAATGCCTCTGCCGTCTCTGGCCTCGCCGGCGAGGAGCCGCGGGTCAACTCCTGTGAGTTTGACCCCGGTTGCCTGGGTTTGACTCCCTGCTAAGTCACTTACACGCGGGCCCGACCCTACAAATTAATCTAGGATTAGTGCTAATTAAACCAGGATAGTTTAGTTAGTAACTGACACTGACACGCGGGACCCACTAGTGAGGTTTGACCATGGCCGCTCCGTTGACCCCTGATGTCAGCGTGATTCATGCTGATGCTGCAAATCATTTACTGGATTTTGTTTAATTCTAAATAACCAGAAAATCCAGAAAATGATTTGAACTTCTAAAAATCATAGAAATTCAACCGTAGCTCAGAATGAAATAAGTTATATATGAAAAATTATTAGAAAAATCCAATCTATCCATCTATAACATCTTCATGCATATTTAAGCAACCTAAAGCTACTGTATATGACAATTTGAATTAATGGCATTTGAAATGCCTTATGTGGAGTTTGAATTTGAATCTAGTGTTCAAACCAACTCCATTTAAATCATTGCTAGATGCATTAGCTCAAATCACAACATATTGCCATGTCATGATCATGCATCATATTGTGCATTGCATTGATATTGTTCCTTCTCTGTTGCCGGTGGTTGTTCCCTCTCGATAGACGTGGTTCCGACGATGAGTTCGATGACACTGATGAAGAACTATATTATCTTCAGAAGTGCCAGGCAAGCAAAACCCCCTTGTTCATTCCGATACAATCCCACTCTCTCGCCAGTGCTCTCTTTTACTGCATTAGGACAACAACGATTCATCTGTTACTTGCTGCGGTAGTTGAACCCCTTATCCTCTGCATGACCTGTCATTGCCACAGTAAATAGATGAAACCCACAAGCATGAGTAGGAGTTGTTTGAGCCCTGATGTGCCTACTCATTCATGCTTGTTTGTCGTGCCTGCTACTGCTTAGAGTTGAGTCAGGTCCGATTCATCGGGGATGAATTGGAATGTGGTGAACATGTCCTACTGTGTGTGACCTAAGTGTGTGAACACGATTTGGTAAAGGTAGCGGTGAGAGGACATGTAGGAGTACATGGTGGGTTGTCTCATTGAAACCGTCCTCAGGAACTGAGTTCTGTGTTTGTGATCCATGAACAGCTACTACCACACATTGGGATCCTTAATTGACTCTCTCGGCTTCTTAATCACCCTTGTCCTCTGTCCAGGAGTTGCAAGTAGTTTCTGCTGTTTGTAGTATGCTGGAGGTCGTGCGCAGCGCTGACCAGAGGGGTGGGCTGTGATGCGGGAGGCACGTGGCCGGGTATGCCGGGCGCTTGTTTGGTGTCGCGGAACCGTGTACACATCGTTCGGGGCCGTATGTGGAAACCTCGGCCGGACTCCCTACGGATGGAACCTGAATAAGCGATAAACCTGGACTAGAGACTTGAGTGTTTAGGTAGGCCGTGGCCGACACCCTCGTTGGGCTTCCGCTTGAAGGTTGTCGAGTACATGTCGTGTAAACGGCGGTAAGTGGTGAGAGCGTGTGTGAAGAAGTACACCCCTGCAGGGTTAACATCATCTATTCGAATAGTTGTGTCCGTGGTAATGGACTTCTGGGTTGCCTATAACAGTTCATAGACAAGTGAAAGTGGATACTCTAAAACTCGCAAGATAAGCGTGAGTGCTATGGATGGCCTTCTCGTAGGGAGACGGGAGCAGATCCATAGTGGTGTATTGATATGGTGAATATGTGGACTCATGTGCGCCACCTCAAAAGAGTTACTTGCAGTCGTAGTTTAGGATAGCCACCGAGTCAAAGCTGGCTTGCTACAGTTAAACTCCACCACCCCCTTTGTTGATACTGATGCATTTGTAGCTAGTTCTGATGTAAGTCTTGCTGGGTACATTTGTACTCACGTTTGCCTATTTTATGTTTTGCAGAGAGACGTCAGTCTCGCTAGTAGTTCCGTGGACTTCGACGTTTAGCTTGATACCTCGGCTACGATCTTGTGCCCTCGGCAGGATCTGGTAGATAGTCAGGCTTCTCAGCCTTTTTCATTTGTAGATGTCTGTACTCAGACATGTTAAGCTTCCGCATGTGCTTTGACTTGTATGCTCTGAATGTTGGGTCATGAGACCCATGTTTGTATTATCTCGCTCCTCGGAGCCTAATGAATAAATACTTTGAGTCGTAGAGTTTTGTTGTGCTGCCATGTTGTATTTATACATATCGAGCATATTGTGTGTATGATTGAAATGCTTGGTATGTGTGGGATCCGACAACCTAGTTGTTTATTCTTGGTAGCCTCTCTTATGGGGAAATGTAGTCTTGTGCTTCCATGAGGCATAGTAGTCTGCTACAGCCTGGTTCACCGGAGTCCTGCTAGCCCAGCACTACTGCTCCGGAACACTTGACTGGCCGGCATGTGATTCACTTCCTTCCTGTGTCTGTCCCTTCGAGGAAATGTCACGCGGTGACATCCGGAGTCCTGCCTAGCCTGCTACAGCCCGGTCACCGGAGTCCTGTTAGCCCAGTGCTACAGCCCGGATTCGCACGCTGCTGACCGACATGCTCGATGTTGATTCATGTATGCCTGTCCCCGTAAGTTAGTGCCACTTTGGGTTCACGACTAGTCATGTCGGCCCGGGTTCTATGTCATATGGATGCTAGCGACACTATCATATACGTGAGCCAAAAGGCACAAACGGTCCCGGGTCATGGTAAGCGACACCCGTGGGAATACCGTGCGTGAGGCCGCAAAGTGATATGAGGTGTTACCGGCTAGATCGATGTGACTTGGAATCGGGGTCCTGACAATTTGGTTGTTTTTAACTAATAACCTAGTCCAGAGCTCCCTGGCTGACTCTCCGGGCTGCTGGACAATGTGACTTAAGTCATCGACATCTGGTGGCCGGACATATGTACCTTGGAAGTTGTCGCGGAAGGCGTCTTCCAAGTCCTCCCAGCTGCTAATAGAGTTTTCTGGCAGACTGTTTAACTAGTACCGAGCTGGTCCTTTGAGTTTTAACGATAGGTATTTGATGGCATGGAGGTCATCTCCGCGGGCCATATGGATATGGAGTAGAAAATCCTCGACCCACACCGCGGGGTCAGTTGTTCCATCGTATGATTCGATATTCATGGGTTTAAACCCTTCTAAGAATTCATGCTCCATTACTTCATCAATGAAGCAGAGTGGGTGTGCGGCGCCTCTATATTGGGCCACGTCACGACGCAGCTCAGATGGAGTCCGTCTACGGCTTTCGGCCCAGGCGTGACTAGACTTGTCACGTCCGAATAGGTAGCCGACGTTGCGTGTCGAGGCACATCCTTGCGATCCGTAGATCGATCTAGTATGTTCTGCTCTACTGTCCAGGTCCTGCCGAGGGTCGTATGTATGACCCAGAGCTGTTTTATCTCTGTTTTTTCGTTGGGGTGAGGCGGGCTGCTGTTCGGCTTGAGCTGCCGCTTTATCCCGACCGCGTTGTGGTCGGTCGGCCACGTTGTCCCGACCGCGTGGTACAGGTTCCGTTGCCTCCTCATCGAACTGAAGTAGCAATCTGTGCTTCGGGTAAACCTTGGTTGGGCGCTTCAGGCCGTGTTCTTCGGCTGCTAGGATATCTGGCCATCTATCATTGAGCAGGTCTTGGTCAGCTTGAAGCTGCTGCTGCTTATTTTTCAGGCTCCTTGTAGTGGCTATTAGCCGGCGCTTGAAGCGCTCCTCCTCGAGAGGTTCCTCAGGCACGATGAAATCCTCATTGCCGAGGCTCTCCTCATCCTTGTAGAGCGGGAGATAATTACTGTCCTCCGAGTCTTCGTGTATGGCCTAATCATCAGGGCTAACGTGCCCATCTTCCCGTTCGTCTTGTTCGGAGGTTGCCTCAACAGGGTCTTCATTGTCTTCGGCATCGTCCGGAGTATTGTTTTCTACCGTGCCGGTATTGCTATCTTTTGCACCACGTGACTTAGAGCGGCGCTGCTGACGCCGGTGTCTGGGCTGTGTCTCAGGAGGTTTATCCTCAACTGGATCTTCTTTTTCATCGTCGTTAGTTTCTTTAGGTGTATCCACCATGTATACGTCGTATGAAGAAGTGGCCGTTCAGCCTCCGGTAAACGGCGGGTTTTGGCCTTGTTCCTCATCGGCATCGTCGTCCGTATCGTCGATGTCTTCGGAGCCGTAATCGAGCATGTCGGTTAAGTCCTCGACAGTGGCTATGTAGTGGGTGGCGGGTGGGAAGCGAAATTCCCCGTCATCAGCCTCGAGTTCGAACCGGATATAGTTCGGCTGTGAGTTCCCCGCTAAGGATATATTTTTTAATGAGTTAAGAACGTCGCCTATAGGAGAGTGCCGGAGGATGTCCGGGGCGCTGAATCCGGCGATCGATGACCGATCCAGCCCGCCATACGTGGATGCACATGGTTCGGAACTTATTGCCGGAAATGAGTCCGAGGTTCCGGTGACACAGACATCACTCGAGGTTAGGTTTGTGTGCGGCTCCAACGCTGCGGAATCTGCGGCCTCCGTGGCGGGGTTGAGCTTCCCGTTCTCGGATGGCACGATCTACCCCGAATATAAGGCCAGAGTGGTTACCGGTGCAATTTCCTGGGTATGGCCCAATGACAGATTTAAGTCATGTTCATCATGGTGAAGGGGAACGACTGCCATGGTCTCAAATCCGTCGAAGATCAAGTCTCCGCGAATGTCCGCGACATAGTTCAAGCTCCCGAATCGGACCTGACGGCCAGGGGCGTAGCTATCGATCTACTCCAGATGGCCAAGCGAGTTGGCCCGCAGTGCGAAGCCGCCGAACACAAAAGATCTGTCTGGGGAGGAAGGTTTCCCCTGGGACAACGTCGTTGTTGACGTTTGAAGGGGCCATCAAAACTTTTGAGGACGGCACAGTGGAACTCTCAATGAAAGCACCAATGTCGGTGTCAAAACCGGCGGATCTCGGGTAGGGCCCCCCGAACTGTGCGTCTAAGGTCGATGGTAACAGGAGACAGGGGACACAATATTTACCCAGGTTCGGGCCCTCTCTATGGAGGTAATAGCCTACTTCTTGCTTGATTGATCTTGGTGAATATGAGTATTACAAGAGTTGATCTACCACGAGATCGTAATGTCTAAAACCCTAGAAGTCTAGCCTGTATGACTACGGTTATATCTCTCCCTATCCGAACTAAGCCCTCAGGTTTATATAGACACCGGAGGGATCTAGGGTTACATCAAGTCGGCTACAGAGAAGGAAATCTTCATATTTGGTCGCCAAGCTTGCCTTCCACGCCAAGGAGAGTCCCATCCAGACACGGGTAGAGTCTTCGATCTTTGTATCTTCACAACCCATCAGTCCGGCCCATGTCCAACAGGCCGGACGCCCGAGGACCCCTTAGTCCAGGACTCCCTCACCCGCTGGTAAAATCTTTTGGAGGAGGATGTGACAATCATGGGTTTTTAGTACTGAAAGCTTGAATCCATCATAAGTAACACACTTTGCTAGGTTAGCAGCATAACCATCTGGAAATCTCACCGCTCTTATGAATTCACAGAATGCAAGCTTTTGTTCTTTACTCATTGTATACCATGCTCGTGGCATTTCCAATGAATCTTCATCTTCATCATGTTGTAGATGCAAATCTTCTCTTATGCCCATGTCCTCCAAATCAAGCCTAGAACTAACTATGTCCTTTGTCTTCCTTTCAATGTTCAGAACATTTCTAGCAGATTCTCGCATATGTTTTTATCAATGTGCATTACATCGAGATTACGCACTACTAGGGAAACCCCTAGCAATAGCGCGTGTTTAAAGCCTATCAGTACCACGGGGTGCAGCGCTACTAGTAAGGCGCTACAGCTAAAGGTTAGCAGTAGCGTGGGTTGGACCACGCTACTGCTATATCGACTTAGTAGCAGCACTTTTTACTATCAGCGCTACTGGTAATTAGTAGTAGCGCTTCTCCTAGCACGCGCTACTACTATTATTCCATATTTCTTTTTTATTTCATATTGTATTCATACACATTTATACAAGTTTTCATACCGCATCAATTTAGAGAATGATTTTACATCATAATGAGTTATTACATCCCTAGGAGAAAGAACCGTGGACTAGTTTCAAGTGGATGGACATCCACTTGAAACTAATCTGCGGTTCTTTCACCCAATGATATAATATATCATCATCATCATCATCGTCATATCATTAACAACTTATCATCATAATACATCATTGTCATATAACACCTCCTCATGATCATCGTTTTCATCAATGAGACATCACATACAAGTTGGTCACTAGACATAATCACAACTACTCATCATCATCAACTCTCATAAACATATTGTACCTCATAGGACCTACTACATTCTCTTAGGACCTACTATATTCTCTTAGATAAAATAGTAAAACAAGATAGCCCCTGACTCTCCATTATGGAGAATGGAGATAATCCTGTCTCCAATTCTTGCTTTTCGCACAATGTTGCTTCCAAGAACCTCCTTACGACTGTCCATACATTTTTTGCATTCTAAGATTAGCATGTGTTCACCGGTTTTGGAAATCCGATATGGACAGGTGAGATTTGTAGGATGACCTGGCTGTATGTTCAAAACATCAAGGCGACCATTCTGATACATCAAATGAGGCACACAATCCATCAGGATTCTCTGTTGAAAAACATAGTAATAACTTCGTAGTTAGCAATGATGTACTAGTTTTAGAAGTATGCAAAAGATGCACGGATGTCGTAATAGTAAAAAATCTTACCAGGATATCTCCTCGGAAGTTATCGTGGTTCAACACGTGCACTAGTGGCACGTATTGACCATAATTTGGAGGAGTTCAATAAAAGGCATCGTACTTCTCAAGATCAGTACAATATGCGACCAGATGAATTTTCTCCTGATAAGTTAACTCAGAGCCATCTGTGTAGTTAGTTATGTCTACCATGTTCCGCGCATTCTTTGAAGAATTAAAGTAAGCTATCAATGGAAATAAGTTGTCAACTATTTTGAAATAAACAATATAAATTACTTAATAACTATGTTTGAGGAACTCACATAGCGGTAGAATTGGAAGCGTATCAACAAGGACCCAAATGTCCAAATTGTCTTGGTCGATGTCAGGATCACCAAGATCCATGGTGAACAACATACCTTCTTGAAAATCATACATCTTGCAAAGTGCTTCCCAACCCGGGCAACCAAAAAGGGATACGCTCTCAGAATTGTATAGATTTACCTCAAAATCAATACCATGATGGGTCCTTAGGTTAATTTTCTTTGTTTCATTCCTCTCATGATCTTCAAAACCCATCCTCTCCAAGACATAGCGTCTTGCATGGCATGGGATAAGCTAGTCAAATTTTAAAAGACGAAAATTACACATTGAAGTAGTAGAAGTCGAGCTTAATTACGAAAAAACACTTTGCGTTGTAGCTTACCGTATCACAATCGAAATCCTCCTCAATCTTAATGTTGAAGCACCGACCTTCGTCCAGGTGAGGCCTGTCGCAGAAACCCTGGTTGTCTCCGCACCAGGAGCACTCCCCGGGACCTTCTTCGTCCGACAACATTTCCTATTTTCATAATTCAAAGATTAAACTTGTACAATTAAAACTCTCAGCTTGTTCATTATTTATCACGGGTTGACTATCGGTCTGTCGAGTCTTTTCTTGAAGACTCTCAGCTCACGTGGTGTATAGATTCGACCGTCGGTGATGGTAGCTCCTCCTTTCGTTCCTGAGTGCATTACACCAAATTGTCTAGCACACGGGAACGAAGGAGAAGCTACCCCCATGACAACAGTCGGGATTCTTCATGCTCTCATATATGGTGGAGACTCGACAGACTTAAAGTCAACCTGAAATATCGTTTAATTATCTTTCTAGAAAATCCAGGCCACTCGATATTTCCTACATATTCTAGCACAAGTCATGCCAAAATTCACTGAAAATTCCGGCATGACCTTTGCTAAAACAGGACATATCGAGTGCCTGAAATTTGCCGGAACGGAAATTAATCAACACTCCGGCAAAACATAGGCCACTCGGAGGTGTAACCTAAACATGACCGGCCACTTGGGCAACCACATATCCTATTTGAGCAACACAAGTTTATCTACATCATATCTTATAGGACTCATATTGACATGGAGATTTTGCTGGTCTCAGCTCAAGGTTGGATGGGGTCGGTGACGGGGACGACGGCGGGGAAGATGGAGGGGCTCCTTGATTTCTGCAAAAACAAAAACCCTATAAGTTATCACTAATACATCCCGAATAGTATCATACATATAACATCACTAATACAACTAAAACCCTAGCAAGCGACGGGTATCGACGACGAGGATGCGGGATAGGCATCGTCGACGTCGATGCAGGAATAATTGCTTAAACTAAAAAAATAACAACAAATGTGACATGTTCAACTAGTTCTATTAATTCAACTAGTTCTTGCTAAATATAAACTTACTATAAATAGAAATAAACTAGTTCTTTCTAAAAATAGACTAGTTCAACTAGTTATATTAATTTTCTTCCTAAAAATACATTAGTTATACTAATTCAACTAGTTCTTACTAAAACTAAACTAGTTTATTAATTTACTTCCTAATTATTTTAAACACTTACTAAAAATAGTAAAAAAAACTACATTATACAATAGTAAAAAACTACAGTGAAAAATAGAAAAAAAGAGAGGGAGGGGGCGGCCGGAGGAGGAGGAGGGAGGGGCCGGGGGACGAGGAGGAGGGGGCGGCCGGAGGAGGAGGAAGGAGGGGGCGACCGGAGGAGGAGGAGGGAGAGGGGCGGTAGGAGGAGGGCGATCGGAGGAGGGAGGAGGGAGTACCTCGGCGAGGAGCAGCGCGGCGGCGGACGATGTACGGGTTCGGCGCGGGAGAGAGCGAGTGAGAGGGAGTGAGTGTGAGAGGGTGAACCGCTCCAGGATAAGGTAAGTAAGTAGTAGCACGTTTCAGAGAAACGCACTACTGCTACGGTCCGTAGCGAAAGAGCGCTTGTCGATGGTGCGCGCATCGCTTAGTGGGGCTAGCCATCTGCCCCGATACAAATATAGTAGCGGCGCTGTTTGGTAGAACGCTCTGCTAAAGTACTAGCAGTAGTGCGGTCTATTTAAAACGCTACTACTAAGTAGCGATGAGCATACTGTTTTGTCAAAGCCATCTTGCTAAAGTTCTGTGTATAAGGTTTTCCCTAGTAGTGATGCCTTAATTTCAGATTAACCCAGTATGACAGGTCCCACAAACAAGACCTCCGGTCCCAACATCGACCTTCCTCACGCTTTCTTTTCTTTGAAAGCTTTCCTGGTCTCACATCTTTCACCTTTTCAAGTTGCTGCTCCAGCTCTACTTTAGTGAATTCAGCTGGCTTGTCACGGGTTTCATTCTCACCATTAAAATCTTTGCTTCTTCGCCAACGATGCTTTCAGGGGAGAAAGTTGTGGTGCCCAATATAGCAGATCTTGCTCCTTATTCTCTTTGAGCAAGAGTCTTTGTCACAATGGACACATGCCTGATAACTCGTTGTGATCCTCCCAAACAGAGTGTGCAACACCGGGAAATCATGGATGGACCATATGATTGCAGCACATAGATTGAACTTTTCTTCCGGACTCAAGGCATCGTATGTAGGTACACCAGTCTAGAGCTGGAGCAGTTCTTCTAGGGGGGGCTCCATAAAGACATCAAAAACCTTTCATGGAGACTCTGGACCCGGGATAAGCAACGACATCATGAAGTTGGACTGATCCATGCATGCCCATGGTGGCAGGTTGTACGGCACCACAAAAACGGGCCACATGCTATAAGACGTCACTAGTACACGTTGGTGCTATACAAACGGGTTTAACCCCTTTCCGCGACGGCATTTGGAACCGTCGCCAAGTGAGTGTGGGCGATAGAGGGGTCCTTCCCACACGACCCAGAAACCGTCGGGGATAGGGAGCCTTGATGCATACAGTTGTCCCTATATAACCGTTTACGATATCTCGAATATCCCAAATGCTTCATCCTTGCTACTCATTTGTGCTCGCATTGCAATCGCAGTCGGAGTTTTGTGGTTTTACCTAAAACCAGGCAGATTCGTGCACGGAGCTTTCGAGCAGATTCGAGCACGGGAGTTTTACGATGCCTGGCACATCACAAACAGTTCATGATTATAAACCGTGTATGATAGGTAGACAATCACACACATTTAGTTTTCCCGCACCGTATGTGATAGTGTCTGACATCACACATGCTTTGCAAATGGCAATTGTGTGCATGCTCGCACACGTTTCCTCTCTGTGAACCGTCTCGGATTATGGTGTATATCGCATACGTTTATGTTTTACCAACCGTATGTGCCGTAATGAACTGCACACCGTAATTTTGCCCTATTTTAATTGCTGCTATTTAAAATTGTACCTAATTTAAACTTGAAAGTAGGCTATAGCTTTATTCATATCCATCAGGTTCAAACAACCAATGCATTATTCGATTCACAGGTACATATGTTTAAGAATTACATAAGCACCAAATAAAGAATGATGAACCAGGGTTCTATACTTGTACCATTACAGATAGTAAAAAAAGAGACGACATACATTCCGGTTGCTGAACAAGATGAAGCGGAATGGCCCTTTTGTGCTCTCCTGGATGCAGAAGGCATGCAGGACTCTAGTCCAACCACTTGTAATGGCTGGCTGCCAATCATGTAGTCTGAGAGGTAATCTTGAGTAAACTACTTTAGGATCCACTACAAAAGAAAAAAGATTCAGACATTGTCATCTAACACAACTCATTACGGGCAGTAAAAAGAAGGCTACAGGGTTCTTACTTACCATCCTGCAGTTCACTGTTGTCTTGCATAAAGTGTAAACAAATAGTTCGATTGGCATCTTTTGACCCATTTTAATAACAATCTTTATCAGTTTCCTCACTTGATGCTGGTTCATGAATATCTCATTGCCCCATACGCAGAAAGGGTCGAAGTGTGGATCTTTGGCAATGATATATGTACCTAAAAGCACCAAGTTAATACAAGAAGCTAAACAACAATTGAAAAAGGATGTAGTACAACACTCCCTCCATCCCGTTATGTAAGATTTTATTACATGTATATCTAGACATGATCAGAACATTAAGGTAACACTCTTCCTTGTTGCTATGTAGCTTGGGATTGCATATTTAGTCATTCAGTACAATGCATGTTGCTATGTAGCCTCATATATATTAAATATGGCCCTAGTTAACCTACTGATAAATGGGTTACAGATATATTCAGTGAAATGTCCGATTCGACGAGTAATCCCTTATCAGCCCCAGGCTATACGGTACCAGCTACCGATATCCTGAACAGTGAGTACATATAAGCAATGCGATGAAACTAACATCGATGGAAAACAACACTACTCTCAATATTGTCCTCCATGAGTACATATAAAGGCATGTTAAGCACAACAGGCTAAACATCAACCAAATATATCCATGGTAGACAACATAATATCCAAATGATAGCTTCAGTGTGCTGGCTTAAGCACGCTAGTTAAGCAAAACAAGAAGTGGAAAGGTGTGTTAACTGCATCATGCATAACATTTAAAAACAAGCAAATAGTCAATCAAACTTGTATTGTGCAGGTCTACAGTACACTAGTTATTGTTAAAAAAATGAAAAGGCATGTTAACTGCAATATCCTTAATAGCAACCAAATATCATTATTCATAGTGGTATTGTTGAAACTTTTATTGATGAAATTGAACTGCACAACAAATAGTTGCACATATAGAGCATCACATTGTGAAGAACTGAAATAAACAAGTCATAAGGACATCTCTAGCCGATACTTAAAAAGTTTAAGGACTAAAACCCTTGGTGGATATATATATACTGCAGCAATTTTTGGCCTTTTCTAGTCGATCCCCTAAACTTAAGGTTGTAAACTTCAATTTGATCAAGTTCAAAGAAGGTTCAACCGAAAGTAGCATGCATTCAAACATAAACATAGATAGTTTTGCATAACCAAACATAAAACATAAATTTAAACTAAGCTAAACTACTTTTGGTCGAAGTAGAGGTCGAGCCAATCCTTCCTCGTCATGTACAGTGTGCCGCGAGCCGTGTCCGGGCCAGTACCGTCGTCGGGGTCATTGGGGAAGGCACTCGTCCACTCGTCCACGTTGATCTCCTCGTCCTCGGGGCCCACCTCGACGCCCTCCGTGCCGCCTCGCTGTCGGTGTCAAAACCGGCGGATCTCGGGTAGGGGGTCTTGATCTGTGCGTCAAGGCTGATGGTAACAGGAAACAATGGACACTGATGTTTACCCAGGTTCGGGCCCTCTCGATGGAGGTAAAACCCTACTTCCTGCTTGATTAATATTGATGATATGGGTAGTACAAGAGTAGATCTACCACGAGATCGTAGAGGCTAAACCCTAAGAGCTAGCCTATGATGGTATGATTGTAATTGTGATCGGCCTTCTAAGGACCATCCTCTCCGGTTTATATAGGCACCGGAGAGGGCTAGGGTTTACATGGAGTCGGTTACAAGGAAGGAAATATAATATCCGGATCGCCAAGCTTGCCTTCCACACCAAGGAAAGTCCCATCCGGACACGGGCCGAAGTCTTGAGTCTTGTATCTTCACGCTTCAATAGTTCGGACGTTGTACACAGTCCGGCTGTCCGGATACCCCCTAATCCAGGACTCCCTCAGTAGCCCCTGAACTAGGCTTCAATGACGATGAGTCCGGCACGCAGTCTTGTCTTCGGCAATGCAGGGCGGGTTCCTTCTCCGAATACTCCAAAGTGCCTGTTACGACGAATAGTGTCCGACATCCAATCAATGTTGTGCTCCTCGGCTTCGGTGCCTCAGTAATGACCAACTCCACGTGTCGGGTGAATGCGAGGAGTCGAGACATTTTTGCATTTGCCACCCTCGATCCTCCGGGCTAACCTTCTATTTGAAGGGACGGGGATTCTCAGATCCAAACCTCACACTCCCTCCCAGAGCCAGCATCCAACAGAGCGCTCCGCGAAAAGCCATTCCAACATGGCCGGTCGTTGCAGCTCTTCTGCTTGCCCTTCTCGTTCCAAGTCGGGGGATAGGGGAGAGTGTTTAGTTCCTCATAGCCATTTGCTAAAGTTACAAACCCAAGGGTTTCTCCCACCGGCGTTCATGGTCCCCGTCCGAGCTAGAATAGCCACTTATGATGGAGGAGACTAAGCTGAGGGATCTCCTAACCCATCTCCGGAGGAGCGTATATGTCTAATCCCTCATTTGCTAAGGGGCGTCGGGTTTCCTATCCACCCGTTTCTTCGCGGGCTCCTGGAGTTCTACGGCCTCCAGTTACACGATCTTACCCCTGCCTCTATTCTGCACATAGCGGGGTATGTTGCCCTTTGCGAGCTGTTTTTAGGCTGCAAACCACACTTCGGATTATGGAGGAAGTTGTTCTGCCTCATCCCCCGCACCCAGGGGTAGTCCCTATGTCAAGTGGGCGGGGCCGAAGTATGGAGCATTGCCGAGACCAGATACCTGTCCGGCACTCCTGAGAAGGCACCCGAAAACTGGCCTTCAGAGTGGTTCTATATAAACGACGTCCCCCTTCCGGATCCAGTCCGGCCAGGTCTCCGCAAGTTCAGCAACGCCCCGCCGAGGGCACGCCTAAGCTGGCGCCCCCGGGGCCCTCAAGAAGAGGACACAAGGGAAATATTCCTCCTGATGGACAGGATAAAGTTATTGGCCAAATCCGGACTGACGATAGTTGAGGTTATGGCGATATGCATAAGACGGGGAGTGCAGCCGCTCCAATATCGGGGGAAGCCCGTGTGGCATTTCAACGGGGAAGATGACGCCACCCGTTGCGGCCGTAAGGGTCCGGACTCCGCTGCCGCTCTGGCAGGGATATTGTCCGATTTGTACAAAGGGGAAGAGGAGGAATTCCTTCGCATAAAAACGCGGGACGGATTCTCCATGTACAACCCCCCAGCGTGGGTAAGTTGCCTTTCTTTTTCCCTGCTTTACTTACTCCATCATTCTTCTTCTAAGATTACTTGCATCAATGCTTCTGGGCAGGAACTAAGGAGGGCCGTAGAAGGAATCTTCAGCCCCCAGAACAGAGGACCCTGGAAGGGCCCTAGATCCGGGACTTAAAGTGGATCCGGATATCACTGTGGAGCTTGTCAACGGGGTATTCTATCAGGCGAGCTGGGATGGCGCCCTAGTGGCCATTACGGCCGACTACCCTGGACTCCTCCCCGCTTCTGGTGTAAGCCGAACTAAAAAACCCTATCCTTAGAAGAGGACTCTTCCCAGGTGTTACAATTTACCTTTGAGGTTTCGTTCTATTTGCAGAAACGACGGCCGGAGCGAGGGGCCGAGCCCCTAGGGACTCGTCAACCACGAGCGTCCAGATCGGGTAGGCTCAAGAGGAAGGCGGTGAGGGTTGACGCACCGCTACATAGGTAAAGCAATGACCTGTCCTGTAATTATAGAATTTAAAATATGACAGCGCCCTTTATGTCTGGCAGGAAGAGGAATAACCGGACTATATCTGGCGGCCCTACCAATCACGCCTCCACCAGCCGAGTTCCAGAACCGGCTTCGGGGGCCGGAGGCGGACACGGGGACAGCACCGCATAGCTCTCCAACAGAGAGTGTGGATATGCTCTCAGCCACGAATTCCGAAGCAGAGAGCGCCATGAATCACAGGCGTCGACGGGCCGTACTTCGGAACAACATCTTTTCTGAAGAGGCATTTAATGCCTTTAATTCGGGAGACGCATACATCCGAGCTGCTCAAGGCGGGCTTGCCCGAGCGACGGACCAGTATACCAAAGATATACGGGTAAGAAAATTTGATAAGCATGTGTAGCAGTAGCCCCTGAGACTTGAAACGGTTGAAACAATAGTTTTAAGGATCAATGTATGTACAGGTCCTTGTAGAGAAGAACGAGCAATTGTCTCGGGAGCTGGAGGGATGCAAGGCCGAACTGAGGGCTGCAGTTGCCAAATTAGAGGAACCCCAAGAGCCCTCATCAGGTAACAATTGTCACAATTGCACGAAGATGAACCAGTTAGTAAATGGCTGATGTGACAAGTCTAACAGAAAATTCTGCAGACAATCCCGGGATGAATCTGGAGGGCGTAAGAGAGGACGCATCGCATCTCAAAAAGCAGCTGGAGGCTGGCGAGCACATTCTTACGCAAGTTAGGTGGGAGAAGAACGATCTTCAAGATGCCAAAGTTCAGCTGGACGTGGAGTTAAAAGATCTCCGTGCTTAGGTGGTGGACTCCATGAAGGAGAACAAGAGGCTTCGACGCGGCATTTATGGTAAGTGCCTAGACGAACTGTTGTATAGTTCGGCAAGGAAGTATATTGAAAGAATTTTGCTTGCAGGAATGTTAACGGGTCGCCCTGAAGAGGAGATGCCCTCATCTGCAAATGATTTACTGCAAGACCTTTCACAACTGCACGAGCGAGCTCGGCAAGTGATGCAGGGTGTTGCCCAGGCTTTGTGGCCATCAAGCCTACTGCCGAATGGCATGGAGGAACTTGCGGACCTGCTTCAAGGAGGTCAGCGGCGCTTCCGTCTATGGAAGATATCAGCATGCCGCCAAGGAGCAAGAGAAGCCTGTGCAATGGTGAAGACGCGCTACACCAAGCTGGACCTGAACCATATGGCCGAAGTGGGACCGGCAGGGCCCGATGGGCAAGAAATTCCCATAAGTCTGGTGTATGACCAGGTAGCGTTAGCCGCTAAGTATTCTCAACAGGATTGTAAGCTAGATAGCCTGTTGGACGGTATAGAAGAGGAATGTAATCAGTCCAAGTGACTGTGTAATTTAATGGGCTTAAGTAGCCCCTAGCCGGATTAAAATCATTTGTCATGGCGGACCTTTTCGCTTCAGCCCCCGGATCCTATATTCCAGGGTGTGTCCGAATACCCGCTCAGTCATACAAAACCAGGGTATGCGTGGAAACAAGGCTTAGGGGTCATAAGTGCTTGAACAGACAAGTACCCAACTAGTTGTGTTATATTACAAGGATAGTAAGAAACATCTTCCAGAGAGAATAGTTCCGTTAGGGGTTCCTTTCCCTGGGTACGCATGCAACGATGCACATGTCCGGACTGCGAACGATGGTGCATGATACAAGACTTCTGGGGATTTATGTTATAATAAAGGGACACATCTTTTGTTCACCGACCGAATATTCTCTTAAGGAAGCTAGCTTTCGGCTTCACCCAGTCTGAGGTACACATCCGGCTGAACCGGCAGTAACAATCGCAGAGGTGCTCCCCTTATGCCCTAGCCGAATTAACGGGAACGTAGGGCATAAACACAAGAGCCAGGCAACCCAGCTTGGCAACATCTTAAGTCATATCGATGCATATAATGGTGAAGAAAAGGCACATATGGAAAAAGAATGCATATGTGATGGGCAGAAAGCCATGTGAGTAATTATTTTTAGCTTCCGTATAGGAAGCCCCCAGGTATTGCTTACACACTTAGTGCGGCCGGAGTGATCCAGAAATCCGCACTGTATTGAATACTTTGTGTGAAGAAAAAAAGTTCGAGAAAGGAAAAGGGGATGGGGCATAATTAAAAGGGAGGGGTTAGGAGACGAACACTGTGTTCGGCGCTAGGCGTAGAATCTCCATAGTCTTGCCGCGTTCCATGGGTTCGGCTCGCGTCATTATCGGATGCATTACGTAACGATGCACTCCTCCGGTGAGAACTTTGTCAATGACGAAGGGACCCTCCCACTTGGGTTTGAGTTTGTCCTTCTTCTTCTCCGGTAGTCGTAGAACGAGCTCGCCAATATTGTAAGTTTTGGCCCGCACTTCTCTGCTTTGGTATCATTGAGCCTGCTGCTGATAGAATGCGGAACGGGCTTTTGCGACATCACGCTCCTCCTCCAGGGCATCCAAATTATCCTGCCGATCTAACTCGGCTTCCTTCTCTTCGTACATGCGTACGCGTGGCGAATCATGTATTATGTCACAAGGTAATACTGCTTCCGCGCCGTACACCATAAAAATGGTGTATATCCGGTGGTGCGATTTGGCGTGGTCCGTAGCCCCCAGAGTACGGAGTCGAGCTCCTCCACCCAGTGCGTATCCGACTCTGTCAAGGATCGCACTAGTCTGGGTTTGATGCCACTCATAATGAGACCATTTGCCCGCTCTACCTGGCCGTTTGTTTGGGGATGGTAGATGCGAGCGTGTCGAGCTTGATGCCCATTTTACGCGCAAGTTTTCACTTCGTCGGCTGTGAAATTTGAGCCATTATCAGTGATGATGCTGTGGGGCACACCGTATCGGTGTACGACCCCGGATATGAAGTCTATTACTGGTCCGGATTCAGCCATTTTGACTAGTTTAGCTTCTATCCATTTGGTGAATTTGTCCACCATGACCAATAAGTATTTCTTCTTATGGCTTCCCCCTTTAAGAGGTCCTACCATATCCAGCCCCCAGACAGCAAAGGGCCAAGTTATGGGGATTGTTTGGAGGGTGGTAGGGGGCATATGACTCTGATAGGCAAAGAGCTGGCAACCGACGCAATGTTGGACAAGGTCTTGTGCGTCTGCTCGGGCTGTCGGCCAATAGAAACATGTACGGAAGGCCTTACTGACTAATACCCGAGCCAGGGCGTGGTGCCCGCCCAGGCCGGCACGGATTTCAGCCAAGAGCTGCCGCCCTTCCTCTTCGGAGATGCATCTTTGGAGTACTCCGGTAGCGCTTTTCTTGTAGAGTTCCCCTTCGTAGACTTTGTAAGCTTTAGAACGTCGGACAATGCAGCGTGCTTCATTTTGGTCTTCGGGGAGCTCCTGCCTATTTAGGTAGGCCAAGAAGGGCTCGGTCCACGGGGCGATTACAGCCATGATTTCATGGGCCGAGGACGTTATTTCGGGGGTAGAACCTCCGACTATGTCTGATGGATCAAAATCTGGGGGTGTATTCGGATCCGTGCTACTATTGCTGGACTCCCCTTCCCATACTACGGATGGCTTGAAGAACCGTTCCAAGGATATATTAGGTGGGACAGGGTCGCGTTTAGCGCCAATGCGAGCGAGGAGATCCGCCGCTTGATTGTTTTCTCGAGCCACATGGTGGAATTTGAGCCCCTCGAACCGAGCTGACATTTTGAGGACGGCGTTACGGTAGGCCGCCATTTTCGGGTCCTTGGCATCAAAATCTCCGTTTATTTGTGATATTGCGAGGTTTGAGTCCCCGCGCACTTCTAGGCGTTGAATGCCCATAGAGACCGCCATCCGAAGGCCGTGCAACAGAGCCTTGTATCCGGCTGCATTGTTGGAGTCTGTGTATAATATTTGGAGGACGTACTGGACCGTGTCTCCGGTGGGAGACGTCAGGACTACACCTGCTCCCAATCCGGCTAGCATTTTAGAGCCGTCGAAGTGCATGATCTAGTTTGAGTATGCGCCGTACTCTTTAGGGAGTTCGGCTTTTGTCCATTCGGCGACGAAGTCAGCCAACACTTGCGACTTGATGGCCCGCCGTGGTTTGTACGTTATGTCGAACGGGAGGAGCTCAATGGCCCATTTGGCAATCCGGCCCATAGCGTTGCATTTATTTATTATGTCATTGGGTGGTACTTCGGAGGCAACCGTAATCGAACACTCTTGAAAGTAGTGTCGTAGCTTCCGGGATGCCATGAACACCGCGTGACGGTGTCCTGGACTAGGGGGTACTCACCACGTCGTCTCCCGATCAGTTGGATTGGGCCGAGGACCCCCAGGGCCGCATACTCATGGGCCAGTCCGGATAGCTGCCGCATACAAGGAAGATTCCACAAGACTTGGCGATCAAGACAAGGACTCCTCCCCCACCGGCGTATTCGGCTAGGACTCTTGTTATCCTAGGCCTCTGGTGCATTATATAAACCGAGGCCAGGCTAGTCGATAGAGATATACAACAATCATACCATAGGCTAGCTTCTAGGGTTTAGCCTCTTTGATCTCGTGGTAGATTCACTCTTGTAAACATCCACAATATCAATATCAATCAAGCAGGACGTAGGGTTTTACCTCCATCAAGAGGGCCCGAACCTGGGTAAAACATCGTGTCCCTTGTCTCCTGTTACCATCCGCCTAGACGCACAGTTCGGGACCCCCTACCCGAGATCCGCCGGTTTTGACACCGACATTGGTGCTTTCATTGAGAGTTCCGCTGTGTGTCCTGCAAAAGGTCGATGGCTCGCCCGCAGGTCAACTTCAACTTCGGCATCTTCGTCACCAGCTCGGCTGGTCCTCTTGGTTCGACCAAGGACTGCACCCTATCTCCGATCGTCATGTTCGGATGAGGGCCTTCATCAGCATCAACTCTGACCTCTATCAAGATCATGGAGCAATCATCCAGGGAGCCCGGGGGCTCAACGTCAACATTGCCCTCGGGCGACCGTACTCTTTTTCTGGACAGCGGACTTGTGTCCGCCACCGCCTCCTCAAGCGTCGCTTTACCGATTGCTTCAGTGGAATTGTGCGGAATTGAGTCTACAACAGCCCTGGAAAATTTCATCGAGTTCCGATGGAGGAATCTCCGGCAATCTCCGATATACCGGAGCCGCATTTAATCTGGACGAGAATCTGGACGAGAATCCGGACGAGTTTAGGGCGTGGTGTCAAGATTCTAGATCGGACTTCCTTTGGAAGATCCAACCGTTGATCGGCTGCGGAATTCCTATATCTGCCACCCCTCAAAATTTCAGCTCGATCCGACCGTCCAAACTCCGGGAACCTTCCGATTAGTGCATCACTCTTGGATCTGTTTTCTGCGAAAACGAATCCGACCGAGTTAAATCTTTTTTATGAACGGGATTTGGACATCCTTTTGAAGGAAGTTGTGTACGGGGTATTGTGTTTTGTTCCCGAACACATCCCACTAACTTTAAGATCTTTTGAACATGATCTTCAACATCACGCTGGTGTCAAACCAGTCCGGCAATATTGCTCCACGGCTGCCGACCTATGCTGGACACGTCGTCACTTTGTTAAGCCGAGCTCAACTTCTTTGGATCATCATCTCGGCAAGCCGAACAAGAGTCCGGCATCGCGAAGGATAAATCATCACCAACATCGCTGCCCCATGGATTACACGGAGCGGGCATACCGGCATCACCGCATGGTCGCTTCATCAAGCCGGCATCGACCACGTCACGACCTGCATCGGCAGGGCCGCACTATTGCTTCTTCAAGCTGGTGTCCATCACGCCGACCTACTTCGACATCTCGGCTGGACCGGGGGCTTCGCCATCTCTTCATCAACCTACTCTGGACACTTCGGCGTCACTAGCCGACCAGGCAATGGGTGCGCGGATCGAGTCCCAATTTTGGAAATCACCTTCCTTCGGATTGCGACAACAAATAAACCAGGTGCTATTAATCCTAGTATTTCTTTTTGCTTGTTTGGGTTAATTTTTCCCAAGGAATTATTACTCTCGTTTGTCCATCATATGTACACAGGTCTATCAAATGGTGGCCGCATTATCGACGGTCGCATGATGGTTCGGTCAGTTTCCGTACATAGTCCGGCGAACGCCGCATCCGAACTCGAACCGACCTGTGAATTCAGGCATTGCCATGCCTTTATTGCATTACGCCGACGACCTGCATCGACATTGACTTCGGCGCCAGGCCATATTTCTTTTATTACTCACTTTGCATAAATTATTTATTATGCAACATTTTTTAATTCTTATTATTACTATTATCCCGGTCTGCACTATTTTTGTGCACAGGAAAATGATCTAGCGGACTATATCCTTTGCGTCACCTCGGCTGGACGGGGCTTCGTCAACACTTCATTACCCCATGCAGGGACTTCGCATCACTCTGCCGTCCTGCATTGACCGTGCTATGTCACCACTTCGGAGTGCCGAGCTCTTTTTGCTCCGCCACCTCGGGATCGGCTTGGGGGATGGAACCTTGTCCCGCATCAAGCTCAGACCGCGTCGTCAATAACGAACACATTAACCAGCTAAGTTGCCTTCATGCTCAAAGTTTTAAATTTTTAACTTGTGTTCGGCTCGACCAAGCATTATACTTTTTTGGAAAAAAGTTGCTTGTAAAATTTTTCCTTGTCCAAACTTTGTTTGCACACACTTGACGCGCTACCCGCGCTCATTATACCTGGGGGCTTCTTTAACAGAAGCTTATTAATACGGGCTTTATGCCCAACACATGTGTCACACTTCCGCATGTACCTTTTATTCACCATTATATGCATCGATATGACTTAAGTTTTGGCCAAGCTGGGTTGCATGGCTCTGTGCTTACCCGTGACGCTCCCGATTGTTCGGCTAGGTGGTAAAGGAGCACCTCTGCGATTATTCTTGCCGGGTCGGCGGATGTGTACCTCAGACTGGGTGAAGCGAAAGCTAGCATTCTTAAGGGAATACTCGGTCGGTGAACTAAAAGATGATTTTTACCTATTCATTTACCTGCCCCAAATGTTTTTCTGCTCTTTTCGCAGTCCGGACATGCACTTTAGGGCATGCCTCCCAGGGAAAGGAACCCCTAACGGAACTATTCTCCCTGGAAGATGTTTCTTACTAACCATGTAATATAACATAACTAGTTGGGCACTTGTCCGATAAAGCACTAATGACCCTACGCCTGGTCTCCACGCATGCCCGGTTTTATAACCGCGAGGTATTCGGACACACTCGGACTATTGGGTCCAGAGGTTGAAGCGAAAAGGTCCGCTACGACAAACGATCTACAATCCGGCTAGAAGGCATTCTACATGTCACCTTACATTTTGTAGTCAACTTTTACCCAAGTCACTTGGGGGCTCTTATGTTTATTTGAGCCGTTTCATACTAAGTGTTTTTCTTCTTAGTCGTTGCAAAGTTAAAGCACGGCAGAAGCACTTTTTTTTCTAAAGTCCAATTTTCGGATTGGCACCGAACACTTGATCTTGTTCGGACGTCATGTTTTTACTGACTTTTTGGTTTTCCAAGCTTTTGGCACCTTTAACTATTTGTGTGTTTCAGCACAAGTCTCGCAGTGCAACGCCGGACACCTTTAGAGATTCGGCAGAAACATTCTCGGATATTGCTATATATGCATCAGTTTCGAATTGTGTCTTCGGTCAATAGTTGGGTTGCCCAGCTCCCGCGCTTGCCTCATACGTTCCACTTTGTTCGGCTAGGTGTGCAAAGGGAGAACCACTGCGATTGTGCTTCCAGCTCGCATGATCAAGCACCTCACTGGAGAAAGCCGAAAACTAACTGTCACAATAGGTGTAAACTGGTCAGCGATCTGATGACTACATTAAATGACGGGCCATTCACAAAATTGGCCGAAGTGTTTCCGGCTTGACCTCGACTATCACCGAACACTACCGGGGGCTAGTAACTGGCCTCCCAAACTAAATCCTCAATATTTTGCTCTTACATCGGAGCTGAGGTTTCATGATCATGCTTAGCATGACAAACCAAAGAAAGGAACCGATAGCGGGACTATTTTCTTTGGAAGACATTTCTTCTGTTAAACAGTAATATAACATATCTCTCTACGTACCTTTGTTTATAAAACCGTATGGCCAGATTGCCTTGTTTGTCGTAAAACTTTGCCCTCATAAAGGCTTTATAAAGTAGGACAAACACTCCTCGGCTATTGGCCGAGGAGGTGGAAGCCGATGGTCGGTCAACAAAGTTTTGTACAATGCGGATCCGAGCATTAATGACATAAAGTACTTGGATACATTGAGTCATTACACATAATTTGTGATTTTACTATGGATATCGATCCTTAATTCGCCACCGTGCCGCATTCAGGCTCGGGGCTCTTGGGCTTCGGGCTTATTATTAACAAATATTAAAGGGCACATCAATCCCCTGATCTGGTGTTGCCACCCGACCAGTGTCTCGGGGCTACTGCATTGCCTGTTCTATGCAGAAAATTTTAAGTGCAATACAGTTTCCAAGGAGATTTTGATCCTCAGGTTGGTCGGCCGCACCCAACCTGAGTCTTGAGGACTGAGCACGCCGCTTTTTGTGTCCCGAAGTATTCTGCCGAGCTAGGACTTGATCCTCAGACCGATTTTGCAAATCAACCCGAGTCTCAGCGGCTACGGGGATCAACGGTCTTATGTCATCCTTCATGTGCATCTCGGGTTTTAGACCGATACCCACCTTGAGGGCTACTGGCTATGTATCTTGGCAGAGAATAAATTGCACCAATAAAAAATATTGACCAAAAATCAGCCCACATTCGGGGTGGTGCACCACCTCGGAAGCAATTTGGCATATAGTTCGGATGCAAGTGGCTGGCTCCTTAGAGGGCATTTCCGGCATTAAGCTCGGCTAAACTCCTTCAAACTTCTTTGAACCAAGGTGATTTACAACACCTCGGACACATAATCCGGCGTTGGAGCTCGGATACAGTCCGGCGTTGGAGCTCGGATACATAGTCCGGCGTTGGAGCTCGGACACATAGTCCGGCGTTGGACCTCGGCCACATAGTCCGGCGTTGGAGCTCGGACACATAGTCCGGCGTTGGAGCTCGGACACATAGTCCGGCATTGGAGCTCGGACACACAGTCCGGCGTTGGAGCTCGGATACGTTCCGGCGTTAGAGCTGGGAAGCGGTCCGGCGTTGGTGCTCGGCTGCAAAAGATACCTCGAATGCAGTCCGGTGTTGGAGCTCGAACGCAAGAGGATGCTGCCGCCCGGGAACAACTTCAAACCCGAGGCGTGGCATAAAAATAACAAGGCATTGATAAAGGCCGTAAACTTAAAGGGGCTCCTCGGATACCCGACGTGTAAACTCGTCGAATGCATTTCGGCGATCCTCAAGATCGAAGATGAGAAGATTTGTTGAACCAGTTTTCAAGACCGACGACCGAAGATGAAGAACAGTTCGGAAGAATCGAGGAGCATCCCCAACTTGAAGACCGGTTCAGGGGGCTACTGACGGTGTCCTGGACTAGGGGGTACTCACCACGTCGTCTCCTGATCAGTTGGATTGGGCCGAGGACCCCCAGGGCCGCATACTCATGGGCCAGTCCGGATAGCTGCCGCATACAAGGAAGATTCCACAAGACTTGGCGATCAAGACAAGGACTCCTCCCCCACCGGCATATTCGGCTAGGACTCTTGTTATCCTAGGCCTCTGGTGCATTATATAAACCGAGGCTAGGCTAGTCGATAGAGATATACAACAATCATACCATAGGCTAGCTTCTAGGGTTTAGCCTCTTTGATCTCGTGGTAGATCCACTCTTGTAAACATCCACAATATCAATATCAATCAAGCAGGACGTAGGGTTTTACCTCCATCAAGAGGGCCCGAACCTGGGTAAAACATCGTGTCCCTTGTCTCCTGTTACCATCCGCCTAGACGCACAGTTCGGGACCCCCTACCCGAGATCCGCCGGTTTTGACACCGACACCGCGTATGCTATTTTTTGATAGTGTGGGTATCGGTATTTGCATGGGGTTAGGACCGTGGACACATAGTAGACCGGCTTTTGGAGCGGGTATTTGTATCCGTCAGCCTCTCGTTCAACGACGAGCACTGCGCTTATGACTTGATGCGTTGTAGCTATGTACAACAACATAGGTTCGTCGATATTCGGCGCTGTTAGTACTAGATTACTGGCCAATAAGGTCTTTATTTCATCCAGTCCGGCCGCGGCTGCATCCGTCCATACGAAGTGTTCGGTACGCCGAAGAAGGCGGTAAAGCGGTAGTGCCTTTTCCCTAACCTGGAGATAAAGCGGCTGAGAGCAGCCATGCATCCGGCTAGTTTTTGGATGTGCTTGAGGTCTGTTGGTATGGCCAACTGTGACAGAGCTCGGATCTTTGCCGGATTCGCTTCAATTCCTCTGTTGGAAACGATGAAGCCGAGTAGCTTCCCCGAGGGGACGCCAAAAAAACATTTTTCCGGATTCAGCTTGATGTCGTATGTCCGGAGATTGTCGAATGTAAGCCTCAGGTCATCTATTAGGGTTTCAACGTGTCTTGTTTTTATGACCACGTCGTCCACGTATGCCTCCACTGTTTTGCCGATTTGCTTTTCCAGGCATGTTTGAATCATGCGTTGGTAGGTTGCACCGGCATTCTTGAGCCCGAAAGGCATAGTGTTGAAGCAGAAAGGGCCATATGGCGTTATGAAAGCTGTTGCAGCTTAGTCAGACTCTGCCATCTTTATTTGATGGTATCCAGAGTATGCGTCGAGGAAACACAGCGAGTCGTGTCCAGCTGTGGCATCGATGATTTGATCAATGCGAGGGAGGGGAAAGGGATCCTTGGGGCAAGCCTTGTTGAGGTCTTTGGAAGTCGACGCATAGGCGCCAGGATTTGTCCTTCTTTGTTACCATCACCAAATTTGCTAGCCAATCCGGATGTTTGATATCTCTGATAAATCCGGCCTCTAGTAGCTTGGCTAACTCTTCCCCCACTGCCTGTCGTTTGGGCTCTGAGAATCGCCTTAGGGTCTGCTTGACTGGTTTATATCCTTTTAGAATATTGAGGCTGTGTTCGGCCAGTCTACGTGGGATGCCTCGCATGTTCGATGGGTGCCAGGCGAAAATATCCCAATTCTCGCGTAAGAAATCTCGTAGTGCAGCGTCGATCGAGGGGCTCAGCTGTGTCCCAATGGAAGCTGTCTTCGTGGGGTCCGTTGGGTGGACCTGGAATTTGACTATCTCGTCCTCAGGCTTAAATGAGGTGGACTTGGGTCGCTTGTCTAGTATCACGTCGTTCCTGTCCACGGTGGCCCACAATGTTGTTAACTCTTCGGCTGCTAGGGGTTCAGATAATGCTTCCAGGGCTAGGGCTGCGGTTTTATTTTCGGCGTGAAGTGCTACGTCCGGATCACTGGCTAGAGTGATGATTCCATTAGGTCCAGGCATTTTAAGCTTCATGTACCCATAATGGGGTACAACTTCAAAGCTTGTAAACGTGTCCCGCCCTAGAAGGGCGTGGTATCCGCTGCTAAAAGGAGCCACCTGGAATGTGATTTCCTCGGACCTATAATTCTCCGGGGTGCCGAATACCACATCGAGTGTGATTTTTCCCGCACACCGCGCTTCCCGAGTAGGGATAATTCCCCTGAAGGTCATGCCGCTTTGTTCAATGCGGCTTTTATAAATTTCCATTTTGCTGAGTGTTTCTTCATAGATCAGATTTAATCCGCTTCCACCATCCATGAGCACTTTGGTGAGCCGAAATCCGTCCACGATTGGGCTAAGAACCAGAGCGGCTGGTGCTCGGACAGTCCGGGATCGAGGTTCGTCACTGGCATTAAAAGTTATAGCAGTGTCGTTCCAAGGGTTTATTTTTGCCACACGGTAAATTTCAGCGGAGCTTCGACGAGCTCGCTTGCGCCTATTGTTCGAGGCGAAAGTCTCGAAGACGGTCAGTACCGTATTGTGTTCTCTGGCGGGATGTTGTTCCATTTTATGGCCCATAAGAAGATCCTCGCCACTTTTTGCCACCTGCCGTAGTAGCCAACATGCCTTAAGGCTATGAGTAGGTGTTGTATCTGGAGTACTATGGAGCTTACATGGCCCGTCCAGCCATTCTTGCAATACGGATCTCCGCCCTGGAGTGGGCTTTGGTTTCTTGGGGGTTGGGTCGGATGACTTACAAGAGTTCGTTCGTTTAGTTCGGACAAAGGTTTTGGCGAGACCAGTACTATCCCAAAATTCTATTTGGGTCTTCCAAGCGCTCTCCATCGCATAGTACTTCTGTATTATGGTTGCCAAGTCCGCGAAGCGTACTATGTCGCGGCGGCTTATAGCATTGAGGAGTCCTTCGTCCGTGCAGTTTTTGCAGAAAAGTGAGACCATGTTCTCTTCGCGGCAGTCCCTGACCTTGTTAAGCGCAAGGAGGAATCTGGCCCAGTAGCGATGTACGGTTTCTTGGGGCTCTTGCCTGATGTGGGAGAGACAGTTTAGGTCCAGTTTAGAGTCCGGATTTTGATCCGATCTAACGCCCAAGGGCGCGGGCGGTCTCGAGCTAAACAGCTCAGAATCTGGGGTGCCCAATTTCTTCGGCCCGATGCCCGATTTTAAGTCCGGGACCTGGGTCAGGTTTTCCTTTGAGCAGGTCTTTGGCTCAAGGAGTTCTGTGATCCGAACACAACTTGCCCTCAAAGTTGAGGGGCAATCCGCATGTGGTTTCTCCACTATCGCTATCTCATGCGTGGCCGGCGGGGACCTGATGTCCCTTTGGTCGGGTTTAAGCCCAATCCGGTCGTAGTCTGTAGCGATTCCCAGAGCGGCGATGCGATCCAAGAGTTCGTTAAGGGAGGAGAGCTCCATTGGACCCATCTGTTCGACAAGTTCCGAACTGACGCGAAGGTTATGATTGATGACCTGAGAAGTCATCGTCAGCGCCACCGCCGATGGGGCGGCCATGATAAAGCCGCCGAGCCGGAGCGTCTGGCCTATAGCCAGAGCCCCCTCCGAGGTAATGTCGTCCTTGACAATGAGACGAGCCATCGAGCTCGACGGCGACGCATACGGAGGAACTCTCAATGAAAGCACCAATGTCGGTGTCAAAACCGCGGATCTCGAGTAGGGGGTCCCGATCGTGCGTCAAGGCTGATGGTAACAGGAAGCAAGGGACACAGATGTTTACCTGAGTTCAGCCCTCTCGATGGAGGTAAAACCCTACTTCCTGCTTGATTAATATTGATGATATGGGTAGTACAAGAGTAGATCTACCACGAGATTATAGAGGCTAAACCCTAAGAGCTAGCCTATGATGGTATGATTGTAATTGTGATCGGCCTTCTAAGGACCATCCTCTCCGGTTTATATAGGCACCGGAGAGGGCTAGGGTTTACATGGAGTCGGTTACAAGGAAGGAAATATAATATCTGGATCGCCAAGCTTGCCTTCCACGCCAAGGAAAGTCCCATCCGGACACGGGCCGAAGTCTTGAGTCTTGTATCTTCACGCTTCAATAGTACGGACGTTGTACACAGTTCGGCTGTCTGGATACCCCCTAATCCAGGACTCCCTCAGTCGCCGCCGCCTTCGACCTCGTCATCGGAGGAGAGCGCGATAACCACGCGGCCCTCTGTGCCGCCGTCCTCGCCGCCTTCGACCTCGTCATCGGAGGAGAGCGCGATAACCTCGCCGCCCTTCACGCCAGCAAGGATCGCCCGCTCCGCCTGCACGAGCTCCGGGTGCTGCCGGCAGAGCTCTTGCATGTAGGCCTCATCGGCGGCCTCAGCATCGAGGCGCTCCCACGCCTTGTGCTCCTCCCGTGCCATAGCCGAGCTCACCGCCCCTGGCTCCGGCGGAACAAGGTCGACCGAACGTGTGCCGAAGGGGAAGTTGAGCCTAGCCGCTGCGCCGTGGTAGTGGACCTGCCAGCGGTCATACTCCATGGCCGCGAGCACGGCCGTGTGGAAGCTACTGAGCCACCGACGGGTGTGGGTCTCCTGATGTGTAATCTCGGCAACCCACATCCCCCACCACCACTTCTGAACCCCGAGGTAGGACCTCGTCGGCTGCCGGGTCCGAGGGAGGACAGGTAAGTCCTCGAACCGGCATAGGGGCGTGGCGGCGGGCGGATCGAGGGACCAGCAACGACGGATCGATCCTGCGGAGTACGACAGGGACACCTCGGCGGCTACCTCACCGGCGTCGGGCGAAAAGGCCGCGATAAACCTCTTTTTGGCCATTGGCTCCTCGAGCTCCCCGGCACACAGGCAAAGGTTGAGGATGGAGGCGCCAGCGATGGTGGCGACCTACCAATGGTTTCAAGGGTTGTGTGTGTCTGTGTGAGCGAAGGTTTTGGGGTGTGTGTAGAGGGGGGTGGGGCAAGGTGGTGTTTGAGGAAATACTGCGGCAACTGAAAATTTTACTAGGCGGGAATAACAAGGCGGGGCTACTGAAAATTTGGATCAAGGGCGAGCAGATATTTTTGAGATTGCGAGGGATGCATAGGCGGGAGTAAAATGCCGGGGCTACTGAAAATTTGAAACAAGGGACTGATGCAGAGCGGGAGTAATAGACATCGCACATGGTCCGCACATACTAATCGTGTGCTATCAAACATTAAAACCTTCCAGGCAGTAGATATTTTCGAGATTACGAGGCAGTAATATTTTCGAGATTGTGAGGGATGCAGAGGTGGGAGTATTTGGGGAGCGAGCTAGTGTGCTTGACACGCCGGCTGTGGACTGTAGCCGACGCACCTTCTCGCGTAAGCCATAGGCGTACTATACACCGATGGTGCTCCAGGATATTTTGTGCTGCATCTCACATGGTTGGTTATAATAAACTGTGTGCGATCTACTTGATTTTTCATCTTGAGTTGGATTACATAATGGGGTCATAGCGGCAATGGACGGTGTTTGAATTGCTAGACCTTTTATCTGCAGTGAACATGCAACTATATGTGTGTCGTAAAAGAATTGGAATTATTCAGGGTTCGTTTGAACACTTTATACATTAGATTGGTTTTCTAGCCATTTCAGGTGCACAATTCAAAATTAAACTACATGCACATGCTCCGGTGCAACAACATGGGTTGTAAAATCATATATGTGTCCATGGGTTTATGCTTATGTCCCATGCAAGAAATGGGGATCAAATTCGAACACCACGACACCGTGGCTCTCGGGCAAATGTCGACGTACTTGCTTTTGTAATTCTAATAAATCCATAATTCGTCCGAAATTCATGAAACTTGGCATGCTATCATGGAGCGGCATCAACATACCATGGTAATTTTTTTGTCCAATTAGGGGCAGGTTTGGGTATAAGCTTCTCATAAACTAGAGCTTCTCACAACAAGTGTGATGGTTTCGGTAGGGAACGTTTCACCTTTCTGGATGAAACGATATCCGTTGCCTCTTCTCGATTTCAAATTTTTTTCCTAGTGTCAACATAGAACAACAGGAGTGTTGTGTCAATTTTTGGGATTTTTCGGGGTTCGCTTCTATATTTTTATACATTGACTGAGTTTTCGATGCATTCATGTGCATATTCAAATTTGAACTACATGCACATGCTATGATGCATATAAATTGGTTGAAAATTCAAATATGTGTCCTTGGTTGCATGCTTAGGTCCCATGCAAGAAATGGGAATGAATGTCAAACACCCTACCACCGTCACTCGGTCGCGAACATTGAGATACCTGGTTTTTAAATTCCATTTAATCCAAAACTCGTCTGAAATTCATGAAACTTGGCATGCTATCATGGAGCGACATCAAAATGTTGTGGTAAATTTTTTGTCCCATTTGGGGCAGGTTTAGGTATATGCTTCTCACAAACCACAACTTCTCACAGCAAGCATGATGGTTTCGATAGGGAACGTCCCACATTTGGGGACGAAACGATATCCATTGCCTCTTATTGCTGTAAAAAAAATTCTCGTGTCAACATAGAACAACAGGAGTGTTGTGTCAATTTTTGTGATTTTTCAGGGTTCGTTTGGACATTTTTATGCATTAACTGAGTTTTCAATGCATTTATGTGCATAATTCAAATTTGAACTACATGCACATGCTCCAGTGCATATAAATTGGTTGAAAAATCAAATATGTGTCCTTGGGTGCATGATTAGGTCCCATGCAAGAAATGGGAATGAATTTCAAACACCAGAGCACCGTTGATTGCCGGCAAAACATTGAGGTACCTGGCTTTTAAATTCTAGTAAATCCAAAACTCGTCTGAAATTCATAAAACTTGGCATGGTATCATGGAGCGGCATAAACTTGCCGTGGAAAAAAAATTGTCCCATTTGGGGCACGTTTGGGTATAAGCTTCTCACAAACCAGAGCTTCGCACAACAAGCCTGGTGGTTTTGGTACGGAACGTGCCAACTTTGGGGACGAAACAAATCCGTTGCCTCTTATCGCTTTCAAAAAATTTCTAGTGCCAACATAGAACAACATGAGTGTTGTGTTAAGTTTTGGAATTTTTCGGGGTTCGTTTGGACATTTTTATACATTAACTGGGGTTTCTAGGCATTTGATGTGCATAATTAAAATTTGAACTACATGCACATGCTCCGGTGCATATAAATTGGTTGAAAAGTCAAATCTGTGTCCTTGGGTGCATGCTTAGGTCCCATGCAAGAAATGGGAATGAATTTCAAACACCAGGGCACCGTTGATTGCAGGCAAAATGTTAAGATACCTGGATTTTAAATTCTAGTAAATCCGAAACTCGTCTGAAATTCATGAAACTTGGCATGGTATCATGGAGTGGCATCAACATGCCATGGTAAAACATTTGTCTCATTTGCGGCAGGTTTGGGTATAAGCTTCTTACAAACCAGAGCTTCTCACAACAAGCCTGATGGTTTCGGTACGAAACGTGCCACCTTTGGGGACGAAACGATATCCGTTGCCTCTTATCACTTTCAAAAAATTTCTAGTGCCAACATAGAAAAACATGAGTGTTGTGTTAAGTTTTGGATTTTTTCAGGTTTCGTTTGGACATTTTTATACATTAATTGGGTTTTCTAGGCATTTTATGTGCATAATTCAAATATGAAATACATGCACATGCTCCAATGCATATAAATTGGTTGAAAATTATAATCTGTGTCCTTGGGTGCATGCTTATGTCCCATGCAAGAAATGGGAATGAATTTCAAACACCAGGGGACTGTTGATTGCCGGCAAAATATTGAGATATGTGGCTTTTAAATTCTAGTAAATCCAAAACTCATCTGAAATTCATGAAACTTGGCATGCTATCATGGAATGGCACCCGACATGCTATGGTATTTTCGTGTCCATTTTGAGAGAAGGCTCACTCAAGTAACAACCAACAATGGCATTTTGAAAAACTAGCTGCCACTTTAATATCTCAAACGTTTGTATAATTCAAACTGTGTGCGTTCTGTTAACCATTCACGTGACCCCACGTGTCTTGGTTTTAATGGCTATAGGAGGTGACGTGCGGACAGATGCTTGACTGAACGAGAGGCGTGCAAGCGCAGTCCGGTGCGTAGGCTCACTGAGAAGCATGCAAGCTGTTCAACGTAGGATCTGTGCATCTCTTCAACGCAAACGGTTCAGATTGCGGTATGCAAATTAGAGCCAGACTTTGGTGCTAAGCCAAGAGACACTGCGATTTGTCAAAATATGCAGCTAAAAATCAATAGCACTATCTATTTTTTGCAATTAATATTCAGTAATTAAGCATAGATTTCATTCATAGAGATTAAGTAGTTGTTCTCACCGGGAAGCGAGATAGCCTTGGACCGCCGCCTGCCTCGCTCCCACTAGTCTGTATTAATGGCGCCGCCGAGCAGCCGCACCCCCCATCCTCGCCACACACACAATCCTCTCTCTCCACCCGCATCCTCAACGTCGCTCTGAGTCCTCAAAGCCATTAGTGTACGAGGATGCCGCCGAAGCACCCCATCGGAGGGAGTGGCGACGCCGGGGCTACTGAAGCACCGGAGCACGGCGTGAATATGGAGACAGAGGTTTCCGTCGCCACTGCCGAGGTGGAGAACGAGGCTGCCAACAAGCAGAGGTGGGTCGAGAAAGAACCGCAAGCAACTCGAGCAGGCCTAGACTTCATCAACAACCTCCCCAATGATATGTTGATAGTCCTCATATCCCTCCTCCCAATAAAATATCAGGCGAGGACAGCCGCCCTTTCCCGGCGGAGGCGTCCCCCTATGGCTCCTCACCCCTGTCGACCTCCTCGACGCCCACGAGCTATGCCGTGGCTATCGCGAAAGCTTGGATGCATTTTCCCAGATCCTCGGCACTCACCATGGCCCAATCAAAGGCCTTATCACGGGCAAGTTCTGTTCTAATGGAAAGGACCGAGCCAAGCATGACGAGTGGTTCCGATCCCCCGCCATAGACCAGCTCGAGAAGCTCATTTTTAATGATGGGCATATGCGCTTGCTGCCATCATCCGTGCTCCACTTCGCGCCCACGTTGCACCTCACCAAGTTCATGAATTGCCATCCCCCCTTAACGACGCACCCGCTCTTTTTATACCATGACTGAAGCACCTCGAGCTCGTCACCGTCTGCATCCCAAAGGATGACATGGAGCGCCTGCTCCATGGCTGTACTGCACTCGAGTTCCTTCGTGTTCAGGCGATGAATTGGTCGAGTACCTTGCACATCACCTCCAGGACTCTCGGGACTATTTTTGTCTGTTGCTGGTGCTGCAACGAGAGATCACAATATGGTCACTGAGGACACACCTTCACTTGAGAGATTACTTGTAGTTGATCACCAAGGTCCAACAAGAATCAATGTCATTTCTGCGCCGAAATTGAAAGTGGTGGGCTACTCGTCTGTCAAATACTACAACTTTCAGGTACAACAGTCGCCTTATACCTCTCCTTCTTGATATCAACGTTATTTCTAGTTTTGAAGATGTATGTTCGTCTGTCATCCAGCAAAGCTTCACCAAGATTCTGGGCACAGTGAAGGTCCTGGCACTAGAATCTGTCGGCCCCATCCTGGACCAAGTTGTTAGTTGCCCGAGATGCTTTCCAGGCCTGAAGAAGCTGTATATCGAGGTGATGTTCCTTTCCTGTTAAATGTTAACCATAAGGGAGTTCAATTATTTGCACCTTTTACCAAGTTTACAATGACAATGTACTACGATTTCTAAAGGAATTTTGGAGGATTTTAGGACATACACCCCCACCCTATATTGGTTGCTTCATTCATTGTCACAACCCTAGCATTAGCTTTGCTTGTCTTTGCATCATCATCTTGCATCATGATTAAATTCCTTTTAAACTTGAAATGGGGATTGTTCAAACCCTAGCACTAAATCAGTCCCTCTAGGCTTGATTAAAATCTTTTTCAATAAACCCAAAATGTCCCTAAGAAAAGTTCATGATTTCTGGTTGAGGTGAAAACCTCTCCCAAAAAATGATGGATATATTTCTAGGTCATCTTTGGATTTTTGAATTAACACAAAAGTATTTGAATTGGAGCCGTTTAAATGCTATATATATTTTAAATGGTCCAAATATTCTGAAGTTATTTGGGGAGCCTGAAATAATTCAGTTAACCACCAAAATAATTTCAGAATTATCTAAAATGATTTAGTTCTAAACTAAATCAGAACAAAGAAAACAGAATAGAAAAGAAAATAGAAAAAGAGAAAAGAGAGAGAGAGAGAGAGAGAGATAGTACTGGCCACTTACCCAGGCGCCCAACCGCCCACCTCTGAGCAGCCCGGCTGGGCAAAGCCAGCCAACCCACCGAGGCAAGGTTGTCATCAACCTTGCGCCAGTAGGACGCCGAGCGTGTGCTCGCCGCACGCGCGCCCTCCGAGCGCCACCTCCTGCCTCTCTGCTCGCTTCCCCGACCCCCCCTAGAGATGCCACACACCTCCCTGGCGCCACGTCCACTTCTCCCTCCGTCCCTATCCCCCTCTGCTCTCTCTCCCTCCCGCGACCGAACGGAGCCCGTCGCCGCCGTTCACCGTAGCCATGGCCACCGACCCTCCCTCTCCCATTCAGTGTATCCAAAAGCCCCGCCTCGTCGTCCTCATCCTCTCCACCAAGCCATGGAACGTCGGATGCACCACAACATCGCCAGCATCGCCGTTTCCCTCGCCGGCCACCGTGGATCCTCGCCCTCGATTCGGGAGCTACCGGGCATCCCCGACCTCGCTCTCGCGCTCATTGGACTCGCTGTGAGCTTCTCCACCTCCTCCCCTTGCTCCCGTGCTCAGCTTCTCGCCGCAGCCGTCGTTTCGACGATGACCATGGTCACCGTAGCCTCCAACCGAGCTCACCCACGTGCTCGCCGTGCCGTGTAGGTGCCGTGGGAGCCAAGCACGCAACTCGACGGCCTCCATAGCCTCGTCTCCGAACTCGTCCGAACTCCGGCCGCCGCTGCCGTTGCCACCGCCATCGTCTTAGACCACCCCGGCCGAAGCTAACCCCACCAGTCGATGCGCGTGAGCCCCAACTCCTCGTAGATGGGCTCAGCCATCGATTTGGTCGCTGGAAGTCAAAACCCGAGGCCCTCCGCCGCGTCTGGCCTCGCCGGCGTCGAGCCGCCGGCGAGTTGACCTTGTTGACCTGGGGTTTGACTCCCCTGGGTCAACGAAAGGTGGGACCAGGCCCCTGCTTAATTAGCGTAGGTTTAAATTAGCGTTAAATTAATTTAGTTAACTAATCAAGCCACTGACGTGTGGGCCCAGGCCTAATTAACCTAGGTTAGTGCTAAGCTAACACTAAACTAACTCTGTTAGTTAGTGGTTTCACCGACATGTGGGTCCCAGCCGTCAGGTTTGACCTGGGCTGGCGCCTTTGACCTGTTGACGTCACTGCGATGCCGGTCGACGCAGAATGCCTTTTCTGGATTTATTTTTATTCGGGAAATTCCAGAAAATTGCCTAAACTTCTAAAAATCATAGTAATTCAACCGTAGCTCCAAATCAAATAATTTATATATGAAAAATTATCAGAAAAATTCAAGGAATCCATCTGTACCATGTTCATGCATGTTTGAACAATGTTTGTCCTCTGTTTTGGACAAAACAAATGAATGGCATTTAAATAACCACATGTGGAGTTTAAATTTGAATCTTAGGTTCAAACCAACTTCATTTAACTTGTTGCTAGTTGCATTAGGCCAATCAAAAGCATATTGCCATGTCACATTCATGCATCATAATGTTGCATTGCATTGATTTTGTTCTTTCTCGATTGCGGTGTTTGCCCCTCTCGATAGGCGTGGTTCCGACGATGAGTGCGATGACACCGATGAAGAGCTATAATATCTTCAGGAGTGCCAGGCAAGCAAAACCCCCTTGTTCATTCCGATACAATCCCACTTTCTTGCCCCTGCTCTCTTTTACTGCATTAGGACAACACCGTTTCAACTGTTACATGCTGCGGTAGCTGAACCCCTTTATCCTCTGCATGACCTGTCATTGCCACAGTAAATAGATGAAACCCACTATCATGAGTAGGAGTTGTTTGAGCCCTGATGTGCCTACTCAATCATGCTTGTTTGTCATGCCTGCTATTGCTTAGAGTTGAGTCGGGTTTGATTCATCGGGAATGAATTGGAATATGGTGAACATGTCCTACTGTTGAGAGCTAAGTGTGTGAACACGATTTGGTAAAGGTAGCGGTGAGAGGCCATGTAGGAGTACATGGTGGGTTTTCTCAATGCAGCCGTCCTCAGGAACTGAGTTCTGTGTTTGTGATCCATGACCAGTTACTACCACACATTGGGTTCCGGTAACTCGGCCCCTCTCGGCTTATTAATCAACTCGATCTCTGTCCAGGAGTTGCAACTAGTTTTTGGTGTTTGTAGGTAGTGTTAGTAGTCTACCAAGTGGCACCGATGCATGTGGGCTTGGGACAGACTAGGCCTGATGGCCCGGTGTACCAAGTGGCACCCGGTTGGTGGGCTTGGGAACCCTGTACACATCGTTTGGGCCGTGGCGACACCCGCCGGATCTCCTTGCGGATGGAACCCGAATAGGCGATAAACACGGACGAGAGACTTGTGTGGTTAGTCGGTCGTGGCTGACTCCTCGCCCGGCTTCCGCTTGAAGGTTGCCGAGGTACATGACGATGTCTGGCGATAAGTGGCGAGAGCGTGTGAAGAAGTACACCCCTGCAGGGTCATCATTATCTATTCGAATTGCCGGATTCCTCGGATATGGAAACTTGGACCCCTTGCATAGTTCATAGACAAGTGAAAGTGGATACTCTAAAATTCGCAAGATAAGCGTGAGTGCTATGGATGGCGTTCTCGTAGGTAGATGGGAGCGGATCTATAGTGGTGTATTGGTATGGTGAATATGTGGACTCTTGTGCGCCACCTCAAAGAGTTACTTGCAGTCGTAGTTCAGGATAGCCACCGAGTCAAAGCTGGCTTGCTGCAGTCAAACTCCACCACCCCTTTGTTGATAATGATGCACATGTAGTTAGTTCTGATGTAAGTCTTGCTGAGTACATCTGTACTCACGTTTTCTTATTTTATGTTTTGCAGAGAGACGTCAGTCTCGCTAGTAGTTCCGCGTGAACTTCGATGTTTAGCTTGTTACCTCAGCTACGATCTTGTGCCCTCGGCAGGATCTGGTAGATAGTCAGGCCTCTAAGCCTTTTTCATTTGTAGATGTCTGTACTCAGACATGTTAAGCTTCCGCATGTGCCTTGACTTGTATGCTCTGAGTGTTGGGTCATAAGACCCATGTTTGTAATATCTCGCTCCTCGGAGCCAAATGAATACATACTTGAGTCGTAGAGTTATGTTGTGATGCCATGTTGTATTTACACATATCGAGCATATTGTGTGTATGATTGAAATGCTTGGAATGTGTGGGATCCGACAAACTAGTTGTTTATCCTTAGCAGCCTCTCATATGGGGAAATCTAGTCTAGTGCTTCCTGAGCGATAGTAGTCCGCTACAGCCCGGTTCACGAGTCCGCTAGCCCAGCACTACCGCTCGACACTTGACTGGCCGGCATGTGTTTCACTTGCCGTTCTGTGTACTTCGGGAAATGTCACGCGGTGACATCCGAGTCCTGCCTAGCCTGCTACAGCCCGGGTTACCGGAGTTCTGTTAGCCCAGTGCTACAGCCCGGATTCATACGTTGATGACCAACATGCTCGAAGTTGATTCATGTATGCCTGTCCCCATGGGTTAGTGCCGCTTTGGGTTCACGACTAGCCATGTCGGCCCGGTTCTCTGTCATATGGATGCTAGCGGCGCTATCATATACGTGAGCCAAAAGGCTAAACGGTCCCGGCCATGGTAAGGCGACACCCGTGGAATACCGTGCGTGAGGCCGCAAAGTGATATGAGGTGTTACCGGCTAGATCGATGTGACTTGGAATTGGGGTCCTGACAGCTTTGGTATTAGAGCCTGACTGCCTGTAGGATTACCAAGCCAAACCAGTCGAAGTTGTGTCTAGAAATGCTTTAGTTATATAAGGGAATTGATTGTGGAAGGGAACGTAAGGCTATTTTTACTCCTTATACCTCATGGCCTTCTAATCTGAGTCATCCTCTTCTCTTCTACGGGGTTTAAGAACTAGGCTTCTCATCTTTCTATCAGGATGACGTGTTACTAATCCATAGACTTATATGATTGATGGTTTCAAGCCTCAGTTCAGTTCCTACTACTTCTGTATGTTGACAGTTGATCTCGGAACCTTGATATTGTGATGTTGAGTGGTTATGCCACCCTTTTGCAGGTTGTCTCAAATGTTTTTGAGCATTTACAGCCGTTATGTTGTCCGAGTCATCCCAGGTTTCTAAATAATCTGAAGCATTTGCAAAATCCCTTCCTCCCATTTTAATGTTCCTTTGGGCCAGATTAACCACACTAATCGGTGAGTTGAGGTACTTTGTTGCCTCGACATATATGTTGGAGCTATTATTATGACCCTAGGCGTCTTATGAAACCATCTAGTAATCTAGCCATATTTTGTGTTCCCGGTGTGATGATTCTGGCCATCATTCTCGAAAGCATCCCGTGATGCAATTTAGTTAGTAGGTATTCTATTCCTGGGTTCTTGAACCCGAGATTCACCTACTTACCTCATGTTGATAGTGTTGCTAGTTCCTTTAGGATATTAGTAACCTTTGCGATAGTCCTCGAGGTCTGTGGTATTTCCTTCTTCCAAATACCATGAACTGCTTATGGCGGAAGTTCTTGAACCAAAAGATCGCAACCAGAGTACTCTTGATGAGTCCTTCATTCATAATTGTGACCCTACCAGTTCTATCTTTCTGCATGGGTTATCCGGAAGAAATATGTTGAACTCATTCGACATGCTTGCCTATGCATCCACAACTCAAAAAATCGTATGTTCCTTTGAGTTGTCCCTCTTTAATTGTTTTCTGGCCCTCGTCTATCGATTGATAGTCAGGAGTAGTTATGCATTCGTGTTCATCGATGCCACTACTCTTGTGGCCCGTCAAGCCATTCTATCCGGGAATGACTAGGAGAAACAAACTCTAGTACCTCATCCATATCTAGGATTGGGTCAAAGCAGATGTATTCCACAGATCAAAATGCCAATCCAGCTTTTGATTCTGTTCCACCCCGAAGTATTGCCCTCTTTATGTCAGGATTGTCATGAGAATTGCACCATTTCTCTGAATTCTTAACGTAGTGATACTTCTCGCTATCATTATTCATTCCTCGGTCCCGTGTTGTTGTAACCGGAATGCCGACAAGTGAACTGTGATGTGTGAAATTGATACTCCTAGCAACCTCGTTGCTTGGCAGTTAATGGACAATATTCTCATTCTTAGCGTGTTGGTTATTAAATCATCATCCTATGATTGATCGTGCTACCTAGTCCTTATTTCTGGTGCACTCTTCGATCAGTGAGTTAGGATTGTGTCAATCCCTCACTCTTTTGATCATATCGTCTTGCCCTGAAAAGCAAGATTGTTCTCGAGCTTAGTAACATATCGGTGGTTCGTGATTTTCCGATTATCTTCTCGGAAGTATCACCAGGTTGTCCTCTGACTGTTATGTCAAGTTCGTGATCAAGTTGGTTTCTTGTAAACCACCCCTTCTCCAAGAATCTGTGTTGCATACCCCTGAGCTGTTTGGTCAAGCTAAACAACAACTTGGAGAGTTGGAAGATGGAAGCTTGTCCGATTTAGTTCATCTAAGGGATATCCTTGTGTGTGTGTGTGTGTGTTGAAGAAAGATGATATCCCCATTGATTGGTCCTCGTGATCAGTTGTTGGATCTATTGCTTTGTCAAAACTTTGACTTGAGTATGGGCCATCGTCAAGTCAAATCAGAACCAACGATGTTCGTAATGTTGTCTTACTTGTGGTTGATTCCTCGAGCATACACCATTACATCCTTTGGTCTGACCAATGCTATTACCGTGCTCACATGATGGTGGAAGTCCAGTGATATGGAAATGCCGATGAGTTGCCGTTGAGCCCACCAGCAGCATCTTGTCCCCCCCCCCCATGATTCATGTTGAACATCAACCTAGTGTTGGAAACCTTGTAAGCAATGCCTTCGTGTTCTGTTCATGAAGCTTATGCTTGGATGGAAGAAGTGACTTCCTCGAATTCATGTGCTTTAGGTGTAAGTTGCCGCCATGAATTTGAGAAAGGTTTGTTTTGCTTCCTTCGGAATCATCCCAAGTCAGTCATGCATTCGTGCGAGGTATTCTATGGTTTGGTAGATTAATTACCTCCACTCCATATGTATTCCCTAGCACGCCAAGCCACTGATTGAATTGTTCCAGGAGAAGAAGTTCTTGAGTGTTAACCTTAAGGACCCAAAGGTACATGCGCATGACTTCGCTCTCCGCAATGATGATTCCCAATCAGAACTCGGTAGTGTTTCATTATAAGACTACTATGTGGTCATGCTTGTCTTGGACAACGTGTTCACATGTATGTAGCAGAATCAGTTCATGTTTTGGAGCTTGCTATCGTAGTTCACTCCCCAAGAATCTCGCAACGTCATCTCATCGATTTGTGTTGCAAACTTTCATCTTTCCTTCTAGACTTGATGAGTCTGGAATATCCTGACACCAACCAGATCTGAATCTCAGGCAGATATGATGGTTGGAACATTCCCATCATTTGCAATTTTGTTCCAGCTTGCACTGCCATTGTGCCAATTCCCATGGGCTGCCCTCTCAGTAATTGTTGTCCAGGATCATCTTCAAAAGTGGTCCTGTTATGGGTCCCATCCATTTCCGGTGATAAGCAAAAATCATCTATTGCTTTGTCTTCAACAAGATAGTCCACATCATCCATTCAAATCTGGTTATGCCATTCCTTTGAACTCTGCCAAACGATCGATGGTGATTGCCTTAGGCTGGTATAAAGAGTTTCAATGATCTCTGAATCAAAAGTAATTCTTTTTGCCACTTGAGGGAATAATTCTACGAGTCACCTTCCCTAAGGTGCCCCGTTATGGAATCATGGCAACTCAACTCCTCGCTACGTTGACACCGTTCACCACCCTCCTAAGTGTGGAAATCCCACTATTTAAAACCTTGTCATATGCTCATTTCCATCATTCTTGATGTGTGTATCGTGTCTCAGCTCAAGAGATGTTATGTCTCATTCCATGAGCTGATCGTCAGTTGCTCAATCTTTGAGGAGACCAGTTCCGTAGAATTTCTTTCTGTCATCGTCATGTTGGATGGAGTTCTCAGAGCAAGACATCGGGACAAAGATGATGATCGAATCAACATTCTTATGAAGTTCAACCTGGATCGTGAAGATTGTGCGAGCTTTGTGTCCCCTCTGTCTTCTTACCTCACGTCTTGAATCTCGGGACGAGATTCTTGTTTAGTGGGGGTGAGTTGTCACAGCCCTAGCATTAGCTTTGCTTGTCTTTGCATCATCATCTTGCATCATGATTAAATTCCTTTTAAACTTGAAATGGGGATTGTTCAAACCCTAGCACTAAATCAGTCCCTCTAGGCTTGATTAGAATCTTTTTCAATAAACCCAAAATGTCCCTAAGAAAAGTTCATGATTTCTGGTTGAGGTGAAAACCTCTCCCAAAAAAATGATGGATATATTTCTAGGTCATCTTTGGATTTTTGAATTAACACAAAAGTATTTGAATTGGAGCCGTTTAAATGCTATATGTATTTTAAATGGTCCAAATATTTTAAAGTTATTTGGGGAGCCTGAAATAATTCAGTTAACCACCAAAATAATTTCCAGAATTATCTAAAATGATTTAGTTCCTAAACTAAATCAGAACAAAGAAAAACAGAATAGAAAAAGAAAAATAGAAAGAGAGAGAGAGAGAGAGAGAGAGAGAGAGAGAGATAGTACTTGGCCACTTACCTGGCGCCCCAACCGGCCCACCTCTGTAGCAGCCCGGCTGGGCAAAGCCAGCCCAACCCACCAGGGGCAAGGTTGTCTTCAACCTTGCGCCAGTAGGACACCGAGCGTGTGCTCGCCGCACGCGCGCCCTCCGAGCGCCACCTCCTGCCTCTCTGCTCGCTTCCCCGCCTCCCCTGGAGATGCCACACACCTCCCTGGCGCCACGTCCACTTCTCCCTCCGTCCCTATCCCCTCTCGCTCTCTCCTCCCATGATCAACGGAGCCTCGCCGCCGTTCACCGTAGCCATGGCCACCGACCCTCCCTCTCCCATTCAGTGTATACAAAAGCCCCGCCTCGTCGTCCTCATCCTCTCCACCAAGCCATGGAACGTCGGATGCACCACAACGTCGCCAGCATCGCCGTTTCCCTCGCCGGCCACCGTGGATCCTCACCGTCGATTCGGGAGCTACCGGGCGTCCCCGACCTCTCTTTCGCGCTCATTGGACTCGCTGTGAGCTTCTCCACCTCCTCCCCTTGCTCCCGTGCTCAGCTTCTCGCGGCAGCCGTTTTATCGATGATGACCGACTCACGCCGCCGCCCGAGCTCCTCACCGCCGTGGCCACGGTCACCGTAGCCTCCAACCGAGCTCACCCACGTGCTCGCTGTGCCGTGTAGGTGCCGTGGGAACTAAGCACGCAACTCCACAGCCTCCATAGCCTCGTCCCCGAGCTCGGCCGAACTCCGGCCGCCGCTGCCGTTGCCACCGCCGTCGTCTTAGACCACCCCGGCCCAACCTAACCCCACCAGTCGATGCGCGTGAGCCCCAGCTCCTCTTAGATGGGCTCAGCCGTCGATTTGGTCGCCGGAAGTCAAAACCCGAGGCCCTGCGCGGCGTCTGGCCTCGCCGGCGTCGAGCCGCCGGTGAGTTGACCTTGTTGACCTGGGGTTTGACTCCCTTGGGTCAACGAAAGGTGGGCCCAGGACCCTGCTTAATTAGCGTAGGTTTAAATTAGTGTTAAATTAATTTAGTTAACTAATCAAGCCACTGACGTGTGGGCCCAGGCCTAATTAACCTAGGTTAGTGCTAACCTAACACTAAACTAACTCTGTTAGTTAGTGGTTTCACCGACAAGTGGGTCCCAGCCGTCAGGTTTGACCTGGGCAGGCACCTTTGACCTGCTGACGTCACACTGACGCCAGGCTGACGCAGTAATGCCTTTTCTGGATTTATTTTTATTCAGGAAATTCCAGAAAATTGCCTAAACTTCTAAAAATCATAGTAATTCAACCGTAGCTCCAAATCAAATAATTTATATATGAAAAATTATCAGAAAAATTCAAGGAATCCATCTGTACCATTTTCATGCATGTTTGAACAATGTTTGTCCTCTGTTTTGGACAAAACAAATGAATGGCATTTAAATAACCACATGTGGAGTTTAAATTTGAATCTTAGGTTCAAACCAACTTCATTTAACTTGTTGCTAGTTGCATTAGGCCAATCAAAAGCATATTGCCATGTCACATTCATGCATCATAATGTTGCATTGCATTGATTGTGTTCTTTCTCAGTTGCCGGTGTTTGCCCCCTCTCGATAGACGTGGTTCCGACGATGAGTGCGATGACACCGATGAAGAGCTATAATATCTTCAGGAGTGCCAGGCAAGCAAAACCCCCTTGTTCATTCCGATACAATCCCACTTTCTCGCCCCTGCTCTCTTTTACTGCATTAGGACAACACCGTTTCAACTGTTACATGCTGCAGTAGCTGAACCCCTTTATCCTCTGCATGACCTGTCATTGCCACAGTAAATAGATGAAACCCACTAGCATGAGTAGGAGTTGTTTGAGCCCTGATGTGCCTACTCAATCATGCTTGTTTGTCATGCCTGCTATTGCTTAGAGTTGAGTCGGGTCTGATTCATCGGGAATGAATTGGAATATGGTGAACATGTCCTACTGTTGAGAGCTAAGTGTGTGAACATGATTTGGTAAAGGTAGCGGTGAGAGGCCATGTAGGAGTACATGGTGGGTTGTCTCATTGCAGCCGTCCTCAGGAACTGAGTTCCGTGTTTGTGATCCATGAACAGTTACTACCACACATTGGGTTCCGGTAACTCGGCCCCTCTCGGCTTATTAATCAACTCGATCTCTGTCCAGGAGTTGCAACTAGTTTCTGGTGTTTGTAGGTAGTGTTAGTAGTCTACCAAGTGGAACCCTGTACAGGTGGGCTTGGGACAGACTAGGCACAGTGGCTCGGTGTACCAAGTGGCACCCGGTTGGTGGGCTTGGGAACCTCACACATCGCTTGGGGCCGTGGCGACACCCGCCGGATCTCCTTCGGATGGAACCCGAATAGGCGATAAACCTGGACGAGACTTGTGTGGTTAGTCGGTCGTGGCCGACTCCCTCGCCGGCTTCCGCTTGAAGGTTGCCGACGTACATGACGTGTCTGAGGCGATAAGTGGCGAGAGCGTGTGTGAAGAAGTACACCCCTGCAGGGTTATCATTATCTATTCGAATAGCCGGATTCCTCGGATATGGAAACTTGGACCCCTTGCATAGTTCATAGACAAGTGAAAGTGGATACTCTAAAATTCGCAAGATAAGCGTGAGTGCTATGGATGGCGTTCTCGTAGGTAGATGGGAGCGGATCCATAGTGGTGTATTGGTATGGTGAATATGTGGACTCATGTGCGCCACCTCAAAGAGTTACTTGCAGTCGTAGTTCAGGATAGCCACCGAGTCAAAGCTGGCTTGCTGCAGTCAAACTCCACCACCCCTTTGTTGATAATGATGCATATGTAGTTAGTTCTGATGTAAGTCTTGCTGAGTACATCTGTACTCACGTTTGCTTCTTTTATATTTTGCAGAGAGACGTCAGTCTCGCTAGTAGTTCCGCATGGACTTCGACGTTTAGCTTGTTACCTCAGCTACGATCTTGTGCCCTCGGCAGGATCTGGTAGATAGTCAGGCCTCTAAGCCTTTTTCATTTGTAGATGTCTGTACTCAGACATGTTAAGCTTCCGCATGTGCCTTGACTTGTATGCTCTGAGTGTTGGGTCATGAGACCCATGTTTGTAATATCTCGCTCCTCGGAGCCAAATGAATACATACTTGAGTCGTAGAGTTATGTTGTGATGCCATGTTGTATTTACACATATCGAGCATATTGTG